>CM028129.1:1412763750-1413383541 GCA_016271365.2 Neoceratodus forsteri
TGCTACTCTCCACTTCTGGTACCTGGGCTCGGGGCGTGAACCCGGGTCGCCAGCGTGCCGAGCGAACCCCTTCGCTCAGTGCCACAGAGTTGACTTGGCCTGGAGTTTTCTGGTGAGACTCACTGTCCCTCTCCTAGAGCGGGAGGTTTCTTAACACATTTCCTCCATTCTTTCTAACTCGGAGGGTCTTCATCAAATTGCAGATGGAGGGGACCAGCATGATTCTGGTAGCTCCATTCTGGCCCCACCAGATATGGTTCCCCCTGCTATAGCAGCTGGCGGAGGAACCCCAGGTTCCACTCCTCCTTTGTAGGAACCTGCTGACCTAGGATTGGGGGACCCTAGTCAATCCCAGCCTCAGGTCCCTCCATCTGCATGCTTGACTCCTGAGGACATGGCCATCGCCAGGTTTGGGGTCTCCAACAGAGTGGTGGACGTCCTGGTGGCCACCCCGAAGCCTTCCACTCGAGCTACGTTATGCCATGAAGTGGAAGTGGTTTGCCATCTGGGCTGCCAGACATAGTCTGGACCCCTTCACCTATCCGGTGAGCCAGATCCTGGACTGCCTGCTCTCTGTCTGACTCGGCTCTCCAGTACTCTTCCCTAAAGGTGCACCTTTCAGCTATTTCAGCCTTTCAGGAGCCCGTGGGTGACTGCCCGATAGCTCAACTAGATGTCTCCCGTACCTTCTTAAGGGGCATACTGCATCTGTGAAACCCCCAATCCGTTCTCCTGTCCCGGATTGGGATTTGAATTTTGTTTTGGAGCAGATGACCCTGTCTCCTTTTGAGCCAGCCGCAACTTGCAAGCTATGCTTTCTCTCTTGGAAAGCGTTATTTTTAGTTGCTATTACTTCTGCTTGAAGAATTTCAGAGCTTCAGGCGCTCTGGTGTGAGGAACCTTATTTGATTTTTTCACAAAGACAAGGTATCTTTGCGCACACATCCTAAGTTTCTTATAAGATGGTCTCTGAGTACCCTCAACCAGTCTAGCCACCTTCCTGTTTATTTTCATGAGTGTGCCAATCCAGGGGAAACACTGCTCCATACGTTGGACGTGCGCAGAACTTTGAAGCATTGCCTGCTTCGCACCAAGGAGTGTAGAAAGTCAAAGCATTTGTTTGTTTCCTTTGCCCCAGGTAGAGAGGGGGCCTTTCAGTTTCTAAGCAGTGTTTATCCAAATGGTTGGCACTGTTACAACAAGTACAGCAAAGAATTGCCTGTAGCAGTGAAAGCTCATTCCACAAGAGGCATTGCTACCTCTGTGGCTTGTTTCTGAGGGGTCTCAGCCACTGACATCTGTGCGACTGCCACCTGGAGTACTGTCCGCATTTTCACCAAGCAGTACAGTCTGGACATTACCTTTGGAGCACGTGCAGGTTTTGCCAGGGCTGTGTTGCGGGGCCTCCTGTCTTAAGTTTGTGGTTGGCCTTCCTCCCAGACCGTCTGTTTGCACCTGCAACTGCTTGGGACTTGTTCCTACAGTGTGACCTGATGACTGAGATACCCTGAAGAAGATAGAACAGTTACGTATGAACTTACCATAATAGTGGATCTTTGAGGGGATCTCGTCATCTGGTCTGCTTTCCCTCCCACCATCCCCCTTCTTGGGACTGTTGTTCTGGAACTGGCGGTCTAGTGTATCCAGCCTTTCATATTGGCCTGAGCTCCTTTCTCTCTCCTCGGTCCCCCATGGCTAGAGCTATGCTCAGAGTGTCTTCTCAGGGAAAGAACTGAGGAGGGAGCGGAATGTCAATGGCGTGGGCAGCCCCAGTTGTACTGCTGAAAATCTTCCGTGTGGAACCTGTTTCACCGACGGTGGAATTGGGATTGGTAGTGTTTGGAAAAGAGAGTAGTATTGGAAGAAGGAGAATTTGTATAGCGTATATCCTGAAAATTAATGGAAAAGTGAGTGTGGACCATCTAGTTAAATGCTTATTTTCCATTAGTTGGGTATAGTTCGCCTTCCAGATATTTTATTTGCTGATGTCACGACATCATCTTTAAGAATGCATGGGATAGACATAAAGGAATTCTGGAGGTCAGGGGTAAGGGGGCAACAGACTTCTAAGAAAACATAAACTGAACTTACAAGCTCAAATGGGCAGACTGGGTGGGCCATAGGCCCTTATCTGCCGACACTGTCTATGTAAATCTGAGTTATTGCAGGCAATAGGATATTATTGAAAGATATGATTTCCATTTTTGTTTTAAGCACCCTGCCAGAGCATTCTAATGCTTCAAACAACGTATGAAAAAATGGCATTAGGCTGCATTATATATAACAGCACAGCACGTAGTCCGCTACAGTGCTGACTTGTTTCTTGATTTTGTATAACCCCCCCACCCGATATCTCCCAGTTGCCTGACATGTTGGGACAGAGGTTCTGTGTTAATTGTAAATAGCAGATCAGACAATGGGCACCCCTGTCTCATAACCAAAATATCTGGAATAACTTTGAATGGTAGCCATTCACTCAGACTGTACCCGAATGTATTGGATAAACTTGTCTTGGAAACCACAGTTTTAACAGGGTTTGATGTAAACAGAACCATTCCACCCAGTTAAATGCTTTCATTGTGTGAATACTAATTATGATTGCTCCTTGGTTTTACAAAGATGAGTCATTACTTGTAGTGTGCTTATATTATCATGTGTGTGGCACTCGCTGACAAACCCAGTTTTGACAAAATTGAACTATATGTGGCAGCAGCTTCTCCAAGCGTTTAGCTCTGATAATTGTGTATTGCTTGTAATTGCTGTTGAAAATAGAGGTGGGGCATTAAGATATTGTTTTGGTGCATACATACTTTTCCTTTAGTATCACTGAGATAATCGCTTGTCATAGTGCCATATTGTCCATATTCTGAGTGGCATTGAAGGCCTTCAGAATTGGAGCTGTAAGAACATTCTGGGACGATTTGTAAAATTTTCCTTGGTATCCCTCTGCACCAGGACATTTGTCCGTTTTTTTGAGTTTCAGATTGCTACATTCAGTTCTTTTCTGATAGGTACCAGTTGTGGTCCGTCATTATGCATGGTAGGTGCAAGGCATTTAAGTATGCTTCTCCTTCTGAAGTATTTCTGAGCTGCTGCTGGGCATACAGTTGTGATACTATTGAAAAAGTTCTGCTCTCTGCTCTGTCTTACAAACCTTGCATTTTTAGAAGGATGAAACATTTTGGTAACTATTGCTGTCTGCATTAGCTGTTACAAGCAGTGTGCTGTAGTTTGGTGGCATTCTCTCCACCTTAATAAAATTTCTGTCATAAATCTCAAAGCTTTTTCCTTTTGCATGTTGCCTCTCATTCAAGTTTGCTATCGGTTTTTCCATACATGCCAGTGCAGACTGATCCCTTGCTTGGAGGTCTATGGGTTACACAAGATGAAATCCTTTGGGGCATGTAAATCAGATTATGGACATTTTTTTATTCTCCTCACAGTTTATTTATTTTTACTATGGTATTCTCCCCGTCCTGGCCCTGCACTCTAGTACCATCTGCTGTTCCCCCAGTGCAGTCTCCCAGGATCAGGCCCCTCCCTTGTGCTCTCACGACTTGCTCTTCGTGGCAGGGTGGTGGGGAGCGTCTCAACCCACCCGAAACGGATCCAGCCAGGGAGGTGCCTTCTCAGGTGCGGCACCTCCGGGGGACAGTGTCATGCTGCACGGCAGGACCTTTTTCCGTTTTCTCCTGAGGTGAGGCGTGCAGTGGCGCCCAGCGGGAGGCACCTGCATCTGCGCTCCTCCAAGCATCTGCCCTATCTACCTACCCTTTCTGCTTAGTGTCAGCGTACTGCCCCCAGCGCTGCACTAGGGGCCAGTCGGACACCAATCGCTGCCCCAGATAAGGAGAGCAGTCCGCCGGACGCTCGATTCTTCTCGCCCCTGGCGACCGTGCTTGTTCCTGAACATGGGTCGCAAGTGTAGTGAGATAAAGCATCCAGCGCCTCAGCCCTCAGTGCCACCAGGCTGGCTACAATTTTATTTTTTGTCAGTTTGCTGATGCTGTCCCCCCCATGCTACACATGCCCAGCCCAGTCCCCATCCTGCAGTGCAGCTTGACCCAGCTAGGCTTTATTGCCAACCTCCAGTTTTTGGTGGGCGAATCATTCAGCAGAGTGGAGCAGCTGGTGGCGGAGAATGGGGCCTGAACACATCAGCAGTCATCGTGCTGCATACCAGAGCATTTCCACTTTTTTGGTCTCTCCTTCCTCCCATGAATTTAGGTGCATGTTGAGGCATTCTGGAGGCGAGTACACAGCAGCATGTGATCACCCAAGTTGCCAAGCTTATCTCCACCAGACTGCTTCCGGGAGTCACTCTGTGACGATGCGCTGGAATTCCTCTCCTCTGGAGGTGAGAGGATGCTCCTAACTTTTCCTAAAGATCTTCACTCAAGTCAGCGTGGTTGCGAGGCACAAAACCAGGACGTCAGCATGCCAAGTGGGTGCCTCACTACTCTCTACCATTGAGCCAGCTTGGGGCATGTACTTTTAAAAAAAATTGTGCTTAGTTGTTGAAATATACTGTTTCTGATATCAACATATTTATTTCATTTCCACTCTCTTGATACGACTGGAAATAGGCCTATTTCAGCTTTGTTTGCCTTCCTGGACAAGTCATCTTTTTTTTTTATTTAAAAAAAAAAAAAAAACCTAAATGAAGACAGTATTTGATCACAGTTGATTTATGTATTATAGATTGAAAGAGCACTCCTGACCAGTCGGAATGCTGTTTGTTTTTTTGCTTTAGCTCCCTCAGGCACACTGCTGCCATACTGATTTCACCCTGCGCTGCTGTCTTGTTTGCTTTGCAGTCCCCCTTGTGGGAGATGCAGCATAGCCCTGTCAGGGAGCACCCTCTTGCTGTCACCAGGAGAAAAGTGCCTTAGATCTGCTTTGCAACAGTTGGGGTTGTAGGCTAGCTTGGTTCGGGGGCCTGGTGGTGTGGAAGAGGCTGCCAGAGGGGCCCTCCTCTTGTATACCTGGCACCTTGCCTTTTTCCTGTTTTGGGACCTTTCCCACCACCCACATCTTTGCTATCGTGCAGGGTCCTGGGGTGGAGATGCTCAGCAGTACCAAGAGCACCTCCATAGTGCCAACACACAGCGGAGCAGAGCCACCCATCCTCCAGAGGGAAGTGTTAAATTACACATTGAATCACTCTCTGTCGGTCTTCACTCCTGATATCCCAGGGCTGGGGTGTAAACCCATATTACCAGCATGCCAGAGCATTGCCTCATTGCTCAACACCACAGAACCAGCCTTGGCGCACTGTTTTGTTAAGAGTGTCTTATGCGCCTGTGCCTTAAAATGGGTACTTCTTGAGGGAGGTTTTTAAAATGTATTGGTTGACCTCGATCAGCAATATAATAATAGTCATGGAAACCACTCTTATGGTTGTATGACTGGTCTCTTATTCTGAGGTTATCAGAACTGCTGCTTACCTTTGGTTTGTAGTTCTTGTACCTAAGGAATGTGCTCGAGACAACTCCTGCAGCTGTAAGAGTGGTTTCCCAGCCATGTTGGTATATATTAGAATTCTAAATTGAAGGGATTGTTCTGTTACAGTTCATAGATTAATTCTTTTTAGTTTCTAGGCTCCCATATGATCTGCCTGTACCCCCTTCAGTCTGCATCCCCAGCCTCATCACCTTGCCATCCCCAGGACTTTCTGACTCAGTGTATAGAGTTGGAGCTTGGCCGGCAGCTGTGGGGCAATCGGGGTTCAGGTTTCCTTTCATCCTGCTCCTAGCTGGCGATTGTTTTTCTCCTGTTCTCCCTCCCTTGAGTCATCAGTGACATGAATGCACATCTGCAAGTATCCAGTGGACGCTTGCAGGTACAGAGTTGACCAACTCACCCGTGGCCCCTTCCCCTCACTCCGGGAGAGGGTGAGCCCCTCACCCCCACCCCTGGAGAAGGTGATCATCTGTTGAGATGGTCAACCCCCTCTCCCCATGCTGGCCTTCCAGCAGCGTTGGTAGTTGTTCAGAGACCATTGGTTAAAGTTGTAGCATTCACATATATTTCACATTTGTACCATTTAAATATCAGAGGAAATTTATGTTTCAAGACATTTCATGACATCACCATTTCATACTGTTTCAGAATGGCTAGGAATGTTGTAACTGATGTCACAGAATGTCTATGAATGAAATGAAAGCAAATGCTGCTGATGAACAGTGATTTATTGGTACAGTAATCACAAAGGCAATTACATTATTATTTAACAAAAAAGTCAAAATATCTGAATATAGGGTAGACACTACATGGAAAACAGGAGGGCATCTAAAGAGTTCTGATTCTAGTTGACACCATCATGGAATCAGCCATATAGTAAGAAGAGCTAGAAATTCAGGCAGTGTACAATTATGCCTACAGATTGCTAGTTCAGAACCTCCACAAGGTATGATCTTAGGTCAGGAGGGGGATGGTTTGAAGCATTTTATTTATTTAGTTGGTCATTCAGAAATACCATTCATTTAAAAAGGTTCTGCGTCTGAGACGAGAAGAAAGGATACACGTACTTGTGAACAAATTAACAATACAGAAACTAGTAACAGCAGTCCCAGTGGAGCATAGCCAGCAGCAAGCAATATGAAGAGTTGGGTGCAAACAGATACTTGTAGTGCAGAGGAGTGTAGTCAGCAATAAGCAATAGTAAATTTCATAAACGGCGCGACACAATGTCAACAAGGTGCAAAAATTAGCTGAAACAGGAGCATTTGGAACTTGCAAATTCTTTTCTCAGTGCTTTTTTGAAGTGGGCAATTTTTGGGAGACTTGGCAGGGTTTCAGGTAATTCAGCCATAGATATGCCCTTACTGCAGAGGACTGCTTGCCCAGGTTTGTTTTATGGAAAGGTATTTCTAGGAAACTCCTTGATATACTGCTGGTAGTGTATAGATAGATAGATAACTGGGTGGAAAAAGTTTAGAATAGCCAAGGGGGTAAGGCCCAATAGTGCTTTTTATTTATTTATTTTTTTCAAGCAGACGAGTCTAGTACTTTAATCTGTCCTGGAGGGGAAGCCAGTTGTTTATGGTATAAAGGAAGCAGCTGTGGGCAAGCCTGTCTGCCCTTAGTGCAAAGTAACAAGCCTTATTAAACACCAGCCTAACTCCTGTTTTAGTACAGTGTCACTTGCCGCTGCATACACTGGGAGGCTGTAATCTAGGAGCAGTAGGATCGTGCAGGACACTACCAGTCACCTGGCTTCTGTGGTGAGGTTCAGGCGATTTGTGGACAGTGTGCCTAACTTTCTGTTGCAAGACTAACAATATTGTGTACATGTGGAGAGAACAAGAGTGCCGGTAGAGAAGTCTGAACAAAAGCTGTGTTTGTGGGAAGCAGGTGGGGCTTTGTTGGAGTGGCAGCTTGTGTATTTGAGCCTTTCTTCTTTGAGGATATCACCATCCGTTGAGCTACATCATGGACCTGTAAGCCGTCAGCGTCAGGACCACCTGGAAACTTTTTGCAGCCTGGGACTGCTCTTGGCATCATGCCTCGTCAGGGCCTATATAACGTCGGCATCCCTAGCATGCCTCAGTTCTTTCTCCCGCTGTCAACCCATCAGGTAGGTGGGAGAGGGGCAATTTTTTAAATTATGTTGGTCCAGGTTAGGCACTAGAAATTCTGTTCTACATGGCATGGTATTCGGTCCGGTGTTTAACATTTTTAGAAGTGACATCATGGATGAGATCGGGGTAAAATGTGCTTGTTTGCAGATGACATCAAGTTCCGTGGGAGAGTAGACACTGAGGAGGGCAGACAGGAACTCTGGGAGGACCTGGCTAGGCTAGAAAAGTGGTCTGTCATTTGGCAGCTGGGGTTCAAAGCTAAAAAATGTAAAGTTATGCACTTGGTGGCAAAGAATCTGGGGACCAGATACTGGTTGGTCGGCACGTAGTTAACTAGGTTAGAAGCAGAAAAGGACCTGGGAGGAGTAATCACAAGTAATATGAAATGCTGTGCACACTGCAAGAGAGCAGTAGCCAAAGCAAATTGAATGCTACGCTGCATAGCCAGGGGAATTACCACCAAGAAGGCAGATGTCATTCTGCCATTGGTAAGATCACACCTGGAGTACAGTGTGCAGTTTTGGTGTCCACGTCTTAAGGATATCAACTTGCTGGAGACCGTCCAGAGAGGGGCAGCTAAGATGATCCAGAGCCAGCAGGGCAACACGTATGAGGTGAGGCTCAGGGAGCTCAACATGTACTCTTGAGGAAAGAAGGGAGAGGGGAAACATGCTGGAGACCTTCAGGGTGAGTACTGAGGGCCTCTTCAGCCTTAGCAGGAACAAGACCAGTAGGGGGCACAGCCTAAAGCTGGTGGGGGAAAGGTTCAGGAGGGAGATGAGAAGGCACACTTTCACTGAGAGGGTGGAGGGCAAGTGGAATGAGCTGCCAGAGGAGATTGTATCCCTAAAAATGGTGGACAGCTTCAAGAGGGGGTGGGACATAAGAACATAAGAAAAGTGTCAGCAGATGGGGACCGTGTGGTCCAGCTAGTCTGCCCGAGGTGGCTACCCCCTCTCCAATTATATTTTTTTCCTAAGTTGCCCACATTGCCTGTTCCAAGCAAGTTTGAATTCCCTTACTGTCTTTGATGCCACCACTTCTGGTAGCAGGCTGTTCCATGGGCCTATCACTCTCTCGTTTGACAAAGTACTTTCTAGAGCTGCTTTTAAACTTGCCTCCCACCAGATGCGAGTTGTGCCCTCTTGTACGTGCCACCCTGTTTTCCTGGAAGAGGTTTTCCTTCTGAGTTGTGTTAATTCCCTTGACATACTTAAATGTTTCTATCATTTCCCCTTTGTTTTTTCTCTGTTTCAGAGAGAATAAATTCAACTGAGTCTTGTCTCGTGTGACTCATGATGCAGCCCCTGTGCCATCTTTGTGGCCCTTCTCTGCACCGTCTCCAGATGTTCGATGTCCTTTTTTAGGTGAGGCCTCTAGAACTGGACACAGTACTCGAGGTGCGGCCTCATCAAGGATCTGTAGAGGGGCATGATAACTTCCTGCTCTCTGCTCGTAATACTCTTTCTTATGCATCCAAGAATACCACTTGCCTTCTGTGCTGCTTTTTCACATTGTTTACCTACCTTTAAGTCGTTGGTAATGATCATGCCCAGATCCTGTTCCATCTTTGTCTCCTCTAATTGATGCCCTTCTAACACATACTTTTTTCCTGGGTTCTGCTTCCTCAGTTGCATTACCTTACACTTTTTGGTGTTAAATTTTAACTGCCAATTTCTGGACCATTCTTCCAGTCTCCCTAGGTCAGCTTCCATACCTAATGCCCCCTCTAGTGTATTCACCCTGTTGCAGAGCTTTGTATCGTCTGCGAACAGGCAAACCTTCCCCTCCAGTTCATAAGTGGTGTCACCGACGAATATGTTGAAGAGGATTGGACCCAGCACCGATCCCTGTGGATGCCACTGGGTCACACCTCCCTCCCTTGATAATGCCCCATTGACGAAAACTTTGGGTCCTATTCTGCAGCCAGTTTCTAATCGAGTTTACTATTTTCTGTCCGACTGGTGTGTGTGTGTGTGTGTGTGTGTCTCTGTCTGTGTTCTAGTTTGTTAGCAAGTATCCTGTGTGGGGAATGGTGTCAAAGGCCTTGCTGAAGTCTAGGTACACCACGTCCACTGCCCCACCCTGGTCCACTGTTCTGGTAACCCAGTCGAAGAAATCTATCATGTTTGTTTGGCACGAGCGCCCTGCTGTGAAGCCATGCTGTTTGGGGTCCAGGTTTCCAGTTTCCTTTAGGTAGTCAGCTATTCTCTCTTTTAGTAATGTCTGCATAATTTTTCCTGCTATAGAGGCCAGGCTGACTGGGTGGTAGTTTCCTGCCTCTTCCTTGCTTCCACTTTTGTGCAAGAGCACAACTGTTGCCGTTTTCCAGTCTTGAGGTACTCTGCCGCTTTCCAGAGATTGATTGAACAGCTCAGCTAGTGGTACAGCTATTTCTTCCTGAATACTCTTTTAGTATTCTGGAGTGGATACCATCTGGCGCCATGGCTTTATCCACCTTAAGTTTGCTTAGCTCTTCTAAGACCGGGACAGGGTGAGGGGCAAAGTTGCGGGTTGAAGGATGCGAGTGGAGTAGGAGAGGGGGAAGTTGAGGGATGTCCAAAAAAAATGAGGAGGGGGGGGGCAATCCCCATTGTAAATACAGAGGGAGCTGCACAATCGAGCAGACTAGATAGACAGCAAGGCCTTTATCTGCTGGCATATTCATATGTTTGTGTCTCCACGGTATGGAAGTGCAGCACTCCACACACGGGAGCTGCACCGCTGCAGGGACATAGCAGTGCACACACCTTTTAAAGGGACACTGTCAGCTTTGCCCCTCTGTTCTGAGTAAAATGTGAGCCTTGTGCCTCTAGGCACATAGTTAAGTAACATTTGCAGTACAGTGCCCCTGTAGATTACAAAAGCCACCAGTTTACCTCCTTTCAAAAATGTTCTCATATTTCTCTTTAGTTGCTGCCCGACTGAAATACGCTGCCAGCCGGAAGCATCTGTTCACCCAGGACGCATGTCTGCCACCAAGTGCTCTCCCGATATGGATTTTTTCATAAACCTAGTTTACAAATGAGTTTGTTCACAAGCTATCCTAATAAGGAATAGGTCCTGGCATGTTTGATTTAAAACCGAGCAGTAGGATTGCCGCAAAATCCTTTTGAAGAGCGCTTCTGAAATCACAGCGCAAAAGAGCGGCCGAAGCAGATCTAGCACATGCGCAGAGTATGTCAGTCTTGCGCTATGCACACTCGAATCGCTTTCAAAAAGGATTTTATGCACAATTTGGAAGTAATAATACCAACAGGGTGGGTGGTACTGTGCTGTACCAGACCGCCCAGTGGTGTAATGATAGCTCCTGGAAGGTCCGGTATAGCACAATACCGCCCACCCTGGAGGATATTATTGCACTCTGTTTAAAAAAAAAAAAAAAAAAGTTTGTTTAGCTGTTAAGTTAGTTGCTCCATTAATTTTGTTATAAAATAGTTTTTCCAACTGTATTAGGAAGCTGAATTTTTAATTTTTTTTTATCTAAGGACTTTTGTCATGATAGTCTCTGTAGTTTTACTGTAGAGCTGGTTGCCATGGTTACTAATAACCCCCCCCCCCCGGCTGCATATGCAGGGTTTTGCTTTTTTGTGTGTGTGTGTGTATACATTGAACATTTGTGCCTTAGAAAATAAATAAAACTGAGGGGGGCGCTGTGGAGCTTCCATCATAGCGGTTGCCTTTTTCTGAGCTTCTGTTACAACTAGCTACAAGGTTGGAATTTTGCAGTTTGAAGTGGAGCAATTTGATTTTAAAAAGTGACGGGCGAAGGTTCAATACTAGAACGACTCAGATATCAGTCAAAAGGACAAGTAAGCAGCGCACAGCCTTGATGCATATATTTCTCCGGCGGCGGGCTCAAGAAATGCAGGTTCCGGCCTACCCATTCCTCCCGATCATAGATCTCGGGATATCCCAAATCCACAGATCATGGCAGTACTTGAGAAGATCCAGCAACAGGGAGGATTCAAACCATCGGTTTGCAGCAGTGGAGGCTAAATTTATTGAGCTAGACTCCGAAGTTCAGAATAGTGCCACACAAATATCGGAGCTTACCTTGGAGGTTGAACAGCAGCGGGAGAAGAACGCAGCATTCGTGCAGGATTTTCATTTTCTCCGCACTAAAGTTGAGGCGCTGGAAAATGCGCACAGACAGCCGAATGTCCGTATAGTCTGCTTTCCTCCCAGGCTGGCCGGGAAATCGGAAATTCTTGCCGCAGTAACCCGATTAATTTTCTTGGACTTGAACTTGCTACCCGAGAGTTCTGGTATCTCTGTGGTAAAGGCGTTTGCCATTCCTATGTGAGCTCGACCACGGAGTGCCACTGGTGAGCGGCCCCTCACTGCAATAGTGACACTTTCTAGCCCGGAGGCTCGGATTCCATTATTACAAGCAGCTCGAGAGAGGAGAGAGCTGATTTGGGAGGGTAACAAAATCGCTTTATTTCTGGACATCTCTTCCCAAACCCAGACCAGGAAAAAAGCTCTGCAAGAGACTAAGAAGTCTCTCTTGAGAATGGTATTTCTGCACAACTCCTGTTTCCAGCTCGTTTGCAAGTGCGATATGGGGGCAAGACCCACATCTTTACAGATCCTGAAGCTGCAGCACTGTATGCGGCTAAATTGCTCGAGGCAAAACAGGTTTCTACAGAGATGGAAGAGGAAGCTGAGTTGGAACTCGACCCTAATGACTGAATATTGAAAAAGGGGAATCTGTTGTTCTATCTGTTTGCCCAACCTTTCTAGGGTACTGATTGATAAATAAGCCCCTCTGGAAGTTGCTCTTACTTTAGCACTGTTTAAGCTCATAGCTGGTTCTTTTGAGCAAGTCACTTAACTTCCTTGTTCTCCCAGGTCGCACCTGGAAACAAGCTTCGGCTTAGTGTGCCTTTCCTGGTTAATCAATTTCCCCTTATGTTAAATAAGCTCTAATAATATCTTGTTTACTGTTGTACCCAGTTCTTACCCATTTTTGAGACCATTTCATTCATGGAGCGGGAAGCTCCACTCGATTTGTGAACTATTCAAATATTTTTTATAATGGCCTGTTTCCCTACCAGCCATCTGATATGAGCCTTAGGGGTAGGGGTGAAATGTTAACTTAATTGAGCTCAGACTATCTATTTAGTTTTCTATATTGGCTTCAATTTGGGGATATCAGACTCCCACTAATTCTTGTTTTAATTTTATCCTACAGGGGACAAGAAATGTTGGCACATATCCTTCCTGCAGTAGAATAGGTGAGAGTGGACCTTTCTACACTATTATCTTGTTGGACTTTTACTCCTGGAATTTATCTGGCAGCTCAGCTTGAAGAATGGACAATTTATTTTTGTAGTAATTGGACTGCGATGTTTAACCTGTACATTGTCTATCTGAGCTGTTTTTCCTCATATGCCTGTGTGTATTCAATGAATATAGTAATTGATATGCTTAATGAAACATTATAAATAAAAAGTTTAAAAAAAACAAAAAAAAAAATTTATAAAATTGCCGTTTCTTGGGTGATTTCTTTCTAACGACCAGCGAGGGTCAGTGGAAGCTGTGGCGCTTACTTAAATTATGGTTTTCTTTACTCTGCGTTAACTGTTAATGAGGTGTCAGCAGTTTGATAGTGCTACTATTAAAGTAAGAGAAATTTCTTTCTTTTTTTTTTTTTTTTTTTTACTGTTGTTGCCATGCAGTTTGCATGGAGGAAATGCGAGGCACGGTCTGGAAATGGCAGTCTCGATAGGACCTGACCGAGCACTCTGAGCACAACAAGCAGGAAAACTGAACAGAGGTACAACCATTTGTTAGTAGGGAACAAGTAGCAGTCTGGATGTCTTACTAATGCAAGTGGGGGGGGTGAGAGCCTCTCACTCGCTAAGTGAGTCAGCAACCTGGTGGCAGAGAAATTCCAACTGGCATTATGATACCAGTAATGCAGTTGGCATTGCTGGTAGTTGTTTTTTTGCAGGACTCTGTTGAAAAATAAATGCATGCCTGGCATGGATTTTCAGCCAATCAGCATGTTTTGTTTTTCAAGACTATTTTCTAAATAGAGGTGTATGTTATGAGGATTTTTTACACATCAAGGGTGTATGAAAAATCCTCCTAAAATAAACTTTGTACAGGCATTATTATGGCTGTATGGGCAGAGCTGTGCAGACATATTGCTACCATTCTGTTTAGTAGCACTGTGGAAGCACCTGACCGGCTCGCTCTCCAGCATGCTTCCACAGTGCTGGGGCACAGTTCCAGTCCTTGTCTTTTAGCGGCCCTTCCCCTTCACGGGGCACTACTTTTTCTTCTGCAACTGCTGAAGTGACGGCCGCCAAATCAAACTGTGCATGTGCAAGTATCACGCATGCGCAGTTCTGTCGTGGCCACCAACTTTGGTACAGCAGACATTCGCGCAGCTAGTGCTGCAAGTATTATTTTATTTGGTTTTGCCACTCTGCAGCCATACCGGCTCTAACCAGAGTGTTTGTTTATTTATTTTTTATAACTGGTGCAAGGTTTTAACAGAGAGAAGAACTAAGATGTATATATGCGAGCGAGCATAGCCCTGAGTAGTCGCTGTACTTGTACAGATACATTGATGTGAGAGCACAAGGAAGAAAAGACCATACTAGCCTGCTGTGAAGTTATTACGACATTCTGCGGGTTATTATTGTGTTTTATCAGGAATGCTTTTCCAGCCATTTTTTGGGGGTCAACAGTTGTATAGTCGAGGCAGAAAGAGCCATACAGGGACTAAAGGGTGCTCAGTGACTACTGCAGCAAACGTAGGAAAAACAGTCACGGCACATGTCACTCATGCATACTAAAATGAAAGCATTAATGCAGGTAGCTTAACCATTTATAAAGTCATTTATCTACCAGAAGACTTGGGGCTGAAACATTAGAGGTGTTTGCAACTGGCTGTTCCTCCTGGCGTGGGCCTATATGGGCCATTATATGCACTTTTTGGTAAATAAATGCCTGTGACTGTTTTTCTTAGCTATTATATAGTATTAAATAGCGAGGGCCCTGTTTTCAAAAGTGATTTTTTTTTTCAGTGTGCGCCTATGGCAACATTTTCTTGAATAGTGGGCCCATAGATCCCGAGCAGATAAAGCTTAATGTACTGTTATAATTACCATATGTTGTCTCCTCCTCCAAGTATCTATTCCTTGTTCTGTTACTAATTTGATTTACTTGATCACAGGGCTCCAGATAAGATTTTTTGAGATGAGTACTGTGCTTCTCATTTTGAAAGTGAGAGGAGTAAACCAAATTCAGATGCGTACAAATGTCTGGACAGAGTGGAGTGAGGAGTACATTTTTAAAAACAATGTAGTTTTTTTTTTTTTTCCCCTAGACGAGAACTGATCAGGTGCCAGCAGTGCCTCAGATAATAATGGCAGGCAGGAGCAATTTACTCACTATTTTTAAAATAAAATTGGGATGCATACGAGTGCTATAAATCTGGAAAAAAAACTGCTCCATTTGCATTACCAGTTATGTTACGAAGTACTGTTCTGTGGAGTCTTGCACATTTACAAATGTTGGGTAAGTACTGGTGCTCATTAAAAATAATTTCTGAAGAATATTTCCTAAAATGAGGTGAGTAAAATAGGTCAGTGCTCGCCTTATCTGGAGCCCTGCTTGGTCTGTTTCTCAGTGTACATTTTTGTAATTAATTCTGGGTTGCTCCTGAGAAAAGGACATTCTGTCTATGAGCCTACCCAGTTATCCAAATAAATAAAAAATGAAAATAACTTTCTATGGATCTGTACTAGGCAAAGTACTGTATAATTTGTATGCAGTTGTAGAGTTTCTGTTTACTTTTTTGTTTTGGACAAACACAAGCGTAATACTGCATCACTTATTAGATTTACATCTGTAACTCGCAGTAACCTACAAAAATCCAGTAGAAAACTATTAATCTCTGTTGTTTGCAGGCCTTCTCCCTCTGGTATGGTCCACCTGCCCTGTTCTGGAGGTCTGCCCTCAGTCTTCCAGAAGATTAAATCTGCATGCCAGCATACTGTCACTCGGCTTAGACAGACATCAACATCATTTTAAATACTCCAGCTGTTTCATTCTGAAGTGCCATTGCTGGCATACACTGCAGAAACCAACCACTATTTATCTACCATTTACATTGTCACTAAAATACCAACAGAACATAATTTGATATGGAGAGCATATAAAAGTATTTTCATGTATTTGAGGTGTCCTTTAAAATGTATATGACCATTATTTATTACATCAGTATAGTGACACTGAATTCAAGTCAGCGCTCTGCCACATAGTCTCACTTAGCAAATAAATAGGGACTTTTGTAACTCCTGGAGCTGGTGTTTGTGCTTTAATAATTTGGATCTTGAACAAAGCAGAATAGTAGCTGCGCCTTTGAAGATTTGTATTTGTATATTTGGTTAGTATAAGATGTTTCTTATTCAGTGAGCTGGACTGCTGGAAATGAAAGCTGAGCATTTTACGGCCTAAACTGCACAGCACGGCGCTCTTACTTAGTAAGAGACATCTCAAACTAATACCATATGCAGATTACAAACATCTCAGATAACTGGAGTGATAGATTTATTTATTTAAAAAATTGGTAACCTGGAAAAACATACTGAGCAAGGGCTTATTTATAGGTGGGACACAGGGGGGGAACGTGGAGACCAGTACATACAATGGTGAAGTTCAGTCAATGTTAACAAAAATAGTATACGGGCAAGTATGATTAACCAAGGCAAATGAACTATGGGGGTGAGCCTGACATTGGTAAAGTGAAAATTAGGATACTGGAAATAGTTACAATCCACGGTAATGCAGTAATTCCTCGCTATAATGAATGAAAAGGGAATCATAACCTGTGTTCATTATAGCTCCCCTTTCGTTACGTTGAGGGACACGTAACTAGACCATACTGCACTATTGACTCTCCCACCTCCCACCCTCACCCCCCACCAACTACATAGTAAACACAGCAAACAGCATGTTGTCAGTTTTATCACTTTACCTTGTTTTAATATAACTTGGAGTGAGTAATCTCGCAGAGTGTTAGACCTATGTGCATTGATGGACACACTGTATGCAACTCATGGTCCCACTACTGTCCTCCCACCTGAGACTGGTTTTCCTTTTAGTCTTTTCAAAACATGAAAAAAAAAAAAAAACTTCTTAATTTTTTTTTTTTTTTTTTTTTTTTTTATTAAAGGAAAGGCACAAGATACAGAATCAGGCTTTTTAATACCGTAGCCCATTACTTTATGGTGCCGGAAGTCTTTTAAGATACTAATCAAAATTTTAAAAGGTTTCCTGTTTGGAAGGGAAGGGATGGTAAACTGAACCAGACATGGCTTTTATTTATATCGAAGACTGCTTAAACATAAAGTTCTTTTAAAAAATCAGCCCCATAGACTTCAGTGGGGCATGTCCCTGCACACTCCCTGGTTAGACGTCACAAAACGTCTGAGCATGGGGCAGGGCCAGCAGATCGGAAAGTGGAAGGGATTGGCTGGCTGGCTGTTCGGTTCAGTTTATGATCACATCCCTTCTGAACAGGAAAACTTTTTAAAATTTTGATAGCTCAAAAGATTTCCGGCACCATAAAGTAATTGGCTACAGTAATAAAAAGCCCAATTCAAAATCTTGCCATACATCTTGGGACACTCTCTTTAACTATATACTGTATTGTATCTGGGGAATTGTAGTCTCAGGTTTGGGTCTTGGGTTTGTGTTTTCAGTACTAAACACACAAGTTGCACAGCTAGGCACAAACACAGAGACAGACTGGCACATTACTGCATAGACCTTGCTTCTGTTAATAAAAAAAAAAAAAAAAATTGTTGTGCTGTATCTGGGAAATTGTACCCGTCATCTTGGGGTTGGGTTTCGGTACTAAACACGGAAGTTGCACAGCTGGGTCCAAACACAGAAATCAGCTGCTCCTCCTTTTGTTAGCAACTTGTGTGGTCACAATCTGCAAGAGTAACAACATGCTGTGGAGTTCCCATGACTGAGCTGGAACATGCTGGGTGGGAAGCACAAGTGTATGGTAGGCAATCTTCAGTTAGAAGCTGCAAGTGTAGCTGTAGGTTAGAAAGACAGTGCTCCCTCGCTGATAACACTCACCCGTTACAACGCAGACAGTTGTTACTGTAGTATCTTCTTCTCAGCAGCCACGTTTCACATTCGCTATACCCAGGATTTCATTATAGCAGGGTTCATTATAGCGAGGGAGCACTTTCTGTACAAAGAGCAGTGTTCTGGCAAAAAATGTAAGTAAGCTGTCCTGAGAATATAATGTAATCGGTAGTTGCAGTGCAGTCAGGAGGAGGGAGTAGATTAGGAACTGCCCAAGCTGGGGTGGGCTAGCCAGTAGTAGGAATAAATTAGGGGTGAGCAGAAAGGCCACACACAGCCATAGAAAGGGGGAAGGCAGAGGGTGGGCAGGCAGGCCAGGGCAAGAACAGGATGATATGAAAAGGAGTTTGTGGTGATGTTTGAAAAGAGTGATAGGAGGGATACAAGCGGGGGGGGGATAGGTTAAGTTGTTCCAAATGGCAGGGTGAAAAGGGGGAGGACATGGAGGCTGAAATCCCAGTAGAGAGAGTAAGGGAAGCCCTCCGGTCCCTTCGGATGGAGAAAGCACCTGGGTCAGATGAGATGCATCCCAGGGTGCTGAGGGAACTGGCGGATGTCCATGCAGTCCCTCTAGCGGAGCTTTTCAGCATCTCTCTGAGGACTGGGTGGGTGCCCCAAGACTGGAGGGTGGCCCATGTCATGCCGATCCACGAGGTGGGATCAAGAGAGGAGGCAGGAAATTACAGGCCCGTTAGCCTGACATTGGTGGTCGGAAAGGTGATGGAGGGTATTGTCAAGGAAAGGCTAGGGGGGTTACTGGAGCAAACTGGGTACTTGGACGATAGGCAGCATGGCTTTGTCACTGGAAGATTGTGCCAGACGAACCTTGTTGAGTTCTGTGACTGGGTGACGAGGGCCCTGGACCAGGGTAGGCCAGTGGACGTCCTTTTTCTGGACTTTAGCAATGCGTTTGATTCGGTACCCCACAGTGGCCTGCTGGCTAAGCTGAAGGAAATGGGGGCAGGGAGACAGTTGGCTCTCTGAGCATACTCAGAAGGTGGTGGTTGGAGGGTTTGCCTCATCTCTAAGGGGGTTACTATTGGGGTTCCCCAGGGGTCAGTGCTGGGGCTACTCCTGTTCAACGCCTGTGTCTCAGACATCAGGAAGGGGATCAGGAGTGAGATGAGTCTCTTTGCAGATGACTCAGAGCTGGATGCAGTAGTGGATGAGGAGGATGGGAGGGTGGTCTTGCAGGAGGACCTGAAGGCTCTGGAAAGGTGATCGGGGAAAATGGAAACTAAAATTCAATGCGGGGAAGTGCAAGGTTCTGCACCTGGGAGTCAGAAATCCAGGCCAGGGGTATACCATGGGAGGAGACATGATTCAAGTCACGGAGGGTGAGAGGGACCTGGGGGTAGTGGTAGATGTCAAAATGAACAACTCGATGACCTGTAGGAGGGCAGCGGCAAGGGCAAATAGGATGCTGGGATGCATCACCAGGGGGATTACCTCCAGAAAGGCGGAAGTGATCCTTCCACTGTAGAACTGCTTGGTTTGGCCACACCTAGAGTATTGTGTGCAGTTTTGGAGACCACATTTAAAGAGGGACATTACACTCCTAGAGAGGGTCCAAAGGAGGGTAACCAAAATGATCTGGGGCCTGGGGGAGAGGATCTATGAGGAGAGGCTCAAGGAGCTCAACATTGTACACCCTGGAGGAGAGGAGGGACGGGGGGACATGACAGAGGCCTGTAAGTAAATGAAGGGGATCAATAAGGGAGGCCCAGTCAGGGTGCTCCAAAGGAAGGAGGGTGGGGCAACGAGAGGTAACGGGTGTAAGCTGGAAGGGGGCAGGCACAGAGGGGAGAGGAGGAGGAGGAGATGTTACATCACTGAAAGGGTGGAGGAGCCATGGAACGCACTGCCCAGGGAGCTGGTAGAGGTGAGACTGGACAGGTTTAAGAGGGGATGGGACAGGTACAGGGGGAGGGTAAATCTGACCAGGCCCTATACAAGTGGAACATCTGGGACTGGGGACAGTATAACCCAAGGGGAGACACCAAAATCGGTCCCTCAGTGCTGGTGGTGAAAATCAAGCAGACTCGAAAGACTGTTAGGCCTATTCTTCTGCCATTTTAGTATGTTAGTATGTATAGAGGGTAGACTGGAGGAGAAAGCAGACTGCCCAGCAGCTGATTTGGAGTAAGGCATGGAGAAGGTACAGGAGTCCCTTGAGTAAAGTACAAAAGAGGCAGAAGGGTTGGGAGAGAGGAGGGGTATGGAAGTACAGACTAAAATGAAAGAAGTGCAGTGAAAGACACATGTAGAATGTTTTAAGTCTTTTATTTTCTAGTGCTATAATAAAAAAAAAAAAGTAACGTTTCTCTCGCAACATGTTAAAGTGGACTGGTGGATTGTTCTATTTCATGAGACCACATCTATACACAGGACAAGATATCCTGCCATTCTGTGTGCTGATTGGCTGAAATGACAACAACAATTTATATAATATATCCGAAAATTTCTGATAGCTGCCCTAAAGAAACAGTTTTTTCTGCTTCTATTATGTTCAGGAAATGTAGAGCTAAACCCAGCTCAACCCAACCGCCTCACCCTTGGTGTCCTTAACCCTTCCAGAACCCTGTCCTCTGTAATCCCTATGTCGGTCACCCCCACCCCCCCCCCACTACCCACTCCACCCCTCGCTTGGGGTATCTGCCCCCCTTTCTCCTTCATGAACACAGAGCTGAAATATTAATTTAATGCCTCTGCCTGATCCACCTCCTCCTCCACCCACCCTTTTTCCTTCCTAATCCTCAGAATCTGGTCCTTGTTCTTCATTCTTTCTCTAATGTATCTGAAGAAGTCCTTTTCTCCTTCCTTAATACCTGATGGCAGTCTCCACTCTCTTGGAGCCTTGGCCGCTCTGACTAGCCTGGTAACCTCCCTGGACTTCTTCGTATACTCATCCTTGTCAACCACTCCATCCGATGTCTTGAGTTTCCGAAACGCCTTCCTCCTGGCTCTCACCCCCTCCGTAACCTCTCGAGTCAACGAACTGTGCTTCTTTGCCCTTCCCTTCTTACTCCTTGTCTTTGTACAAGTTCCAGTGGCCTCCATCGGCCCTTATTTTAATAATATCCCATTTTGAGCAGCATCCATGTCTAGTTAAATTTCTGCCAGAGCAGAAGTTGAAATTAAAATTTGCAGCCACGATCCAGTAGGGCTAGTGACTGGGAAAATCCTCTAGCCCCACAGACTTTCCAACTGGCCCAGCTGGTGTATTTATTGAAATGTTACCTGTTCCAACACAAGCCTACAGGGCTAATGAAGGGAAACTCTTACTAGCCCGATGCAAAATCTACCTGCATTTGGTTAGTGGGCCATTGCTAATTTCGAACAGAGACCTACCCAAAATTTACCCCATCCTTTTAAAGTCTGCCCCATTAAAATCAATCACCCTGGTCCTCGTAACCCCCGTTTCCCTACCCATATTGAGCGTGAACCACACCCAGTGGTGGTCACTCCCAGCCAGAGGGTCCTCCACCCCCAGTTCTCTTACAGCCTCTCCATTTGAAAGTACCAGGTCCAGCGTCCTCTCCAGTCTAGTCTGCTCATGTACCAACTGCACCAGGAAGCTGTCCTGGAATGCTTCTAGTATGACCTGCTCCCTTGCACTTGTGGTGGTTGGAGTGCTTCAGTCCACTCCAGGTAGATTGAAGTCCCCCACCACCACTGTGTTCCCCTTCCTACAGACCTCTCTGATTTGCTCAGCTAGCTCTCTATCCAGGTCATCCCCTCACGCTGGTGGTCTGTATACTACCCCCATTCTCAGCGTCCTACCTTTCAAGTCCTGAAACTGCTTCCATAGGGCCTCTTCAGCACAACCTTCTGAGTCTTAAACGTTTACTGAACGCTAAGAAAACAAAAGCAATGTTTTTTCCCCCAAACAAAACGCGGCCAGTCCCTTCTTACTGAGCAGCCAGCAACAAATCGCATCCCTCTTGGGGGAGCCTATTGAGACAGTAGACAAATTCAAATACCTGGGTTTTTGGATAGACCACAAACTTTCTACACTGTTCATATAGAGAACTGGGCAAAAACTGAGCAGCGCCTAGGACTGTTCCCAGAACCAGACACTGCCTACTCAGGAAGCAAGGCAGAGACTTGTGCAATCTACATTCCTTCCCTTCTGGACTATGCTGACCTACTATATAGCCATGGACCTAGTACTGCATTGGCCAAGCTCGACACCCTGTACAACAAGGCCTTAAGGTTCATAACCGGCGCTCCTTTTAGGACCCACCTTTGCGCCTTACATGCTGTGCTAGGCTAGCAGTCCTTGAAAACCAGGAGGACCTTAAACGAGGCAGCCTGGACCTACAGAGCCCTAATTGGCAAACTGCAGCAATGTATATCCACTCTCCTAACCAATACCCCTGGAACTTACTCGGTTAGGAGTCATTCTTGTGTCTCACTCAATGTCCCTAGATATAGAACTCACTTTGGATCCTCAGCCATGCTCTGCCAGCCCTTTAGAACTCTTTACAGAAATCACTGAAGCTTTCTTCCCTTGTTAAAATGGCAACCTTCAAAACACTACTAAAAAAGCACATCAGAGACTCCTGCAACGGTTACTTCTAATGACCAACTCCTATTAGTAAGCAAGCTGCATGGACCTGCATGCTTTCTCTTCCCACTCTCTGCCCTAAGCAAAACTCCTCAGCCTTACTACAGTCTCTCCTACCTACTTCTATATTTCTCCACCCCTCTTTACCACGTTCTCCCTTGGGTCTCTACACCTACTTACCTCCCTCAACTCGTTGTAGCATTTGCGGCCTATCTAAGCGGATGATAGATTGTCCTTAGCTTTTGCAACATTACCGTAATATGCTATCCTTAAATGCATTTGGGGTATGCCTGCCAAGGGTGTATTCAAAATTCTGTAAATATACCATCTTTATGTCATTGTTATTGAACACATGTATATTGCTTATATTCTTTTCCTGTACTCTCAATGTCTTCTTGTGTGTAATGTTATTATTGTCTTTAATTTGATCCTGTATAACCTTTGGCTGTGATGATCAGCTCTGTATGGCTGACTAGGTCCACTTTGTAAATGTGTTTTTTACTCAGTAGTGTTTGACTTGGTTAAATGAAGATTTTGATTTGATATTGTAGAATCCAGTAGAAAGAAGGAAAATGTATAACACTCCTCCCTGTAGCTGTAGTCTACATAAAAACATAGAATTTGCCGGCAGAAAAAGGCCTCCTGGCCCTTCGTATCTCCTGCAATCCTACCTATCTAATGTGGAATGTGAGAGCCTTAGTGGCTTCACTCTCTTTCCTCCCTTCTTGATACTGTCCTTACTATGGCCTTTTACCCGTCCCACCCATGTTTGAATTTCCCTCAGCTGATTTCCTACAGACCACCTATGTCAGCAACCTATTGCATCCCTAGGCTCCACCACCCTTTCTTTGAAAAATATTTCCTGGTAGTGGTCTTAAATTTGCCTCCCTCCAGCTGCATGGAGTTACCTCTGGTACTTTTGTTCCCACTCAATTTGAATAATTCCCCACTGTGTAGTTTATTAAATTTATTCATTGTGTCATGAAACCACATGACAGTATTACATATCAGTGGAACAAGGCATTAACATAGGTGTATAAGAAATTGCCACAATATACACTCAGTTTTCGCACCAGTAAGTCCATAGTCCCATTTGACTTTTGGTACAGCAGGTGTGGTACAACCAATAAAAAGTCTGTTTTTGGAAAGATCCAGTAGGATTGTCCAGGATGGCTACCAAGCAAAACCTGAGGGAAGAGAGAACAACATACATATAAGGAAATAACACAGCCTGGTGTTTCATGATCTGGCCTTCTTGAAGCTATTATTCCCACATTATTCAGGATTGGTGAAACAGATAGTGCCCCCCCCCCCCCCAAAAAAAAAAATAAAACACAGCCTGCTAAACTTTTGTAACCTAAAATGCATGGTACTGAAATCCAGCACAAAGGAATAACTGTAATGTAGAATCAGTCCAGTGTATTTGAAACAGATCCTGCTGTAACTGTGGAGGTTGGAGGGTTATCTTACTTTTCTATTTTCCAAAGGGATAATTAAATCTATTGTGCATGACTATATACAGCAGTGGTTAAGACCCACTTTAAGCCACCACTGCACTAAATCTTGGAAGGAGCTTCAGCTACACAGTCAGGATTCGCAACAGAGGCATCTGCATCTCGGTAGAAAGCGCGCGGTTGACGCCATTCTCTGTCCGACATTCCACCTCCCCTCCGTACAACTTACAGCAGTTGAAGACAACTACTTTGTTTTCACTGTGGAGGTATTTGTATGCATCATTTGTCCTCTCGATGCCTGCTCACTTTCAGTGTGTGCGTCTTATGTGCCAGCCTCTCTTTGTAAGTCCTTTTCTGCTGTTCCTGGATCGTCTTTGTTACCTACTCTGTACTGCCTCCACACTGTCCCTGTCCTTCTACAAATGCAGTTTCCAAAACTGCACACGGTGTTTCAGGAGAGGACGACCAGCAACCAATAACAGCAGTAGCAGCACTTTATTTCTGCTGTCTCTTTCCCCTCCATGCACCCCCACATCCTATTTGCCCTTCCTGCCACCCCACTGCATTGTGCAGTTGTCTTCAGATAGTCTGAAATTACTAGTCCCTATTCCTTTAAGTACTGCTTTCCAATACTACTTCACCCATTCTGTATTCAGTTTTGAGTTTTCCCCATGTACATCACTGGCACTTTTTTGCATTAAAATTTAACCGGTAAGAGAAATGGTCAAAGTAAGCAATAATGCCCACCAGGGTGGGCGGTATTGGGCTATACCAGACAGCTCAGGGGCACCCTCCAAGGTGGGTGGTATTGGGATATACCAGACTGCTCAGGGGCATAATGAGGCCTAACACTGCAGGCAGAGGGCCTTATAGCCCCTGGAATGTCCAGTATAGCCCAGTACCGTCCACCCTGGAAGGTAGTACTGCACTTAGAAAATGGGTATTTGTAGTGTATATTAAATAAAATGTAACAAAAAAAAATACATATGCCTGTAACGTTTTATTTATTTATTTACATCTTGGAATAATACCTTTGAGCTGGAAGCTCATTTACAAAAGTTCCATGTCAAGACAAGCAAAAAAACAATACAAGTAGCAATGGAACAATATAAGTGCAAAGTTACAGAGTATAATTAAACGTGCAGGTAAATACATATTTGACACACATAAAATGAGGCAGTCAGACATTGAGCTTTGTCAGGAAAGATAGGGGGGAGGGATGGGGGGAGGGTGAAATAGGTGGGCTGTAGGGGGGAGGGGTTGGGGTGGAAAAATAGGAAGTTGGGTTGAGTAGGAAAGTGGGGGGAGATGAGCGAGGCAGAGGGGAGGAGTAGGCAGGTTAGGGGGAGAGGAGCGTGGCAGAGGGGAGGTTAACAATTAGGGTTGACAGTCAGAGCCGCTTTGAGAGGTAAGGTGTTGGCGGAGTTTACTCTTATTTGACCCCAGTCAGTGGAAGTTGTCCTTCCACTGGCTGAATTGCCAGTAGAGGGCAAAGCTACTTCAGTCAGTGGCCATGAGCGGCTAGGTGAGTGTCCGTGACAGGGCAACTGTTTATATTTTTTCTTAAAGCATGTCTGGTGTGATGTGGCAGACAGCATTTTCCGTGTGGCAGTTTTATTGTTTATGCGTGTGCTCGTGATCAGGCACAAGAATTTTAGAATGTAATTGGGCAACAGAGACTGGGACTTATTATATCCTGATATGTTGCTTGATATATGACCGGCTGGTTGGTGGCTTTAGCAAATCAAAATGAAGATTTCTCTTTACCCATTTTGTAAAATGTGTTAAAGAGACACTGTCAACCCCCTAGGCCTCAAAGAGTCCCTAGTTTAAAAAACACATTTTATGATTGTACACATTCTGTAAAGACTGCTGATGTAGCTGTTTGTTTCATTCAGACTCCTTTTTCCTGTTTAAAAAGTCAAAACTGAGTGGTCACCATACTGGTATTACCACACCAAAACATGTTTGTTTACATTTCTTGACCAGTTACTTCTGCATCTTTCCTGAACTCAGGAACACCCAAAACTCTAGCTACTCATCGTGCAGTGGGAGTAGAGGAGACTGTTGCATCATGAGTGGCTGCACTGTTTGAAGGTGTTTCTAATGTTCAGGAAGTATGCAGTAAGCTTAGTTCAATGATTTGGAGCAAAACAAAGTTGGGTATAACTATACTTTCCCATGCATTCAATTCTAATATGCAAGGAGGCAGATGAAACAACCAGCAACGTCAATAAATTTTAGAGAAGGTAAGCAATCATAAAATGTGGGTTTTTACCTTGAAATAATATGATGCAAAAAAGGTTGACAGTGTCCCTTTTAATGTACTCTTATTATTCTAACACCCTCATGACTGTTCAACTGTCTGCAGATATTAGTATTTTCTGCAAAGAGTCATACCTTTCCCTTTACCCCTAGGTTGCAGATAAAGATGTTGAAGAGAGCTGGTCCCAGGACCAGTCCCTCTGGTACACCACTAGTCCCCAGCACCCCCCCACCCCCACCTGAGTCAACTTCCCATTTATTACCATCCTCTGGTTTCTGCCACTGAACCAGTTTCTCACTCATCTAGTAACTTTGTTACCCATCCCAAGGTTATGCATCTTTACAATCCATCTGTATGGGATAGAGTCGTCGGCCTTATAGAAGTCAAAGTACAATAAGTCCAGAGTTGATCCCTTATCCACTGCCTTTGTCACCCAGTCGAGGAAATCAGTAAGGTTTGTCTGACACAACTTCCTCCGTCCCACCCTTGAACCCATGCGGTTTTTCTCTCCTGCAGAACATATGCCTCCAGGACACTTATTATCCTGTGGTCTCTTGCAGCTTCCCAGCAATAGACATTAAGCTGACAGGTCTGTAGTTTCCATGTTCATATCTTCTTCTGCTTTTGTGCTGTGGAACTACTTTTGCTGTGCTCTAGTCCCTGGGTACTGTTCCTGTCTCAAGTGAGCTGCTATTATGGTCTAACGCAGCTTACCTACAATACATATTAGGCTGACAGGTTGTATTTTTCTGTATCATCCTTGCTCCAGCTCTTGTGTAGGGGAACAACATTTACCATCCTCCACTCCCTGGGTACCCTCCTTGTCTTCAGTGAGCTATTGGATAGCTGCACTAAGACTTGCCCCATTTCCTTAAGCACACGAGGATGTAACCTATCTGGGCCCATAGTTTTATCAACTTTTCCAGGGGTTGAAATTAAGTTGTGCTGCCAGTAGTCAGCAGGGTTAGTGACTGGGCAAGTCCACTAGCTCCACAGACTTCCCTACTGGCCCAGCTGGTGTACTTATTGACATATTACCTTGTCCAGAACAAGCTTGCAGGGCTACCTAAACATTTTTTTTTACTATCCCAAAACAAAATCTACCAGGTAGGCAAAATGGGCAGACTAGGTGGGCCACACGGTCCTTATCTGCCATCAATTTCTGTGTTTCTAAAATCTACCAGCATGTGGCTAATGGATCGGTCCCAAATTTCTTTTTTGTTTTATTTATTTCATGAAATTCAAGTTGCAAAGTATACACAGTCATTTTGACTTAACAGTTGATCTCATGAAACTTATAAGCATTACCTAACCTTGTTGGCACTCATCAAGTCTGAGTAATATGTATTTATAATAACTGGGTCACGTTTTTTTCCCATAGGAAAAGGCATGTGTAATTTGCTGTTATAAAGGAGTGTTTATAATGTCAAACAGGTGCCACTCTCCTATGAGAAAAGCGCGTGCAGCACAGCAGCTCCACCTCTCTGGAACTTTTCTTTCCACCCTTTGACACTGTAAATGTGTGTATGTATATATATGTGTATATATATATATATATATATATATATATATATATATATATATATATATATATATATATATATATATATATATATATATATATATATATATATAAAAAAAAAGAGTCATAAATAAATTTTGTTTAATAGACTGATTTGTTGATACTGAGGTAGTGACCAGCGGCAGGGGTCCTTCCTTCCATGGGACTTTCTGCTTTGCCCTGAAGGTCTCTTCTGACCCCCTTAACTCACCACAGCGACTCCGTTCCTGTGTCTCCCAGTCCGCTTCCTCCTTCTCACCTCCGGTTCGGCTCCCTCCTTCTCAGTGGCGTGGCACAAAGGACAAAGCAAAGGACCGAAGGGAAAGGGAAAAAAAAAAACTGGGTTATATAGAGCCCTCACCGACGCCAGTCAATCGCTACTCCCAGGGAACCACTGACTCTGCTTCAGGTACTGCTGCACATATTTTATATAATTGCTGTGGTGATAAAACGTGACCCCAGCACTTATGTAAAATAAAATACGGGGTGGTGTAGAACTCAATTTTGCGCACACTCTGTGTTGGATGCTTAGATAAACCCCTTGAGCTTCACTCTCTGGGTTTATGTAGCATCCAAAACTGTGTGTGTGTGTGTGTGTGTGTGTGTGTGTGTAAAATTCTTGCTACACACACCACCCCTTATGTTACAGATATTATTGTAAGTTTCTTTTCCATTTTATAATCCCACCAGACTTCCAGAGATGTGTATACATTGTCCCAGGTTTGTACATTGTCCGTAGTTATGTCAGAAACAACTGATTTACTTATCCTGGTATGCTGGGACCCAGCTGACATCAGGGGGTATGTACCGGAGCCGATGACCAGGCCAAGTAAAAATAAATAAATTTAAATAAATAAAAACTAAGCCCAATCCAGTGCAAACAAACAACAAATTGGTTGTCAGTTTGTTTTTTTGTTGTTTTTTTTTGCACTTCAGTTCACTATCGCTTATCCCTCAGACTGTGGCCTTACCCAGGTCCATGCTGTAGCACCTGTCTACCTGCTGTGAGAGGACCGATTGACCCTCTGTCTCTTCTGTATAGGTCATAAAAGGTAACCACACTCATGGAGTTTATGTAGCTGTAGCTGTAGACATAGCTCTGCTGTAATTTATTTCTGCCTGATATATGGATTTAATCAGATACCAGTTTGAATCCCAGCTTTCCATGTATGTAAACCCCGTAACACACTTTTAATGGCTATGAGATGCTCATTTATCTGTCACCCTCTTCCTGATTAGTCTTGTATGTTCTAAATGTCTTTTTCTTTGCCCTCCCAGCCATTCCCACTTCCCTGCTGGACCACAGGTGTTTTTTTTTTTTTTTTTTTTTTTTACACGCCTGTTATTTTTCGCTAATACACTTACTGAGAGAGAGATATGACCTCCGTTAATCCATTTTTTATCACATCCCACTTTGTTTCCACCCCCTCTGCCATTCGTACCCCACTTTAGTTTCTCGTGTAACAGTTTTCCTCATTTTCCAAAATCAGCCCTCCTGAAATCCAGGCCCATAGCCTGGGACAGATAACTTTTTGCTTCAAGTTTGATATTCAACCAGACTGTCTGGTTGCTGGTTCCCAGTGGGTCCAGCACTGTGATCACCCCAACACTGTCCCTATTAATGCAAGGTCACAATGGCTGCCTCTAGTAGGCTGTTGCATTTTCTGTACTAGTAATACTTCTTGAAAGGCTTCCGGCAGCTGTTGGTTCCTTGCACTTGCTGCAAGTGGGAGTTTCCAATCCATGTCGGGCACATTGAAGTCCACCCGTTAGCACTCTCCCTTGCCTTGTTGTCCTTTTTATCTCCCCCTATTCTCCATTGGCATCCTCCTTTTCAGATGGTGGTCTGTATACTTCCCCTTCCTAATATTTCTCTCCCCTCCCTTCTGTTACCACCTCTACCAATATTGTCTCTGTGTGCTAGCTATCCCCCAGATCTTTGATTTCTGTAGCTTTTGTAACCTCCTGTTCATATTTTTATTTCAGATTCAGATTCATCACCTTTGAGTCAAAGGCTTTTTTACAAAGGTTTCATGTCGAGCCACAAACAGAAACAAGTATAACAAACAAACAGTATAAGCAAATATCGTGGAGCAGAAAAAGATTCAGTGGGTACAATGAAGTAGTATACAGTGATTGGTAGCATCATTAAGCTAGCAGGATTACACAATTTACAGAGCTAGAAGCAAATGATTTGATACCTTTTATTGGACCAACATTCATGTTACACAAAAAAGAACAAAGTCCTCTAGCTTTCAGACCAACCAGATCCTTCTTCAGACTTCTTCAACTACACTATTTGTTTGTCAACAATTTACAGAGGAAATGAGCTTTTGTAACATACAATAAGTTAAGTTCAGTGCTGTTAAGTTGCTAATTGCAGAGCAGTGGGGTGGTAGCAGCCAGGAGACTTTGTCAGATGGGGGGGGAGTAGGGTGAGGTAGTAGGAGGTGGAGGGAGAAGGGTGAAAAGGGTTAGGGTGAAAAGGGGTGAGCGAATTGTTTCCATTAGGAAGGGCAATATAATGCTATTTGTCTCCCTTTTCTTCCCACCCTATCCCTCCTGAATGCAGCATATCCGGGTATAGTTATGTCTAGTCGTGGTACTGTGTTGCCCATGTTTCTGTGATCGACACCAGATCCAAGCATGTCCAGCCAACACTACTTCCAGATCACCAGTCTTATTCCCCAAGCTCCTGACGTGTGTGCACATAGCTCTCCTGTTCATACTAACATACTAAAAGCCAGCTGAATAGGCCTGATAGTCTGTCGTGTCTGCTCGGTAGCCAGCCTCCTAATGGGTGCTCGCTTTTCCACCCCCCCCAGCCCCAGAGAGAGTCATCTTCGGCTTCAGTTTACCCTTGTACCTGTCCCGCCCCTTTTTGAAGCGCTCCACTGTGCCCTTCCACCAGACTCCGGGCAGTGCATTCCATGGCTCCACCACCCTCTCAGTGAAGTAATGTCTCCAGCATTCCCCTGTAATTTCCCCTCTAGCTTCCATTCATGCCCTGGTTCCTCCATCTTTGTCTGAACATCTCTTTGGCTCCGCTCTTGTTTATTCTTTTTATGTATTTGAACTGCTTCACTTCTTTCTGGTCCCAATCCATTCACCATCTCTCCTGACCTCTTATCTGGATCACCTGCTTTTCTTTCTCCTGCTGTTTTTCGCATCTTCCCCGTTGCCCGCATCTTTATCCACTGTTTTCCCCCTTTTTTGTTACTCCACATAGGGGTGATATCCTTAAGGTGTCCTTCAGTTGAGTTAGGTGCCCTATCTGCTCTTTCTTTCACCTGCTCCCTACCGCCTCAGAGTGATGAAGGCCATTCCCCTTGAATATCCTTCTGTCCCTCATAGTGGTCCCATTCCTCCATGTACCCCCACCCCTCCTCACTGCATCGTTCCTTCAGCCATGCACTGAAGCTAGTAATATGAAAATGTCTACCCTCCTCCTGTCCCAGACTGACGACCATAGTTTGGGTGAGGGGTGCTAATTGTCTGGCCTCTGACCTCAGCTACATGATAATTGGAGGTGGGGCTTAGTCAGTGTTGAGGTAGCAAATGATTTTTGTTTTCTCAGAAGAAGCCAGAAGGGGAAGGAAACTGATTCATTTCAGTGCTTTACAGTAATTATACATTGCTATTTTTTGTTTTAAACTTAGATTGTGGGCTTTTAGTGACACTGTGATTTCTTTGCTTTCTTTATTTAGAACTGTTTTTGGGCTGTTGAAAATTTAAAACCTAGTTTGTTGTGCTTGTAGTGGTGGTGTATTTCTTTGCTGTCTTTAATTGCTGCAAATTTTCGTCCTCCCTCCCCTGCCCCCAACTCTTAATTATATGCCCTGTTAAATCTGATTGACCGGAGCTAAGCACAGGAGATGGTAGGGGTTGTGGAGTAGGAGGGGCATAAGGGGGAAGAAGCCTGCCCTCAGCACAAGTGTTTTGACTAATTATTTATTTATTTTTTTCTTTTTTAAAGAAAAGTATCTGAGGAGCAGTGGCAGGATTTTTTTTTTTTTTTTTTTGTTTCCCGGGTAGGTGCGCTAGCCATAGCAACGACTATTTTCAGGCACGACCCAGGAGAATACAAAACAAACTTCTGGATAAACAGTAACAGTACATTCTAGCAATAGTCAAAGTGATGGGTACATACAAGCAGGTAGCATACATAGGTAATACAGTATCACAGGTAAGTGTAAGCAGTACAGACAATTTCATGAAAAATTAGGGCTTATACTAACATTAGGAGGAAAAAATAATTACAAAAGGAAAAATGCAGTGTCACTTTAGGAGACAATGATTAGGTAAATTAGAGAGGAAGGAATGAAGAAAGTAATCTTTTCGATGCCCAGAGCAGGTCTGAGAGAAAGAAGAAAGTAAGGGAAGTAAGAAGCAGCAAGTTGGAGTGGAGGGGCAAAAAAAAGGGGGGGTGAAGGGAATGAGATTAGGAAGTGCAAATACAGCCGGTTGAGGGAGTAACCCTGTCGGATTGAGAGAAAAGTGCTGAGGGAGGAATGTGGTCAGGATTAAATGGGAGGCGAGGGGAGTCAGAAAAAAAACCTTGTCTATGGAAGTTTGAAACAGGAGCAGATACTGGAAGATATGAGCTGGTGGCGCAATGCTTTCTTAAAGCAGGAGTGTGAAGAGGCTTGACTAATGGTAAGAGCGAGGGAGGGAGTTCCAGTACTGGGGGGCCTGACAGGCAAAAGCAATAGAGCCCATTGTGGTAGCATGTTTAGGGATACAGACAGGGGCATTGTCAGCCGAGCGAAGGTCATAGTAGGAGGCCTGACTGTGGAAGAGTACCGCTAGGGGTTTAGGTATCTGGGTCCTAATTATATTGTCAATGAGGGAGCCGAAAGAATAAAGCCTTGACGCCTGAGGAGGAAGCCAGCCAAGGTCAGAGTAGAGGAGGCAGTGATGTTTCAGCCGATGAGATGAGGATGCATAGCAACATATATTATTATAGGTAACATCCCATTTGTGAAGACTTGACTTGTTTGCAGAAATATAGGTAGCTTCCCCATAGTTAAGTGATGGCAGTGGTATTCCATGGGCTACAGCAAGCCTGGCAGATGGGGTGAGGGCATAGCTGGTTCGATAGGCAGCTCCAAGTTTAGAGTTTACAGATTTGCAGGTTCTCTGAATATGAAGATCAGTTTAGTGATGGATCCAGTGTGACCCCCAGGTACTTAAGAGTTAACAACTTCTACCGAGGTACCACTGATCGTGGAGACTTTAAACTTGTGCTGGGAGTGTTTAAGTTTAAGATTGGATCCAAAGAGCATAGCTTGGGTCTTTGTTTCGTTTAGTACAAGTTTGTGTCTGACCAGCCATTGCTGGAGTAGTTGGAAATCGTGGGAGAGCTTCAGGTTTATATCCTTGATGCATTTGGCGCTAGAGTACAGCACTATGTCATCTGCATACAACAGGAAGCTGGTGTTCATAAGGTTTGAGGTGATGTTGTTTATAAAGATAGAAAAAAGCAGAGGGCCAAGTATGGACCCCTGGGGTACTCCGATGTTAGTCGTGGTCTTGTCAGAGAGGGTGGAGTTGTGCTTCACAAATTGTGTTCAATCAGTCAGGTAGCTTTTGAACCAGATCATAGCGTTGGGTGAGAAACCTAATGATTGAAGTGTGTCAACGAGGATAGAGTGGTCAACTAGGTCAAAGGCCTTGGTCATATCAATGAAGATAGCCCCTGTGAGAGAAGCAGAGTCCATGGCCATCAGGGCATCGGATGTAAAGTTGAGTAGAGCAGTGGTGGTACTATGGCCCTTATGGAATCCATGCTGGGCAGAGTTTAATAGGTCATTTTTCTGGAGGAACTTGACAGTTTGGTTAGCTACAAGCTTTTCAAGGATTTTCCCGACAACAGACTAGCAATTGGCCTGTAGTTTGAGGGGTCCTTTGGGTCACCTTTTTTTAAGAACAGGGGTAATCCTTGCCATCTTCCAGATATCTGGGACATGTCCCTGGCATAAGGAGAGGGTAAAGATTTTGGCTAAGGGAGCAGCTATGAACGGTGCAGCTAGTTTAAGGAGTTTGGGTTCAAGATTGTCAGAACCTGCAGCCGTATGCTCAGAGATTTTTCAGCAATTTCAGTACATCCGGTCTGGAGACAGATGTAAAGAAAAAGTTTGGGCCAGAGGCATTTGCTGGATAAACTAAGGTCAGGTTAGAGGGGAAGGTGGAGGTATAGTTAGTTAGATCAGAGAAATAGTCATTGAAAAAGTTGTCAGTAGTGTGTAAATTGTTGCAATGGACTCCATTTAGCACCATTTCATTCGGGGTGGAGGATAAGTTTGAGCCAAATAAGAGCTTGATGTGGGACCAGAATTTCCTGGAGTCACCATAGGAGTTCATTAAGAGGTCTTTACAGTAAGAGCTTTTGGCCTGTTTGATCTCCTTTTTGCAGGCATTGCACATAGTCCTGTAGGTGGTAAGGTCAGTGCGTCTGAAATGGAGCCAGCTTTTATCTCTTAGGCGAAGTTTACTGAGTAGATCAGGTTTTTGCCATCGGGTTTGTCTGTTTTTCACCTGACGTATTACTATGTGACGGTGCTTGTCCTGCAGCGCTAGGAAGTGGGTCAGAAGGAGACAAAGAGCAGATTGGTCCTCTCTCTATGAGTCAAGTGATACCCAATCAGTGTTGGCAACGTCCAGTAAGAATGCCTGAGAGTCAAAATGGGCATAGTTGCGAAAGGAGATGCACCTGGGCTGTGTAGGTTCTGACCTCCCTTTACCCCAAACACAGAAAATGGGGGAGTGGTCAGTGATGGCGTCAGCTAGTACGCCTGAGTAGACTGTGTTCCGGGTGATTAGACATTATCCAGTCCACTAATGTTCTGGTGTTGGAGTAGGGGACGGTTCTTGTAGGTTCAGAGATCAGTTGGTGCAGGTTTGAACTTTGTAGTTTGGTTTGGGATAGGGCTTGGGAGCTTCCTAGCCAGTTTATGTTTAGGTCTCCGAGTATGAGAATTTCATTTCTTCCGGATAAGAGTGAGGTTTGAGCCAGTAGTTCATCCAAGCCTCTTTGGGCACCTTTAGGGGGTTTGTAAGTGCAGACAATATGAAGTAGTTTGGTTCCTAGAGTGAGATGGGCATGAAGGGCTTCACAGTGCAGGCGGGGAGGCGAGTTAATAACAGAGAGCTGAAGGTGATTTCACCTCTTGGTTGCAGGTCGGTCCTGTCTTAGGAGATTGTAGGATGGGAAGGAGCAAGCAGTATCAGGGGTGGAGGGTTTGAGCCAGGTTTCAGTTAGGCACATTGTCAGGTTTGTAGAGGAGGGTCCAAGCTTCTAGTTCAGAGAGATTGTGCACAAGGCTCCTGATGTTAAGGTGAGCAATTTTTAGTCCTTTTGTGTTGCTAATTGGGTTAGGTGTGGGGTTAACTGGCTCCGGGTTTAGCTTTAAGTTGCCAGAGAGCAGAATGGTCATAAGGAGCAAATACCAAGGTCCGAATTGCAGGAAAGGGTATAGGTTCCCCAAGCGAAGGTGGTAATTTTTGAAGACTTGAGAGACTGTTTAACCACGCCTTATGTAGTAGAAAAGGAGTGGAGTCACAGTGCGCATTGGGCACCACTAAGAGGTTTGAGAAATAGAAATCATGGGAAAGGAGGGGAGAGATTACCGGAGAAGCTGGAGGTATGTTTAACAGCAACAGGTGGAGTAATGGGATAGAGGAGACAAAAAAAACCATAATCAGGCACTGGGTCATTTTTGTCAGCAGGAGTGAGGAGGTGGGATGCCTGCAAAAATCTGTTATACTCCTGTGGGACGAGGTAGAGATTGTGGGAATTAGAAGTGGGTCTGAGGAGAATAGCTACTACTTGTCAGTACCAAGATAATATGGATAGGGAAATTGAGGAAAAGACAGACGACCAGGGAGAAAACTTGCAGGGAGGGCAGAGCTACTAATTCAGCAACAACCTGCTTGCCAGAACACTTGAAGAGATGTGGGGAGGAGAGACAGAGCCAATGAAAGAGAGCTAAGAGAGGAAGGCAGGGCTGGGAGACTATTTAAAGGAGGCCTGGAAGTGCGTTGGGGGGAGGGAGAAAAAAAGACTGTAGTAGCAGTGGTGAGCAAGTAAAATCAATGGCACTGAGGGTTGAAAAAGGCATTTCAATCAGGAGAAGTCCGAGGCGCAGGCCGGACCAATCAGGCTCCGGGAGTAGCGCAGCGCCGCACCAATCAGGAGGTGGACGTCTTTCCTCGGCTCGAGCAAGCAAAACAGCGACCGTACCTTGTGTGAGGATCCGGCTTTGGGTTCCAGCAGGGCATGCAGAGAGTGTGTGCCCAGGCAGGTGGCGGCCGCGGGTGGCCGTACGAGGGGCCGCTGAGTTTCTGAGGTGCCGCTCAGGCGCGGAGTCCTTGTGTGAGGATCCGCCTTTGGCTTCCAGCAGGGTGTGTAGAGAGAGTGCGTCCAGGCGGGCGGACAGTATATTAATCAAAAGGGAACTAGGAGAGCTTCGGTAACAGACAAGTACTGGAATAGCAGTATAAGTGTAGTATAATGTGGGGAGTGGTGCAGTGCAGTGGCTGCAGGGCAGCCATATTCAGGCAGATCTTCTGGACGCTGAGGTGCTGCCCTATCTGCATGCATCTCTCTGGACTGCAGGATGAGGTAGCCAGACTCTGAGCGGAGGTAAACTGGGTCAGGAGTACCATCACTTTATCCAGAGACCACCCAGTCCAGTGCCACTGCCGCAAAAGATGCCGAGAACGAGGAGCACTTGGATGACAGTGGGCTCAGGGAGGGTTAGGGTGGTCAGGCAGAGGCACATCCCAGATCCTATTCCACTCAAGAACTCATATGCCACACTGGCAAATGGGGACAACCAAATAGAGGTACCCAGAGAAGTGGAAGGAAAGGATGTGGAGGTTAGCCAAGGAGGTGACCTCAGTGGGGAGAGCAGTGGACCCCAGTGGAGGAGGAGGAAGCAAATCCTGGTGGGGGACTCCATCATAAGAGGCATCCAGCTAGGAACACAGGAGGGGAAGAACAGGGAGTTGAGGTGCCTACCAGGTGCCATGGCATGGAGGGATGGAAGGAAGATCCTGGGAAGGCAAGATGGGAGGGTGAGCTGGATGTCATTATCCACCTAGGTACTAATGACCTGGCAAATGGGGAGCCAAAGGAAGTTCAGGAAGAGTTTAGGAAATTGGGGAGGGGTCTCAAGCAAGTAGCTACTTCTGTCACCTTCTTGGAAGTACAACCTGCGAGAGGCATAGGGGTGCATGCACCAGGAACTTCAACTCATGGTTGAAGAACTGGTGCTGTGAGGAAGGGTTTGGATTCATTGGTGACTGGGGACCCACCTGGAGGGATGGAGGCTTGTCTAGGCCGTGACGGCCTGCATCCATCCTGAGGGGAATCCAAGCACTAATGATGAGTTTAAATGCTACATTGACAAGCATTTAAACTAGCCAAGGGGGTTGCAGGCCAGCAAGGAGGGTCACTCCACTGCCCACCCCACAGCTAGCAGTGGAACCAGTGAACCGGAGGAGTGGATATCTCTACAAAGCAGTGTGCAAAAGATGGCGATGAGTGCCCAAGAGGTGGATGGGCAGAAAAAGGGCAAAATTCAACAGAAGGGCAGACAGCAAGGAGAACCAGGGATAAAGGACAACCAGGTAAGGGGCTGGAGTAGAACAGCTAATCAGTCTAGGGAGGTCAAATCATGGAAAGCCATGTGTGCCAATGCCAGGAGTCTTAGCAACAAGATGGAGGATCTGGAGGCTGTCATGGTGCAGTCAGACCTGGGCATTGTGGCCATCACAGAAACCTGGTGTAATGATAACCATGACTGGGAGATGGCCATACCTGGCTACAACATATTCAGAAGAGACAGGGCAGGTAGGAAGGGAGGAGGAGTGGCACTGTGTATGAAAAATGACATAAGGGTCACAGAGATCCAGGAGGAACAAAATGGGGGAGAGATGCTGTGGGTTAAGCTGGAAAGGAAAATGGGGCCAGCCATCCGCACAGGTGTGGTCTATAGACCACCAGCCCAGGAGAAAGAAACAGGGAGCTGATGCTAGCCATCCAAAGGATGGCAGATAAAGGTGAGGTAGTGCTGGTTGGAGACCTCAAATGGACTGGAGCATCCCTGCAGCATCAGCATCATCTAGGAGCAGATTTATCCTGGACTCCCCTCAGGGTGCCTTCCTCAAGCAACTGGTCATGGAACCAACTCGGCAGAAGGCAATACTGGACCTTGTGCTCACAAACAGGGACAGTGTGATGAGGGTAACAGTAGGGGAGCACCTGGGGAACAGTGACCACCAGTCATTGTGGTTTGAAATCACAGAAGGAGCAGAACCAAACCACACAAAACACGTATCCTGAATTTTAGGGGGACAGACTTTGGGGAAAATGGGGAGATGCTTGAAAGAGGCATTAAGGGGAATGGGGCAGGAATCGGGTTGAAGAACAGTGGGCAGTATTTAAAATGGAGATTACAAGAACAACAGAATTATGCATTAAGCAGGTTAGCAAGGGGAAAAGGAAGAGTAGTCCATTATGGTTTTCCAAGGAGGTATCGGAGAAAGTGAAAGCCAAAAATATTGCATTCAGGCAACACAGAAAGACACAGGCAAAGGGGATAGGGAGAAGTACCAGGAGAAGCAAAGGGAGGTCAGTAAGGGAAGACAAAGCTCAGACAGAAGAGCACATTGCAAAATCAGTGGATAGAGGGGACAAAACCTTTTACAGGTACATAAGTGAAAAAAGAAAGGCAAAGGGAGGAATAGTGAGACTGAAGGGGGAGGATGGGTGCCGCGTGGAGGATGACAATAGTAAAGCTGACATATTGAACGGGTATTTCTGCTCAGTCTTTACTGAGGAAGAGGAGGGTAATGGGTCTGAAGGGAGTACAAGGGGTGGGAATGGTGCAGAAATGGAGACAAGTCCCTTTACACGAGAAAGGGTCCTGAGGGAACTGGAAGTAATAAGAGTTGATAAAGCAATGGGGCCAGATGAGGTGCACCCCAGGGTCCTTAAAGAACTAAGAGAGGTGGTGACTGAACCTCTGGCAATCCTATTTAGCCAATCACTGGAAACAGGGAAGGTACCCAAAGAATGGAGGACAGCAGATGTAGTCCCCTTATACAAAAGTGGGAACAAAGAGGAAGTGGGGAACTACAGACCAGTCAGCCTCACCTCGGTAGTGGGGAAGATCGTGGAAGCACTACTGAAGAAGAGATTGTTGGAACATCTGGTTGTCAATGGACTACAGGACCCAAGGCAGCATGGTTTCACCAGGGGAGGTCATGTCAGACCAACCTCGTTGAATTTTTTGACTGGGTGACTAGGGAGGTGGATCAGGGGAGGGCAGTAGACATGACCTATCTGGACTTCAGCAAGGCCTTTGAGACTGTGCCACATAGACTATTAAACAAATTGGGGAATATGGGTGTGGGCAGGACAGTAGTGCAGTGGGTAGGTAACTGGCTGGGCGGCAGGACACAGAGGGTAGTGGTAAATGGCTGTCACTCCACAGAGGGAAGAGTGACCAGTGGGGTACCACAGGGATCAGTGCTGGGACCGATCCTATTCAACATCTTCATCAGTGACATTGCGCACAGTGTTCCCATTTACCCCCATCTGTACTTGATTCAAGTACAAATTATGAAATTCAAGTACATTTTTATGTGAAGGGGGTACACTGTACCCCCATAATTCTGTTTGAAGTATATGTACCCCACAAAAATGTTGTACAAATGGTAGAATGAATCCTCACAATTTATTTTGTACCCCTGCAAATTTTTGGAGAGGGTGCAATGCACCCCCAGATCTACAGCCTTAGTGGGAACACTGATTGCGCAGGACCTTGAAGGCAGAATTTCACTGTTTGCTGATGACACAAAGCTCTGTAACAGAGTAGACATACAGAGGGTGTAGACAGAATAAGAAGGGACTTGCAGAAACTTGAAGAATGGTCAGGGGTTTGGCAGTTGAAATTCAATGCAAAGAAGTGCAAGATAATGCATATGGGGCACAAAAACCCTGGCACAATATATCAGTTGGGGTGAGGATATAGCATGCACCAAGCAGGAAAGGGATCTTGGGGTTATCATCTCTGACCTCAAGGTAGGGGAAACAGTGTGACAAGGCAGCAGGTAAAGCAAATAGGATGCTGGGATGCATAGGCAGGAGCATCACCAGCAGGAAAAAGGAGGTCATAATTCCACTATACAAGACACTAGTGAGGCCCCACCTGGAGTACAGTGTACAGTTCTGGAGACCTTACTTACGTAAGGACACAGACGGGGTAGAGAAGGTTCAGAGGAGGGCAATAAAGTTGGTACATGGATTGCATCACATGTCCTATGAGGACAGGTTGAAGGAATTGAATATGTACTCCCTGGAGGAGAGGAGGGAGAGAGGGGATATGATAGAGACATACAAGTATCACAGGGAGAAACAGGGTGCAGGAATACACTATTTTTAAGCGCAAAAGATGTTCCAGGACTAGAGGGCATGGGATGAAGTTGGAGGGAGGACGATTCAGAGGAAACGTGAGGAAGAATTTCTTCATAGAACAGGTGGTGGACAAGTGGAACACCCTGCCAGAGGAAGTGTTGTGGGCTGAAACAATCACGGGATTTAAGAATGCATGGGATAGACATAATGGAATTCTGGAGGTCAGGGTTAAGGGGCAGCAGACTTCTAGGAAAGTATAAAGTAAACTTACAAGCTCAAATGGGCAGACTGGGTGGGCCGTAGGCCCTTATTTGCCGACACTGTCTATGTATCTATGTAGAAGATGTTACTGAGGATGCTGCCTGCTTCAGCCTACTACCTAGCTTTCTAAAGCTATTCATAACCTCTCGGGGGTCTGAAGGCCTTGTTAGTCACTGGGTGGACAGTTATGCACACACCCTTTCCCACTCCCAGATTATCCCTGTCCCATGACCCTGATTATCCTTTCTATCCTGTTTTCATCCCTACCAACTGAAGCTTCAGACAGAAACCTTATTATGCTGTTCCCACTAAACCCTGTATCCCCATACATTAGGCCCCTTGTATGTATGAGTATTTTAGTAGTCCTCTGCTTTCCCTTCGAGTCCAAAGTCCTCTTGTCTGTGCCTTGAGTAAGTGGCAGCATTTTTACTGTTGACATTTTTCTGTGAAAGTGTATTTTCTGTGAGAGACTCCATTTGATAACACCATGGGAGTTATAATAGGCATTGGTTCTTCTTTTTCTTAACCAGGAAGGAGACACTAAGCTGAAGCTTGTTTACAGGTGCGACCTGGGAGCACAAGGAAATTAAGTGACTTGCTCAGGGTCACACAGTATGCAAGTGGGGGCTGTGGGATTCAAACCCAGGTCTCCAGCGCAGAGCCTTAAACCACTGCACTGTACTGGTTCTTAACTCTGATACTGATTGAAGACCATGACATGGAGCAGAGTAGCTCAGAAGATGGGGTGGATGGGAAAATCAGGAGAATGGTAACATGGAGTTCAACATGCCAGTGTTCTGGAGGATGTGCATACATTGGGAAAAGCTTCTTGAGTGTGAAGTCCTTGGTCTGTCCTGGCCTCTACAACCTGGCTCCAGTGTGCACATTCTCCTCACCCCCAGTGTATGTTAGCAACCTGGCATTCAGAGTTGTGGACAACCATACGAACATGCCAGCAGAACAAGGCCCATAGATCTATCAAGTCTGCCTGAGTGTACAGCTAGCAGTCTTTTTTTTTTTTTTTTTTTTTACTGCAGCTGCCCCCCACCTGTACTCGCCCTCCTTTGACTCTATCCCATCCCCTTTAAAACTGCCCACTGTTTTCAGTGGGATCAACTCCTCCGGCAGTTCGTTCCAGCCAGCCACCACCCTCTCCATGAAGCCGTGCCTCCTCATCTCCTTCCTGAATCTAGCTCCTCCAACTTCAAACTGTGCCCCTCGTGACCCTCCCTCCCTTTACACAGAACAATCCTCCCGCTTTGACCTTGTTGGTGCCTTTGACGTATTTAAAGGTCTCTGTCATGTCTCCCCTTTTTCTGTCCTCCAGGGAATACATGTTAAGCTCCCTCAGTCTTTTCTCATATGGCTTATCACCAAGACCTAGTATCATCTTTGTCACCCTATGCTGTACTCCCTCCAGTAGCAGGGGTAGTGTTAAGGATTTAGCGTGGTGTGCTCCTCCAAAACAGAGAAGCACACTTGATCGAACTTGTGCCATGAAATATGTGCTCCTTCAGGCCATGATCATGATCCTACCTATATTTATATTTATTATCAATTTCCTGGCAGTAAATCGTCAGTTATTTGATAGTACTAGACGTTCTGTAGGCTGTACTAGTAATTTGCAGTCCCATATTGCATTACATAGTATAGAGGTGACATAATTGAAACCTTTAAATACCTAAAGGGTTTCAACAAAGTGAACTCTGAGGGTCTGTTCAGTCATAGTGGAAAAGACACTACTGGGGGCACTGCCACAAACTGGTGGGGGTCATTTCAAGAGGTAAATGAAGAGACAGTTTTCACTGAGAGGGCGGTGGTAAAATAACGGAGGAAGTGGTCTCCCTGAAGACTGTAGACAGCTTTAGGATAGGGTGGGACAAAGTAAACAGGAAAATGACATGGAATGGGGGAAGGTAGGGGAGGGAGAACATTAAAGGGGAGGAGAGTGGCTAGTGGGGGGGGGGGCTTATCCCACAGCAGTTACTGGTGGGGGGGTCCTGCAAACTCGAGTAGACTAGATAAGACCATGCAGCCTTTTTCTGCTAGCAATTATGGTGTGTTTGTATGTATGTTCTAAAGCTGGTTAAATTGAATTACTTTTCTTTAACTAACCTTTTTCGTCACCTGACAGAGGAGGCAGAGCCCAGGACACCTAGAGAAATGAGACAAAGTCTGCTTATTTGTCTGTGCTGCTTCACTGTACTTTTGTAATTTGTAAAACTACTTGAAGGCCACTAGACACAATAGTACCACGTGCATCTGGCCAGACTTTCTTCACTGCCTTTCACTCTCAAAGTATGGGCAAAGTGGTGCCCATAGCAGTCTAGACCAACTCCTCTACAGTTCTGTACCTTCAGGGGTCAAAAATGTAGTCCTGCAGTTGCTATCTAGCAAGCACGACTAGTGGTTGGGAAAATACTGGTCCCAGTCTTTTCCACAGGCCCAACTGGCACACTTATTTAAATGTTCTTTCCTCTTAAGTCAGGAGGCCCAGCTAACGAAAAAATGTTATTGGCTCAGTTGAAAATCTTCCAGCATGTGACTTGCATGCCGATGCCAGTTTCAACCCTCAACCTTTTATCACACTGAGCGGATAGCCTAGTCTCGTCTCTCCAGTTCAGTCTCGAGTTCCTCTGCTCCTGCCTGAATGTCCACTCCTGACTAACCTAAGCAGCCACCAGCACACAGACAGAGGTCAGTGTCAGCTGGTCTCCCAACCAACAGTCCCAAGTTAGACACACAGAGCATGCGGTGGTAGTTCTTGAATGGCCAAGCACTGAGGTCCAGTGCAGCTCTTGATGTGCTTGGCAGTGACCCCTTCCTCAAATCTGTTATCTTCCTCCCCTGCACCACTGCCCCACAAGTCTAAAGAAAGAAAGAGAGAGAGAAAAGAAAAGGAGGGAAGGAAGGAAGGAAGAAAAGAGAGAGAGAGAAAGACTAGTACTCCTGGCCCAGGTACCCAGTGAATGACCCATTCTCGGGTCCATTAATGTACAGGTACCCTTTGCCACTCCTCCCAATGGCAGCTCCACCCCCATCACTCATTCCATCCCACACAGCCAGCCACTTGTCTTGACCACCACAGTCAATCTTGACTTATGCTGGTACTGGATGTTAATGCCGGCCTCTGCAAACCTACTACTCCAGCAGAACCTAATCTTCTATCACAGTAGAATCCTTCTCTTTGAAGGGTTTTAACTCAAATAAATATATACCCTGGCCGCCCTGCACATGTGCGCAACATGAACACCGCTCACATCAGGAAAAACATAGTAAAAACATGAGGTGATTGGGTATCGTTGGTTTGAGTGGATCTAATAAAACTAAAACAAGCACAAGTCATTCTGGGGCATATACTAAAGTCCCACAGCCATGTACAGTAATGCAAAATAGACCAATCTCCTAGTACTTTGCAGGAGCACAATGGCACTAAATTTAGATTTGAAAATAGTGCTCCCTAATGTAAGCAAATGTGCTCTGAGCATGGAGCACACCCTTATTGCTACCCATACCTATGTCTTTTTTAGGTAAGGGCATCAGAATTGCACACAGTACTCCCAAGTGCGGCCTCACCAGTGATCTGTACAATGGCAGGAGAACCTCCTCCCTTCTAGAGGTGATACCCCTGGCAATGCACCACAGCATTCGATTGGCCCTTGCTGCCGCCCTCCAGCACTGTGCTGATACCTTCATGTCCCCTGTGATTAGTACCCCAAGGTCCTTCTCCTCCTCTGGAACAGATACCTGCACCCCCAGCCAATAGCTGGTCCTGGGGTTTCTGGCTCTAAACTGCATGACCTTGCACTTGTTAGCATTAAACCCAACTGCCACACACCCGACCAGTGCTCGAGTTTTGCTAGATCTTCCCTGAGTTCCTGCCTCCCTTCCTCACTGTCCACTGTTGCACATATCTTTGTGTCATCGGTGAACAGACTGATCTTACTTGCTCTTTATCCCTTCTGCTATGTCCCTGATAAAGATGTTGAATAAAACCGGGCCTAGCGCCGTACCCTGTGGTACCCCACTAATCACGGGTCTTGGCTTGGAAGTCTCCTCCCCTCCCAGTTACCCTCTGTTGTCTGTTCTGCAGCCAGCTCCTAACACATCCTGCTAGTTTCTCCCAGACCCCCAGGTTATTCAGTTTGCCCAATAACCTTCTGTGCAGCACGAATCAAAGGCCTTACTGAAGTCCAGATACAGGACATCCACAGCATGGGCCCTGTCCACTGCTCTTGTGACTCATTCAAAGAAGTTAGTTAAGTTAGTCTGACGTGATCTTCCTGAGACAAACCTATGCTGTCCATTAGCTTCACCACAATGGAAGTCAAGCTTACCGGTCTATAATTGCCCAGTTCATCTCTGGGACCACTCTTGTTGAGGGGCACCATGTGAGCCATCCTCCAGTCCATGGGCACGATGCCCGTCTCCAGTGAGGTGTTAAACAGTTCTGCCAGTGGGCCTGCCAATACCTCTGCCAACTCCTTCAGAACTCTTGGATGTATTCCATCATGTCCCAGGGCTTTATCCACCTGCAAGGCTTTAAGGCCTTTTAGAACCCTCTTCTCCTGGATGACCTCGTCTGTTACCTCTGCTCCTCCCCTGCTCGCCCCTCTTTTGCCTGTGGTATCTGCCTGTCTTTTTCTTTAGTGAATACCGAGCAGAAGTACTCATTGAGTGCCTCCACCTGGTCTTCACCGTTTTCTGCCCAACCCCCCTCCCTTCTGATCCAGACAATCTCGTCCCTGCAGCTCCTCTTCTCTCTTATACATAAAGAAATCCTTTTTCCCCTTCTCTGATCCCCTGAGCCAGTCTTGGCTTCCTTGCTGCTTTAGTTGCCCTGACTGCTCTACTCACTTCCTTGGATTTCTTCAAGTACTCCTCCTTGTCCTCCCCTCGCCCCATTTTCTTGTACCTGTTGAAGGCTATTCTCTTCTCCCTCCCTTTCCCTGCCACCTCTCTGCTGAGCCAGCTAAGTTTGTTTAGCCCTGGATTGCTTACTGCTTAGGAGGCAATATAACACAGTGGGTTAAGGCTCTGAGCTGCAGATCTGGAGACCTGGGTTTGAATCTCACAGCCGCCTAGGTGCATACCATGTGATCCTGAGCAAGTCACTTAACTTCTTGTGCTCCCAGGTTGCATCTGGAAACAAGCTTCGGCTTACTGTGCTACTCCTGGTTAAACAATGTTCCCTTTCCCTTCCCGTACTCTGTGTCTCGGCACACATGTTAGTGGCCTCTGTCAGACCCCTCTTTGTGATGGACCATCTCTGTTCTGCATCCTTCCCTCTGCAAATTTCAGCAAGATTCCCCCTTAGAATGCTGCCCATCCTGGCAAAATCCACCTTACTGAAGTGTAGCACTCTCGTCCTGGTCCTGGCTGCTTTCCTACCTGTGTGAAGGAAGAACCACACTGTGTGGTGATCGTTGCCCGTGAGAGGGTCCTGTACAACTACATCCTGGACCCGGTCCCTGCTTGCTAACACACGCTCCAGTATGTTACCCTCCCTGGTGGGCTCTGTCACCCCCTGCACTAGGTAGCTGTCTTGGATAGCCTCCAGCAGTACTTGGTCCCTGGCATTTGAGGTGGTCATGGTCCTACAGTCAATCCCAGGCAAATTGAAGTCGCCCACTATGACTGTGCTCCCTCTGACCTTTCTGATTTGCTCCCCTAATTCCCTGTCATTCTCCTCATTCTGTGAGGGTGGCCTGTATACCACCCTTGGGGGTTTTGGAGTTGTACCCATATGGCTTCTGGCTTACCCTCTTCCCCCTCCTCCCTGGTACATAGTATCCCATTCCTCACATAACTAGCTCCCCCACCCGTATTTGCATTACACCCTGTGTCCAGGGATCATGCGATCCCAGTCATGGTAGGGTGGCCCAGGCTTATGTGATCACCGCAGTATGCACCTCCCCTTTCGCCATCATCACCTGGAATTTTGCTACCTTTTTTGCTAAGCTCCTAGCATTCAAGGATTCTACTTTCCACTGTGCCCCCTGTCTCTCCTTTCCCTGTCCCTCTCCCCTGCATTTTCCCCTTGATAGATTCCCCTCCCTCCCCTCCTGGTCTCACCTGGTTGGTTACTCCACTTTGCAGTCCCCCTCTGCCCCCCTCTTCCTCAGTTTAAAGTTATTTTAGTTGTAATGTAATCTTGTAGCCTCTGGTTCAGGGTCTTCCTGCCCTCTTTGCTCAGGTGTAGTCTATCTGGGGCATAGAGTTCCTTTTTATCCCATGTCCTGCTCCACCCCCTATTACTCTGTACGCCATGGTTTTGCACCACCCACCCAGCCAATTGTTAAACTCCTTGAGTCTCTGTTTCCTAGCGGAGCTTGCCCTAGGTACTGGGAGAACCTCAGAGAATGCCACCGATCTACCCACCTCTGTGTAGATTCTTCCAGCCGCCTTTGAATCTATCTTGCACCTCCTCCAGCCTACTCCCCTCCAGATTGTTTGTACCTCGGTGTACCATGATGTGAGGTTTATCCCCCCTTACACACTTTAGAATGAACTGTCCCACCCTCCCCACTGTCATACCTGGCATACACTCCACCCAAGCATGGCTTCTCCTTAACAACCCCCCACCATCTAACCCCTTTCAGAATTGAATCACCCAGAATGACTAGCCTTTCTCTTATGACTTGCGCTGCACCCATGCTGTGCCCTACCCCGGGCCCCTGAACTAGAGTCTTCCATTCCCCTGCCCCCTCATCTCCCTGTCTCTCTCCAGCTGTACCTCTTCCTCCGATCTTCCCCTGCCCGCCCCTGTGTTTCCTACCCAGCCCATCCACTTCCCCTCCACTGAATTGATCTCCCCTCTCTGCTCCATTCTTAAGTCCATTTTCGACCCTCCCCATTTCCCCCTCTGCTCTTTCTGTTTAGTTGTGCCCTAACACCCCCCCGCTTCCCTGCCTCCCCTTTCCTCTCCTACTGCCCTTCCCCTGTTCACTGCCCTCTCCCCCTCGTGTTCCCCCTTCATTTGTTCTATGCCACCACCCCCATCCTCCTGCTTCCCTAAACTAGCCAGCACTGAGAACCTATTCTTATTTAGAGATGCAGTGAAATTTAATTTCGCCGGCAAAATTCTGGTGAAATTGCAAATTTCACCATGTGAAACATTTTGTGAAATTTTCGCATTCCGCGAAATATTTTGCAGGTATGAAATGCGGAATTTCGCCGGCAAAATTTAGAAGTTCACCTGTGAGCGACAAAATTCCGCCATTTGCAGGCAGAATTTCGCATTTCGCAAAATGCACGGATTTTGTGAAATATTTCACCTAATAAAATTTGCAGATTTCGCCCATCTCTATTCTTATTCCCAATCCCCCTACCCGAGCCCTCCCATGTTACCTTGTCCTGCCTCTGCCTTCCCTGGTCCTGTCCCCCTAATCCCTCCTCCCTCTTTCCCCATTCCCTACCACCTGCCACTTTCTGAACCCGGTGCATCCTGATCCCTGAAGATTTGATGCTCCTGTCCCCTTTTCCTCCCTTTCCCATTCCGACCTGTGTCTGCCCTGTGTAGGATTTGAAGGAGTCATCCTTGTCTCCTTAGCCCCCCCACTGCGCACCCTAATCAATCCTACTTCCCATCCCAGCTCTCATCACAACCTTTCTATCTCCTGCCTAAGTTGGCCAAACTGCCTACACAGCAGACACCCCCTTTCCGTCCACAAGGTCCCAAGGAATATGGCTGCCGCACACCTATTGCAGGTCACCAACCTCCCAGCCTTCTCTAGTCTACTACTCCAGTCCTCCCAACCCCTTCCCCTCCATGGGCATCTGCTTGCCCCAGTTCTCTGGTCTCCACATCCCCTCTGTACCCCTTTTCTGCTTCCACCATTCCATGGTTTTATTTTTTTAAATTATTCCCAACGCTTCGTCTTACCTCGGGTCCTGCCCAGCGTGGCCTGCGGATGCCCAGCAGACGCCCCTTTGTCAGACGTCACACTACTGCTTCATGGCACTCCTGCTTCAGGGTCGCTTATGCAAGGGGTCAGTTGGCCCCCTGTGAAATAAATACTGACCCAGGCCTCCCTATAGACCCTTCCAGGTCACATGACTGGCTTCCTTCCTCGGTTGCTGTCCCTCTCTCTCCAGCCTACCTTCCACCTCCTGAACCCCTGTTTCTTTTTGTTTAAATATTTCTGTATTACTGGGGAAAATCCCAGGCACGAGTCCATATCAGTTACATAGCTTTAGACATTATTATTTATAAGAACAATACAATTTACATCAGCATTGGCTTTTACAATTGATCTCCCAAGAGAAATGCAGACAAGTATTCTTAGTATAGTGCCATTTATCCCTTTATCCTCTCTCACAACCCATACATTTCCTTCCTTCCCCTTCCAGCCCACTACCAACCTGGACCATCCAGGTTAGGGACAAAAGTCCGGATCAACACTGGATTGGTAAAAAAATCAATTTCTGCCATTTTAGAATTTGTGTTTGGGATTTATTTTGTATTTGGCATTAAGATTCTCCATATAATAAATTTCCTTTATTATTATTCTCCAGTTTCTTACAGCGGGAATTGTCCCAGACATCCATTTTCTGGTGATAGCTTTCATGGCTGCTAAAAGACAGATCGGTAAAAGGGTGCGAGACCATGGGGGTGTGTGATGTGGATAGACTGCCATTATTACCTGTTAAGCGGAAAGCGCTATTGGCTCCCCAAAACAGTGGATTAATTCAATCTGTAAAGTAAGCCAAAAGGGCACTAGGTGTGGGCATTGCCAGACTCCATAACCCAAAGAGGCCCTTTCACTACTGCAATCCCTCCAACAGTGCCCATATTCTCTTGGGAGAAATTGTAATAGCACTTCTGGAGAGTGAAAGAATAGAGTCCTACAGTTTCAAGAAAATTCTCTCCACCAGGGGGAGGAGGTCGTCTTAACCACCGATAAGGAGGAATTCAGCCATTCCTCCACTGTAACTTCAAGTCCTAGATCATATTCCATTCTTCCAATATTGTTTCAGTAGATTCCCCTGAGACTTCTCTCAGTCCTTTGTAAAGGGAGCCTATTAAGTGAGAAACTTGCCCACCCTGTATAATAGCTAGGAAAATTTTAAGTAGTGAGGGTATTGGAGAAGGCAAGCTAGCTGGAATTACAGGATGACAGGAGCTAAACACAGGGTATAGTAAGAGGTGTGAAGTAGGAGGGGCATAAGGGGGAAGAAGACCACCCTCAGCACGACAAGTGTTTTGACTCATTTATTTATTTATTGGTTTCTTTTTCCTTAAAAAAATATATATCTGAAGATCAGTTACAGGATTTTAGTACTGTAAATAAATAAAAAGAGAACTAAGAGAGCCTCAGTAGTAGATAAGTAGTGGAATTGCAGTATAATGTGGGGAGTGGTGCAATGCAGTGGCTGTGGGCAGCCATATTCAGGCAGACCCTTCTGGACACTGAGGTGCTGCCCTATCTGCATGCATCTTCGGGACTGAGGGATGAGGTAGCCAGACTCAGAGCGGAAGTAAACTGGGTCAGGAGTACCATCACCCTGTCCAGGAACCACCCAGTCCAGTGCAGCTGCCTCAAAGGATGCCGAGAACGAGGAGCACTTGGATGACAGTGGGCCCAGGGAGGGTTAGAGCAGTCAGGCAGAGGCACATCCCAGATCCTATTCCTTCAAGAACTCATATGCCACACTGGCAAATGAGGACAACCAAATAGAGGTACCCAGGGAAGTGGAAGGAAAGGATGGGAGGTTAGGCAAGGAGGTGACCTCAGTGGGGAAAGCAGTGGACCCCAGAGGAGGAGGAAGCGAATCCTGGTGGGGGACTCCATCATAAGAGGGATCCAGCTAGGAACACAGGAGGGGAGGACAGGGAGGTGAGGTGTCACCAGGTGCCACGGCATGGAGGGATGGAAGGAAGATACTGGGGATCACTGGGAAGGCAAGACAGGAGGGTGAGCTGGATGTCATTATCCACCTAGGTACTAATGACTTGGCAAATGGGGAGCCAAAGGAAGTTCAGGAAGAGTTTAGGAAACTGGGGAGGGGTCTCAAGCAAGTAGCTACTTCTGTCACTTTCTCAGAAGTACTACCTGTGAGAGGCAAGGGAGAGCATAGGAGTGCATGCACCAGGAACTTTAACTCATGGTTGAAGAACTGGTGCTGTGAGGAAGGGCTTGGATTCATTGGTGACTGGGGACCCACCTGGAGGGATGGAGGTTTGTTCAAGCCTGACGGCCTGCATCCATCCTGGAGGGAATCCAAGCACTCAATGATAAGTTTAAATGCTACATTGACAAGCATTTAAACTAGCAAAGGGTGGCAGGCCAGCAAGGATGGTACCTACTTGCTCACCCCACAGCTAGTAATGGAACCAGTGAACCAGAGGGTGGCTATCTCTGCAAAGCAGTGTGCAAAGTTGGAGATTAGTGTCCAAAAGGTGGATAAGCAGAAAGGGGCAAAATTCAGCAGAAGGGCAGACAACAAGGAGAACCAGGGATAAATGACAACCAAGGAAGGGGCTGGAGTAGAACAATGAAGCAGTCTAGGAGGTCAAATCATGGAAAGCCATGTGTGCCAATGCCAGGAGCCTTAGCAACAAGATGGAAGATCTGGAGGCTGTCATGGTACAGTCAGACCTGGACATTGTGGCCATCACTGAAACCTGGTGTAATGATAACCATGACTGGGAGATGGCCATACCTGGCTACAACATATTCAGAAGAGACAGAGCAGGCAGGAAGGGAGGAGGAGTGGCACTGTATGTGAAAAATGACATAAGGGCCACACAGATCCAGGAGGAACAAAATGGGGAGAGATACTGTGGGTTGCTGGAAAGGAAAATGGGCCAGCTATCCGCACAGGTGTGGTCTATAGACCACCAGCCCAGGAGGAAGAAACAGATAGGAGTTGATGCTAGCCATCCAAAGGATGGCAGACAAGGGTGAGGTAGTACTGGTTGGAGACTTCAATATTCCAGACGTGGACTGGAGCATCCCAGCAGCAGCATCAACTAGGAGCAGATTTATCCTGGACTCCCTTCAGGGTGCCTTCCTCAAGCAGCTGGTCATGGAACCAACTCGGCAGAAGGCAATACTGGACCTTGTGCTCACAAACAGGGACAGTGTGATGGGGGTAACAGTGGGGGAGCACCTGGGTAACAGTGACCACCAGTCATTGTGGTTTGAAATCACAGAAAGAGCAGATCCAAACCACACAAAAACACGTATCCTGGATTTTAGGGGGGCAGACTTTGGGAAAATGGGGAGATGCTTGAAAGAGGCATTAAGGGGAATGGGACAGGAATCAGGGATTGAGGAACAGTGGACAGTATTTAAAATGGGGATTATAAGAACAACAGAATTATGCATTAAGCAGGTTAGCAAGAGGAAAAGGAAGAGGAGACCATTATGGTTTTCCAAAGAGGTAGCAAAGAAAGTGAAAGCCAAAAAGACTGCATTCAGGCAATATAAAAAGACACAGGCAGAAGGGGATAGGGAGAAGTACCAGGAGAAACAAAGGGAGGCAGGGAAGTCAGTAAGGGAAGCCAAAGCTCAGACAGAAGAACACATTGCAAAATCAGTGGTTAAAGGGGACAAAACCTTTTACAGGTACATAAGTGAAAAAAGAAGGACAAAGGGAGGGATAGTGAGACTGAAGGGGAGGATGGGAGCCGTGGAGGATGACAACAGTAAGCTGACATATTGAATAGGTATTTCTGCTCAGTCTTTACTAAGGAAGAGGGGGTAATGGGTCTGAAGGGAGTACAAGGGTGAGAATGGTGCAGAAATGGACACAAGTCCCTTTACACGAAAGGGTCCTGAAGGAACTGAAGTAATAAGAGCTGATAAAGCAATGGGGCCAGATGGGTGCACCCCAGGGTCCTTAAAGAACTAAAGAGGTGGTGGCTGAACCTCTGGCTATCCTGTTCAGCCAATCACTGGAAACAGGGAGGTACCCAAAGACTGGAGGACAGCAGATGTAGTCCCTTATACAAAAGTGGGAACAAAGAGGAAGCAGGGAACTACAGACCAGTCAGCCTCCACCTCGGTAGTGGGAAAGATCATGGAAGCACTACTGAAGGAGAGATTGGTGGAACATCTGGTTGTCAATGGACTACAGTACCCAAGGCAGCATGGTTTCACCAGGGGAGGTCATGTCAGACCAACCTCATTGAATTTTTGACTGGGTGACTAGGAGGTGGATCAGGAGGGCAGTGGACATGGCCTATCTGGACTTCAGCAAGGCCTTGACACTGTGCCACATAGAAGACTATTACACAAACTGGGGAATATGGGTGTGGGCAGGACAGTAGTGTGGTGGGTAGGTAACTGGCTGGGTGGCAGGACACAGAGGGTGGTGGTAAATGGCTGTCACTCCACAGAGGGAAGAGTGACCAGTGGGGTACCACAGGGATCAGTGCTGGGACCGTCCTATTCAACATCTTCATCAGTGACATTGCACAGGATATAGAAGGCAGAATTTCACTGTTCGCTGATAACACAAAGCTCTGTAACAGAGTAGACACACCAGAGGGTGTAGACAGAATGAGAAGGACCTGCAGAAACTTGAAGAATGGTCAAGGGTTTGGCAGTTGAAATTCAATGCAAAGAAGTGCTAAGATAATGCATATGGGGCACAAAAACCCTGGCACAATATATCAGTTGGGGATGAGGATATAGCATGCACCAAGCAGGAAAGGGATCTTGGGGTTGTCATCTCTGATGACCTCAAGGTAGGGAAACAGTGTGACAAGGCATCAGGTAAAGCAAATAGGATGCTGGGATGTATAGGCAGGGGCATCACCAGCAGGAAAAGGGAGGTCATAATTCGCCATACAAGACACTAGTGAGGCCCCACCTGAGTACAGTGTACAGTTCTGGAGACCATACCTACGTAAGGACATAGACAGGGTAGAGAAGGTTCAGAGGAGGGCAACAAAGATGGTGCATGGGTTGCATCACAAGTCCTATGAAGACAGGTTGAAGGAACTGAACATGTACTCCCTGGAGGAGAGGAGGAGAGAGAGGGGATATGATAGAGACATACAAGTATCTTACAGGGAGGAACAGGGTGCAGGAAAACACTATTTTTAAGCGAAAAAGATGTTTCAGGACTAGAGGGCATGGGATGAAGTTGGAGGGAGGATGATTCAGAGGAAACATGAGAAAGAATTTCTTCACAGAACGGGTGGTGGACAAGTGGAACACCCTGCCAGAGGAAGTGGTGGGGGCTGAAACAATCACAGGATTTAAGAATGCATGGGATAGACATAAAGGAATTCTAGAGGTCAGGGGTAAGGGGAAATAGACTTCTAGGAAAACAAACTGAACTTACAAGCTCAAATGGGCAGACTAGGTGGGCCATAGGCCCTTATCTGCCGACACTGTCTATGTATCTATGTATCTATGTATTTTATTCCACAAGACCTGGTTTCTTACCTGGTAGTACTGGAAAAGGTCCACCTGGCGAAGGCCATATTTTGCCCTCAACTGCTCAAATGAGAGGCTCCCTTCTCACCAGACAACAGTTGATAATAGCGTGAAAGGCCTAGTCTTCTCCAGTGTGAGAAGGACAGATCCATCTGAGCATGGGGGAAGGATTCGTTCTCTGAGATTAATTTGCAGTATTCAAAGTGGATCTTAATGGAGGACTCCTCCTTACTTTCCTCCATATTTTAGAAGGATTTCTTGTGATTTTTGTAAAATCTTTTGGGGCTATGGATTGGCCATCTGAAGAGAATAATATTTCAAACAACATGAAGTCTTGCTATATTATGACAGATGCAGTTTGTCCCACCATTAGAACTGCTCCGGAGGTGAAAGAGTTAACTTCCATGCAGTGCATGGAACTTAGAGCGCGAGCTCGGTTAGAGAAGCTCTGTCAGGGTGGTTTCAAACCAAAACCGTCAGATTCTTTACTCCGCCTCACTGAACAGTCGCTCCGGAGATTCCTCCTGCTGCTCGATTCATTTTCTTGGTTTAAAGTGTTTTTTCTCGGTTAAATTCAACCGCGATATTCTTTATTTTAACTGCAAACCGATCGGTTCAAGCTCTGTCTATGGTATTGTAAGTAATAGATAGGTTTTCTGTGTGGAACTTGTAAATGTTTATCGGTTCGGTTTGAACCGATCAAATTGTATTTAAACTTTATTCTGAAGCCTTTTAAGGCTTGTTAGAGTGCGGTTCCCGGTTCTTATCAGTTCTAAAAAAAAAACGGATTTCATTACGGTTTTTTCCACGACCCGTGACACGGTTGGGAACCGATAAGGGTGTCTTGCCTGGCACTGCCATCAAAAGGGCAAGTTTTTGGTTAGGCTGGCATTATGTCTGAGAAACCCAAAAGAAAAAACAGGCCCACTGGGTTTCAACACTGTAGTGTCTGTGAGGAAGCCTTTGCCAAGGCTGACCCACACACCACATGTGTTTATTGTCTGGGGTTTGACCACTTCAATGCAGACTGCCAGATTTGCAAGAATTTCCCTGCAGCTACCCTAAATAAGAGAGTTGGTAGGCTTAGGAAACAAGAGGCCAAAAAGTCCGCTGACCCGGATGGCCAGCCCGGTTCTGTGCCAGCCGAACCGGAGGGAGTGCCCTCTGACCAGGGCCAGACTTCCTCGGGCAAACGTAAAGCTGACTCTGAGGAGCCAGTTCCAGCAAAGAGAACTAGAAAGTCAGCAGGTGTGGAGTCCAAAATCCTTCTCCAACTGCTGCAGAGATAGCCAGGGCAATACAGATTGTCCAGTCACTTTCCCCGGTTCCCTCCGAACCGCCACTATCTGGCAAAAGGTCGGTTTGGTCGGTTCCACCGGTTCAAGAATATGATATAGAAGAGTTTTATGAACCAGAGGAGGGGGAGGATGATTATGATCAGTGTGAATGTGACTTTGAAAGTCTGGATGTGCCCATTGAACCGGACATCTCCCCAGACAGACCTTTAGGTGAATCTCCCCCTAGGCTTACTGAGTCCCCTTCTCATTTTTTGTTTTATAAAAAAGTTGCTGAAACCCTCCAGCTTCCTTTAGAGGAGGCTTTGGATGAGCAAGAGGAGCCTGACTTTGTAGAGATGATGGATATCCCAGAGTCCAGGAGATTGTCTATCCCTTTACATAAATCTTTTAGGAAACAAACAATAACAATTTTAAAAGCTCCTAATTCTGTGCCTCCTGTGGATAAAAAGATGGACAGGAGGCACACTTTGTCAGGTCCTGATACAGATTTTCTTTCATAGCAATGCAGTCATGTTGGGGTAGTTCAGGCTGCAGCCTGTGATAAAGCTAATATTCCCCTGGCTTAACATCCTCCTGACAAGGACTCCAGAAGATTGATGCCATGGCCAAAAAACAATACATGGCATGGCAGTGTCTTTGGGACTCAGACAAGCAAACTATATGGCTTACGTTGCGAGATACCAAAAATCTAAATGGGATACTGTCATGGCCTTAGCCAAACAGGCCGCTGGCCAGCTTGCAAAGGAGCTGGAGCAGGTGGCTGTTGATGGTATTGAGGCATCTAAGGTGCAGTTCCATGCTGCAGTGGATTCTAATGATGTATCCTCTAGAGTCATGGCTACATCTGTGGCTTTTCGTAGATTGGCCTGGCTCAGGTGTACTACTTTGTCAGAGGATACCCAGTCTAAGGCTATGGATTTCCTGTGGTGGGAAATTCTCTGTTTGGGGAGCAGACAGAGAATTATATGAAGAAAATGGATGAATATAGAACCACTTATAGGAGTGCACAAGCCAAGGAACGGCAAGCCACTCCTCAGAGGCAGCCCCCAAGGGGTAGGTTGCAGGCCTTTTCACAGGTCTTTTTACCAGACCCAGGCCTCCTCTTCAGCCTATGTACAGAGGGGGTTCTTCAGAGGGAGAGGCAGATGGGCTACGAGCAGGCCTGCTCCCACCCCTCAGCATAAAGCCCCTGCCAAACAGGCACCCTGATGGGATGCCCAGGGTCGGCTCTCCATTACCTGTAGGGGCAGGCTGGCTTACTCGGCCCAGGACTGGGAGTCTTAACATCAGACAGGTGGGTCCTGGAAGTAGTGAGCCAGGGTCTGGTTCTCAGCTTCAAAAATTTCAAAGATGACAGCCAGATCCTTTCCACCCAAACCCTTTAAAGACTCTTCTGTTTGGAACGGAAGTCTCAACCCTCCTGGCTCTCAGAGCTGTAGAAAGGGTTCTCCCCACCAGGGCAAGGGTCTGTACTCCAGGTACTTACTTACCCCAAAAAGACAGGAGAGTGGCGACCCATCCTGGACCTAAGATATCTGAACAAGCAGCTTTAAAACCAAAATTCAAAATGGTGACTCTGGGAATGATTTTACCCTCCCTAAGGCCAGGGGACTGGCTAGCTTCCCTGGACCTCAAGGATGCCTACTTCCATGTTCTTATCAGAAGCTCCCATCGAAAGTACCTCAGATTTGAACTGCCCTCGGGCCATTATCAGTTCAGAGCAATGCCCTTCGGCCTTACCTCTGCCCCAAGGGTATTCACAAAATGTCTGGCAGTAGCAGTTGCTCATCTAAGAAGGCAAAAGATTTTCCCATCTTTCCCTACCTGGACGACTGGCTCATTGTGGGTCAGTCTCCAGACCAGGTCAAATCACACCTGCTAGTTACCCAGCAGCTGCTTACCTCTCTGGGCTTTGTTCTCAATCTTCCAAAGTCAGTTTTGGAACCTGTCCAGGTACTCACCTTTATAGGCGCAGAACTGGACACAAAGCAGGCCAGAGCCTTCCTTCTCCTAGAAAGGGTAAGGACCTTGGTAGCCCTGGCCTCGTCCTTCACTCTGCAGGTCTCTTGACCAGCAAGGCATTTCCTGCAGCTCCTAGGACACATGGCTGCTTCCACAGCTGTAGTGCAAGGAGCAAGATTTCAGATGAGGGACATTCAGTTCCATTTGAGAGCCTTCTGGTCTCAAAGAAGAGATTCCCTATCCAAGTTAATCCCAGTGACTCGAACCCTGATCCAGGCCCATCAGTGGTGGCAGGATCAGAGCAATCTGAGACAAGAGGTGCCTTTCATCCCTCTGTCCCACTCCTTGACCCTTACTACAGATGCGTCCCTCTTGGGATGGGGCGCTCACATGGGCGACCTCTCCACCCAGGGGTTATGGTCCCCTCAGGAATCTCTGCTCCACATCAATCTGTTGGAACTCAGAGCTGTTTTTCTAGCACTTCAGGTTTTTTCTGCATCTGTTCAGAACAAGGTGGTACAGGTCAGAACAGACAACACCACTACAGTGTGGTACATCAACAAACGAGGGGGCACTCGGTCTTCGGCCTTGTGCACCGAGGCGATGAAGTTGTGGTCTCTGGCTTATTCCCTGAACACTTCCCTCATAGCAGTTCACCTCCCAGGCAAGGACAATGTCCTGGCAGATGCTCTCAGCAGGATTTCCAGGCCATCACGATATGGTCACTGGATCCCCTAGTACTGGGGATAGTTTTTGCCAGATGGGGCACTCCTCAGATAGATCTTTTTGCAGCCCCAGACAATCATCAGCTTCCACTATTTTGTTGCAGGCCCCCAGTGTTGGGCTCAGTCCCCCTGGATGCTTTTCTCCTCGATTGGGAAGGGAAGTTTCTCTATGCCTTCCCCCCCTTCCCTCTCCTGTTCAAGGTGCTAGTCAAAATCAGGTCTCAGCCCTGCAAGATGATCCTGATTGCTCCAGACTGGGCCAGGCAGCCCTGGTACCCACTCCTTCTGTCCTTAGCAGTCCATCTTCCCCTGTGTCTCCCCAGGAACCACAATCTGTTAACCTGTGCTCAGGGGAGAGTCTGGTATCCGAATCTCAAATCCCTCAACCTCAAGGCCTGGCTCTTGAGGAGTTAGAGTTTGCTGATCTACAACTTTCTCAGGGTGTTCTGAAATCTTGAAAGCTTCTAGGAAGCTCTTCCATCAGGGCTACCATAACTCCAAGTGGAAAAGGTTTTCCATATGGTGTTCTGGGAAGCATATTTCCAGAATCTGCTGATTTACCCACTGTTTTGGATTATATGGTCCATCTTAATTCTTTGGGACTGAGACCAGCTACCCTGAAAGTGCATTTGGCAGCTGTCTCTGCTTTCATTTCAGCAGGGAAGCCCTCTTCTCTTTCTGCTCACCCTGTATTTTCCAAGTTTTTAAGGATTGCTTCATACCAATCCTCCATTCAGGGACCCTGCCCTGCTTGGGATCTTAATGTTTGCATTGCTCAGCTGATGCAATCCCCCTTTGAGCCTCTGTCTTCGGCAGAGCTTAAGTATTTGACTTGGAAAACTGTATTTCTAGTAGCCATCACTTCTGCCAGTCGCATAAGTGAGTTACAGGCTTTATCAGTGGAGACTGACTTTATTTCCTTTCACAGGGATAAGGTAGTCCTCAGGACTAACAGGAAGTTTTTGCCTAAGGTGGTTTCGGATTTCCACCTTAACCAATCTGTTTCACTTCCAGTGTTCTTCACTGACCATTCCTCCTCTGGTGAGAGGAGGCTGCACAGCTTAGATGTTAAGAGGGCCTAAGTTACTACATAGAGCGTACTAAGGGTCACAGGTTTGACTCCTCCAACTATTTCTCACTTATGGTGAGGTTGGGAAAGGAGACCTGCCACTAAGAGATCCATTGCCAGGTGGATTGCTCTTGTATCCATTTTGATATCAAAAACTGGGTAAGGTTCCCCTCAGGCCTGAGGGCTCACTCTACAGAGGTACAGCTGCATCTTAGCTGCTGCCAGAGACATCCCTATCTTGGAGATATGTCAAGCAGCTACTTGGAAAACAGTACGCACTTTCACCAAGCATTACTCCCTGGATATCCAGGCCAGGAGGGATGCTCAGTTTGGCACAGCCGTGCTTCAGAGCCTATTCTCGTAGGTTCTGTCCCTCCTCCATGGAGGTACTGCTGTAGTCTGCATCTGTCATAATATAGCAAGACTTCATGTTGTTTGAAGAAAAAATTACTCACCTTAGTAATGTTGTTTCTTTTAATGGAGTCTTGCTATATTATGACCTCCCCCCCAGCCTGCCCCTCTCAGAACTTCTGCTTTGGGTATGGGGTGGGCAGTCCACTGTTGGCACTTATTGATGCCCGTTTTATGTTTGGGTGTTGTGTTTTATTTATTTATTTTATCTTATTGTTTCTGGTCCCCTGACTTGAGTCTTGTTGTTGGGACCAGGAAAATGTGTGAATATTTTAGTAGCCAGTTGGCTAGTGTAGGTTACAACTTCCACACAGAGCCTTAGTGAGTTTTGCTCGTAAAGATCTGACGGTTTCGGTTTGAAACCACCCTGACAGAGCTTCTCTAACCGAGCTCGCGCTCTAAGTTCCATGCACTGCATGGAAGTTAACTCTTTCACCTCCGGAGCAGTTCTAGTGGTGGGACAAACTGCATCTGTCATAATACAGGAAGACTCCATTAGAAGAAACAACATTACTAAGGTGAGTAATTTTTCCTTTTTTGATGTCAAACAGGTCATTCAGATGGAATTCCAAGGTTTTCAAGGGGGAGGAATAGGCTTCAGTCAGCCACAGAAGAATTATCCGCAGGAATGCCGCTCATGCGTATAATTTAATATCTGGAAGATTAAATCCACCTTGAGAGAGAGAGTTAGTTTTAGAATGAATAGCCGAATTCTGGGGCGCTGAGTACCCCAGATAAAATTCAGTATCAAGTTGTCCCAGGATTTAAAATAATAGGCAGATGGAAAAAGGGAATATTCTGTGGGAGGACATTCATACGGACCATCTCTGTCCTTTTGTGGCATGGAAGAAGGTGGTTTTTTTTTTCCCAGTTGTTTAACCAGGTAAGACACACTAAGCTGAAAGCTTGTTTACAGGTGCAACCTGGGAGCACAGGGAAGTTAAGTGACTTGCTCAGGGTCACACAGTATATGCAAGGGGGGCTGTGGGATTCAAACCCAGGTCTCCAGATTGGAAGCTCAGAGCCTTAAACCACTGCGCTATACTGCCTCCCGGTGATTAGACCTTGCTAAGTCTGTTTGTATAGAGGTGGTTAAGGGTTCGAAATTGACTATTTCTAAAACTGCTGGGTTCAAGGGAATGACTATTCCAAGGTATTTTATCCTGGTAGTTCTCCATTTGAATGGGTGACTATGTCTTAATGATTTAGTGGGAGAAAAATTAAACGCCAGGATCTCCATTTTGGAAATGTTTGGTTTGAATCCGGCTATTTTTTTGTATGTTTCTAATATTTTCCAAGCCTCTGGTATGAAAGTGGCCGGAGATGTCAGGGACAACAGAACGTCGCCTGCGAACAGACTAATTTTGTACTCCTGTTGGACTATTGGTATGCCCTCAACCTCCCTCCATCCCCTCAGGGCCATTGCCAGTGGCTCCATATAGAGAGAGAACAGAATGGGAGAGAGGGGACACCCCTGTAGAGTTCTATGTTGTAAAGGGAATGGAGGGGATAGCCCACTGTTCGTCCTGTTATAGGCCATTGGGGATGTATATAGGTTCCTTAGCCCTGTTATTAGGGAGTCCAGAAATCAAAAGGCCTCTAGTGTATCCCACAAAAAGGGCCAAGAGACCCTATTGAAGATCTTTTCGGCATCAAGAGCTATGAAAACCGTAGGTATGTCTGGTAAGCACACATTCCTGAAGTATTGAAGTTTTTCTAATATGATCTGATGTATTCCTTTGATGAAGCTGGATTGATCCGGATGAATAAGTTGGGGGAGCAAGGGGTCAATTTTTTTCGCCCATATGGCATGTATATTTTATAATCCGCTTTCAATATTGATATTGGGCGGTAGGCACCTGGATCTGAGAGGTCCTTATTTGGTTTGGGAATTGGAACCAACGTAGCATAGTTCCAGGATGGGGGATGGGTCCCCCCTTGGTCCACCTCAGTATATAGGGAAAGTTAATTTGGGGGATAATTCTTTTAGAGATTTCCTATACCACTCAGCAGTATATCTGTCTGGTCCCGGGCAACGACCAGCTGCCAGATTCGTAATTGCTGTCTGGATTTCTAAATTGGAAATTGGAGTTTCAAACAACATGAAGTCTTGCTGTATTCTGACTATGTGCAGTGATCTCCAACCTTTGAACTGCCCCGGAGAGGAAAGAGTTAACTTTCCATGCAAGGCATGGAACGCTGAGCTCGAGCTCGGTTGAGCCTCTGTCTGCTGTTGTTTGAACCCCAACCGCCAGATTCTTTACTCCGCCTCACTGAACAGTTGCTCCGGAGATTTCTCCTTCGCTTGGTTCAAAAAAGTCGGTTAAAGTGTCGATATTTTTCTGTCGGTTTCAACCGAATTTCTGCGATCTAACCTGTTGGTTAAGTCTCTGTCTGTGGTACCGTGAGTACTGGATAGGTTTCTATATTAGTTTTTATGTGTGGAACTTGTAAACTTTGGATTGGTTCGGTTTGAACCGATCAGGTTTGTGAAAACGTTTTTCTGATTTATTAGAGTGCGGTAACCAGTCCGTATCGGTTCTAAAAAAAAAAAACGGATTTCATTACGTTTTTTTTCCAAGACCCGTAACACAGTCAGGAACCGATAGGGGTGTCTTGCCTGGCGGATTGCCGAAAAAATGTCTCTGGCCTATTCCCTACAAACTTCTCTGATAGCAGTGCACCTCCCAGGGAAGGACAATGTCCTGGCAGATGCTCTCAGCAGGATATCTCAGGGCCATCACGAATGGTCCCTAGACCCCATAGTTTTGAAGGTGATTTTTTTTTCCAGATGGGGCACTCCACAGATCTTTTTGCAGCCCCAGACAATCACCAACTTCCCTTTTTTCGCTGCAGACCCCCAGTATTGGGCTCAGTCCCCTGGATGCTCTACTTCAACTGGGAAGGAAGTTTCTGTATGCCTCTCTCCGCCCTGTTCAAGGTACTAGTCAAAATCAGGTCTCAACCCTGCAAAGTGATTCTGATTGCTCCAGACTGGGCCAGACAGCCCTGGTACCCACTGTTGCTGTCCTTAGCAGTCCACCTTCCCCTGTCTCTTCCTAGGAATTACAACCTGTTGACATCCTCTCAGGGGAGAGTTTTGTATCCGAATCTCAAATCTCCCTATCTCAAGGCCTGGCTATTGAGGAGTTAGAGTTTGCTGATCTGCATCTCTCTCAAGGTGTTCTGGATATTTTAAAAGCCTCTCAAACCTTCCACCAGAAAGACTTGCAGTTCCAAGTGGGAAAGGTTCTCTATTTGGTGCTCTGGTAAGCATATTTCTCCAGAGTCTGCTGGGTTGCCTGCAGTTCTGGACTATATGGTTCATCTCAATAGCTTGGGGCTCAGACTAGCTACACTCAAAGTACATTTAGCAGCTGTTTCTGCTTTTTTTTGTCAATAGGCAAGCCCTCTTCTCTTTCAGCTCATCCTGTTTTTTGTAAATTCTTCAAGGGTTTGTTGCACACCAATCCTCCCTTCATGGACCCTGCTCCTGCTTGGGACCTAAATGTTTGCATTGCTCAGCTTATGCAACCCCCTTTGAGCCTTTGTCTTCAGCAGAGCTTAATTACTTGACTTGGAAAACTGTGTTCTTGGTAGCCATTACTTCTGCCAGACGCATCAGTGAGTTACAGGCCCTGTCAGTGGAGCCTGATTTTATCTCTCTTCATAGGGATAAAGTGGTCCTAAGAACTAATAGGAAGTTTTTGCCTGAGGTCTCAGATTTCCACCTTAACCAGTCTGTGTCTCTTCCTGTTTTCTTCACTGACCATTCCTCCTCTGGAGAGAGGAGGCTGCACAGCCTGGACGTGAAAAGGGCCCTTAGCCACTACATAGAGCGCACCAAGGGTCACAGGTTTGACTCCCTCCAATTGTTCCTCACTTATGGTGAGGTCGGTAAGGGAAAACCTGCCACTAAAAGATCTGTTGCCAGGTGGATTGTCTCTTGTATACAATTCTGCTATGAAAAATTGGGTAGGACTCCACCCTCAGGCCTGAGGGCTCACTCTACTAGAGGTACAGCTGCTTCCCTGGCTGCTGCCAGGGATATTCCCTATCTTAGAGATATGTCAAGCAGCCACCTGGACAACAGTCCATACTTTTACCAAGCATTACTCTCTGGGTATCCATGCTAGGAGTGATGCTCGGTTTGGCACAGCAGTACTTCAGAGCCTGTTCCCAAAGTAGGTTCTGTCCCTCCTCCATGGAGGTACTGCTTGGTAGTCTGTCATAGTCAGAATACAGCAAGACTTCATGGTGTTTGAAGAAAAAAATTACTCACCTTAGTAATGTTGTTTCTTCTAATGGAGTCTTGCTGTATTCTGACCTCCCCCCCCCGCCTCTCCTCTCAGAACCTGTTTTTTTGGGATGTGGGTGGGCAGGAGCAGTGTTGGCACCATAGAGGTGCCTTCTTTTCTCACCCTCTTAATTTTTGGGTGTGTGTTGTGTTGTTTTTTTGGGGGTTTCCTGACTTGAGTCTTTGCTTTGAAACCAAAAAAACCCTTTTTGTTAAATTTAGTTGCCAGTTGGCTAGTGTGAGTTTAGAGTTTCCACACAGGATGCCCAGTGAGTATAGCTCGTAAAGATCTGGCGGTTGGGGTTCAAACAAAGCAGACAGAGGCTCAACCGAGCTCGAGCTCAGTGTTCCATGCCTTGTATGGAAAGTTAACTCTTTCCTTTCCGGGGCAGTTCAAAGGTTGGAGATCACTGCACATAGTCAGAATACAGCAATACTCCATTAGAAGAAACAACATTACTAAGGTGAGTAATTTTTTCTTCTAAGCTACGTATGTGTCTCAGTTAATTTGGGGAGGGAAAGATGGTTTAGGAAATCTGTTCTATCTTCTTGGGTGGACCGGACGTTGTCCTCATATAAATTAGAGAAGAATTCTTTAAATATTCGCTGTATGTGGGAATCTGTGTGGTGTACCCTACCTGTATTAAGGTCTTTAAGTTTTAGAATTGTGGACAAATGCTTTTGTGCTGTTAGCCTATGGGCCAAACGTCTGGCTCCCCTTGGTCCACCCTCATGTGCAGTTTGTCTGAGATACTAACATACTGAAAGCCAGCAGAATAGGCCCAGCGGTGTGTCGTGTCTGCTCGATAGCCAGCAACCTAGTGGGTGCTCGCCTTCGCACCTCCCCCCCCAGGCCCAGAGAGGGTCTTTACTGATTTCAGTTTCCCCTTGTACCTGTCCCACCCCTTCTTGAAGCCCTCCACTGTGCCCTCCTCCACCAGCCTCTGGGGCAGCGCATTCCACGGCTCCACCACCCTTTCAGTGAAATAATGGTTCCGCTCTCGGTTAATCCTTTTACTTACTTGAAGACCCATATCATGTCTCCCCTGTCCCTCCTCTCCTCAAGTGTGTACAGCCCAAGCTCTTCCAGTCTCTCCTCATAAGTCCTCCCCTCCATGCCCTGAATCATCCTGGTCGCTCTCCTCTGGACTCTCTCCAGTAGTGCTATGTCCTTTTTCAGATGAGGTCTCCAGAACTGTACACAATACTTGAGTTGCGGCCTGACCAAGGCATTATATAGAGGATCACCTCCCTCCTCCTGGATGCAATTCCCCTAGCTATGCATCCAAGTATCCTGTTTGCTTTGGCTGCAACTCTTCTACAATTTTCAGTGTTATTCATTTTGACATCTACCACCATCCCTAGATCCCGCTCTCCCAATGTGGTTTGCAATGTGACACCCCGGTGTAAACATGGCCTGGGTTTTTGACCCCCAAATGAAGTACCTTACATTTCCTGGCATTACATTTCAATCCCCACCTCCTTGACCACCCCTCTAGGGTATCCAGATCCCCCTGGACTGCCTCCCTTGCTTGTTCCCAATCCACCAGTGCTCCCAGTTTTGAATCGTCCGGAAAGAGACTCAGTCTACTCCTAACCCCCCTTCCTATATCCAAGACATAGGCATTGAACAGGAGTGGCCCCAATACTAAACCCTGGGGGACCCCACTGATTACCTTCCTGGGGGAGGAGACTATCCCACCAACCATTGCCCTCTGTACTCGCCCCGAAAGCCAATTTTCGACCCACTTGAGCTCCTGTCCTCCCACCCCCCATCTCCCCCAGCTTTGCTATCAGCCCACTATGAGGCACTGAATCAAACGCCTTGTTTAAATCTAGGTATAGGACGTCCACCGGCCTATGCCTATCCAAGGCCCCCGTCACCCAGTTGTAAAACTCTACAAGGTTGGACTGACATGATCTCCCCGTGATGAAGCCATTCTGTTTATCATCCTGGTGCCCTAACCTTACCAACTACCTCCTAAGCCTCTCTTCGATAAAGCCCTCCATTACTTTGCCTACCACAGACGTTAGACTGACAGGCCTATAATTCCTCATCTCCTCCCTAGACCTCCCTTTATGTATAGGCACTACATAAGCCACCCTCCAGTCTTGTGGTACCCATCCTGTCTGCAGAGAGGTGTTAGAGTGCAGCCGGTGGAGCTGGCAGCTCCTCCGCCAATTTCTTCAAAACCCTGAGATGTATCCCATCCGGCCCTGGCGCTTTATCAGTTTTTAGCTTCCGAAGGGCCTCCCTTACCCTATTCACTGTGACCCCCCCCCCAAAAAAAACCTCTCCCTCCTCTCCTCACTCCATTCACTGTGATCCCCCAAAAAAAACTCTCCTCCTGCTACCTTCCTACCCCTTCCGGGTCTGGCCCAGCCTGTACCCTAGCCTCTTCCCATCCTCTGGTCTCAGTCCAACATCTTGCTTTTGCTGGCTCCTCCTCCCTCCCATCAGGCTGTAGGGATCCCCTAGCTCCCTCTGCAAAGGTGGAGCCGAAGTACTCATTTAGCGCCTCTGCCTGATCCTCTGCTTCCTGAGCCCATCACCCCATAATCTTAATCCTATTGATCTGCGTCCTCTCTTTTCTCTTCTCTCATATATATCTATAGAATCCCCCGATATCCCTAGGCAGATTTTGCTCCATCCTGGCCTTGGCTTCCCTCACCACTTTGGTGACCTTCCTGGCGAACAGTTCATACTCTCCTCACTCCTTATCCCCCCTTGAGCGTTTAAAACGTGCATAGACAGCCTTTTTTTCCCCTCATTGCCTCTGCACCTCCCTGGTCCACCAACATGGCTTGCTGGTTATACCATGCTAATCGTAATGCAAAGATAAATCAGAGATTGTTGGATTTTATTATCCATAATTTTTTGCAGGGCAGCCTTGGTGTCTTTAATTTTGCTGCGGAGTTCTTTATCACCTTCCCTATATAGCATTTGATAGTTCAAAAGCTGGTTTGTGAGGGCCTGGTATTTGTACTGTCTTTCCCTATTTTTGTGTGACATATATAAGCAGTAATCTCCCCACAAAGGGTCGCTTTCAGTGCCTCCCATTGTATTGTATTGTATTGCCTCAGTTATGTTTTGGGAAATATTTTCCATTAAAAATTGAGGAATCCTTTCTTTAATAGTATTTTGAAATTCTTTATCTTACAGAATCGGGGGATTAAGTTTCTGGTGGGTCCGTTTGGTCACTCTGCCCACATCGATTTTTAAAAGAAGAGTGGTGATCTGACAGAATCTTGGGGCCAATTGAGATGTCCTGGATAGTGGAGAAATGCTCACAAGAAGTTAAAAAGTAGTCTAACCTGGAGTAGGTCTGATATCTGGCCGAGTGGAACGTATAACCTGGCGATGATGGAAACACCCGATGCTAGATCGCTACTATTCCCAGGTTTTCCAATAGGGCTCTAAACCGTTTGCCCATTTTAGAATGGCAGTGTTTTTTGTTGTATAGAGCAATCCAAATGGGGAGACAAGGTAATATTTAAGTCACCCCCTGTTATCGTTTGACCCTGGAGTTTATCCATTATTGCTGAGACAAACCCTCTGATTACCGGCATTTTAGTTTGAGGGGGGAGGTACACGTTGGCTAATCTTATTTTTTTGGCCATACAAGAGGCCTTGTATGATTACATATCGGCCCTGGGCATCAGTGTGGGTGGCATGAACCTCTAATGGGGTCGTTGAGGGGATCAGTATTGCTGTGCCCTGTTTTCGTCCCCTAGGGAAGGAGGATGAATACACAGTGTATTGACTTCCCCAGTTGAGCTTAAGATGTTCTTAGGTAGAGAGTTGCGTCTCCTGCAAGAAGTAAAACTCTGCATTCTAGGGACATGGATATGTTGTTCATCCACACTTACTGGCAGGTCCCTTGCCGCTTTAAATCTTGCCGGAAGGTCTTCAAGCTGGCTCCTCCCACCCACTCGGGTGGTAAAACTCTCGGCTCCGCCCCATGACGCCAGATCTTCCTTACCGCTTGGAAGCTCAGGTTCCCTCCTTAGCGCTCTGCGTTTTTGACCGGTTCCTGAAAAGTTCGGTCTTCGAATTTATTGAAGTGTCCTTTGAATCTTCGATCTTTTCTTCTTCGCTACGGCGATGGCTTTTTCCGGCCCCGAGAGACGTACGGTTAGTTCCTCCAGGAGGGACTCGCACTCCACGTGCTCTTTTTGCCTGGACTTGGATCACGATCCTCAGGCTTGCAACTTTTGTTCTGCCCTTTCGGTCAGCTTTCCGGAGGACCACGCGGCCTGTTCGGGGCTCAGACATCTGGTAGTTTTTTCCGCTCCGGAGATTCCATCGGACCGGCGGGTGCCCGCTTCGACTGTTTTTCTGCAGTCTGTTCCTGCCGGGAAGGGGCGGCTCCCTCTCCCTCGGTTGCGGAGCTTATTCCGCTCTCTTTGAATTCTTCTCATGCAGCTTCGTTCAGGGAGCTTCGTCATTCCCTCTCCTCCAAGGGAGAGGGAACCTGGAGCCCTGTCGCTCGGCCTATGGCTAAAGGGCCGCGGACGGAGTCTCTTCGTCGGTGGGAGCGGGATTTCTCCCCCTCCCTCATCGGCCGATGCTCGACTTCAGTCGAGGATTCGGCTTCGGCCACTGGCCTCACGGTATCCCCGTCAGGTCAGCCGGCCAAGTTCCCCGTCAACGTTGTCGAGTCTCTCGACCTGTCTTTCGGGGGGTCTGCTGAGGCCGTCTTCCCGCCACCTTCGGCGGAAGCTGAGGCTCTGTCCTCCCCTTCAGGTCGACAGCCCTTGGTCCTTTCTTCCGAGCCGAGGAAGGAGCGGGTGGGCCCCGCTTCTTCCCAGGCCCGCCCTCGGTCCCCCCGAGTATTTGGGTCTCGGTCTCGGTCAACCTCTCTTGTCTGGCCGCTCACGCCGATCTCGGCGTTCTCGGTCGAGCACCGGGTTAAGTGGCTTTGCCGTTTTCCTCGCCCTCCTCGGATGAGGAGCGGTTTCGATGCCGCTACGCCGGTGTTACGAGAAACTTATGTGGCGACAGCAGTTGTCTGGGTTTCCAATCACCTCCATTCATTCTCCGATAGCAAGCAGTCACCGCTTGGTCGGCAGCCATCTCGACTGGTCGAGGAGCCTTCTCCAGGGTCGGTTGCTCGTCCGACCTGCCCCCGCCTTCGGGCGGAGTTCAGGCCGGACCATGGCCTGTCCTTCAGGTCACTCGGTCCCCTCACTCCTGCCCGCCCCCTGCGGACGAAGATTGCCTCGGGTCTGCGGCAGCTTTTTGCAGACCCTTCGGAGCCTGGAGCAGGCTCTGCCATGTTTCCTAACAGGGAGGACCCCGGGTCTTCCCAGGAACATCCAGTAGACAACAGCCCATCGTCTTCGAAGGGTCTACTTCAGCTCATTTCAGAATTTACTGGAATGCAGCTCAAGCCCGTCTCCAATCGGGCACCTTACCCCCTTATGGAGATTCTGGATTGAAGGGGTTCTTCCACGGAGGCCTTCCCAGTGGCTGAGGCTATCGTGGGCCCAGCCTTGGAGCTATGGCGGCGGCCTACTTCTTGCCCTGCGCCTTCGGCCAGGGTGGCTCGGAGGTATCCTATCGCTGTCGGTTCTCTGCCCGGTTTCTCGGAGCACCCCTCGGCTGAAGGGGTAATTACTGACGACGTTTTCCAATGTCTTGGAAACGCTGGGGATGTGGACAGACCCCCACAAGGAGTCCAGAAGGATGGATATGTCGGGCGAAGGTTTTACGCATGCTCTCCCTAGGCCTCCGGCCAGGCCAGCTCGGTTGCACTGATGGCACATTTCTCCCACACCCTTTTGGGCTCCCTGGACAAGGTTCTCCCTCATCTCCCAGGTGACCTGCGGACCACGGTTCGACAGGTGCGGGACCAGGGTAGGGTGGTGGCGAAGCAGCAGCTCCAGACGGCTCTGGATCTAGGCGACTCCTGTGCCAGATCGGTGGCGGCGGCAGTGGCCATGCGCCGCAGGGCATGGCTGAGGTTATCCTCCTTCTCTTTGGAAACCAAGCACGAGTTGGCGGACATCCCCTTCTTGGGGACTGACCTTTTAGGCCCTGGAGTGGAGGGATACATCCATGGGCCCGAGAAGTCCGATGCCACTCCAGACTCGGTCACTCTTGCCCGGGGGGTCAAGGGCAGCCGTCAGCCTTTGCGTAAGCCCCTTTACCCCCTGAGCCCTGGGGGCACCCTGGCCCAGCATGAGGGCTAGCAGGCATGCGCTGGGTGGCCTGTTGCCAGACCAGCATCTTCCTCCAAAAGGAAGCAGGGAGGCAGGAAACCGAGGGGCTCCTCGGCTCCTCCCCCTTTAAGCCTGCTCAGTGACGGGCCAAGGGGCATTGCCCCGGCCCCGTCCCAGCCCGGGTTTCCCCATGGGGGAATGGATCCGCACCTCGTTCTGGAGGTATTTAGGGTGGATCCTGTCGCAAGTTGCGAGCGGTTCCCCTTTTGAGCCGTTGCCCCATGGGGATCTTGAGTTCACTGCCCCTGTGTCGGTCGTCCGACATGCCTGGCTCTCTAGTTAGAGATGATCAGGAAGGCTGTGGACTTCCCGATTCAACCCTGGGTTCGCTCGGCCAGGTATTCCTGGTCTCATACGGACGGGGCTTGCCTCCATGCTCCCGCATGCCTGGATGGTCTCTCTTCTGCAGACATCCCATCCTCAGAACATGGCGTGTAGCTGTTTTCCTGGTCTCCAGGATGTACCTACTCCTAGTTCCGTCCATTTTTGGGGAGGCTCCACCCCTTCTTGCGGGGGAGCTCCTTACGAGTTCCTAGCACTTCCTTGCTCAGCAGTCTCTGCGGCATTGAAGGATCCAGATGTCACCCCACCCGGAAGACAGACTGGTCTCCCGTTTCCGGGAGCCAAATGAGAACTCGTATCTTAGCAGTGAAGCTTCTTCGGGACTAAGCTCGACTTTTGAGTCCGAGCTTGGCTCCGGGCGAACAGGGCCGAGGTTCTTCCTCCTTTGCCGGTCGGGTTGGCCGGGAAATTATGTCCTGCCAGGACCTCCTGCTCCTCCTGGGCCTCAGGGCGGCCTTCCCTTAGTGGGAGGGGCTCGTGACTTGCAGCCCAGGAGTTAGGAGAACGCTCCCTTGGACCGTTCTAACTTCGGCAGGAGAACATCCTGCTTGTTCGCCCTGAGTTGCCGGTCTTCTCCGACTGATGCTTCTCGGATGGGTGGGGTGCCCATCTTGGGGAATAATACAGAGTGCTTCGCCTCTGGTCCTTTTGCGAGTCCCGATGTCCTTCCTGCTCGCTGGAGACAGACGGTCCGCTTGGCTGGCACCGTCCGCTCCGCTTTGTAATGGGTCTACAGGTCTAAGTCCAAGTAGGACTATTCCAAGACCATGTGCTACCTACTCTGCCAGGTTCGGTCTATCCCCTTGTCTCGGTGCAAGGAGGTTCTCCGCATTGGGTTGTTGCACAGTCGAGGCTTCCCAGCCATTTGAATGCAGGAGCCCGATTCCCTGGCTGATGCCCTGAGCCGGGCATAGGCTGGCCTCATGAGTGGTCTCCCCTGCCAGAGGTAGCATAGGATCTTCCTCCTCTCTCCGGGGAGTATACCAGGCCGAGACTGTTTTTTTGCCCACCCTCAGCAAAGCCTGCTGCAGGGATGCCATTGGGCCCGGACCTCGGGCCCCTCCGTGCCTCTCCCCCATTTCCCTTGACCTACGGGCAAGGCGAGAAGGGACTTGGCGCAGGTGATGCTGGTAGCCCCAGACTGGATTGCCAGTTCTGGTATCCAGCTCTCCTCAGTCTCAGCCCCAGGCTCCCGAGGCGGCCTCTAGTCCGTCCGGTCCTGTCTTTCTTTCAGGGGAAGGTTATCCATCTGGACCTTCAATCCCTGCACCTGTAGGCCGACCCCTGTGCAGCTAGGGGCCAGGCCTAGGGTCTTTCGGCAAGGTCCTCGACCTTCGAGGCGTCCTGCTAAGAAGTCGGCCAAGATGCTCGTCCTTTGGGAGAAGTTCTCCCTTTTTCGATGATGGGATAGGGCCGTGCCCTTCCCCATCCCTGGGCAAGCATTCCGGACCATCTGCGGTCCATCCTTAGACCAGGGCTTCGGCCGACGACCCTCTAGGTGCTTCTACGGGTCACCACTGTCTTCCGGGCGCGGGCCGGGGGGTAGCTGGTAGTACGGAGAAGGTGGTCTGGCACTTCTAGGCCTCGATCACGCCTCCCCTTTTGGGGAGAGTATCCCCGTTTCTGCGGGATCCTTGCTGGTATGGGCTCAGCTCATGAGCAAGCCATCCGAACCTTTGCACAGGTGCGAGTTTCCCCCACCTGTTGTGGAAGAACACCTTCGTGGGGCCACTCCGCCATCCAGAAGGCAGGGTGAGTTCCAGGTGCTCCTTTAACCTCCCTATCCGGTCTTCCACAGGGACTAGGTTGTCCTGTGCCCCACCCGAAGTCCCTCCGGAGGCGGTGGCGGAGTCTTCCCTTCGGGGGTATTGCCTCTGCCGAGGTTTATCCCCATTCACACCTCGGAGGCCGTATTCTGGTTCCGTGGGAACCGTTTAACGCTCACCTCTTGGGAGCGTAATGCTAAAGTTCGGGAGAGGTTCGCCAGCTGTTCATCATCTTCGCTGAAGCCGCATCTGGCAGATTTGCAGCCCAGTGGAAGACAAGCGGGCAGGTCACCCCTGCAAAGGTCTCCACTATAGGCGGGTGGGCATGGAGCCTCCCAGAAGGATAAGCGCTCTTTTTACCCGTCCTTCCGCTGCATCGGTGGCTGCTTCCAAGGACTCTCCGGTCCAGGATATCCGCAGGTCTTTTGCCCGGAAGCAGGCTTTACCATTCCCCTTCCACATCGACCTTGGTCGCTACTGGGTGCTGGTCGGGGCCTCGGTTCTCCAGTCTTTTACCTAAGTAGGGGTGTGCACCTTGCCTCCCTCCTCCCGGAGAACTGCTAGGAGTTTGCCAATAAGTGTGGATGAACAACATATCCATGTCCCTAGAAATACAGGTTACTCACCTGTAACAGGAGTTCTAGGAATGGTATATGTTGTTCATCCACATGACTCCTGGCCTCCTGGCTTCGACGACAACCTGGCTTCCAGCGGGCTAGATCTGGCGTCATGGGGTGGAGCCGAGTTTTACCACCCGGGTGGGTGGGAGGAGCCAGCTTGAAGACCTTCCGGCAAGATTTAAAGCGGCAAGGGACCTGCCAATAAGTGTGGATGAACAACATATACCATTCGTAGAACTCCTGTTACAGGCGAGTAACCTGTATTTTTGTTTTTTTAAATGTTGCATGAGGTGTGCTCTTTTTATAGGATCGTGGAGTCCGTTAATGTTTTGGGGGAAAAAATCCTGATCTGGTTAGAAATCATGGCACTGTGGGATTATCATTGGAATTATGCTTTTATATTCCCTGCTTTTTTTGTTTTCTCCTAGGGCACTTTAAGTTTGGTACTTCCAGATCACACTCCCCAGGAAGAGATCCAGCACCAGTGGAGCCGATTGAACAACCCTGCTGATGAATCTAGTTTAAAAAAAAATATATATATGTTAACCTCAGATTATTTTGACTTGTGTGTTTTTTCATAACCCCCACCCTCCTTAAACGTTGTGTAACCATACATTACTTAAAAAACTGTTGTTTCAATAGCATGTGTCTAGGACTGTCCATTAGTCCAAGATAGTTTGAAACGGCATTAACCAGAACTTTAAACATTTTGTCCACCCACGTAGAGGTGGTTGAAGTAAAACTTGCATTTTTATTTTAGTCTTTGGAAACCGGTTAAGGCCCACTAGGCACAAGTGCCTGTTTTCAGGGGCGACCTGGGAGCACTAGGCAGTTAAGTGACTTGCTCAGAGTCGCACAGTATGCAAGTGGAGGTTGTGAGAATCAAACTCGGGTCTGGTCTGCTGGATGTACAAAGCTTGTTCACACCTCGTTCCTCTAACCTCTAAGCTATATTGCCAGCCCATGCATAATTTATAACTTTATGAAACTTAACTATATACACTTTGACTCCCAACGTGGAGGTGGTTGAGGAAACCGACCTCAGAAGAGTCCTGTCCTTGTTCTTTATAGGAGTAGGAGAGGAAAATGGGGTTCCACTAATCTCCGAGGGGGGGGGGATCCCCTTAGGAGAAACAGGAAAACCCCATAAATGGAGAGCAGCCAGGACAGCCGCACTCCCGGATTGGGATCTGGCATTTACAACACCAAACAGTAGTGGGGGTTTCCAGGTTCCCCTCCGGTCATAGTGAGTATTTAGAAGGTCTTTAGCCTTAGCCAGGATTTGCTGAATCAGTAACAGTTGGACATGGTGGGGTAGCCTACTGACCACCACTCGAGAAACTGAAGAGGATAATAGCTACAGTGAGAGCCTGTCTCTGTATCAAATGTTTAACTGTGCAGGCTATTTTCCTTTTCTACCCCCCAACCCCATCTGGAGTTTCCGGGATCATATAATGGTATCAAGTCATACTCTATGCATCTGGCCCTTTCTGTGATTAGGGCTATGTGGATGTGGGGAGGGTGGGGTGCAGGGCGAGACGATAGCCTCCTATCACTCCCCTTCAGTTATTAATGTTATTAAATTAGTCTTTTGTTACCAGCATCCTTCTTAACACCGAGCGAGCAAACAGTATCTAGTTGTACTGTCCCCAAACTCTTCTTATACCAGTCCAGATCTGTATTTGTCTTTGCTTACCGGAAGATAAGTCGTTTTTTTTAGGATCAGCGGGCTCCCCTTTAACCCGGAGGTTCCCAATAGGAAGTCAGCTTTCCCGTACACCATGCCCCCGCCTGTGGCCAGTACCCACACCCCAGGATGGGTAGAGGGGTGAGGGTGAAGGAAGCCAGTCGGGGTAGGGAGCCGCCAAGGGAGAACTAGAACAAGGGGGCAGTGACATCAAGAAGGTAATCTCCCCAGCCTGGCCTAAAGCCCGCCATTGGAGGGATCCGGTGAGTCCAATATGGGAGCCCGTGGGTCAAATTTTGTTCCTGAATAGGAAGGAAGAAAATTAGGAGACATTTTATTTAGCTGCCTTGGATTCAGATGAAGCACCCCCCACTTGACCTCCAATAGTGGGCCCCCCCCCCCACATCAGCCCCAACACGTAGCCAGCCAGGGGAGGTGGAAGCATACCTGCGTGGAAAAGAGAAAAGGATACCCAAGGTGTACAACTAATCAATTTCATCAGATGTTCATGGTCGGATTCCTGTATTTTTGGAGTTTACTCAGTGTTTCCTCCAGCTGCAGTGTGGATGGTTGCTGTCCCTCTGTGTCAGCACGTTGGGGTTTTGGGCGTGATCTCAAACTTTCCCAGGCCTTCTCATTAATTATACCTCTGCTCACCAGGTCTTCATGCCGCCTTGGATGCCATATTATAGGTCTGCACACCAGTGGGTAGATGGACTGTCAGCTTTGCGGGATATGGCGTGTGGAATTTAATTTTCTGTGCTCGTAGCAAAGGGAACAAGGGGTTATACTTCCTACGCTGGTGCTGAGTATATGGTGCATAATTGTTGTCGAGTAAGTGTGATTGTCCAAACATTATACGGCCTTTTTGCCATGCCTTCCTGAGTACTTGCTCTTTAGTCTGGTAATTTTGGAATCTTATGACAAAGGATCGGGGCCGGGAGTCTGGGCGGGAAGGTCTCAGACCCGGGGCGCGATGTGCTCATTCGGTGTCTAGCTGGAATTCTGGATTCAGCTCAAGAATCGGGCACAGCAGATAATCAGAGAAAGCTTGGGGATCCCCTCCCTCTTCACCTTGCGATAGGTCAAAGATTCTAATGTTTTTTTCTTCTGCCCCGGTTTTCAGCATCTTCTTGCCGCATTAATATGTGTAATTGCTCAATAGCCAGTATTTTAATTGTACATTCCAGGACGTCTGTCCGATAAGCATTCTTTGTGATCTGTTGATCTGCTTCTGTGATTTGTTTTTACAGGGTTCCCATCTCAGATCTGAGTTCTTGAATGGACTCTTACATTTCACCCCTAAAATTGGCGATCGCTTGTAGTATAGCTTAGCCCGAATTCGGTTCCATACTTTTTATTCTATTAGTTTTGGTATTTTGGTTTGGTTTTCTCTGTTCAGAACCCAGAGGAGGCCTGGGATAGTGTTCTGAGTCATGGGCCTCGCGATCATCCGCGTCGTCCAAATTGGCGAGAAGTTGGAATTTATTACGCTGGTTCTTGGCCATTTTGTGTAGTTGGGCTTTAGGATGATGAGCCGCAGTGAATTGCCATTAATTTGTTTGTTTTCTGGAAGGTTTTAGCCCTTTTTGTTAAATGATCAGTGGGGAGCCTCGTGGAACCAATGTTTAGCAGGTCATTCTGGAACCGGAAGTCCCGAACCTGTTTCAATAAAAAAACACTTGTATTTACATCAGTCCACTTAGTTGTCCTTTTAGCAGTGAGATGCACAGTTTCAAGGAAAAATCACTTCCCCTTCCGTTTTGCTCCATTCCAGATGCTTCCACCGTCCAACTGGTTGAACTACCGGGATGGCCCCCCTTTTATCACACGGACTCCGGCCTCCCTAGAGGCCTAGCCGGGTCACATGACTGGCTTCCTTCCTGGGTTGCAGTCCCTCCCTCTCCGGCCTACCTCCCAACTCCCGAACCCCTGTTTTTATATATATATAAAAAAAAAAACACTTTTCCATCAGTCCACTTAGTTATACTTTTAGCAGTGAGATGCACACAATTTCAAGGAAAAAATCACTTCCCTCCCCGTTTTGCTCCGCTCCAGATGCTTCCTCCGTCCAGCTGCAGTGCAGGAAGTGAGAGTGAGTGGGTAGTTAGGCCCAGGCAGGATGGTGGTCAGTTGGAGTAAAGAAAAGTATGAATAAAAGAAGTCAGTGACTTCAGAATTCATTAGTAGGTTTGGTATTTTTATTTAGTATTAGTTGAATGTTAATGGACTGCTTTTAGGTGGGTAAATAGATGCTATGCTATGGTATAAAAAGTCTTCATTTGGGGTAAAGCTACCAAACATCTCAGTTTGGTCGGGACAGTTCTGTTTTCAGAAAAGCTGTCCCAGTGTCCCAAAACATTTGCTCGAATTGTGATTTTTTTTTTTTGTCCCGGTTTCAAATTTTCGTCTCGGATTTATCTGTCCAGCGCCCGGCACACCACTGCTCTTACTGTTGCAAAGGTCTTTTGTGTAAGGATCTTATGTGGATTCTTATGGCATTTTGTCTCTAAGTTCATGACATATGCCTGCTTTCACAGCTGGGAATCCCTATAGCTTTCTGTCAGCTTCCAGTAGGATTTTCTCAGCATCTGCAGATCACTACAAAAAGAGCTCTGTACCTGCCCGGGGAACCGGGTTGGGGGCGTGGCCAATAGGAATGACAAGTGAGTGGGATCACTGCTGTGGATCAGCTGTAGGGTGTGTAAACCATTCTACGTGGCGCTTGCTGCTGTGTACAGTAAACTGGATCATCTGTTAACATACTAATGACCAGTGGGTGAAACCTACCACTAGAGGAGGATCAGCTGTAGCCAGAAGTACACATCCCACCAGGTGAGCTGACAGATCAAGGGATAAAACCCAGGGGGATAGATTAGGTCTGACACAGTTTTTGGCTCTGTTGCTGGAACAGCCTACTTTTACGGTGCATATGACCTGTAGAGCCCAGCATGGAATACTCCGAAGCTCCCTGATCATCCAATCTGCGGGGGGACCCATCTCAACTACAGCTTACTTCTAGATCTGTTGGGTCCTTGATTGCCCTAGCAAAATTTCACTTGCCAGCTTCTACAGCAGCTTAGCTAGTTATAGATTTTTTTTTTTCCTACATAAATCTCCTGTGTCTCCCTGGCAGCCCCCATCTAACTGCCCCCCCGCCCCATCACCCAGCTTCCCCGGGACTTACCTACACCGTCTTCCTCTGCCACAGGACTTACGGTTGTACTCAGCCACCGGTGTGGAGCCTGCGGGGGTCGTCATCCTGCTGCCTTAGGGTTTTTTCCCTCCTGTTTTTCTTCCCGGGCTCACGGACATTCAGTGGACGCAATGTCCAAGCTTCGCCTCCGTGGAGATGGCCCCGGCGTCCTGAATGTGGGGTCTCTTCCTTTACATGGTGGCCTGCATGTGCTGACACTCTGCCACCACTGGGTGTCAGACAAGCAGCGTGGCGCACCAACCCTCTTCCCCGAGGAAGGAGAGCTGTTTAGGGAATGCGCGATCCTTCCCCACCCTGCTGTTCCTGAGTGATCAGAGTCCGTTCCCGACCCTTGGTCACCGGTGTGGCAGGAGATGCACTGGGCCGGCTCTAGTTACAGATTTTAAAGTCGGGACTGTTAATATTGTGCTGTTATTGTTGTATGTTATTGCTGTTTGGGGGGCATATGTCCTTAAGGGGTATTTTATTTTTTATTTATTTTTTTATTTATTAACATCTTGGATTCAAGACCTTTGAGCAGACGCTTTTTACACAGGTTCCACGTCAGGATGATAACCTAGGTTAACATTTACAGTAGTTACATTGCAAGTGTCAGCAGGCCTAAATACATTTATGTGTAAACAGAAGGGAGACAAAGATTCAGGAGATTACTATAGATAAAATAAAGTGAAAATGACACTAACATTGATCAGAGGTATATCTTACATACAGCAGAGGCAATGTACAATGTATGCCCAAGTTTGTTACTGGGATACTAAATACAGAGTGAAACAGGCAGAAGGCCATAAGGGAAGAGAGGGGAGGAGGAGAAGTGAGGGAGGATGGATGGGGTGGGGTGTTGGGGGGTGGAGGAGAGGGGAGAGGATAGGTGGGGGGCAGGGAGGCCCCAGAGGTAAGTGCAAAATAAGTGCAAGTGAGGGTAGTAATTAGGGTTAGGGGGGGGATACCCATAAGGAGCAGGTGCGGTAGAATTTGGTAGTGCTATTTTTATTCACTGCTTGCGATCATGTAATTAAACAGGGCAAGGTGAAACAGCCATTTGTTATTGGTTGGTGTGGTGGTGCGGCGGGGGTGGGCGTCTGCTGGGGATCGTGGTGAGGAATCGGGGTGATGCCCTCCAAGACTATAGTTCCATCATACCCCGATTGTTCAGACAATTACCCGTTCCTGCCCAGCAGCTCACCATGTGTCTCAATTGAGACTCTCAGAAATTTGGTAGCTTTAGTTTTGGGAAAATCGACTAGAGTATCAGATTGGGTGGGGTCAGCATTTGGTAGATAAAATTAAGTACTGTGTTTTTGTTTTTTTCTAATTTGGGCAAGTTAAATTTGTGAGTGGCTTAAACTCATATCAGTCTGTAATATGATGATGCTGAGTAGAAATGGGCCTTACTGCGAATCACTCCAGTGAGCTATTAATACAATATATGGGGATTTGTTTCTCTCTAACATGATTCTGTTGCTAATGCTGGTTGAGTTTTGCAAGACAAAAAGTGTTAATTAGGGCATGAAATTAGTGATAGCAAGAAGATCATCATGTACTGCTAAAATACTTTGCTTTAGGGAAATAACCTTAACAGCAACATTTTACTGGTATTTGAAGATGAGGCAAAACAGTCGAGAGAAAAACATGTGATGTGAAAAGTGTTATTACTTTACTGGTAACTACTGTGCCTTTCCTTCCCTTAATTTGTAATCCTTGTCCGGACTAGAAACTGACCACCAATGTTGACTCTGTGTTGTATTTAAAGCAGAATTAAAAACCCTTACAGTACTGCAGGAGTATATACACATCCGGAATCTATATACGTTCAAACATACTCAGCACTTTTTCTTTTCAGGGAATTTTACCTGTATTAACGTAGCAAAAGGCAATAGAATTTCCATCAGCTGCTGCACAAAACTAGTAAGCATTAATGCACTCAGAGTCAGGCTCTACTAGGGAACTAATGCCGGTTTGGGGGCTTGGGGCACGTGGCTCTAGGCAGAGTGCTCCAACCACCAACCAGGCATTAATTTCCTAGTAGAGCCTGACTTGAGGCATTAATGCGCTTGTAATATGGCAAGCGTTACAGTAATTCAGTGCTGTGATTACAATTTAAAATAAAAACACATGCCAATGCTCATTTCACTTACTTGTTTTTAGGCAGCCAAATGTGTTTTACATGTCACATCTTTCAGTATTGTTGCTGCTATGACTTAACCAGTTAAATTCGTGATCTTTACTGTGGTCTAATAAAAGGCATAAACATTTTTTTTTTTTTTTTAAACAGTACTTATTTACTAAAATTGCTCACAAGTTCTTGTTTCTTTGGTGCATTGCGGCGCAAAGGATTATGGGAGTAACTATTAAGATATTGCTCGCTGACAACTTTGCGAGTTTAAAACATTTTTACATTTTGCAACGTGTTGTCTTCTGCTGCTCTGCTCATATTTCTATTCAATTTAGACAACATTTTGCCTTCTTCGTCGATCGCTGTGTTTCTGATTCGATCTGCGACGATACTGTGCTGACCACTGGGTGGGTGAGTGGGAAATTTAGCTTTCTTTTAGAATCGGTTAGTACTTTTACTGTGGGCAGTTTTTGTACTACAAAATAAAGTGGGCATTACTGGGAGTTAATGCCTGCTTTATTTTGTGTCACAGGGTGTGTTTCCACGCATCGTTATGCCACATTCACGGTGTAGATTCTTTGCCGTGTTACAATAAGTTACTTGCTGTAAATTTCTTTTCGTCCAAAAGCAGAAATAGATTTGCTCACATGGGGTCACATGCAAAGTGTTACACATTTGTTTGTTTTGCTGTTCAGATTTAGTTTTTTCATCCCAATTGCTGTGCAAACATTATTGAATAAAGTGCTTCGTTTAGTGGTAATTTTGGCCTCACCGAGGGAAATTTTAGATTCAGAGAATATGATCTTCTAGACTAAATGTCATAGAAATTCACTGTTGTTTAAATACATTTTATGGATAAGAAAAATGCTGGATCCTGATTGTCTGAGAGGTACTTTTCAGCCAGGGTTGTTCTCCCAGCACAATAGCTTTGCTTGAAAGTACTACTAGCTAAACAGTCTGAGTACTGATCAGTGATCCATGTGCCTGTCATCTGTTTAGAAGTGCCCAAATTCATCTTGGCTCCCCACGTATCCTTCCCACAGTCATGCTAATATGTTGCCCAGGGTACGATTGCACCAGTACACTAATAGGGACAGTGATTCTTCTGCTGACTGTGCTACTTCATTAAAGACCTTAAGCATGCTGCTGAAGCTCCCACCAGCTACATCAAAGTCCACAGCAGTGCTGCAGAAACTTCGGCCCAACTGTGCAGTTTCATCATATTCCCTGATGGGGTTGCTGAAACTGATACTGACAAAGTGGTACAGTCCTTGCTCCTAGAACTGGTCTTGGCTTCTTCTCTTGCCCAAGAAATGCTGCTTCAGTTATTTATTTATTTTTTTTATCCGTGTCCCATGTTAACGTACTAACATACTAAAAGCCAGCAGAATAGGCCCAATGGTCTGTCATGTCTGATCGTAGCCAGCCACCTAGTGGGTGCTCGCTTCCCTGCCCCCCCAGCCCCCGAGAGGGTCATCTTTGACTTTAGTTTCCCTTTGTACCTGTCCCACCCCTTCTTGAAGCCCTCCACTGTGCCCTTCTCCACCAGCCACCCAGGCAGCGCATTCCATGGCTCCACCACACTCTCAGTGAAATAATGCATCCTACGCTCCCCCCTGTCATTTCCCCCCTCCATCTTCCACTCATGCCCCCAAGTTGTTCCCACCTTCTTTAGCCTAAACAGCTCCTTGGTTCCGCTCTCAGTTATTCCTTTTACATACTTGAAGACCCCTATCATATCTCTCCTGTCCCTCCTCTCCTCCAATGTGTACAGTCTAAGCTCTTCCAATCTCTCCTCATAGGACCTCCCCTCCATGCCCTGAATCATGCTGGTCGCTCTCCTCTGGACTCTCTCCAGCAGAGCTATATCCTTCTTCAGATGAGGTCTCCAGAACTGTACGCAGTACTCGAGTTGCGGCCTGACCAAGGCATTATATAGAGGGACGATCACCTGCCTCCTCCTAGACGTAATTCCTCAGGCTATGCAGCCCAGTATCCTGTTTGCTTTGTCTGTGGTTCTTCTATAATTTTCAGAGTTATTCATTCTGACGTCTGCCGCCTCCCCTAGATCCCTCTCACCCAATGTGACTTGCAGTGTGACACCCCCCGGGTGTAAACATGGCCCGGGTTTTTGACCCCCAAATGAAGTATCTTACATTTCCCGGCATTAAATTTCAATCCCCACCTCCTTGACCACCCCTCCAGGGTATCCAGGGCCCCCTGGACTGTCACTCTCACTTCTTCCCAGTCCACCAGTGCTCCCAGTTTGGAATCGTCTGCAAAGAGTCTCAGCCTACTCCTAACCTCCCCCTATATCCGAGACATAGGCGTTGAACAGGAGTGGCCCCACTACTGAACCTTGAGGGACCCCACTGATCCCCTTCCTAGGGGAGGAGACAATCCCACCGACCATTACCCTCGTATTCACCCTGAAAGCCAATTTTCAACCCACTTGAGCGCCTGTCCTCCCACCCCCATCTCCCTCAGCTTTTTTGTCAGCCCATTATGGGGTACTGAATCAAACGCCTTGCTAAAATCCAGGTATAGGACGTCCACCAGCCTGTGTCTGTCCAAGGTCCCCGTCACCCAGTCATAAAACTCTACGAGGTTGGACTGACATGATCTCCCCGGAACGAAGCCATACTCTTGTGTCATCCTGGTGCCCTAACCATTCCAGCTGCCTCCCAGTCCTCTCCTTGATAAAGCTCTCCATTGCTTTGCCTACCACAGACATTAGGCTGACAGGCCTATAGTTCCCCATCTCCTCTCTAGACCCCTTTTATGGATAGGCACTACATAAGCCACCCCCCAGTCTTGGGGCACCCATCCTGTCTGCAAAGAGGTATTAAAGAGTGCAGCCAGTGGAGCTGCCAGCTCCTCCACCAATTCTTTCACAACCCTCGGGTGTAACCCATCCGGCCTCGGCGCCTTATCAGTTTTTAGCTTCCAAAGGGCCTCCCTCACCCTATCCATTGTGATTTCTCCCCCCAACAGTCCTCCCCCTCACTCAGCCTCCCCACCCCTTCTGGGTCTGGTCCTGCCTGTACCCTAGCCTCTTTCTGTCCTCCGATCTCAGGCTGACTTCTCACCTTAGCTGAATGCTCTTCCCTCCCATCAGCCTGTAGAGATCCCCACTCCTTGTCTGCAAAGATTGAGGCAAAGTACTCATTTAGCACCTCTGCCTGTTCCCCTGCTTCCTGAGCCCATCCCCCATAATTTTAATCCTATTGATCTGCGTCCTCTCTTTGCGCTCCTCTCTTATGTATCTATAGAATCCCTTCCCCCCCCACTCCTCCGGATATCCCTAGCCAGGTTTTGCTCCATTCTTGCCTTGGCTACCCTCACCACTCTGGTGACCCTCCTGGCCAATAGTTCGTACTCTCCTCACTCCTTGTCCCCGCTTGAGCATTTAAAATGTGTGTAAGCAGCCTTTTTACCCCTCACTGCCTACTGCACCTCCCTAGTCCACCAACATGGTTTGCTGGTTCTACCATGCTTTTGCCTTAATTTTGTACAGTACTTAGTAGCCTCTTGCACCCCTTTTTTAATGGCCTCCCACAAGCTTCCAGCATCCATGTCCGGCCTAATCTTGTCCAGCCTCTCCGTTAGATTCCTGCCCATGCCCACGAACTCCGCTCCCCTGAAGTCTACCACTACTGTGTTAGTGCAGTTTTCCTCACCCTCTGTGTACAGGATAATCCAGACCGTGGCATGGTCACCACCCGCCAGTGAACTGCACACCTCCAGGCCCCTTATCTGGTCACTGTCCGCTAGGACAACGTCCAAAATCCTCCCCTCTCTAGTAGGTTCCCCCACCTGTTGGACCAGGAAGACATCCTAAAAAAAAAAGTCCATCAGTTGCTGTTCTCTGGCTACAGAGGATGTCATGGTGTCCCAGTCCACCCCCGGCATATTAAGGTCACCCATGACCACCACCCTGCCCTTACCAAGATCACAATGACCCATGATGTTCTCAGCCAGTTTATCATCCAGAGCCTCCTCAATTGCGGGGGGCCAGTATACCACCCCTATTTTCAATTTTTTCCTTCCCCTCGTTTGCAGGGTTACCCAAATTGCCTCCACACCCTCTCCAGCCTCCTCCACTCCACTAACCACAACGTAATTTCTGACCATCAGCGCAACCCTTCCCCTTCTTCCCACTCCCCTATCTTTCCTGAATATCTTATAGTCCTTCAAATTTAGGTCCCAATCCTTTCTCTGGGTGGCCCATGTCTCTGTAATTGCCGCCATGTCCACTGATCCCTCAGCCATCATAGCCTGTAACTCTGGCATTTTATTGCTCATGCGCCTGGCATTGATCAGGATTGTCCTCCACCCCAACTTCTCCTCCCTCTCCAATCCCCCCAGCCTTACACTGTCCCTTTTCTGCCCAGTTTTCCTTAGATTTGCATTGCATTCTCCCTCACTCTTCCATTGCCCTAGACCTGGACCCACAAACGGCCTCCCTGAGGCCTTTCTTTTATTTGACCCTCCCCCTTTACAAGTTTAAACCCCACCTCTCTCCTATAAATTCATCAAGTTTTAGTTTTAAGATCTTCCCATGGCCCCAGCCCCTGATAAATGTTGCTCTGGTTGCTATGTCGTGGTGGGGTGGGGCTCCTCATGGAGGAAAGACGAGCCTGGGCTGCCGGCTCCTCTCGAGGTGTGCTCCACTAGTCCGAGCTCCCAAGGCTGAAATTGGGGGACACTAAGCTGGAAGGTGAGAGGGAGCAGGGAGCCCGTCTGTGCAGCTTGCAAGACTGAGACAGGGGTCTCTGCGCTAGCGCTCAGCAGCGCTGCTAGTTGGTCCAAAAGTAGAAATAGGCACACACTCACAAATGAAGTCTTCTGCTCCGTCACTCCTGTGACAGAGGTCCTGCAGAGCTCCTACCACTAGACAGGCAGGAAGTAAACTGACATCTGGAGGAAACGAGCGGGAGGGTATCACCGTCCTGCAGAAGTCTGTTTGCATCCTGCCTGTCACATGGTACCATGGACCTTCCAGACGTGATGAGCCTGGAGACCAGCAGTCGGAGAAAGAAAATTTACAGGTATTTAAATTTCTATCTAGCAGTACCCAGCGAGGGCCACCCTTAAGTCAGCCAGTGGTATGTCAGGGGGCAGTCTCCAGCCCCACCTCTGTTATTTTTCCCGCCGCAGACCCGCTTCTATCAGCTCTTCAGTTGCCTTTAGTACTCTTGTTAGTAGTCTCAGTGAAACATTCAATCGTTTTTCTTTTCAGAGTCAGTTTTCTCTCCTAGAATCTGCACGTCAACTTCACCGTCATCGGCTTCCTTGTCTGGACGGAAGAGGACAAAGTGTTCCTGCAGCCGCCAGATACTGTCAAAAGACTCCCACGAGGCCTGTGTCTTTTGCCTCGGGCCGGACCATGACACCAAGAATTGCCCGATCTGTTACGGCATCACAAGCAGGATCCACTGCCTTATGACGCTAAAGGCCCACATCCTTGAAAAATAGGTTGCTGTGATGCAGCGCTCTCCCAGGTCTTCCTCCACACTCCACTCATCGAAGCACAAGGAGAAAAATTGGGATTCAGACTGTCACAAGTCCCGTGAAAGGGCCCGGGACTGGTCTCAAGTGCTTTCCTGCTCTCGTTCACCCCATAAGAAGTCGTCGTCCTTCGGGTCGAGCAGCTCAGACCATTCCCGCCACTCGCAGCACTCTGACGGTAAGTGGGTTGCTACCATCCACGCCAAGACACCGGCATCAGGTAAGCTTGAGTCAGGCCCCGGTCACGGTACTTACACCCCCCCACCTTGAAAGTGAAGGCTATGCCCTTGTGGCCACCCACCACCTCGGGAGTTGGGACTTCGGCTTCCTCTGTGGCGTCTGCCTCGGCCCCGCTGAAGAAAGCCCCACCTATGGCCGTTCCCGGGGCTCCAGGTAAGGCCCAATCTCAGCAGGAACAGGAGTTGGGCTGAAAGCCAACACCAGCTCACTGACCCCCTACGGCCCAACCGACAAAATCAAAGCCAACGACAGCTAAGCCAGATGGCTCCAAACCATCGACGGCGCAGGACACAGAGCAGTCGTTGGTCAGACTGGCGCTGGATGCTAACCATTCGCCAGTTCGTAGGGCCTCCACCCCTGAGGACCTGAGTGGTGATTCTTCGCCCAGGGACCTCCCGGATTTACCATCTTTGCCCATACCTCTGCCGGACAAACCCAGCCTCCTGGCGGATTCTGCCATGGCACAGTTTAACAAAGAAGAGTTCACCAAGCTTTTTCAGTTTTGGTGGGGTGAAGTCAAAAAAAGATGTTTTGCCACCAAAGCCAGATCCTACTCCGGCTCCGGAAAAACCTGGGGATAAAAGCAGGGATGAAAAGCCTTCTTCCCCGTGCCTAAATGTTACCCCTCCACACCAAAATTGAAGTCCAAGTCATGGACTCCAGTAAGTTCCCGTGGCCAGTCTCAACACAAGGAACATCGGCACAGGCGACACTCTCGCTCTACCAGCCACCGTCATTCCACTAGCAGGAGACGTTTCAGCAGCCGACGCTGGTCTGACAGCCATCCCAGGTGCTTAGTCAGCCACTGTCGGTCACCTAGCCATCGCTGGTTCCTAAGCCGTTGCCAGTCACCTAGCTGCTGTCGGTCCTAAAGCCGACGTCAGTCTTCCAGTAGGTGATGCTCACTAGAAAGAAGCCATTCTTACTCAAGATCAGCCTCATACTATTCAGAGAGCCACAGTTTGCATCCCAGTTCCTCAGGGTCAGATCATTCCTTCTCCAGGGAAAGAGTGCCCCCTGACGAGAAAGACACTCCAAGTCCCCTCCTGACGATCCCACATTAATGGATGTCATGAGGCATATCCAGTCCTGTAATGGATGGGAGACAGAGGACTTGGATCCTTAACACTGGAGGTTGGCGGAGTACCTGAGGCAGAAGGAGCCAAAGCCTCTAGTGGTCCCTCCTCTCGTGGATACCTTCCACGACCTTACCAGGATTACTTGGAAGCATCCCTCTACCACCCCGGCAGTTCCTAAGAAATTGGACAGGCTGTATAGCGCTCCAAGAGAGGAGCCTTTCAAACACCATGAAGTCTTGCTATATTATAACATTTGCAGTCAGCCACTGCAGCTGAACTGCCCCGGAGAGGAAGGAGTTAACTCCAGAGGATCTGGAGTTCTACAGCGCGAGGGCGCTGTGCCCAAAGCTCTATCTGGCAGTTTCAAATGAAACTGTCAGATTCTTCATCTGCTTCACTGAACAGTCGCTCCGAGATCAGCTCCTTCAGCTCGGTTCATTCTGTTCAAGCGAGTATTTTTCAGTTCATTTGAACCGCAAAAAGTCATTATTTTTACCGCATTTCGTTTTAAAGCTCTATCTGGTAACCGTAGTACTAAATTTTAAGTCTGTGTGGAAAATTAATTATCGGTTCGGTTTTGAACCGATCGCTTTATTATTTCTACATTTTAAAAGTGTACAGTGGGTTTTAGAGTGCGGTTCCCGGTTCTTATCGGTTCTAAAAAAACCAGAATTATAACGTTTTTTTCAAATACCCGTGACACGGTTAGGAACCGATAAGGGTGTCTTGTCTGGCACTGCCATCAAAAGGGCAAGTTTTGGTTAGGCTGGTATTATGTCTGAGAAACCCAAAAGAAAAACCGGGCTCACTGGGTTTCAACACTGTGATGTCTGTGGGGAGGCCTTTGCCAAGGCTGACCCACACACCACTTGTGTTTATTGTCTGGGGTCTGACCACCTCCTGTCAGACTGCCAGGTGTGTAAAAATTTCCCTGCAGCCACCCTGGAAAAGAGATTGGGCCAGCTCAGGGAACGAGAGGCCAAAAAGTCCGCTGACCCGGATGGCCAGCCCGGTCCAGTACCCACTGGACCAGAGGGAGTGCCCTCTGACCAGGGCGAGACTTCCTCGGCCAAAAGGAAGGCTGGTTCAGAGGAACCAGTCCCGAGTAAAAAGACAAGGAAATCAGTAGGTTTGGGGTCCAAAATTGTGTCTCCAACTGCTGCAGAGATAGCTAAAGCCATTCAGATTGTCCAGTCACTGTCTCAGGGATCTGTAGAACCACCAACAGTTGGTAAAATGTTGGTCTGCTCAGTCCCAGTGGTTCAGGATTTTGAAGTTGAGGATTTTTATGAACCACAGGAGGGGAGGAGGAATTTGATCAATATATGTGTGGTTGGGGGTCTGGACGTGCCCATTGAACCGACATTTCTCCAGACAGACCTTTAGAATCTCCTCCTATTCTGTCTGAGTCCCTTCTTTCTTTATTTTTACAAAAGGTTGTAGAAACCTCTCCAGCTTCCTTTAGAGGAGGCTGTGGATGAGCAAGAGGAGCCTGATTATGTGGAAATGATGGATATTCCAGAGTCTAGGAGGTTGTCTATTCCTTTGCATAAGTCATTTAGGAAGCAAACAACAAAGATTTTAAAATCCTCATTCTGTCCCTCCTGTAGATAAAAATGGACAGAAGGTATACTTTGTCAGGCTCGGATACAGACTTCCTTACTGAACAGTGTAGTCATGTAGGTGTGGTACAAGCTGCAGCCTGTGACAAGGCTAATATTCCTCTGGCCTCACATCCTCCTGATAAGGATTCCAGGAAGATTGATGCCATGGCTGAAGAAACAGTATATGGCAGCTTCTTTGGGACTCAGGCAGGCAAATTATATGGCTTATGTGGCTAGATATCAGAAATCTAGGTGGGACACAGTATAGAGTAGCCAAGCAGGCCCACAGCTGGCTAGTGAGTTGGAACAGGTGGCTGCTGATGGCATTGAAGCTCTAAAGTTCAATTTCATACTGCTGTTGATGTTAATGATGTTTCCTCTAGGGTCATGGCCACTTCTGTAGCTTTCCTCAGAGGTTGGCATGGCTCAGATGCACTAATCTGTCCCAAGATACCCAGTCAAAGGCTATGAATTTTCCTGTAGTGGGAAATTCTCTGTTTGGAGAGCAAACAGAAAACTATATGAAAAGATGGATGAATACAGAACTACCTACAAAAGTGCCCAGGCTAAGGAGAAGCATGCCATGCCACAAAGGCATGCTCCCAGAGGTAGGGGCAGGCCCTTTCCAGGCCTTTTACAATTCAAGCCTCCTCTGCTGTCTCGCAGAGGGTTTCTTCAGAGGCAGGGGTAGGCGAGGCACAAGCAGACCGTCCCCTCCCCTCAGCCTAAGGCTGCTGCTAAGCAGGCACCCTGATGGGAGCCCAGGGCCGATTCTCCTGTACCAGTGGGAGCAGGCTATTGGCTCAGCCGGAACTGGCTGTCCCTAACTACGGACAGATGGGTTCTGGAGGTAATAGGCCAGGGTCTGGTTCTCAGCTTCAAACACTTTCCAAAGATGAGAGTCAGACATTTTCCACTTGCAAATCCTTCAGAAGCCCTTGCTTTGGAAGCAGAGGTTCTTCTCTTCTTCTGACTGCAAAGCAGTGGAAAGGGTTCCTCCTTGCCATCAGGGCAAGGGCTTTATTCAAGATACTTTCACCCCAAAGACAGGAGAATGGAGGCCCATTCTAGATTTAAGGTACCTGAACAAGCATCTTTTGAAACCAAAGTTCAAAATGTTGACTCTGGCAATGATATTGCCTTCCCTAAGGCCAGGGACTGGCTAGCTTCCCTGACCTCAAGGATGCCTATTTTCATGTTCTGATCAGGCCTTCTCACCCAAAGTACCTCAGGTTCAACTGCCCTCAGGCCACTACCAGTTCAGGGCAATGCCCTTCGGCCTGACCTCTGGCGCCAAGGGTATTCACAAATGTCTCGCTGTAGTAGTGGCTCACTTAAGAAGGCAAGGGGTTGCTGTGTTCCCTACCTGGACGACTGGCTCATTGTGGGTCAGTCTCCAGGTCAGGTGAAACCCATTTGCAAGTCACCCAGCAGCTTCTCACTTCCTGGGATTCCTGCTAAACTTACCAAAGTCAGTTCTGGAACCGGTTCAGGTCCTAACTTTCATAGGCGAGAATTGAACACAAGGTTAGCCAGGGCTTTTCTTCCCTCGGAAAGGGTGGACAGACTCATCGCCTGGCATCCTCCTTTACCCTGCGGGTCTCTCGACCAGCAAGGCATTTTCTGCAGCTCCTTGGGCACATGGCTGCTTCACAGCGTCGGGCAGGAGCAGGATTCCAGATGAGGGCATTCAGTTCCATTTGAGGGCCTATTGGTCTCAAAGGAAGGACCCCTTACCAAGTTGGTTCCAGTTACTCAAATCTGATCCTAGCCCTCCACTGGTGGCAGGTCCAGAGCAATTTAAGACAGGGGTTCCTTCATTCCATTTCTCACTCCCTCACCCTCACCACGGATGCCTCCCTGTTAGGTGGGGGCTCACCATGATCTTGACACCCAGGGGTGTGGTCTCCTCAGGAATCTCTGCTCCACATCAATCTGTTGGAACTCAGAGCTGTCTTTTAGCTCTTGGTCTTTTCAGATTCTGTCCAGAACAAAGTGGTTCAAGTCAGGACAGACAATACCACCACAATGTGGTACATCATCAACAAGGGGCACTCGGTCTTCAGCCTGTGCACCGAAGCAATGAAGTTGTGGTCTCTGGCCTACTCCTGAACACCTCCCTGATAGCGGTTCACCTCCCAGGGAAGGACAATGTCCTGGCGGACGCCCTCAGCAGAATTTCTCAGGGCCATCACGAATGGGCTCTGAATCCACAAGTGCTGGGGTCCGTTTTTGCCAGATGGGGCACTCCTCAGATAGATCTTTTCGCAGCCCCAGACAACCATCAACTTCCTCTTTTCTGTTGCAGGCCTCCAGTACTGGGCTCAGTCCCTCTGGACGCCTTTCTGTTGGACTGGAAAGGGAAGTTCCTGTATGCCTTTCCTCCCTTTCCTCTTCTTTTCAGGGTACTAGTAAAAATCAGATCTCAACCTTGCAGAGTGATTCTGATTGCCCCAGATTGGGCCAGACAGCCCTGGTACCCTCTGCTTCTGTCCTTGGCAGTCCACCCTGCCCTGAGCCTACCCAGAGTCCACAACTTACTGGCCTGTGCACAGGGGAGAGTGTGGTATCCGGACCTCAAATCCCTCCACCTCAAGGCTTGGCTCTTGAGGAGCTAGAATTTGCTGACTTACACCTTTCTCAAGGTGTCATGGATATTTTAAAGGCTTCTAGGAAGCCTTCCACTAGGGCCACTTATAATTCTAAGTGGAAGAGGTTTTCCATCTGGTGCTCTGAGAGGCAGATTATCCCAGAATCTGCTGATCTTCCCATTCTTCTGGAATATTTGGCCATCTGAATTCCCTAGGCCTTAGACCAGCTACCCTGAAGGTTCATCTGGCAGCTGTCTCTGCTTTTGTGTCAGCAGGAAGCCTGCCTCCTTTCTTCTCACCCTGTGTTCTCCAAGTTTTTAAAGGTTACTTCATACTAACCCTCCTTTTGGGAACCAGCTCCCGCCTGGGACCTGAATATTGCATTGCTCAGTTAATGCAACCCCTTTGAGCCTCTGTCTTCAGCAGAGCTCAAGTATTTAACTTGGAAAACCGTTTTCCTAGTAGCTATCACCTCTGCCAGACGCATAAGTGAGTTACAGGCCCTGTCAGTGGAAGAAGATTTTATCTCTTTCCACAGAGATAAGGTAGTCCTTAGGACTAATAGAAAGTTTTTGCCTAAGGTGGTTTCTGATTTGCACCTGAATCAATCCATCTCTCTCCCAGTATTTTTCACTGAGCATTCTTCCTCAGGTGAGAGGAGACTGCACAGCTTGGATGTCAAAAGAGCCTTAAGCTACTATTTAGAGCGCACCAGAGGTCATAGGTTCGAATCCCTCCAACTGTTTCTTACCTATGGCGAGGTTGGCAAAGGAAAACCTGCCACTAAGAGAACAATTGCATGGATTGTTTCTTGTATCCAATTCTGTTATCAGAAACTAGGTAGAGTACCCCCCTCAGGATTGAGGGCCCACTCCACCAGGGGTACAGCTGCATCTCTAGCGGCTGCTAGGGACATTCCCATTCTGGAGATTTGTCAAGCTGCTACCTGGAAGACAGTTCACACCTTTACCAAGCATTATTCCCTGGATGTCCAGTCCAGGAGATGCTCGGTTTGGCACAGCTGTGCTTCAGAGCCTATTTCTAAGTAGGTTCTGACCCTCCTCCATGGAGGTACTGCTGTGTAATCTGCTAATGTTATAATATAGCAAGACTTCATGGTGTTTGAAGAAAAATTACTCGCCTTAGTAATTGCTTTTCTTCTCATGAGTCTTGCATATTATAACCACCCTCCTGCCCCTCTCAGAACCTCTACTTGGGTAGGGTGGCGATTGGTGCAAGCACTGTGTCATGCCATTGTAGTTATCCTTTACCCTCTTTCCTTTGGGTTGGGGATCTGGTTGTTTCATTTAGGTTATTTATATTGCCCCTTCCTGGACTTGAGTCTTGGGGGAAGGGTTCATAATGTGCTTGTCATGGTGGTAAACGAACCATAATACCATCAATTTTTGTTATTATGGTTCTGGGTGTTTCTTTGTTGTTTATATTGTTGTTACTACTACTAGTAGATAGCCATGGGCTATTGTAGTTTTTCCACACAGACTTTCTGTTCTTTTGATGTTAGCTTCGTAAAAGATCTGACAGTTTCATTTGAAACTGCCAGATAGAGCTTTGGGCACAGCGCCCTCGCGCTGTTGAACTCCAGATCCTCTGGAGTTAACTCCTTCCTCTCCGGGGCAGTTCAGCTGCAGTGGCTGACTGCAAATGTTATAATATAGCAAGACTCCATGAGAAGAAAAGCAATTACTAAGGTGAGTAATTTTTTCTTCCTGGCAGAGCATCCTCTGGTGGACTTCATGGTGATTACAGCTGCCCATGATAAGTCCAAGCAGCCTAAACACCTCAGCTCCCAGCCTCCTGATGTAGAGTCCAGATACCTGGACCAGGTGGGCAAGAAGGTCTGCTCTGCCACCACATGTTCCATTCGTTCTATTAACTTCCTAACAGTTATGGTCCAGTACCAAAATGCAGTGTGGGAGAAGGGCATGGAAGTAGCTCAGGCCTTACCAGACTCGCACAAAAGACCGAACTCTTGGAGAGTTTGAAATCGGGTTCGGACATAGGCACTCATGTCCTGAGGGCCTCGTATGATGCTGCAGATATAGCCTCGAGGGCAGCGGCTTCTGGCGTTTGCCTTAGACCCCATGCCTGGCTTAGAGTCTCAGGATTCTCCCAGTATCTGCAGTCCAGAATCCGGGATCTCCTGTTCCAGGGCTCCATCCTCTTCGAGGAGGAGATGAAGAAACTTGTCTCATCTCCAAGAATCTGGGAAGTCCATCTGGTCCGTCCAAAAACTATATGAGGGGGACCAGAAACCATTTCTCAAATGGCCTTTTCGTAGGACAGAATAACCATGACCAGTTTCTGCAGAGAGGCGGCTTTACGAGGAAAGCCACAACACAAGCTTCTGGGAGCTGTACCTCTGGAGGCCCCAAATCCTCCCAGCCCTCTCTGCCAACTCCCGGAGCTGCCACAATGACTCGCTACCGACCCCCGGTAGAAGTCATGGGGAGGCAGTAGGGAATCACCTCTCTCTCTCTACCAAGAGGGATGGAGCAACATTACAACAGACCTCTGGGTTCTAGACTTAATGAGGAGAGGACGTACCTTTGAGTTCACTCAGATCCCTTCAGAAGAACCACCAAAGTCCTCTCGCTATCCTCGTTCGTACAGACCTCTAATAGAAGGAGAAATATAGACCCTCCTGCAAAAACAGGCAATAGAGCCAGTTCCCCACGGACAACGGGGAAAAGGTTACTACTACCATTTCTTCCTGGTTCCAAAAAAACCCAAGGATCTTAGTCCCATCCTGGACCTCAGCTCCCTAAATCTTTTCATAGAGTACAAAAGATTCAGGATGGTCACTCTGCCAGGCCTCATTCCCCTCTTGCATCTGTGGGATTGGCTGTTCTCCCTGGAGATGCAAGACTCCTACATGCACATAAAGATCTTCCCTCCCCACCGTAAGTTTCTGAAGTTCCACTTCCAGGGATGGCATTATCAGTTCTGGGCCTTACATTTTGGCCACTCCTCGAGTCTTTATCAAGTGCCTAGCAGTGGTGGCTGCAGCTCTGACGTCAGGGCCATTATATCTTCCCTTACCTAGACAGTTGATTTCTGGCAGTGCCATCCAGAGTGCAACTTCTGCGAACTCTCAAAGACACCTTTATTCTCTTCTGAGAACTGGGGATCACCCTGAATCTTCCAAAGTCTTCCCCAGAGCCCAGTCAGCGACTCCTTTTTTATAGGAGCAGTCCTCGACACAGTTCAGGGCATGGCCTTCCTCCCACAGGATGGGGGGATTGTCTACATGTGGTAGCCCAGACGGTATCTATGGCCCCACAGGTCCCAGCCAGGACCCTCCTCAGACTTCATGGGCACATGCCATTCCCCACAGTTCCCTTGGCTCGCCTCCACGTGAGGGTCCCACAGTGGATGCTCAGGGTGCAGTGGGCCCAAAGATCAAACGATCTGGACCGACTGGTCAGAATCTTAGACCCGGTAAGAAGGACTCTTTCTTGGTGGTTGGATCCCTGCAACCTGGAATGAGGGGTCGCCTTTCGGCAGGAGCCCCCGAGACGAATCCTAACCACAGATGCCTCCTGTCTTGGCTGGGGCACTCATCTCTGAGACAATCAAACCCAGGGGACTAGGTCTCTAGACAAGTAACAGCTCCATATTAATATTCTAGAGATGTGAGCGGTCTTGAACGCCGTGCGGGCGTTTTAAACAGACCTTTCACCAGGCTCTTTCTCATCCAGACGGTTAACGCATCGGTAGTGCTTTACGTTAACAGGCAAGGGGGTATGCACTCCTACCCGCTATGCAGGAAGGAGATGAGAGTCTGGTATTGGGTAGTGCAACACCACCTAGATCTCACTGCTGTTCATGTTCCAGATGTCCAAAATGTCTTGGCCGACAGCCTAAGCCGGTCACTGTCCAAGGCTCACGTGGTAGCTCCTCCAGTCAGTAGCAGATCAACTGTTTGACAGGTGGGGCCGTCCAGGATTGGACCTCTTTGTATCTCCACTCAACAGCAAACTGCTTAGTTTCTGCTTGTGAGAGCCCTCGCCTGGTATTTTCTGGCCAGACGCATTGTCCCTCTGTTGGACAGGGAGGTGTCTGTACGCCTCCCCCCCCCCCCTTCTCGATAATTCAGAGGGTTCTTCTGAAAATTCAGGCCGAAGGAGCAGAGATGATCCTGATTGCCTCGTTCTGGCCTCGGCAGATTTGGTTCTCACTACTTCAGCAGCTGGCCGTGGAACCTCCTATTCAGATGCCACTGAGCTCACACTGTCCCAAGACCAGGGAACGTTGGTCCTTCCGGACCTCAGATCCCTGCATCTTCATGCCTGGCTCCTGCAAATGTAGTCAAATCCGGGTTTGGGATCTACCAGGAGGTGGCGGACATTCTCTTGGCAGCGAGAAAGCCCTCTACTAGATCCACTATGCCATGAAGTGGAAGCGTTTCTGCCTTTGGCCTTCACCCTGTCACTTAGACCCTATTACCTGCCCAGTGAACTTGGTTCTGTAGTATTGCCTCTCCTTGCTAAATCAAGGCTTGAGCTGCTCCTCCATAAAGGTACATTTATCAGCAATTTCAGCATACCATGTACCGATGGAGGGAAAGACACTTGTCCAACTGGACATGTCTCGTACCTTTTTTGAGGAGCATCCTACATATCAAGCCTCCCATATGCGATCCAATACCACCCTGGGACCTCCTGTTTATTCTGGAGATGCTCACCCTCCCTCCTTTTGAGCCTGCTTTTTACCCAAAGTGATTTCTGAATTGATATTGAATCAGGATGTCAACCTTCTGGTGTATCACCCGGATCACTCAAATAAGGGGGAAGCGATCCTGCATACTCTGGACATCCACAGGGCACTTAAGTACTAGCTAAAGTGCACTGCTCTATGCCGCAAGACGGAGCAGCTGTTTGTGGCCTTCGTGCCTTAGTGCCAAGGCAACCCTGTGTCGAAACAAATGCTCAAAATGGCTGGTCAACTGTATTGTTTATTGTTACAACAAATATAACAAGACCCTACCAGGCTTGGTTAGAGGTCATTCTACCAGGGGAGCAGCTACTTCATTCGCATCCTTGCGAAATGTCTCCATTGGAGACATCTGTGTAGCAGCTCCCTGGAGCTCAGTGCATACCTTCATTAAGCATTACAGTCTGCACATTGCTTCTAGGTGTAGGGCTGGTTTTGGGCTTGCGGTCCTGCAGGGCCTCCTTTCTTAAAGTGCCCTGTTAGCACTGGTGCTTTCAGCCGCCTCCCGGTTCCTTGTTCCTTTTTGTGGGACTGCTTGGGATTCAGTCCTAATTGTCATAGCCTGCTGCAAGAGCTCCCACTTGAAGTAAGATAGTAGAGTTACGTAAGAACTTACTGTAACAGTACGTCTTCGAGAGGAACTCTTGCAGCAGGTGCTGCTTTCCCGCCCTCCATCCCCTTGGTGAGCTGCATTGCATCCTTTGTTACGGCAAGCTTCCGCCTAGTCTGCCTGCCGGGCCTTGTTCATGGGTCTCCGGCGGGTGAACTGAGGTGGGGCTGGGGACCGCCTCCTGATATACCATTGGCTGATGGGGCAGAGCCGATGTCTGGGGAGGCCCCCGCTGAGTACTGCTAGCTAAAGGTTTCTGATGGGTCCTAGTGCCTGTGGCATTGTCCTAATTGTTATAGCCTGCTGCAAGAGCTCCTCTTGAAGATCTACTGTTATGGTAAGTTCTTACGTAACTGTACTTTCGTGTCCTAGTGAGGGGTTCTTCTGTATGTTCTCTCCGTACCCCTAATCCAGAGGGTATTGGTGACGCTTGAGGTGGTACTAGTAGCCACTCTAATTCTGGTGACGTTCTTCTAGCTCGGACAAATTTGGTTTCCGCTGCTGTGTCACATGGCAGTAAAACCTCTGGTCCCCCTTTCTTTACAGGCAAGACTCGGGACCTAGAAGCCTGTTACACCTGAAGCTTCTGGCACTGCAGATTCATTCCTAAAGACATACTGTTGAACTGTCCCAGTTTGTGGGTTTTCTTCACTGTTTTGGACGTTCTTTTAGTGGCTAGAAAGCAGTCTACTTAGTACACAGATTCCCTGAAATAGAAACAGGTAAGTACTAGGGGTGTATCTCGCTCCACGGACCACTTTTTCTTGTCCAGTACAGCAAGTTTTGGACCACGTCCTGTCTCTGTTGGACTCTGGCTGCCAATACTCTTCAGTGATGATTTATATCGTGGCCATTTCTCCTTTTCGTGCTCTCTTAGAGTGCAAGACTTTGGTACTGTGGGAGGAGTCCTTACAGGTCTCCTGGGACCTTAAATTGGTTCTGGATTCCCTTACGTAGGCTTCCTTTGAACTTGATGTCACCTCTGAGCTTTGTTTTCTCTCATGGAACACTTCGTGGGAGCAAGCATCTTTGCTAAGAAGGTTTCTGAGCTGCAGGCATTGATTACGAATCCTCTGTACCTTGTGTTTTTGTTTTTTCAACCAGGATTGGGTCTCACTTAATACCCATCTTCAGTTTCTTCCCAAAGTGATGTTGGCATATACCCTAACTCAGATTGTTACCTTCCTGTGTCTCTCCCCCCTCCCCCCTTCTTCATAGAATGAGATTGGCTATACTGACTTCTCTGGATGTCCATAGAGCATTATGCTTCTATTTGGATCTCATGAAAGACTGTAGGAAGTCCTCGTAGTTTTTGTTTCATTTGCTCCCAGGATGCTGGGAGCCCCTGTTTCTAAGTGGTATACTGTCATAACGGTGACTGAACTTGAGTGACTGCGATATGAGTGACTCAGGTTCAGTGCTCGTTATGTGAGCTACCCTGAAAGGGTAGCGACGGGTGAACAGGAAGGCGACCAGAACCACATGACAGGAAACGGAAGAGGAGGGAAGGTATATGGGAGGTAATGCAGCGAGAGGCTGCTGAACTGGCTGTGTGGTGGTGAGGGTGGCTGGCTACGGTGGGTAGGGTGCAGGGTTCAGGGCTGGGGAGGAACACAATATTTTGTGTTTTTTGCGAGCGGAAGTTTTTATTTTTTCCAAGTTCTCCCCCTCCCCGACCTGCACCCCCCTGGAGTAGGTAATCATTATTAAGGGGGTGCAGGTGGCATTGCCCCCGCGAGGGTGGTGTGGTGGGCACAGCCCCTACATAAATAATAAAAATAAACATTTATTTTTGCCCCACTTGCCTCGCTGAGAGCGTACATTACCATTTTGGTTTTTCGGCGATGTATACTTGCTGTAATGGCAATCACTATTTTGTAATCACCGTTATCACATGGAACCTTTCTAAGCAGTTCCTTTTGAAGTGGATATCCTGTATTCTTCTGTTACCAGAAGCACGGTAAAGTGCTTCCTGGTTCTGCGTCTGCGCTTAACATCTTTACAGGTCCTGCCAGTGTATCTGCTGTAAAGTATTGTCAAGTCCCTATGAACACTGCCATTTAAACATCTCAGCTGTTTTATGGAAGACAACATTTCTACAAGTAGTGACTGTGAGTGCAGCAACTTTGCAGTCAGTGACTGTGAGCTATAATTATCGTTTGTTTGCTGCTACGCTGAACACTGGGGATACCAACAGGTGTGTGCAAGAGGCTGGATTAACTGCTGTAATTGGGGTCTCGGAGGCGAGCCAATAGCCGAGCGGGACCGCCTCTGTGGGAGGGCAAACTTTGTTCTAAATCTTCGCGCTTACACACAGCGCGAGCGTGAGTGGTGCGCCACTCGGAAGAAATATTGCGTAAGGTCATTGTATACATCTGATGATGGAAAGGGGTTTTAATAAACTGTGATTAGGTTCTGTTGTATATTGAGTTCATTTAATTATAGTGCTTGAGCTCCAAGTCATTATAGTTAATTCAGTAAACAGGCTGATTATACGACTAGATATTGCTCTTTGTTTAATTAGCTTACTTACACGAGTTCTAAGAGAATTTAGCTGTTTTTTTTACATGTTAAGCACTGAATTTTAACTAAAAGTATTTTCCCTAAACCCATATAGCTAATCCACGTTTAATTTAGCACAGCCTGAGGAACTAGGTCTGGTGGCAGACCTGTTGATCAGAAGGCAGCTGCTAAAAGGGTCGGGCGTGGTTTTACCTGGTATTAAGTTTTGGGTGCAACTGGTAGTTTTATTAAGTAAGAATTATTATTTGTTTTTTTACATTCACAATGCAGATATTTTTGTTTTTAGGTTTTGTAGTTTTGAGTCAAGGAGTCTCACAGAAGGTCGACTGTTTTCTGGATTATTGTGGGAATTGCCTTGAATATTTTATGAGTCGCTATCAGAATGGCCTTCAATTAGTGTTCCTGCCAAATGCTTATGACGAACTGGAGTTTATGGCAGAAAAACATAGCAATATTTTAATTTATATTGGAAGCCAATCCCATGTCCGTGCGTATGTTTTTCACAGGAAATGACGGTGTGTTGGTAGAGCAACAATACTGGTATCAAAGAGATGTTTTATATTTACCAGAAGAATAATTTTAATCTTGCTGTTAGCTTCTGGAAATGTATTCTTGAACCCCGGGTCCTCAGAGCAATTACACCATGGAAGATTTTGGCTCCAGGTCAGATTTTGGTATTTTGCACTTAAACGTGAAGAGTCTCTTCCCAAAGTCGGACTACTTGAAAGCTCAAGTTGAAACATTAGATCCAGATGCTTTTTCAGTGACAGGAACGTGGTTAAACCAAAAAGTGAAAGACATAAACATTTCTTTAAGTAATTATAACATTTTTAGGCAGGATAGAAGAAAAAAAAAGGGGGCGGGGTTTTGATTTATTTAAAAAATAATTATCAGGGCTCACTGATAGCCAGATCTATTCCAGGACAGCTTGACTTATTGATCTTAAGAGTTCAAGGATCCTTAGGTTTTCGATTTAATTTAGCAGTATGCTATAGGCCACCTTCAGCAAAAATGGAAACTCTACAGACATTGAGTTTATTAATAGCACCTTATTTAGATTTAGAATTTGTCCTGTTAGGAGACTTAAATGGAATATGCCGATTCCTCCTCAAGGCTTAAATAATCAATTCTCAGCCTTAAATTTAACTCGGTTAATAAACTTACCAACGAGACCTCACTCAAAAAATGGGGGAGTGATTCCTTATTAGATCTGGTCTTGACTAATAGGCTGCACAGATACATATCTTCAGTTCATGAAACTGATATTAGTGACCATAGTTATATCTCTTTTATATAAGAGACAGCATTAAAGAGAAGGCTGTACCGAGGTTAATTTCAAATAGAAATTTAAAATTTTTTTTGTGATCAAGCTTTCACTAGGGATGTTGCTGGAATCCACTGGAATTTAATGGCCGAATGTCCAGACATAGTCAGCATGGTCCTTTTTTAAGCAGTCTTTATCAGAAGGTATTGAAAAGCACGCTCCTGTTATTAAAAAAAAAAAAAAAAAAAAAAAGAGTAAGGAAAAATGGATTACAAAGGATTTAAAATAGTTGCTTTTGATGAAAAGTCACCTATGGAATACGGCTCATAAATCTCGAACAGAATCAGATAAATTGGCATTTAGACAAATTAGAAACAGATGTGCAATAGCTGTAAGGAAAACTAAACAGACATTTTATTTTCATTATTTTTCTAATTCAGCTCCTAATCCTAAAAGTATATGGAAAGGAATTGCTATTTTAAAGGGAAAACACGTTTCCCATACTAATCCCTTAACATTTAGGCCCTGTCCACACTACGCCTCTGTAACGTTAGAGTGCCTAAACTGTTACCTCAACGGTTTGCATTTACACCTGTAACGTTACAGAAGGCGTTTTCATAACTGTTGTTTGAAACCACATATGAGGTGGTTTCAGCAACTGATATATACATGTAGTAGCGTTACAGGCGAAGTGTGGATGTGGTATGATCCCTGCAGGCCTGTATGAGCGAGCTGCATCCTAGGAATGTGGGTGCCCCTGCACCGGGTCGCCTGGCACCCTAGTGTGGACCGGCAGTACCGGTCCTATAACAGACACAGCCGCAATGTAGACACACTGGCTGGAGCAGTGTAGTGTGGACAGGGCCTAACTTGAAAGGTGCTGATTAAAACTGTTGAACAAGCTGAGGCATTTAAGTTTTTTTTTTTTTTTTTACAGAAATTGGAAGCTTATTTGACGTATTTATTTAATTTTCCTTTAAGAACATTGAGTCTACCTGAGGATTGGAAAACTGCATTTATAATCTCATTATTAAAGGGAGGCTCTATATCGGATCCAAATTCTTACAGGCCTATTTCCATTTTGTGCTCTAGTGTTAAGATTTTTGGAAAAACTTCTTTACAAACAATTAATTCATTATCTTGCAAAGTACAACATAATATCACAGTTTTAATCAGGTTTTTTGAAGGATCATAACACTACTTAGACAGTCTCCAGGGTGGTGGACGATATACTTATAGACTTCGATGAGGGTCTTGATGTTCCATCTATGTTTTTAGACCTCTCAAAAGCATTTGATACTGTCCACCACACGATACTGTTAAATCAATTAAAATCAGTGGGGATGGGGTATCCAGCTTTGAATTGGTTTGGTGCATACCTTTTTGGTAGAATACAAAGTGTAAGGCTAGGAGATTGTGTCTCTAAAGCTTTGCTTGTAACATCAGGGGTTCCACAGGGATCAGTATTGGGACTTTTATTATTTTTATTGTATATAAATGATCTTCCAGAATCTTGCTCTGAAGAGATACAAATCCTTTTGTACGCTGATGACACCATATTATACATGTACCACAAAGATAAACAAGTTGGCTATAGTTTGCAAAGGAATTTTGTGCAGTTCAGAAGACTCTTCAGGGGTTAAGGCTCTTCTTGAATGAATCAAAAACGCAATGGTTAGTTTTTGGAAAAAGAACCAATAGAACAGATTTGGAAAAACATAATATTTATACCTTATCAGGGGCAGTAATAGAAAGGGTATATCATAAATATTTGGGTATAATATTAGATTGTAGACTTTCTTTTGAATTGCATTTGAATTATGTATCAAATAAACTGACAGGTTTTTTTTTGTTTTATTTTTTTTCATAAAAATCGATCAGTACTTAACCTAAAATTGAGAAGGCTGTTGGTAACATCATTATTTTTACCAGTTCTCGATTATGGAGATTTTATTTACAGCAGTGCGTCAGGGACACTTTTGAAGACGTTGGATCCGTTATTTAATACTGCAGTGAGATTTGTTACAAAATTGCCTTATAGAACGCACAGCTGCACTTTATATGAGAACATAGGCTGGACCTCCCTTCTCAAACGAAGGGAAATGCATTTACATATTGTTGTTTATAAGTTTATTCTTGGTTTATTACCTTTTTTTCTGTTGTGCAAATTATGGCCTAAAATTCTATCTAAATACACCTTGTGAATCTCCTTTACTAATAATTATCAAATTCCCAAACCAAAAACTAAACATGGGGATAAGTCTATAGCTGTATTGGTTCCAAAAATGTGGAAGAAGATCAAACACAAGATCAATGTTTGTAAACTGCCTTCACTAGCACATTTCAAAGCGAATTTTTTAATATCTGTCAGTAGGCATTGTAACTGCTTTGGTTAAACCACACAAACATCTGATTATTATATAATGTTTAATATGATTGTAACCTTGTTTGTGTAGTTTATTAATTTTGTACTGTTTTATATGTTTAGATGCATTTGTAAAAGAGAATATATTTTCTCAATTATGCAATCCAATAAACAAGTTGAAATTCTGTCAGTGTACATGCCCCTGATGGTATGGCCACTTTTTTAACTTGTTTACATTTCTTGTCAGCAGCTGACATGCTCTGCTACCACGTGGGTTTAATCCATATTTTCACTAAATATTACAGTTTGAGTCTGGTCTCCCGTAAATGGGTTGGCTTCAGCCTTGTCCTCCTTGGTGTACTGTCTTGAGGAGCCATGTATTCTCCCTGTCTGGCCTTTCTCCGTCTGTGCAGTGTTGAACTGCTTGGGAATCGATCAAAAAAGATAGTTTATTTACTTACTAGTAACAGTAGATCTTCAAGAGCATCTCCTCCATAGAGCCACATCTCCCCGACCCACCTACCCCCTTCTGTATTTTCAGGTATAATACTGTTGAACTCCTGCCGGTTGCGGTAAGTTTGGTCTTCTGTCTACTGCCCCTTAGTGGGGTGCCCCCTTCTCTCTCTCTCGCCGTCCTGGTCAGGGTTTTTGGCCTCTGGTTTCTGTTGGAATTATACAACTTCAGGTTTATCTGTAGTGGGAAACAGAGGAGGGATGGGGCCATCCGTGTTGTGTATGGGCCGCGATTTAACTCATTGTGGGTAGCCCCAGCTAGCCGAACGTTTCAGAGTGGTCTTGGCTCCAGCAGCTTACAGTTCAGTATGGGTGACTCTATAGAGGAAATTCCTTCAAAGATCTGGTGTTATTGGTAAGAAGCTGAATATCTGGGCTAAAATTACCCTGTCACCCCAATCTTTAGGCCTGTTTCTCCTGCACAATTTCTCCTGGCCAGGAGGATGGACAACATGGCTGCTTACACAGCTGATTTCATTGTTTTTTTTCTAGTATCACGTGGCAAGAGTGCATAAATATTTGGCAGTTCAACTTCTCCCTCCCAGGAGCCAGGCGTCTTGTGTCAGCTTAATACCTAGTTTAATGTTGACTCATATCTTTTTCTCTACTGCAGTGTGGGATATTGTTAAAAGAAATGGCTCATTGTGTCTTCCCATATATAGTTCAACTAACTGATTAAAAGCTGACTGTGAAGTTCCAACTAGTTTTGTTTTGTGTAGAGTGTAACTTGATACCGCCTGGACTAAATCCTGCATACACATTAGTTTGGGTAAGGACAGATCAGGCAAATAAATACTGGGTTCACTTAGTAGGGTGAACAACTTTTCAAATAAATTTGGAAAGCCTGACTGTAAAATATGAGTAGTAGCATAAGAGGCATGTTATTGGTTTGTGGACTCTGTGAGTTTGGAGTCTGATCCATGGTATTAATCATCCCAACTCCAAGGCCAGAAAAAAAACACATGAATGGGCAAAATGATGTTGTAAAGGTTTTAATGACAAAATAATTAGTGTTCGCGGACACTCACTGTACACTACTCTTGCCCCAAGAATGGTGTGCAGTGAGTGTCCAAGCATACTTAATTATTTTGGCATTAAAGCCTTTGTCATTTAGCCTACTTGTGTGTTTTTTCTGGCTTGAAGTCCAGCAACCTTTGGCTTCTTTGTATGTTTGGGCTTGCTGCCTTGTTCTGCACCCACCAGGATTGAGTGTTTGCAGTCCTTCACTTAGAACTGTACTATTAATCAACTCCCTAGGCTTCTGCTAAAGGTAACGTCCCCTCTGCCTATTTTCTGTATACCTGTGCAGTTTGTAGGCATGAACAATGATTCCCTCTTACACCCCACTAATATCACCCTAATTTAAATTTAAATGACATTGCTTCACTTTGTGCTGCCACCAAACTTCTTTTCATTTTCCCCTAGAGATGTTTGATTCCTCCTTTGACAGGATGGCTGACATCAGCCCCGTTCTGTCAGCCACCACAGTCTCCAGCCTCCCCCAGCATGTATACCTCGCAGGTTACCACCCCCCACAGCAGGGTCGGGGAGGGCAGGCTGTCACATAGTATATTATATGTGTGTGTGTGTGTGTGTGTGTGTGTGTGTGTGTGTGTGTGTGTGTATGTATATGTGTGTATAGTGTGTAATGGGTAGGAAAAATCTCCGCTGGTTGATTGAAACACATCACATGACCGTGCGTATATCGGAGTGCGACTGCACACCTGCACTTTCACCCCGCCAGAAACAGTTTGCCATTTTATAAGATAGATAACCCACTCTAGGTATGCAGTCACTGACATACGACGCCTTGGGTGGTTGACTCACAAGGCTACTGCATGTAATACCAAGGCATGCGACATATCAGAGCACGACTGTACCTTCGAGTTAAGGTTATCTATTACATATATATATGTGTGTATGTATGATGTGTGTGTATGTATGTGTGTGTGTGTGTGTGTGTGTGTGTATATGTATATGTGTGTGTGTGTGTGTGTATGTATATATATATATATATATATATATATATATGTATATATATATATATATATATGTGTGGCATGATAGCGCCACTATAGTTAGTTGAGTAGCATGTTTAATGTTAAACCTCAAATTTTGCACTTTAATAACTTTGCAACTGATCAATGGATTTTCTAAAAAGTTGGTATGCGCTGTCCCGTGGGGTAGATCTCTTGATGTGGCATGTTTCCGCTCAATATAGATGTACAGATTCTGAGATCCAGACAGTGCAAAATGTCATAAAGTTGCCATTTTTTTGCAGTTTTTTCCTCATCGTCTTGTGTCCAGATGGTGTGGAGTTTTAATGTGATTTTTTTTTTTATGGTAGAAACAGCTTGGGTAACAGAACAAACGTGTTTGTTTTGTGAACAAATATTAATCTGTTGCCAAGTTATTACATTTTTCATTTTCCATTGTTTTCAATGGGAAGATCCCATTTCAGGATAGAGGGGAAAAAGTCTGACAAAAGATTTGATCTCCCAAAAAAGGATTGTCTTCATTTTTGTGAGGATAAAATCTTTTTTCATGAGCCGCCATCTTTTTTTGTTTTGTTTGTTTATTCCACAAACTAAGATGCGTGAAAAATACATAAAAATTTAATTTTACAAGTCAAACATTAGAACTTAGCTAAGCGGGCCTCGTTTAGTTAGATTCTGGTGTTTGTTTTTCACAGTTAGGGCCAGAAATACTACTACTGGGCCCCCAAAATCCCAGGTGTCCAGTTTAGTGAGAGGAGCCTTCTGTCGTGTTCTCTGTATGAGAACAGCAGATTTTATTAAGTTCTGCCGCAGTTGAACTACTGCTGTCGGCCGCAGTGTTTGTTGTGAGACACCGTTTCCCTGGTGTCCAGTGGCACCCCTCACTTCCCAATCACTGTCCCCCTAAATTCAAGATATATTGCCTGGTGTCTAGTGTCACCCCCACCCTCCAATCGTCGTCCCCATGTCCAGTGTTTATTTTATATTTATATAATCCGACACCGGGTTGCCCACTCCCAGTGTCTGATGACCCCCGGTCTCCCAGCCTGTTTTATTATGTAGCTGACATTGGGATGGAGCCCCAGTCCTCATGTTGGCATTACAAGCCCCCACCCTCCAGCAGTGTGGGACACTGGGGAGCCCACTCCCAGTGTCTCGAAATATTTATTTACTTTTATATCCTAAAAAAAAAAAAAAAAAAAAAAAAGTGTTTTTTTTAACCTGGAAAAAAAGAAAAGGGTCAGTCATGGTCCCCACTGTCTCCCATCCACAAATCAAGGTAAGTGCCGTATAATATATTTCAGTGGTGTTTTGAACTTATGTTCATAACTTTGCCATTTTTAGGAATTTTTTCACTAAACTTTCAACATGGCCTTTTCCGGAACCCACCTCATGAACGCTGGCATTGTCATTTCATTAATCAGGCCTGGAAGGTGATTTCGTGGTCGCTTCACCTTTCGGAATCGAATAATGAAATTTCACCACCGTTGTTCATCAGGTGGGGTACCAAAAAGGCCATTTTAAAAATTTGGTGAAAAATTCCGAAAAATGGCCGCGTTATAAGCGTTCATTGAAATTTTTCTGCACACACGCATAACGTTGGTAATTTTCAATATTTTGAGTGCATATTTTCAACATAGCCATTCTTTTCACACCACTTCATGAGCAGTAAAGCTGTCATTTTTCACATCCTGTCTGAAACCCTGTGGCACAGAATGACATTTTGGTATGGATTTGAAAATGTTCACCTATGGGGTGTATGAGGTAGGGTCATAAGAAGACGTATGTTGAAAATTTGGGATCAAAATATGAAAAAATGCCAAAGTTATGACCATTCATTGCAATTTTGGTACGCCCGCTCATACCTTTTGAAATTTTAAATATTTTGACTCCAGATTTTCAACATAGCCTTCTTATTACCCCACCTCATGTATGTCACTGCTGTCATTTTTCAAATCCTGCCCCAAATGTGTTTTTGCACCTGTGGTGCAGAATGGCGTTGCAGTTGTGCAGAATTACGTTTCAGCAGAGATTCAAACATTTTCTGTAACAGGAACATGAGATAGGGTAATAAGAGGGCTATGCTGACAGTTTGGTCATTGTTATCCTATAAATGGAAGCGCAGGACCCAGCGTGAACTGTTCTCCCACAGCTGTGTGTGTGTGTGTGTGTGTGTGTGTTGGTATTGTATATATATATATTATATGTATATATATATATATATATATATGTATATATATATATATATATATATATATATATATATATATATATATATATATATATATATATATATATATATATATATATATGTATATGTATATATATATATATATATGTGTGTGTGTGTATATATATGTGTGTGTGTGTGTGTATTATGTATATATATATATATATATGTATATGTGTGTGTGTGTGTGTGTGTATATATATATATATGGTATATGTGTGTGTAGATATGTATATATATATATATATATAAATATATATATATATATACACACACACACATACATACATACACATACACACGCATCTACGGAGGGATTAGAGCACAGGGTCCAAAGGACCCTGCTCTCCCACAGTAAAATAAGGATACAATTATACTATCTCAAAAGTAAGGCAATAAATTGAAAAAAACAAAAAAAAAACTTAATTCTCCAGTTGGGGTCAAAGTGATAAAGTTTGGAAATGGGTGTGGGGACCCTAACACACTGCCAAAACAGGCAGGAGAGCAGGTGTGGGGTGTGCCTTAGCCTAACGCTCACCCCATTCTCATAACGTCTACACATCTGACTTTTATAGATGGAATGGGTGAGCGTTAGGCTTGAGAAGCCCAAGGCACACCTCACACCTGGTTTCCTGCTTGTTTTGGGAGGGTGGGATGTTAGGGAAACCCTAACACCTCATTTCCCAACTTTCGTTGCTTTGACCCTAACTAGAGCATTAACTAAGTTTTTGCAGCTTACACACGAAATTTAAGGCCCAACAACCCATTTGTTGTGAAAGCAGGTATGTAGGGTTTTGCCACACAGATAGTAAGGGATGTCATACGGTGTATATATAGCCTCCCTTTTTATCAATAAATCTGCTGTAGGTATTGCATTCTAAAAGCTGCAAGGTGGTTCGTGGCACTTTGCAGACAGTTTCAGGGTATTAAGTTTCAGGGCCAGCACTGATGTAAACAAAAATAAATAGGATTCTGGGCACATATGACAGGGAGCTCCTGCCACTCTTGAGGACTGACCTTTTCTTAAATCTGTTGCAACAGTTCTTCTATTTCTTAGCCTAATCGGTTCTTTACAATTTTTAGTCCAGAAGGTTGGCCACCTATGGGCACCCCCTTCCCTTTCTTGACTATGCTATAGTGTCCTCATTAAATTTTCTTTTTACCTCTCAGGTCCTCGTACAGGGAGGTTATTGTAGTGACCTCTGAGCACCATGTAAAACAGGCTGTGTTCCTCATTGTTGGATTTAGTATGCAATGGCACTATGTCATAAAATACTTTAATGTATACCTTATGTGTATAAAACCAGTAAATGTTGAAAATCCTATGGCACTAGGTGTTTTTGATAAAGGTAAAAAGTACTAGGTGACTGTATTACAAAAATTTAGTTAGGTGTGCTATTTAAAATGCGTGTAAATTGCTGTAAGTTGAACAAGTCTGAAATTTCATGGTGATTTGCATATATCCCATGATGCTTTGCATTATGGAAGTAATAATACATTTTGTTTCACATAAGCAGATTGCGCACCACGGGAGTAATGTTGGATGCTCGAGAAGCCCCAGTTAACAATTGTGCTGCTGTGTTCTGCACAAGCTGCAGGCGGCGGATTTCAACCCCAGAAAGCCCTAAGTACAGGGAGTTAAAATAATCAAGGCGAGAAGTCACAAAGGCATGGACTAATGTAGACAAGTCCCCAGATGGAACCAGGAGCTTAATCCTGGAGATATTCCTAAGATGATAAAAGGAAGACTTGATGACAGCTGACACGTGAGATTGTAATGTCAGCCCGTCATCAAGCACTACCCCCAGGTTTCGCACCCGTTCAGAGGAAAGGATCTGAGAGCCCCTGAGAAAAAGTCCAGAGGGCTGATCAGCCCTAAACCCCTCTATCCGGCGACCCGGGTCCACTACCATCACCTCTGTCTTTCCAGCGTTCAGCTTTAACCAGCTCGAGTTCATCCAGTCCTGGATTTCAACGAGGCAGATATTAAGTACCGAGATAGCTCTATCCTGGTCGGGGGCAAAAGACAGGTAGAGCTGGGTATCATCAGCATAGCAGTGAAACCTTAGCCCATATCGTCTTACAATGTCTCTGAGGGGCAGCATATACACTGAAAACAACGTGGGGGACAGCACTGAACCCTGAGGAACCTCACATGGCAGGGAGAAAGGATCCGAGGAAAAAATCCCAGACACCACTCTCTGACTCCTGCCAGTGAGGAAAGATGTAAACCACCTCAGGACCATACCTGACAATCCACAGATGGACCTCAGACGTCCAAGCAGTACCCCATGGTCTACAGTGTCAAAAGCTGAAGGGAGATCAAGGAGCACCATGATAGAACGGTTCCTCCGATCCCTCGCCATCATGTATGATGTTTTTCTTTGAAACTTGATTTGTTGCCAATGCTCTTTGGGGTAACCCTTTTTTTCAGTGCTTCTGTATTGAGGTTCTTTGTCTATAGCTTGTTTTATTTTTTTCCCTTTTTGAGACCCCACTACACAAGCAGACAAGGCCCACATAGGGATGAAGGGCCTTCACTGAAAAGTTTGGATCAGAGATCAGTGAGTCAGTAGGTGCTGGCTAAGTGCAGAGAAAGGAAATACATAGTCTGTTGCTGCAAACTGATGTACTGAAGAAGGGATATGCCATTGCTTAAGGGTATCTGCTGCATTTTGAATAAATATCACACGCAGATTGTATGTTGATCTTGAAGTTCGGTGTCTGGTCCATCTGTTATCCCACAACCCCTCCACAGTACATAACAGCATAAGTACCAGACCAGGTTTCAGGCCCCCTCCACATTTGGCACTTACAGACCTGCTGTTGTATGCACCTCCTCAAGGTTTCAGGCCAAGCTTTCAGCACACATAACCTTCTCCCCCTCCAAATTGCTTAGAAATAAATACATACAAACAGACATGCTGCCCCCTCCCCCAGTTTTCAGGCCAGACTTTCAGTACAGATATCCCCCTGCCTAGCACTTCCAAAATAAAAAAAGACTTGCTCACACACTTGCATACACACAGCAGGTTTCAAGCCAGGCTTTCAGCACAGATCATCCTCCCCTGGCACTTCTAAAAGCATACAGAAACAAACTTGCGCACCCCCCCCCTCCCAGTTTCAGGTCAGGCTTACAGAAATCCCCTGGTGGTGTAGGATATCTTAGTCAGGGGGCCATAAAGCAGAAACACGGGGCACCACAGGTATGGCACCTTCCTTTTAATACCCTGTAATCAGATGGACGCTTACATAATGTTCATCTGTTTTGGGATTAAACTATTCTGCCAAAGTGGAAGTAAAACTTGAAAACCCAAAACTCCTTTAGAAGCACTTCCTCAGGGGGCTGGCCTGGTGGCGCTGAGGGCTGAGGCACTGGACGCTTTACCTCGTGTCACACCGGCGAACCGGTTTCGAGAAAGAGCCTGGGTCGTTGGAGAGCCGGCTTTGGGGTGGGAAGGGAAGGAGCAGGATTGAGAAGCCAAAAAGCAGCTCTTCTCCCCTGGGGAGAGCCCTGTCAGCCACTCTAGTTCCACTGCCCCGGGTGGAGGTCCAGGGCAGTGCAGGCATGTAGGCGGCAAGCAGTGGGAGGGTGTCCCGGCACCGTGGCATGCCTGTTCCTCCACACACGTGCGGCCGGGTTAGGTGAAAATGGGGAAAAAATCGGGGCATAAAAAACTAATATGGAAAAAAAAAAAGAATCATTTCCTCAGACTCGCCACACCCTGTTCATTAGTTAGTGCAGGAAAAGAACAGTGGGAACAAAAGGACTGTGTACTCAGTCTTCAAAATAAGAACTTATAACTTAAAACTAGCCGGACAAAACAAAATTAAAACATTTTATAAACATAAACATCATGTAAAGCATTTTTTCCCAACTGGAACACACTTAAAACCAGCAAAGCAGGTCACTTGCTGAGAAGTCTGATAACAGGAGTCAAGAACAAAGGGACTAGCCGGCCCAGTGACGCTGAGGGTTGAGGTGCTGGATGCCACACCTCACTCCATGCTGGCGACCTGGTTCGGGCTCGGGGCGCCGGGGGTCGGCTGGGGGTGGGTGAGGAAATAATTGAGCTGGTAGCTCTCATCCTCGGGAGGGTTCTGAGGGGCTCCTCAGAGTTTGGCTGCCTCTTGGTGGAGGCCGGCTGGCAGCGTCACGCATGAGGAGCCCTGGCATTAGGCTGGGGAAGGATGGAAGGGGCTGTTGGCCGGAGCTGCGGTGCTCATGCGTGCCTCCACGCGCATGTGCCACCGCTTCTGAGGCCACAGGTTAATGGGGGAGAAGATGGGGAAAAGTGTGGTCACAGCAGGATGATGCCTCCGGGTCGGCTCTGGGGGTTTGGGGAAAGGGAGTGGCCACCACAGACAGGTGGGGGGCCAGCAGTACAGGGTGAAAAGGGGGAGGACGTGGAGACTGAAATCCCAGTGGAGATAGTAAGGATAGCCCTCGGGTCCCTTCGGATGGAGAAAGCACCTGGGCCAGATGAGATGCATCCCAGGGTGTTGAGGGAACTGACGGATGTCCTGGCAGTCCCCCTAGTGGAGCTTTTCAACATCTCTTTGAGGACTGGGTGGGTGCCCCAAGACTGGAGGGTGGCCCCTGTTGTGCTGATCCACAGGGGGGGATCAAGAAAGGAGGCGGGAAATTACAGGCCCGTTAGCCTGACATTGGTGGTCGGCAAGGTGATGGAGGATATTGTATTGTCAAGGAAAGGCTAGGGGGGTTACTGAAGCAAACTAGGTATTTGGACGATAGGCAGCATGGCTTTGTCCCAGGAAGATTGTGCCAGACAAACCTTGCTGAGTTCTATGACTGGGTGACAAGGGCCCTGGACCAGGGTAGGCCAGTGGACGTCCTCTTTCTGGACTTCAGCAAGGCGTTTGATTCGGTACCCCACAGTGGATTGCTGGCTAAGCTAAAGGAAATGGGGGTAGGGAGACATTTGTTAAGATGGATAGGAAATTGGCTGTCTGCGCGTACTCTGAAGGTGGAGGTTGGAGGGCTAGCCTCATCCTCAAGGTGGGTTACTAGTGGGGTGCCCCAGGGGTCGTTGCTAGGGCCACTCCTGTTCAGCGCCTATGTCTCAGACATAAGGAAGGGGATCAGGAGGGAAATGAGTCTCTTTGCACAAGACTCAAAGCTGGGTGCAGTAGTGGATGATGATGATGATGATGGCCTTGCAGGAGGACCAGGAGGCTCTGGGAAAATGGAAACTAAAATTCATTGTGGGGAACTGCAAGGTTTTGCACCTGGGAGTCAGAAATCCAGGCCAGGGGTATACCCTGGGAGGAGACATGATTCAAGTCACGGAGGGTGAGAGGGACCTGGAGGTAGTGGTAGATGTCAAAATGAACAACCTGTAGGAGGGCAGCGCCAAGGGCAAATAGGATGCTGGGATGCATCGCCAGGAGGATTACTGCCAGAAAGGCAGAAGTGATCCTTCCACTGTACAACTGCTTTGTTAGGCCACACCTCGAGTATTGTGTGCAGTTTTGGAGACCACATTTAAAGAGAGACATTACACTCTTAGGGTCCAGAGGAGGGCAACCAAAATGATCTGGGACCTGGGGGAGAAGACTTATGAGGAGAGGCTCAAGGAGCTCGCCATGTACACCCTGGAGGAGAGGGACGGGGTGGGGGACATGATAGAGGTCTTTAAGTACACGAAAGGGATCAATAAGGGAGTTCCAGTCAGGGTGCTCCAAAGGAAGTAGGGTGGGGCAACGAGAGGTCACGGGTGTAAGCTGGAAGGGGGCAGGCTTAGATGGGGGAGAGGAGGAGGAGGTGTTATTTCACTGAAAGGGTGGTGGAGCCATGGAATGCACTGCCCAGGGAGCTGGTAGAGGTGGAGACTGTGGACTGGTTTAAGAGGGGATGGGACAGATACGGGGGGGGGATAAATCTGACCAGGCCCAATACAGGTGGAACATCTGGGACGGGGAACACTATAACGCAAGGGTGGGGGAGACACCAGAATCGGCCCTCGGTGCGGGTGCTGAAAATTGAGCAGACTCAAAAGACCATTAGGCCTATTCTGTTGCCATTTTAGTAGGTGTATATGTAAGTTCCTGAACGACCCTGGAGTCCAGTGAAGTTGGCCAACGCTAGCAGCGGTCCGCCGAAGGAGGATAAAAAAACAAATAAACTTGACTGTAAGTTTAGTGAGCAAACAAAGAATGTTTAGCACCACCTATTATAGTAAAGCAAAACTATGATGTCACAAGCACCCTGTAAAACATTCTGTTCCCACTCAGAAATAAAACCACAAAAAAGCAGGTCAGTTGCTGAGCAAAGTTTGTTTGCGTTGACATCAGCGGGGACTGCAAGCTCATTTAAGCAAGCAAAGCAAGCTCCTAGCACATAATCGAATTAGTCGAATAACAAAACGTCACAAGCACCAGCATCCTACGAACTGCATGTTTTTCTAGCTCTGGCACACTTTCAACAACAGAAAACAGTAGGGAACTTACCTTGAAAAGTTTTGTGGCCAGCACAGAACAAGAACCCAGCTCAGAAAACATACAACAGAACTGGCAGAGTAACACTTCTGCTGGCTTGTGCATTTATGCATCAACTGCCATGTTGCATTGTATGAGTTGGGTCATGACCTTTGCAGTGGAGCCAAACAGGTTTTTCACACCAGGGCAGAACAGAGTGAAGCAGCTTCATTTAAATTAGGAAGAAATTGGGAAGGGGGGAGTGTAAGAGAGGGAATTACATACATCTCCTTCCAGGAAAAGGGTTGCTTTTCACATCATACCCACTACTGTTAGGCAGAAAACCAATTAGTGAGCAAACAGAAAAAAGGACTACTTTTAAAAATAACTTGAAAGATCTGCCTGCTATGTTTTGGCACTACTAGCTCTGTAAGATAGAAGGGCTCAATACAGTTACCCTGGACTGTCGAAACCTACAAGTAAGCCCAATACCTCCTTTTAAAAGGGGTTTTCATGGGCTTTCAGCTTGTGAATGACCTTGCACACCTACATTCCCCTTTAACAGGAAAGTCCTCTCAACCTAATTTCTGTATACTTGTGTCGTTTGTAAGCATCAACAATGATTCTATTCCTTCCACTGCCTCAACAACATGTGATCTCACTCACTGTAACATCACAAGCCCTGTTGCCTGATGGGTAACGTGTTGCAAGTTACCAATCCAGTAGCAGGACACTGACTCTTGTTGGTTACTACTAGTGATGTGACAGTCAGTGAGGTCACAGTGCTGATGTATAGGGAGGAACAGAATTGATTGTGTCAGCTTCCAGGTAGATTGCTGTTCAACACACCACACCTAGTACTCATAGAAATTCTTCTAATTAGTAATCAAAAAGAAAAAAAATTCAGATCTAAGAAGTAATAGCTGACTACTTTTGAATATTTAAATTAATTCCAGGCAATACAGTAGCTCTTTAAATCATGGAAGCAAGCCAGTTCATGGAACATGGGACAGAAAGTGATGTCATTGTTGGGCAAGATGCAGGTTGTTAAGCACTGCTTACCAAACAGTGACATTGCGTTGTTTCTCAGGGTTCCAGAAAATGGTCCACTGCTTGAAGTTTTCTTGATTTTAAAATGGAGGACCTTTTCTGGCCAGGTGAATGGGCAAACGTCTGCCAACCTACAGGCTGAGGCAGTGCATATGAAGAGAGATTCCAAGTAAGCACTCTTCAAATGAGGGAAATCTCCTGATTTTAACCATTAAAATCAGGGAGATTTTCACAGGCTGGGTTAATATTTGGGTGGGGGATTGGAACAATTGGCACACAGTTTTTTATTTTGACCCACCTTTTCTTCTACCGTGTGACAATCTGTTCACTGTTTTTATAAAGGTTTTAAATTGCTGTTTTATGAATTTGGGCTCGGCTGAACAATATAACCCATTGTTTTTTTCATTTCACCCTTACTTTTTATACCCAGTAGGTCAGTATCCCACATAGATAAATATCTGAAATGAACCTTGCACAGGGCTCTAATGTATATGGCCTAACTGAATCTAAGGTGCTAGAAATGCATTCCTAAAGTAATTTAAAGGCATGAGGAGTAGTTTGTTCTTTGATGCTGTTCATTTTTGGGACATGGACTGGTGCCATAAAAAGCTGAGGAATGGCCGGCCCGGTGGCGCAGAGGGCTGAGGCGTTGAACGCCACACCTCTCTCCACGCCGGCGACCCGGGTTCGGGAGCGGACTCGGGTAGCCGGTGGGTCAGCTGGGGGGAGCTAGGCTTGAGCGTCCGACGACAGCTCGCCTACTCCGGGTGGGATTTACGTATTCCGCATTTCAGCGACTTTGAGCGGAGGCTCGAGGAAGTGCAAGTCCTTGCAGGATTGCCGGGTGGCCGTTGAGCAGAGTGGACGTCAACGTATGCGTCATGACGTCAGGGGGGGATCGCAGTCTGCTCGGGGAGGGAGAAAACGGGAAAAGAGCCTGCCTCGTCCGGGAGGAAGCGAGGACCCGGGACGTGCCCACGATTTGCCCGCTACCACCGACAGTCCACGGGCCGACGAAACACTGTTATTATAAAGCTTGTCCCCACCTCGCCTCACTGGGGTAAGCCGCGCTCCATGGGGGCCTGTGGACTGTTCGTGTAGGGTTGCGGGTAGTGGGATGTTTGCTGGTCATCGCCGGAGTGTCGGAGGAGGCAGGCTGAGGGAGGAGGATAAATTACGATTTCAAAAAAAAAAGCTGTGGAAAGCCAGAAAAATAGGCTGAATTGGGAGGCCTCCCTGAAAATCGTGAGACTGGGAAGGTATGAAAATTTCATGCTAAGCCTGGTAAAATTTCTGCCTGACAAAGGAATTGCAAGGTGCCCTGGGTAGTAGAACGGGTACAGAATCCCTATAAATTAGTACATTTTGCACAGCATTCTGATTCATATGTGTGTGGGTGTGTGGCTGGACCTGATAGACATACAGTTCTTTCTATTCTTAAATTACTAAAAAGTAATAAATTCATTATCTACTCATAAAAACAACAGCTTGGTGGCAGCCTGCCAGTGCAGCAGTAGCCCTACCGCTCACGACACCGATGACCCAGGTTCGAGAACGAGGCTGGGAAGTCGGAGGGGCGGCCCGGGGAGAAGGCTGATCGTCCCGAGGACTGCTCTTCTTCTTCTCCAGGAGGGGCAGTGGCTTGGTATGACTTCCCCAGGCGGAGGCCCGCGGTACAGCAAGCGCCAAGTTGAATACAGGGAGAAGACATGATGGACATCGGCTGTCATGTCTTGACGTCCAGGGCGCACGTCACGTCCACAGAACAGGGAAAATGCTATCCAGGCTTCCAGAAGACTGAGCACCGGAGCAGACCTCTAATGGCTCGCACATGTCTGGTCGACCAGGATCCCAACTAAACCAGAATTGTTCGGGGTGTAGCAGCCCCACCTCGTTCCCACCCCGGGGGAAGAACTGCGGCTCCATAGGGGAGCTGGAAGGCCGAAGGTAAGGTGGCAGAAGTGGGGGCAAGACTCCACTGGTGCTCCCGACGATGCGGGGCTTGGAGAGACGGGGGAGGATAAAAAGAAAAAAAGCCTGGGATGAAGAGGACAGATAAAAGGGTAGTATGCTTACATTTCTAGATTATACTGTCACAGAAAAAAAAAAAAGTTTAATAAGACCTGAGAAATATGTGGCATTGTAAAGTAACACCATCACTTAGCAGTGTGAGACTCAAATGTGAATGGTTTTCATTTCTGGCTTTATTAAAGTAGTGTTACATTTCAGGTATAGTGTATAATAAAAGACAGCGATGGCTTGCTGCCTACCTCCAAGAGTCCAGATACGGAGACGTGTGTACATAAAAAGCAGCTGCTCGAGAATTGGTCAGCCAGTGTCTGCACACATTTGTAGTAATTTGAATGTTTGGAGTTGCATGCCACAGCAGTACCACATGCTTACATTGTAAATGGTGATAGGTGGATCTCCTAGTTGATTAAAATTGAAAACAAATGTATCCTGCACTGCTGCATTAATCAAGACCCCATAGTCACTTTTCATTTTCAGAAAAGGCATTTCCTCTGGAAACTGATCTTCAGAAGTTGTTTTGGAAAATGTTGTTAGCCAGCAAAAATACAGAGAAAGGAAATTAACTGATTAACTGATTTCCAGATCCGCATAATAATGAAATCTTCTACATATGGCATTAATGGCTAAAGCTGCTAATATATTTTTAAATCCTGCACATTGCTAGAAAGTGCACCCAGCATTTGATACACTTTACCGAGTGATTAACTGTCGAGTTAATGGTTGTTGACTGTTGAGCTGTCGTGTTGTATGATTGGCATGTGATGAATTTACTGAAAAACTTGATGTGTGCTGTATATACCGAACCAGCAAGTGAACATAGGAGCTTTTGGCTGTTTATTAAACAGAAAGAACATTGTTGTGAAGTTTGTCTCAAACCCAAGATAGGTGCAAATGACAGTGCGTGTGTCAAAGTGTGAGTTAGTTAAATGCTAAGAACAATACTGGAAGGAAATCAGTGAGTATAGTGCTGAGAGAAAAGCTGAAGAACTAGTTAACACCGAATGATGGGAATAGAGAAGAAAAGAAGCATGAAAGACTGCACAAATTACACAGAGTTACAAAACTACAGGGGTAAACAATTAGTTTTGCAGCCACTAGTCAGCAGGGCCAGTCACTGGGAAAATACACCAGTTTCACAGAGTTTTCCACTGGCCCAGCTGGCATACATATTGAAATTGTACCTTCTGTAATGCAAGCCAGCAGGGCTAGTTACTGGAGAATATTATACTAAGCTGATTCAAAATCTAGCAGAATTTGGCTAGTGGGCCGGTGCCAGTTTTGATCCCTGAAAATAAGTAAGGGGAGGGATGGGGGGAAAGAAAGAGAGAGGGTAAGTTTGACTTGGGGACGCAGTCCATGCTATATAGGTGGTACAACCGCCATGCTTGGTATGAACAGATTGGAGGGCATTTGATGGCCCAATGAGAGCAAGTGCCCACAACTTGGGTGATTGGACTCTGGAGTTTAAATTGGGTAGCAAAACTAAGCAAACGTTCCTCAGTTGGGAGGACTGTGTCAGTGGTTGCTGCGATGCAGTGACCCCAGGTGGAGGGCTGGGGAAGCTGCCCCCCTGCCATGAGGACACTGTGTGTGCGTGCGTGCATGCATTGCCTCACTCCAGGGGAGGGGAAAATGGCAAAGAGTGGGATGGCACTCAGGGGAGAAAACTGGGGAAAACTGTACTGTCTAAATGATGGCCGCAGGCACTCTTGAGAGCCCTTTTGTGCGGTGACCTACACTTGAGGGATGGCAGGGGAAGTGGGTGGTGGGGCAAGGAGGTCATAGGGCAAAACATACCAGCCCTGAAGTCTTGGCAGACAGGTACTGTGAGTGAAAAAGCTGGATAAAAAAAAATATAGAAATGGAATTGGGAGGAAGCGGAGGAAGAGGATGAGTTTGACTCTGGGAAAGCACTTCATGCTCTATATGAAGAACGACTGTCATTCTTGGTATAATTGAAAATTTGGTTAATTAAGGAAGATCAGCAGTTATGCGCAGCCTTCATTTAGTGTTTGTGTGCGTGTGCTTGTTTCAGGGTGGGACAAATCAGGTGGTCAGTGGCTACTAAAAAAATGGATTTGGCTACCAGATTTAGAAAGTTACTGGGCCAGTTGGCAGCCTGCCCAGAAAGTGAAGTTAGAGCCCTTGACTATGATGACCAATAAAAATATTGATTTGGCTACCAGCTTTTGAAAACTAGTCACCAAACTGACCACCAGCTGACAAATTGATTTGTCCCACCCTAGTGTGTTGTATTTAAGCTGTAAAAAGAAATTATTTTAAGCAAAGAGAATGATTAGGACAGCTTTAACAAAATATGGCTGTGGAGATTTTTTTGGGAGTAAGAGAGAGCCTGAAATTAATTATTTTGAAGGCTGTGTTTTAGTGCTTTGTAAATAAAGTTCAAAATATAATCGTGGCAGCAGACAAATTCTAATGAATAAGACCCCATTTTAAGCAACTTTCATCAGTTATAAAAAAAGAACATAGGGAGAGTGTGAAACAAGTTTTAATTATTTGTCTTAATGTTTATTAAAGTGTTAAATTAAGTGTTATACTATAGATCAGAATAGTGGTTAAGGTTTTAGTGCTTGGAGTTTGTGTGTTTTCAAGATGAATATATAGACCAACCTGATAGTTTTCTTTGACTAGGTGACAAGGTTATTGGATAGGAGCCATGCCATTTATTTACTCCAACTTCAGCAGTCTTCTGTGAGGCACTGAGTTGAAAGCATTGCTGAAAAAGGAGGAAGATCTGGTGAGGCAAGGGACATATTAAGATGGGTAGGAAATTGGTTGAAAGTGAGGCAGCAGATGGCTTATGATTAATGGTGTCAAATCAGAAGGGGGGGCTTATGAGTGGGGTGCCACAGGGATCTGACCTGGGTCCTGTCCTCTTCACTATATTCATCAACAACATTGCAGAAGGAATCCGGAGCAGGTTGTCTCTTCCCAGATGACACTACAGACTGCTCTGTGGGAGGGTAGATAGTGTTGAGGGAATTAAGAAGATACAGAGTGACCTGCAAAGACTAGAGGTATGGTCTGAGGTTTAGCAGTTGAAGTTCAGCGCCAGAATGTGCAAGATGACGCACCTAGGGAGTAAAAATCCAGGACAGAGTACTGGATTGGTGGGGTAAAGCTGAGAATTATGGCTGAGGAAAGGGACCTAGGAGTAAACATTAGTGACTCTCTAAACAGTCAAACCAGCGTAACAGGGCCTATAGTAAGACAAAGAGGATACTAGGATGTATCAGAAGGGGCACTGGCTGTAAAAGAAAAGAGATATTACTACCTCTGGGTTCCCCAAGAAAATTCTGAAAGGATGGGGGCATTTGTGGAACAACACAGGCATGATCTATATGGCCCCATCTGTAATCTTTAAATTTTCATCCTGTTTCCTGGGGTTTATGGCCCTAGCTTGGGATGCTGAACATCAGGCAGCAGAGGCTAGAGTGTTTCCATTTCAGGTATTGTCTGCATTGAAGAGAATGGGTGGTTCCTCACGCTAGACAACTGCCCCTTGGTAGCGTAGAGTGGGAGAGTTCAGTGGGCAGAAAAACACACTCGATTGTGGATGCTTGACTGCCACTGTGATTATGCAGGACCTAGACACCTAATGTAGAGGAATTAGGACTTCCAGTCTCATGTCGCCAAGAGTAGCCTGGAGGATGGATCTGGTCCCAGACCGCATCTGAGCTTGCAGAACTCCTGGTACAAATTGTGCCCCAGTGTGTGAGAGAGGATTTGGTTGGGGGACATTGAGGACATCGGAATGAACACGGAAAAATGCTTTAGTATAGTCTGATATTGTCCCCATTTTCCATGCCTAGTTGCTGTATTAGGAGTGCTTGAATAGCTCTACTCCTAATCTGCTTGTGCCTGACTGATCGACTTCGCAGAGGAGACGTTCAGATCATACAGAGAGGGGTGGAGTAATTGGGCCTAGCATTTGTCACTCATGGAATGGGATTAAAAAAAGAGTCTGGGTTTGCTAAGGAAGAACAATACAAGATCACACACAAAAAGACGTTTCTTTACATTGGTTTTCCATATCGTCTGAAAAACAACAGTGTGACACAAATCCCTTCCATGTTAACTGATAATAAACTTTTGCCTTGTATCTTGTTCCATCAAGGGAAGGAAGGGTACTTATTTTCATTATGTAGCTGTATATACGTCTGTAAACATAGTTTACAGTACAGCTCCCAAATTTGCCCTTGTCAGACTGGACCCCCTCTTTCACTCTTTTTGTTGCTTTGCCTTAGACTGTCCCCCTCATTACCACTACTGCTAGCTGTACTCTGCCCTCTCTGTTGCTGCCAGGCACTTCTACGCAGCAGTGTTTCCCATTCCTTTTCTATTCCATCTAGGAAATCTACTGTTGGTCAAACTACCAGCTCATGTTGCTTTCTAAAACTCTGGGCCACCCTTTCCCCGTCAGTCCGCTCTGCCTCTTCTCCCTAAAGTCTGTTCTTCATAACTTTTCTCCTCCCACCTGCAACTTTCCTTAACCCCTACTTTGAGCTCCTTCCCCCTGCTCATATTGCCCTGGATGGTTTACTCTCATCCCTCCCTCCCTCTGTTATGCCCGTAGGAGTAATTTCCCATTGCCTGTCCAACTGAATTTTATCTGGGGTATGTACTGTTGTGACTTGCAGTTTTTAGGATTATGTTCCCTTGATGTACTGTACTGTACTGCTTTATAAAACTTTTATTTCATTAATGCTTTTAATTACTTTTAATTTTTTCTCCTCTTGTACTATCTTCCATACACCTTCCTCCCTAAAATGCATCTGGAAATAAGCTGTTATCAGCTCACTACGTTTTTCTTGGCAAAACCTTTAAAATAAAATATAGATCCCCACTATTTGGCCCATTTTGGGGAGCACAAAGTCCCAAAGGTAAAGGTTTAGTAGGTGGGTAAGTTCACCACACCCAACCAACATTCCATATCTTTGAATGATGTGGGCTATCCGTAAGGCTCTATTCTATTTTTTTCCTGTCAGGGAACACTACAGCACTGTTGTATTTGACGTGAAGATACTTGCATCCCTTTTCTGTAACTAGTAAAATGTCAGTTTTTGACATACTGTATAGTTGTGTTTTTCTTTTCATTTAAAAAACCAAAAAAAAAGTCCTAGAATGTTTTTCCTTCACCTAAGAGACATCTGTAGATGTAGATTTTCTTTCTCAACATTTTGATCATTGAAGTCTAATTTAAACATTTCAGAGCCTTTTTTCCCCCTATGTCTGGCATACACACTGGTTCCATAAAGAAGTCAACTAGCTTCAAGTAGGTTGCTAGTGGAAAAGAAATGTCCTGTAGAGTTTCCTATCATTAAACATTTGTGTGTCCTCTGATCGTGATGCGGACAAGTGTTCCACATGAGAACAGATGTCCAGCTGAACCCACACAGAGACTTAGAACAAACTAAAATTGGAGGCTGCCTTGACAAATAATATAATAAAGAAGGCACTCCTTATTATGTAAGTCATCACTGTCTGCCTTAATATAGGACCTTGATATCACATGCTGCTGACATCATGAAGGGCAAGCTGACATAAAAGTGACTTTATGGAGACTGATTGAGCTTTGTTTGACCTTGACAAAGCTGTTATGTGCAGTACTAGCCTCGGATATAGTACAGCACTAACCCCTGTGAAAAGATGTCCTAATGAGGGATCCACTCTGGATCCCAAAAGAGAGTCCAGCATCAGGGTAGACCTCATCTCTCTCAGTGCCTTAGTTGCTTTGGACAAGTTAGTAACTATTTTACCTTTCCCAGTCTTGGTTTATATATGGTCCTCTGCTACCATTTCTGCCTTGTCAAACTCTAGTTTCACCTAATACCTAACCTCAGTGCATATTTTTGTGGTACTCTCTCTTAAATGGTACCTAGCGTATGGGGACAAAGGGGGGCTAGCAGTTTCTGAAAATGGCAGAGTATTTCTTTACCATGTTACTACACTCCTAGAACAGCCCCATAAAAAAAGAACTATGTGATTCATTGGCGTACAGACCTCATTTTCCTGTCTGTGATCTCTCTTCCCAGACTTTTATAACCAAAATGATGAATACGTGACTGAGCCAAACAAAAGCTAAGAATTCTAAGGCATATTAGATTTTGAGCCCTGGTAACACCATAGAACTTGCTGTAGTCTCAGTAATCCAGCCCTAGGAACTGCAGTAACTTCTCCATGGAACAGGCCATGGTTAGTCCCTGCGGTTCCCTGAAAGGTTGATTAAAACTGCTTCTGTTCTCCTAGGGAGAAAGCTCTTCTGTTAAGCTAGCTATTTTCAGTGTAGTGGCTTTTATGAGTAATGATACAGCCACAGTGCCCATATATTGTCTTGTTACCCACTCCCTGACAGAGTCCAAATAGGACTTTTTTTGTAAAGGACTTTTCTGTCTCCTTGTGCTTGTGGAAGGCTGTCATACTACTGGGATCTTCCATAGAGGCAGGAAGTGGATTTTAGACACAACTACACAGGCCCCCTGTGGATTGTGCCAGTCTTCTTCCTGCCTCCATGGAGACTGGCAGCTCAGGACGCAAGTTGTCACATGGTGACTGCAGCACAGGATAAGATTTGTTTAATTTTCACTCATTTTTTTGGGCTGAGAGTCTTCTGTATTCTGACAGAGGCTGCCCTGAAAGATTGATCTGAGCAAATTGTGGTATGACTGCTATGTCAGAGACCTCAAATGTGGACCTACCATGTACTACTTGCAGGTGGCCATTTATACCATTTTTGCCCAGGACCAGCCACAGCCACATTGCCCCAATCCTCCCCGTCTCACTCCTGTGGCTGTGGCTAGCAGGCAGAGGAGCATAGATTGCAGAAGAGGAATCGCCATCAACCCTCCAGGCTGGCCACCACTTATTCCAAGCAGGAGGACAGAGAAACATAAAATGCAGGAATCCCTTGCAGGATGCAGTTTGGGACTGACGTCAGTACACCGGCAGTAATCGGTGGGGAGACTGTTGGCACAAACTGTAAGTAATTGAGACTCCGGGTAAGGCAACTCCGAAGACAGGGCCCTGTGAGACGGAAAGCATGTGACTCAAATGCGCAACTTAATAAGTCATTCAGCCAGCAGGGGATTAGCAGCCAAGTGCCTTGGGCTTTGACGCACCTCTGTCACAGTGCATTCCCATCTCCTGCCATTTCTTACTCTCTGTCTGATGGAAACCACAAATGCATTTGTGCAGATCCTCCTGATGATGTACCTGTGAGTACGAAACCAGTCGAGGTGTGGTTCAGTGGTGGACCTACTAATGGCAGCCTGGTGTTTTTAAATAATAAAGCTTCATTTTTCACTTTTCCAGCTGAGGAGTACTGTCTTTTGCTCATCTGATGTACTTGGTTCAATACATGCACCCTTGATTGCTGTGGAGCTGTTTTGCTTCTCTGATGGTTCATAATATGCCTTCTGCTGGTTTTGGGCCTCTTCCTGATTACTGTGAGCAATTTAAACACATTTGGCAAGCTTCCTTCTCAGGGCATACATGTAAGATGTAGTAGACTTTTTCTGAGTGGGGTTATCTTTCCATGTTTCTTTTATTTGCATCTAGTGGCCCTCTAGGTTGTCTACCATACAACATTTCAAACGGTGAAAACAGTGTTGATGCTTGCGGCACTTCCCTGTATGCAAAAAGCAGGTACAGTAAGTATTGGTCCCAATCTTTCCCTTCCCCTACAATCTTTTTAACATGTTTTAGGGTTTGATTAAAACACTCAACAAGACCGTTTGTCTGAGGGTGATAAGGGGAGGTTCTTATGGCAGTGATACCTAGTAGTCGGTACAGCTCCTTAAGTAATGTAGCATCAAAATTGCTACCCTGATCAGTAATAATCTCTTTAGGTATGCCCACCCTGCAGGACAATTTGGCAAACTCTGCTGCTGCTTTTGGCGTGGCACTGTGACAGTACACATAGGAATGGCCTGTGGGTATCGAGTAGCATAGTCACATACTGCCAGAATTAATTACCCTTTTTACTTTTGTCTAAGGGGCCAAAACACATCCATTGCAATTCTCTCAAAAGGTACATCTATCAAGGGTAGGGGCACCTCGTCTTTTTTTTAGTCCCTGGAGCTACTTTCTGATACTCTGCAAAGGAACTGCAGTAGGTAGCAGCATCTTCATGAATTCCAGGCCAGTAAAATCTGTACATCAATCTGGCAAGTGTGCAATCCCTCCTTGAGTTACCAACCATAGGACTATCATGTGCTGTCTGTAACAGCTCAGATCTATACTTTTGTGGTATAACCAATTGTTCTGTCTGTTCCTGTGTCTGAGGTTTAACCCAAACTCTGTACAGTAACCCATTACATTTTTTAAACATTGGTTCACCCTGTTTTGGTTTCACCCCCCAGCTGTCTAAAATAATCCTGGAGAGAAACATTGTTAGCTTGCTCTGAAAAAAAAAATCACAATCAGTTATCAGTTTAGTTTCAGCATTTTTATAAATGAACCCTTTTTATGTCCATCAATCTGTTGTTGTCACTGTTTCTTCAAGTGTTTTCTTTCTTTCCTGGACTTCTGGATCTTGGAGCTGTTCTCGTACAAGTCGGAATCAAAGTCACCAAAAGGAAAAGTGTCCCCACCATCTGAGATTTTTTTTGCTTGTGCTGTTGTAATCACAGCTGCTGAAACTGCAGGTTTTACTTCTTCTGTGGTTAACTCACTAAATCCTGGAACGTCATTGCCAATAATCACAGGCACAGGTAACTTGGATACTTCCCCCACTTTCATTTGGTGCGACACCCCATTAATATTCAGAGTCACTTGGGTGGTGGGATAGTATCAAGTGTCCCTGTGGATGCAGGCGACACCAGTATCTGGTCCTTTGGCACAGTTTTTTCCAAGACCTTCCAACATGCACCAGGGTTTGTCTGCTTCCTGAATCTATAAGCCCCTTCACAGTCTTAACTCCCACCTTGACATCTGTTAAGTACTTGCCCCAGTTTGCTAAGGACAAATCTGCTCCTGTGTTATCCTCTTTACTGTGGCAGTTTCTTGCAATATGGCCTGGCTTGTTACAGTAACAGCAAAAAAAGTCTTTGGGGATAGATTTGTTACCACCATCAGAGTTCTTATCAGACTTGGAGTTAAATCGGGGAGGAAAAAGGGAGTCTTACCAGTGTTTGGTTGTTCTCACTGCTGTGGCGTCTGTCTGGCCATCTGGTAGTCTTCAACCAAAGAAAAAGCCTTTTCCCCACTTTCTGGTCAGTGTTCTTTTACCCAAAGGTGCACGTCTGTAGGCGGGATGTTGATGAACTGCTCCGTTGCAAGTGTGTCAATCTGTGGGACTGTTTTTGCCCTCTGGTTGGAGTCATTTAATAAGGAGTTCTCTGAGTCGGGTGAAGGCTTCTCAAGGATTGTCGACTGAGTTGTACTTTAGGGACTGTAATCTTTGCCTGTAGGTCTCTTTTGAGATATCCTATCTTTTCAGGATTTCTCTTTTCACCAGTTAATAGTTTTATGACTGTGCAGTGTCCATATTGCTGTAGGCAAGTTGGGCTTTACCTGTCACGTAAGGTACCAGCCTGATTGCCCACTGCTGCTTTGGCCACTGGCAGGCTGTGGCAACCCTTTCAGAAGTTGTCAGGTATGCTTCGGTATCATCTGAGGGACACAACTTTGTAAGTTTAATTTCTTTTAAGTTTGTGTTTTGCTGTTCTGCTGGACCTGTGCCAGATCCTCCAACTTTGATAGCTTGCAAGACGTCCAGCCATCACAGCTCTTGTTGCATCTCTTCTCTGCTTCTTGAGTTGCTGCATCTCTTCTTTTCTCTTTGCCTCTAAACGTTGAATCTCTTTTTCTCTCTGCTTCTCCATCTCTTTTTGTTGTATAGCCCACCATTTGAAAAGGCAGTCAGGCTTTCAGGTTCTGTCACTGCATGCTCTTCTTTTTCCTTTACTGGTGTTGGCTGTACAGTGTCAGCTTGGACTTCTGACTCTGCTAGTTTGGCTGCCATTCTTCTGGTAATCACTCCTGGGCTTGCTGCTGCAGAATCCATACCTTTCTTCTATGCTCCCCTGTACCAGGTTTAGTACCCATGCACAAAACTCCTGCTTAGAGTATGCACGGTGTAAATCCCACTCAGTCTGACATCATCTGTCATCGAGGCATAGGTCAGGAAGCATAGGAAGACCAGGAGTAGTTGTAAAATTCACAAGTTACATTTTAATATCATCAATAACAGTAAAATAAATAAAAATTGTTCAGTATAACTATTTACAAAGGCAGTACAAACAGAGAAAACAAAGTCCTTCGTCTGAGAGCATCTCTAATTCCAAGTTTCAAGTCTCTCTAGCAAAAATATTGCTGCCCTTTTTATAACAAGTCTTTGCTCCTGAGCTGGTTAAGGGGACATCCTGGTTCTCACAAAATGTATCAGAGTTACTAACATACTAAAATACCAGCAGAATAGGCCTAACGGTCTTTTGAGTCTGCTCGATTTTCAGCACCCGCACTGAGGGCTGATTTTGGTGTCCTCCCTTCCCCCTTGGGTTATACTGTCCCCAGTTGCGGATGTGCCACCTGCATTGGACCCAGTCAGATTTACCTTCCCCCTGTACCTGTCTCATCTCCTCTTAAACCCGGCCACAGTCTCCGCCTCTACCCGCTCCCTGGGCTGCACATTCCATGGCTCCACCACCCTTTCAGTGAAATAACACCTCCTCCTCTCCCCTCTGAGCCCGCCCCCTTCCAGCATACACCCATTCTCTCTCATTGTCCCCTCCTCCTTCCTTTGGAGAACCCTGACTGGGCCCCTCTTATTGATCCCCTTTATGTACTTAAAGACCTCTATCATGTCCCCCCTGTCCCTTCTCTCCTCCAGGATGTACATGTCACACTCCCTGAGCCTCTCTTCATAGGTCCTCTCTCCCAGGCCCAGGATCATTCTGGTTGCCCTCCTTTGGACCCTCTCTGAGTGTAACATCCCTCTTTAGATGGGGTCTTCAAAACTGCACATAGTACTTGAGGTGTGGCCTAACCAAGCAGTTGTACTGGGGTTGGATCACTTTTGCCTTTCTGGAGGTAATCCCCTGGCAATGCATCCCAGCATCCTATTTGCCCTTGCCACTGCCCTCCTACAGGTCTCTGAGTTGTTCATGTTGACATCTGCCACTACCCCCAGGTCCCTCTCACCCTCTGTGACTTAAATTTTGTCTCCTCCCAGGGTATACCCCTGGCCTGGATTTCTGATTCCCAGGTGCAGAACCTTGCACTTCCCCACATTGAATTTCAGTTTCCATTTTCCTGTCCACCTTTCCAGCACCTCCAGATCCTCCTGCAAGGCCACCCTCCCCTCCTCCTCCTCCTCATGCACCACTGCACCTAGCTTTACTTGGCTTGAGGGCGGACTTTCAATAGATCGCAGCTTGTTGCTGCTCTGCTACATACGAAACCCTGACCCAGAATCGGGTCATCTACGAATGATTTAGCACCCGGTTCCCCATGAACATGCGGTGCGCTGCTGGAGAGAGGCAGACCCCTTCTGTCCGCACTCCAACCCACTAATGAACTGCTCTCAATGCAGACCTTGCAGCCGGCTATCCCTGGCCAACCGGAGATCCACAGCGCTACGGTATCGTAATGTTTAGGCGGGATTCTGACTTCGAGGTGTTCAGTCATAATCCCACAGATGGTAGCTTCGCACCATTAGCTCCTCAGCCAAGCACATATGCCAGATTTCTGAACCTGCGGTTACTCTCGTACTGAGCAGGATTACTATTGCAACAACACATCATCAGTAGGGCAAAACTAACCTGTCTCATGATAGTCAGTTTCTTTGCAGAATAGGTTTGCAAATAGAACAGTGTCCAGAGCTGGCCTCCTGTTAACAGCTCTGCAAAAGACTTTGCAAACAAGTCTGAGAGGCGTTCAAACTGCATTTTGAGTTAACCCGCTAAATTCCAAGTAGCTTTTTGCAATCATATCAACAGTATAATTATATACATTTCAAACCAAGGGATCCCAGTTTCACATAAAGATTCACATATTTTTTTTTATAACCACAGATATGCAAGGGGGAAGAAAAGATAGAAACAGCAAGTGAAGGCAGAGAGACAGTGAGAGATTGAGAATCATGAGACCGTTGGAGTGATCAGTTACTAGGTCTCGCAAGAACATTGGTTGCGCACCCAGACAGACACGAAGCAGAAAAGGAGAGGATAGAACAGATCTTTATATTTAACTCTTTCTGCATAACAAATGGGACAAGGCCTTATTCAACCCTGTCACAAATTCCTGTAAGGAACTGGAAGGTCTCTATCATATCTCCTTTGTCCCTTCTGGTTTCCAGTGAGTACATATTTAGTGCCTTGAGGTGCTCCTCGTAGGATCATTGACTGGAAGTTCCCCACCTGTTGGATATGCATACAGTATTTATATTTACATTGCAAAGGTCCACAAGAGGCAGCCCACTAGTAAGGTTCAGGACGAGAAAATTCAGCCTCAAGAGAGCCAGCCACAAGAGCACCTAACTTAATAGCTAAGCTCAACAGAGCCTATGTGTTGGACTAAACCTGTTTTGAATTCCTTAGTCCTCAGTTAACATCGTGACCAGTTAAGCAGCAGCACAGAAAGGAGAACACCGTCTTATTTTCCGATGACAAAGACTCCATCATGCTTCCACTAAATGAAAAAGAGAGATCCCCATCCATGTCGGAATCTGCTTTCTATTTCTTCAATTTCCCGTCGATGGCAAACATTCTCTGGACTCTCTCCAGGACACAGATAGGCAATTCGGCTCCAAAAATCAGGATTTCATTAAAAAAATGATAGCTGAGCTCAGACTGACCCTGGTAGAATCTGCCTTGAAGGAGAACTGTAGCCCTTCAAGCCAAGCCATCCAGATTAACAGGAGTCGGATCCTGCCTTTTCTGTCACAAAGACCACTGAAGATTTGCTCAATGAGGAATAACAAAGAGCAGACAAGAAATATCCTGTGCCATGGTGGGGTTAACAGATTTCTGAATTTTTTTACAAGAGAAAAGTTGGATGCCTGGCTGAACCTGTCTGTGATAGACCCAGTTATGTTTTCTTTGACATTTCAGAACTTTGAGTGTCTACATGGCTAAATTTCACTAAAAATTCATTAAAAATACCCCGGACGAGACTGAAAATAAGCAGAATTGTCTAGTCCTCTTGCCGCCCCCACCCCAACCCCAAAAAAGCTAAATTTAAATAAAAAAATATATGGCAAGAGCTTGATAAGCACCAAGTGTGTGCATTCTGTGAAGCCTACAATGCTGTTCCCAGGGTAAGGGCTGTTGTGTCTGAGCTTCCGTGTATGACTGTGGGTTTCAGACCTGTTGGCTGCTGTATCTGTGAGCTTCCACTCTTGGATGCAGGTTTCAGGCATGTCCTCAAAGGTAGAAAACAGACTCTCAAAACTGCTTCTGAAGGTCTAGATCCATTTGATCCTATAACTGAGGATATGCTTACCAAACCAAAGGACATTAAGACCCCTCTAAACTCCTTTCACACTGTTGCCAGAGATAGAAGTAGATTTTTTTTTTAAGACTGTTTTGTTTTCCTAGAGGCTGAGGTCTCCCCACTCAGGGAATGGAATCGGGATCCTCAACAAAGGGGTCAATATCGGTTCCTCAGAAGGGTGCCTTGGGAAAAGTGGTGGTGGCAGGCATTCTTTACCTCACTTTTTTTTTTATCATATCACTATTTTTGCTTCCCGCAGCCACTGACCTGCCTCGTAATCCAGCCACCACTTGACCTCCACCACCGACCCCGGAGATGCACGCCCAGCTGGCATATGCAGCTATACCTGCGAGAGGGACACCCCCATTTGTCCCCGCGTCCAGCAAGGATCCAATACCGGCGACTATTCAGGCATCGTCGGCTGATGGGAGTGCCGCTATCAAGCTGCCGCAGTCTGTGCTGCCATTTTTTCCTGTGTTCTTTGCCCCGGGAGTGCAGCATGCAGTGACGTTGGGCACATACATGCCTACATCTGCCGCACTCCCCAACTTGCACACAGTCTCTAGTAGTGCCTCCGGTCGTCACTAGTGGCCGCTACAGAGCGGTGGCATCCTGGATCCCATCCTGGGATAGGAGAGCAGTCCTCCGGATGCTCAATCCTATCTCCCCCTGCCGGCCCGGGCTCACATCTGAACCCTGGTCACCAGCGTGGCACGAGGTGTGGCATCCTGCGCCTCAACCCTCAGCGCCACCGGGCCGGCCCTTCTTTACCTCACTTTGACTCCCTACCAGGGCCTTCAACCACTGTTCCAGCCCTAGTCTTCTAGAACACAATTTTATTTAGATGGGCATACTGGCATACAGGTGACCCCTGGAGAGCAAAATTTTATGTGTGGTCCTGATGCTGACGGCTTACAATTCCAAATGTGTGGCCTGCTGGAGGAGATTTTCTCAAAGATTTACTGTTAAGGCAAGTGCTTACGTAACTGTTCTTTAATCTTGTCCATTTTACATAGCATTATCCCAGCTTGCTACCCTCTTTAAACAGGAACCAACGTTGCATCTGTCCTTATTTGGGAATTTAAAACCCTGCTAGCTTATACAGTAGAACTGGTGCTAAATTACCAAGAAGGGATTACAGTTTTACTCCATATATTTCATGTCAGTGAAACGGACAAGAGGTTTACATTTCATTTTGAACTTTAAGATAACTGAAATTATTTCTTATCACCTTTAAGACACCCTCTTGTATATCTATATGTATATGACACACGTTTTTGTTTAGCAAATGATTGTCATTACTTTAATGTGAAGGTCCCATCAGCCTTTTATTCTGTTTCCCTGTGTAGTTTGTAGGCATGCACAATTTAATTTCATCAGGATTTAAATGTAAATGAAGGTACTTAAAAGTCTGGTGTGAAAACCTGCTTGATTCCATTGCAGAGGTCATGACCCGACTCATTTAAGGCATCCTGGAATTTTATGATGTTTCAGTGCTAGAGCCTGCAGTAGTTGCATTGTGTTAGTCAGTGCTGTAGCTGTCCTCTGCAGTCCCTGTATCCTTGTCTTATGCTAGCCATGACACTTTTCAAGGCATAGTAAGTGTCCTGCTGTTCTGTCTCCTAAAGCTGGTCTCATCACTACTGGGAGGTCCTTCCTGGGACCACGTGACAGGCAGGAAGCAAGCTGACTTCTGCAGGGAATCTGCATCCTCCCACCAACTTCCTCCAGGCGCCAGTTTACTTCCTCCCTGTCAAGAGGTAGGATCTCTGCAGGGGCTCTGTCACTGGAGTGACAGAGCTAAAGACTACAGTCCAGTTCTATCCTTATTTTCACTAATCGTTTGTGCAGGAGACCCCAGTCTCAGCCTTACATGTTAGACAGACTGGCTCCCCACCCCCACCTCCCTGCCTTCCCAAGCTTGGAGGAGCTCTGTGTCAGCTTCAAAACCAGCCACATTTGTCTCCCCTTCCCCCCAACCTGGGGGCTCGGAGGCCAGATCAGCAGCCAGGAGGTAGTGTAATTTCCAGAGCTCCTCGCATGACGAAAAAGCTGCGCCTCTCGTCGACAGCCTTAACTGCAGCAGCCGAGCTGCCAGGAACCTTGGACTCGTTGATAGTCACTTGAAAATCAGGATGCTCTCGAGGAGTGAAGGCGGGGATAGCTCAGTTTACAAAATCGAGGATTTCTTATCGATGGCCACTACAGTTCAGGCCGTCGACACTCCTCCTCGCCGACGAGCCACCTGGAACTTGGGCTCGTCGACGGTTGCTGGGAAATTAATGGAGTGATCGTGCTTTACGTCAGGAGGCCTTGCAATGAACCAGCTCGATGGCGCGAGTGGGTCAGGGGGCAGGGCAAAGCACAACACGTTGACGAGCATCCCCTTGCCTCTGCTCATCGACGGATTCTACAAGGCACTCGGGAGTCTTCAAGGGGACTGTAAAAAAAAAAAAAAAAAAAAAGGGCTCTCAGGGTTATCTTTCATCAGGGCCTGGAATGGAGCAAAATTCCTGGCCCACAAGCATTTCCTCAGCTAAATCGGACAAGCCTTCAAGGGGCAGAAAGTGCCACAAATGCAGATCCCCCATGCTGGCAACCTTTGCTGAATCGCTCCGCGTAAAAATGCGACAGCAGGTCGAGGAGGCATCCACCTCCAAATCACAGGACCAGCAAAGCCAGTCCATGGGCCTAGGGCAGTCCTCTGCTTCAGAGGGGCGCCGTCACTCAGCCAGAGATCTATCTTCGGACCTCACTGACAAGCTAAACAGGACTTTCGCCCTCAACCCATCTTACTTTGACATCCTGCCGCAGTCACCAGAGCACAGGACTCACAGGAAGGCCACTCAAAGTGCACCCCTTCCCCATCCTCGGACGAGGAGGGTCCCCACTCCTCACGACACGACAGGAGGAGGAAGAGGGCCAGATCCAGGAGCAGATCCAGAGATACCCACAAGGAGAAGTGCCAACGGGACAGATCCCCCTCAGTGTCCAGTTACTCATCCTCAGAAGAGGGGGAAATCCCGAACTCAGACTCTGACTCCTCACCAGCCAGAAACTTTGACTTGGACGACTTAGATTTTTTTTTATCAAACAGGTGGTGGATGAGATTCACCTGGGTCCATCCTCTCCACAGCCTAAACACCCAAAGCCAGTTTTTAGACTTGCTTCAGCTTCAGAACCAGTGACAGCATTCCCCATACCTTCGGCCATAGAGGACCTATTAAAAGAAGAATGGCAGTGTCCAGAGCATCCCTACCCTGTCCCATGCCGCCTTACCAAGCTACAAAATTCGATAAGAAGCTCGCAGAGAGATAGCTAGACTGTCCCAGAATTGACCCATTAATCTCCAGCCTTACTAAAAAAAAAAAAAGTTATTCCCGCAGAGGGTGGAGCCTCCCTGAGGGGTCCAGTGGATAGGAAGGTGGACACATCCCTAAAGAAGGCTTTCTAGTCCACTGCAACCTCTCTCAAGGCAGCTATGGCCAACTGTTCTCAGCATGAGCTGCATTTTCATGGGCCACTGATCAGGCATTCCAGCTTGCTGATGAGCCAGAAAAAAACAAATCCACCCTGCATCAACTAATGGGGTTAGCTTCTGCCTACTCAGCTGACGTATCTGAGGAGGCAGTCAGATGTGCAGCAAGAGCTATGTTTTACCAGACCTCAGCTCGTCGCATCTTATGGCTGCGGGCATGGCACGCAGACGCCTCCTCAAAGATGCACCTGGTGAACACCCCTTATGAAGGAGGCCTCCTTTTCAGATCAGCTCTAGAGGAGGTGGTCAGAGAGTCCAGGGAAACAGCAAAAGTCAGAATGCCACAATCCTGGGGCAGGAACAGGTCCTGGATGTCTGGGTCCAGGCAGAATTTTCAAGCCCAAAATTGTTCCAGGGGGACAGAATAAAACATTTTCAGGTAGACTAACTTGGTTTTCCTCCCACAATCAACGCGGCTTCCGGGGCAGAAGGGGCGGCTCCTGAGACGCCGGTGGGGACACCAGAAAATCACAATGAGGATTTACGGACCCATCCTCATGTAGGGGGCAGACTTTCCAGTTTTTTCAAAGAATGGGTCCACACCACCACAGACAATTGGGTGCTAGATGTAGTACGTGAGGGTTACTTCGAGTTTGAATCCAGACCCCCACTGCCCCATGTGGTACCCTCGCCCATCTCAAACAATCCGGGAAAAAGAAAAGTGATACTACAAGTGATCACAGATCTTCTACAGGCAAGAGCGATCAAACAGGTTCCCATTCTAGAAAGAAATGGAGACGTGTACTCTCTATTCTTCATAGTCCCAAAACGCTCGGGAGGTTTCCGGCCTGTGTTAGACCTCAAATTTCTGAACTGATTTGTTTGCCACAGGACATTCAATATGGAAACCCTTTCCTTCATCATCCGGGAAATCCATCAGGGGGATTTTTTAGCCTCAATAGATTTATAAGATGCTTACCTGCATATCCCCATCTGAAAAGCCTACAGACAATTCCTCAGATTCAAGGTGGAGGAACGCCACTTCCAATTCACGGTGCTCCCCTTCGGCCTGGCCACAGCTCCCAGGGTCTTCTCCAAAGTCCTTGTGACAGTGATCGCTCGCCTCAGACTACAAGGCATCCAGCTCTTCCCGTACCTGGATGACATTCTAATCAAAGCCCCCCAATACAATCAAGCAGTCCAGGCAGTGACGGAGGTCATCCACTGCCTCTCCTCTCTAGGGTTTGTAGTCAGCCAGAAGAAGAGCTCCCTACATCTGTCACAGACCCTGAATCATCTAGGGGTGGATTTCAACATAATCCAGAACAAGGTTTTTCCCACGAAGTCAAAGTTGAGAGAACTGAGGTCCTTTATCAGCAAATTCCTATCTGGCCAATCCCTGATGGCCCACACCTTCATGCAACTCATAGGGATGATGGTCTCCCTGGCAGACTCAGTTCCCTGGGCACTAGTTCACATGCATCCTCTCCAGTCGAGCCTCCTCCATCAATGGTCCTGGTCAAGGGACAAAATGGGCCAGCAGTTACAGATCTCCCGCCAGGTAAAAAACTTCTTTTCACTGGTGGACACAGCGATCTAGCATCATGAGGGGTCTCAAACTAGGGCATTCTCACCAGATGGGTCATCACCGATGCCAGCCTTCGGGGCTGGGGAGCGCATACAGATCAGCTCTCGGCACAGGGCAAGTGGTCACTGTTGGAGCTGTGCTACAGCATCAGTGTTCTGGAGATGTGGGCAGTCCACCTGACACTTCAACAGTTCAAGACTCAGCTCTCCAACCGGGATGCTCTCATACTCACGGACAGTCGAATGACAGTGACCTACATCAATCGTGATGGAGGCACAAAGAGCTCTTGGATTTTGCAAGAAACTACTACTCTTTTAGTGGGCGGAACACAACCTGGGAAGCCTGATGGCTGTGTACATCCCAGGCCAAAAGAACGTCACAGCAGACTGGCTAAGTCGAAAGGACATTCTGCCAGGTGAATGGGAACTGAAGGACAGTGCCTTCCACCTCCTCACTGCACGGTGGGGCTGCCCGCAGGTAGAGGTTTTCGCCTGCCGCCAAAAATGCAAAGTTCCACAGTTCTGTGCTCTCATCAAGGATGAGCTGGCCATGGCACAGGACGCTTTCTCCCTAAACTGGGGTCAGTATGATCTCCTGTATTCTTTTCCACTAATTCCAATATCAAGGGTCCTACACAAGATTGCCCAGGCTCAAGCAGAGATAATTCTAATCTGTTCACATTGGCCCCTCCGGCCGTGGTTCCCTCATTTAGTCCAAATGTTGCTACATCCTCCTCTGATATTTCAAGTAAGCCCAGATCTGCTACATCAAGGACCAGTACTGCACCCTAGTCTACGCAGTCTTTCCTTCTCGGTATGGGGATTGAGCGGGAAGCTCTCAAGGAGTTGGGTTATACTCTACCTGTCATCGAAATGATGATCCACTCTAGACGTCCCTCATCTTCCAAGGTCTGTTACAGAGTCTGGAGAAAATTCCTCTCCTGGTTACAATCCATCTCTTTACCAGACAACACAGTGTCTCTACCCACTATCCTACAATTCCTACAGGAAAGTTTCGACAAGGGCCTCCAACCGGCTACCTTAAGATTCCAGGTCTCAGCTTTGGGGGCGCTCCTGTTGGCGGACTCAGGGGAGTTCTTAGGTGCTCTTCCTCACGTTCGACGATTCCTGAGAGCAGCAGCATTGAAACGTCCTCCAGTAAAGCCCATCGTCCCACCTTGGAGACTCAACCTGGTCCTCAGAGCCCTCACTAAGGCTCCTTTTGAGCCCCTTGGAAGCATCCCTACTCCACCTCACAAAGAAGGTAGTTTTTCTTATAGCAATCGCCTCAGCCCGCCGCATCAGTGAGATAGGAGCCCTGTCACCCAAAGAGCCATACACTGTTTCATCAGGTCTCGGTAGTTCTTCGGACGGATCCTTCATTTTTGCCAAAGGTGATGTCTCCTTTTCACTGCAACCAAGTCCTAAACCTTCCCTCTTTCTGTTCTCACCCTAAGAACGAGAAGGAGCAAGAATTTCACATGCTTGATCCGAAGCAAGCACTCAAGATTTACATCGAGAGATCTGATTCAATCTGCAAGACTTCAAGCCTGTTCATCCTTACTTTGGGGCAGAATACGAGCAAGAAAGCATCAAAAAACTCTTATTACAAGATGGATTCATTCCACCATTGCCATGGCTTACCAGAAGGTGGGGATAGACCTACTGGGCCCAGTGAGGGCCCACTCAGCTAGAGCAATGGCTACGTCCTGGGCGGACTTCAGAGAAGCCTCTCCAACGGATTTATGTAGAGCGGCCACTTGGTCATCCATCCACACCTTTGCGAAGTTCTGCAAGTTGGATGTGTCTGCCTCTGCGGAGGTGTCCTTTGGCCACAGGGTCCTCCAGGCAGTGGTGGACCCATAAAGGACTACTGACATTCTTCCCACCTGGGAAGCATGGGAATGTACTGCTTTAGTATATCCCAGTAGTGATGAGCCCGAAGACCCGCTTTAGGAGAGAGAGAAATAGAAATTTAAATACCTGTAAATTTTCTTTCTCTGACTGCTGGTCTCCGGGCTCCTTCCCTCCCAAAATGTTGAAAGTTGGCCATCTGGCCACAAGTCAGACTAACTTTTCTCGTTTTTGCTCCTAAGTTATGTAGTCCCACAGGGGGCAACTGCTTTAAGAAGAACTGGCGCCTGGAGGAAGTTGGTGGGAGGATGTAGTCTCCCTGCAGAAATCAGCTTGCTTCCTGCCTATCACGTGGTACCAGGAAGGACCTCTCAGTAGTGATGAGACCAGCAGTTGGAGAAAGAAAATTTATAGGTATTTAAATTTCTGTCTTACCATAGTTTAAAGTGTTACCTGTGTTGGGGAAAATAAAATGCTTTTAGAGAATACATGGACTTCACAAGACACTGAATAAGAGCATAACTACTTCAGCTCCCATTATGCCTTGCATGAGTGGGGTCATGACCTTTGGAATGGAGACAAACAAGTTTTCGCACCAGAGCAAAACAGTGAAGCAACGCCGTTTTATATTTAAATTAGGATGAAATTGGAGGGATGCAAGAGAGGGAATCATTGTTGATGCCTGCAAACTACACAGGTAGAAAACGGGTTGAGGGGACTTTCCCTTTAAATACTGAAAAATGTGGTTTCACATTCTTGCTATTTATAAAGTAGGAATCAATCCAATGCACAAATATTTAAAATAATTTTCTCTTAGAAATGTTTGTGTAGTCCAGCCCATCAGCTTAGTGATAGGGCTACTGTTCACGAAGCACACAACCCGGGCTTGGGAATGAGCCAGGACTGTCTGGAGGAGTGTTAAGCATCCCAGGATGCTCTCCTCCTCTGGAGAGGGAGAGTGCTGTCCTGTGCCACTATACTGCCACCTGGGTGACCACAGATGATAATGCAGTTGGAGGGCCTGTAAGTTGGTGGGTGTGAGTGGCATTGCTGACATCAGTGTGCCATCACCCTCAATGTGCATGTGCCCATGATTACACCTTGAAAGCAAAATCCAAAGAGGTAAGGAACAAGTCATGGGGAAAAATACCTCAGTATGTCTGGATGAAAGCCCTATTACGCTCAGACCTTGCTTTCCTTCTCCACCACCTTATGACCAGCTTGGGGGGAATGCTTCCACCCCTGGAGATATCTGAAAGGATGCTCAGCTTGCTGGGCCAAAAACATGCTGAGGTAAGGAGTGCAGTGGGTGAGGGAATGACTGTGCTGGGTGGTTGCTAGCAATGCCGGAAGTGGGGTCATTGTGGCGACAAGAGGCAGTAACAGAAAGTAAAAAAAAATAAATGTTTGACAGATTAGTTCTTGTGATTTGATGCCTTATAGTGCACCAATGAATAATTTTCAATACACAAGTTGTTTCATACCTACACAGGGCCTTTCTTCAGGTGAAGGCAGTTTTGGAGAAGGGCACTGTGTAGGTCTGAAAACTTGTCTATTTGAAATTGCTCATTGGTCTAATAAAATGCATCAGATTGCCTGTTTTTTTTTTTTTTTTTTTCTTCTCACTCTTCCTCTCGGAACAAATTTATCAGACATCAAAATTTCAGAATGATTTCTATGGTATTCTTACTCCCTTTCCTGGCCAAGGAGGCTGGTTGGATGCAGGGCACAGTAAGAAATCAAACTATACGTAAGCCCCAGCCATCAAATCTTTTTTTTTTTTTTTAAACTTTTTATTTTCTCCTCTTTACTCTCAGCACACAAGAGGTTACAATTCACTGGATATGACGAGCAGTACAATATACAAAGCTAGAATTTGGTTACATGTTGATATATATCTGCAGCATCCTCGAGGTGTAATTTATAGGTGCTGTAATTGTCATTTAAATTCTCAAGGTCATAACCACAAGCAGCATTTCTGATTTTATATCCCAAACTAGAGTCATGCTATAGGCATTAACATACAGCATAAGGGGGAAGGGTGGGAGAGGGGATGCAGATATCCATAATTCTGGTCTGGCCGGTTCTCCAAACTCACAGTATTGGGGGGGCAGAATCAGGGGCCCATATCAGTTTCTATGGCACTAAATCGGGTTCTTGTTTTAGTTATATGTAAGAACCAATGGATCCAATAAGACGTTAATTCCTGGATTCTGTCTTGTAGTCTGGCAGTGAGGCTCTTCATTTTGTATATTTCATAAGTAGTGTTTTCCCAAGAGGTGATGGTGGGGGAGTCCGGTTTTAACCGTAATCTGGTGATGCACTTCTTGGCTGCTGCTAATAAAATGTTCAATAGATATTTGTGCTGTTTGTGTTTAATTTGTCTAGGGTAGTGTAGGAGGAGGAGGGCTATCTCCAGAGTAAGGGGTCCTATATTAATAAACAGTTCTCAGATTGCACTGTCCACTCCTTTCCAGAAGCCAGTCAAGACTGGGCAGTACCAGAACACGTGTGAGTGTGTGGAAACCTCACAGCCACATTTCCTCCAACAACTGGAATCTTCAGTCCCTGAGTATTTGGCTGCAATTTGTGGGGTTAGAAAAAATCTAGCTACAACTTTCCAGAATTCTCTCCAGGAATATGAGATGGTTGTCCTATGTTGCCTTTGCCAAATCTGTAACCAGTTGTGAGGTGAGAGTGTTACCCCAACTCCGCCTCCCACTGGAAGTGGTCTAGTTCCATATAATGGGTGAGGAATTTTGTAAAGCTGCATAAATTCGAGCGACCGAATGCCCTTGCGTGTCGGTTAATAGAGTATGTAAAGAGGGGGTCTCAGTTTGAGATAAATCCAGGCCTAATTTGTTTCCTAAAAAATGTCTAATCTGTAAATATCTATCAAAATCTTGGTGCGGAGGTCAAAAATTTCCTGTAGGTGCTCAAATGTTTTAAATACCCCTGCTTCATAAAATTGGTGTGCATGTATTAATCCCCTAGTGCGCCATCTACTGACTGTAGAGTCTGTCAGTGCAGGTACAAAGTTTGGGCGTAATGCTGGGACTCAAATCCAATTTGTAAGGAGGGCATGTTCTGGCAAGTTAAGAAAGTCTGTCCAACTCACCAGCATTGCTCCAGTGAGCCGAGAACTTTTATCTTTTTGAAGGGGTTGAGAGATCAGGAGGAAGTCCAGCAAGATTGGTGTCATGGCATGCTCTATCTGTGTCCAGATTGGAGCAGTCGAGTTTGGTAAAAGCCAGGTTGCCATGTGTGATATTAATGCGGCTATCCAGTAATGGTAGAGGTTAGGTAAGGCCAGCCCGCCTCGTTCTTTAGGAAGTTGAAGTTTGGAGAAGGCCACCCGGGGACTCCTGCCTGCCCAGAGGCATTTAAGCAATATAAGCCACGGCGTGGGTTATCAGAGGTTACCATGGCCGGGAGTGGTTTTGCGCCTCGTGGGTAAATCCGCCAGCCGTGGTAAACCTCTAATAACCCAGAGATCCCTTAGAGTGGTTATATTATATTATACTAGTACTTTTTTTTTTTTTTAATTATTATTTAAAAAAAAAAAAAAAACAGTACTTGCTATAATGCTTAAATAAGCGACTCAGTTGTAGAGCAGTCAGTGTTTTTGTTTACTTTCCCCTGATGTACGGAGCTGCTGTTTTACAGTCTCCGCTTAGCGGGGAAACAAAATGGCGGACGAAGGTCCGTGATTTTTGCCGTCGGATTGCTTTTTTTTGAACATGAGGCTGGCTGGCACCTTTTGTGGTGATTATCGGTAGATAATCAATGCAGGTAAGGTGCCAGCCTGCCTATCTGATTGGTCAGTGTCCGAGGTACATGGTATAATTCCTGAAAGATTTGTTCCAATTATCCAGATCCTTACGGGGGAGTGAAATATTTTGCATGAGGTATAGGATTTTGGGTAGGGTGTTCATTTGTATCGATTGTACTCTATTTATGAGTGGGAGGGGTAATGGGAGCCACCTGTCCAAATCCGACTGGATTTGCATGATCAGGGAGCTATAATTTACTTTGTATAGGTCCTGGGTGCAAGATGCTATTTGGATACCTAAGTAAGTAATTGCTGGTTTATTCCATTTATATTTATGTTTTTTGGGGGGGTGGGTTTTTTAGGGTCAAAGGGGAGAGCAAGCCTTGTATTATAAGAGCCTCTGACTTTCCGTGATTTATGGTATACCCAGTAACTTTTTCTACCTCTATAAGGAGGTCAGAAAGTGGTGCTAAAGATTCCTCAGGATGTGATAGGTATATTAATAAATCGTCAGCATAGTATGCTACTTTATGTTCTGTGGGTCCCATGTTATAACCCTGTATTTGTTCTGTTTGCCGGAGAAGCTGAGCAATGGGTTCAGCAAATATGGTGAACAGGTAAGGGGAAAGAGGGCAGCCCTGTCTGGTGCCACAATGCAAGTTGAATCGTGAAAAATGCGAGCCATTAACTTGTACCGTGGCTTCTGGGGCTGAGTATATGCCTCAAATTCTGTCTAAGAAGGGTTGTGGAAATACGAATTTAGACATGGTGGCCAGTAAAAAGTCCCAATTTACCATGTCAGAAGCTTTTTGGGCATCTAAGCTTAGTAGTGGCAAGGGGGATTTGGTGGAGTTTGCGTGGCCGATTAAGTATAGTGTGCATTTGACGTTGTGTAGTCCTTCTGGTTTTGATAAACCCTGATTAATCCGGGTGTATCAAGGTGGGAAGAATACCATCTAATCTGTGGGCCAAAATATTTTTGTAAAAAGTTTATAGTCCTGGTTCAATACTGTGATGGGGTGGTAGGATTCTCATAACTGGGGAGGGTTTTTTGGGACTTCAGTGTGGCTGATATTGTTGCCTGTGGGCATGTCAGTGATTTCTGTGAGGCTTGTAACGCCGCCAGTAATGGTTCATGTATAAGGTCCCAGGTCTTTTGTAGAATTCTGGGCCGAAACTGTCTGGTCCAGGACTTTTTCCATTCTTCAAATTTTTTTTTAAATATATTTTTATTACAATTTTCTTTTATATTAGGAGACATTGTTCATTCATTGACATTCTGGTACATGCTTTAAGTTTTTCTTTTCTTTAGATATCAAATGATTAATATGAAATTGAGATCTTTATATTAATTACAGTCCTTTTCTATCCAGGTCCCAGGGTTTTAAATAGCCGGTATCGCATCGCAATTTGCGATGCAAACCGGCTGGTCGCTCTAGTCAAATTGAGGTTGAATCACACAAAAAAAGTGCAATCCATTTGTCTTCCTTTTTTTCCTCCCTCTGTTTCAACATGCGGTCCCACGTAGCGCCAACCGGAACTGGAAATATGAGGAAGTAGTCAGCAAGTGCGCGGCAAGGCATACCCATGAATGTGGTAGTTGGAGGACATGGAGGGACTGCGAGTGAGTAGGCGGGCAGGCTAGCGGGTGAGAAAGCGAGCAGGCGGGAGAGCGGGTAAAACGGACCACCAGCGTAATCCGCATCAGCCACTAGACCACCAGGTATGTGTAAAAAAAACAAAAAAAACAAAAAAAAAACCATAAGCTTGCTGTTAACATACTTTTCATGCTCTTGTGAGACGAGCCCATTGCAAGAGGCATCAATTAAAGGATGTAGCAGAGGACCCTTCTTTCCGTTTTTTTTTTTTTTTTTGATGCTGTTCTGTTTCTTCATGCTCCTCGAGATATTCAACCCTGTCGGCATCACAATCGCTCTGTGGGACACTTTCAGTTATGTCGGGCATTCCTCTCAGCTGTCCCTGATTATGGGTGTGTTCCTCATTTTACTTCTTAAAACTAATGTCTCCCTCATGGAAAAGATGCAGCCCACAACTGCTGCTAATTCAGAATAAAGTAATAATTCATAATATCACAACTAAGGAAAAAACAGTGATTCCACAGCATTATCTTGTGTCTGCATGTCCCTCATTTCAGTGCCTTTGTCCCTCTGTGATGGTCACTGTCCCTCATTTTGAGTATCCATGTCCCTGATTTCAGTGCCAAAGACTGAGATGTATGGTGGGGTGAGGGTTGTGGCAGGTGACTCATACTTTTAGATTTTGGCAAAGGGGACATTTGGCTGGGGAGGCAGAGATGTTTTTTTGGCAACTACCCTAGTCTGGCAAAGGGGAAGGATGGGTGTGTGTGAATGGTGGTTAGGCACTGGAGGGTTTTAGTAGTTCTGGCAAAGGCGGACAAGGGTGGGAAGGGTGTGGTACTGAAGTGTGTGTGTGTGTGTCTCCTGTGTCTGTGTTAGTGTTGGGGTTTCTGAAACAGATGACACAAAGGCAGGTTGAGTTTTAATTACAGATTTTATTTAGATTACAGTATTTAATATATATTACACACATTTCAACATTTTAAATTTTGTTAATCAAATTGAGCTACGTGCTATTCATTTTCACAATTGATTAGCAGTTTGTGCTAATCAATTTTCAGAGCTTATTTAAAACCCTGAGGTCCTGTATTTCTCTAAACAGTTTACACTTGATTATTTCTAGATCTTGTTTTCTCCCCCTTCCATCCCCCACATTCCCCTACGGGCAGAACTCAGAATCTACTTCTGCTTGATGGATGGCCCATCTCTGCCACAGCTGAGCAAACTTCTGTGATTGGTTATTAATTTTAGCAGTAATGTATTCCATCTGATATATTGATATAATTATTTGTCTCCAATCTTGTATGGTAGGAATGTCTTGAGTCATCCATTTTTTTTGTAAGAGACTTCTTAGCGGCCAGCAAAAAAATAGGCAGTAAAGTTTTTGTCCGTGGGGGTTGGGGGATGGTTCAGGTAGACTGCTAGTAATAACATTTCAGGTGTAAGTTCAATATTTTCTCCCACACTATCCACCATTTCTCTTTGTAAGCTTATCCAAAAAGGCATTGAGTAGGCACTGCCACATAATATGTGCAGTATCAGCCATCTTACATCCACACCCCATATTCAATCGGAAGGTACTTTGTTAGCCGAGCAGGTGACTTGAAAAACCTGGACCTACACTTCCATGAATATTCTCTCCAAATGTATGATTGGGTAATTTTAACTGCTCGAAGAGCTGCAGAGGGCTAAGCCTCTTCGGATACTTCGAGATCTAAGTCCCTGTTCCAATTGATCAATATTGATCTGGTTGATTCTTTAGTTAGGTCTCGTATTATTTTATTTAGGTTTCCAATTGGATGATTCCAATGGTGTCCTAAGGAATGTCCAGAAAATATTCTAAGGAGGGGAGGGATTGGGGGAATCAGTTTCACCTGAATGATTCGATTTCTTAATATATGATTTCTAATTTGAAGGTATCTGAAGTGATCAGTATTTAATAAATTTCAGTTTTAGCTCTTCGAAAGATAATACCCCGTTGGGACCTAGGAACTGAAACAGCTGTTCCCATCCTAGTCTACGCCACCTAGAGAAAGTCAAGTCATTATAAGATGGAATAAAGAGCTCATCTTCTGAAATGACCTTACGGTATTCATAGATTAACTGAAATGGTTCTTTGCTACGCATATGAAACCATAATTTTAGAACCTGCAAGGTAATTTCTGTAAAGTCCTTTAAAGGAGGAGACCTCCAAGGGGAAGAAAAGATTACTTTTTTTATGTCATGCATGTCATTCAGGTGAAATTCTAACTTCTTCCATAGAGAGTTGAATTGTTCTGAGAGGCAGAGGGGAAGTATTCGGAGAAATGCTGCCTCAGCATATCTTTTAAGGTCAGGGAGGTTTGTTCCACCCTGGGCTAAGTATAGTTTTAATACTGAAAGCCGAATTTGTGGTTTTAGTTTGTTCCACACAAATACCGATATCATATTGTCCCATGATTTGAAGTAATATGATGATGGGAAATATGGAATATTTTGGAACAAATATAATGGAGGTAAAACATTCATTCTGATTGTTTCAATTCGTTGGAACAGGGAGAGTGGAAGATGAATCCACTTATCCAAGTCCTTCTTTATCGAAATAGAGATAGGTTCATAATTGATTAATTCAATTACCTGCAAGTTTTGGGGTATATTTATGCCTAGATATTTTATTTTAGTGGAGTGCCATTTAATAGATAAACTTAGTTGTAAAGTATTTTGGGGTGTAATTATATAGGAGAGCTTTTGTTTTGGATATATTTAATTTAAAGCCTAGCCAGTTCTTCAAATTTTGTTAAAATTTTCCATGTTTCCATGATCGATTCTAAGGAGACAAAGAGAGGAGAATGTCATCGGCAAAGAGACTGGTCGTGTATTCATTTTGTTGCATGGGAATTCCTTCTATTTTTTGATGTTCTTATTGCTGCTGCTAAGGGTTCAATATATAATGCAAACAGTAAGGGCGGAAAGCGGACAACCCTGTCTTGTACCTCGATGTAAAGAGATTGGTGAAGAGCGTCCCCCATGAATACACACATATGCCTTGGGAGAAAGATATATTTGGTCTAACCATTGTAAAAAAGATCTGAAATCGAAGGCCTAAGTGTATCCATAAAAGGCCAGTAGACCCGATCAAATGCTTTTTCTGCGTCTAGGCTTATAAAAGCGGCTGGTATTTTCCGGGTTTGGATATGTTCTATTAATATTAGGAATTTTTTAATATTGTCCATTGTAGACCTATTTTTTATAAAACCGGCTTGATCTGGGTGTATTATTGTTGGAAGGATATTTTCTATTCTAGTTGCCCAAATGGCCGTATATATTTTATAGTCTGTATTTAATATGGATATCGGGCGATAGGCTGATGGTTCTAATTTGTTCCCATCCGGTTTGGGGATTGCCGCAATCGTGGCATATTCCCAAGTCAAAGGGGGGGGTCACCTTTCTCTGTCTCTCTATATAACATGAGAAGTCTTGGAGTTAATTCCTTGTTGAAGAGTTCATATCACTCTCCAGTAAATCCGTCAGGTCCTGAACATTTTCCTGTGGAAAGTTTAGTGATTACAGTATTTATTTCTTCGATTACAATCGGGGCCTGCAATTTCTGTATTTGGGGACTTGTTAGTTTTGGTAGTTGTAATTGGTTCAAAAAGTGTTGCCTATCTTTCTGGGAAGAATTGTTTTGTGGTGTGTATAGTTGCTGATAGTAATGAACAAAAGTTTGTCTTATTGGCCGGCCCGCTGGCACAGCGGTTGGATTTCCGCTTTCGACGCCAGCGACCCGGGTTCAGGAACGGACTCGGGTCGCCGGAGGGCCGGGCCGGGGGAGAAGGATTGAGCGTCTCACGACTGCTCTCCTGATCCGGGGGGAGGGTGTGGTGAGTTGCCGGTGCACGGTGGACTCCTGGTGGAGACCGGGAGAACCCCAAGCACTCGGGGCCTGACATCAGATGGGGCGGGCAGGACGCTGGCGTCATTGCACGCTCCCGCCCCCCTTAAAGGGAAAAACTCCGCCCACCTCCGACGCATCTATGATGCCCGTCCCTCGGGCTGCAATGGGCTCCTCCAAAGAGCACGGCTCCCAGCCTATTACGATGTTCGTGGCACCCTAAGGGCCTTGGGAGGCAAGCCAGGGGGTACTGGGAGCGCAGCTCAAGAGGGGGGATGCCGCAGCAGGGGGGATCCGTGACCGGGCGGAAAATCTGGCGCGGAGGAGGTACAAAAAAAAAAAAAAAGTTTGTCTTATTTCTTCTTTATGCGTTATCTTACCCGTTTGAGGATGTTTAATTTTTAGAATTGTTACTGTATGTTTTCTTGCCCTCAACTTCTGAGCCAGTCTGAGTCCCTCTTGATCCTCCCTCGTAATTAGCTTGCTTTAAATATATAAGGGACATCTGGGTCTTGTCATCCATTATTTTTTGGATGGCTGCTTTAGTCTCTCTTATTTTGGTTTGTAATACTTTATCCCCTTCTCTATATAACAGTTGATAATTTTGCGGGGTAGTGATAAGACCATTATATTTTTTTTCCTTCTCTTCCCCCCCCCCCCAAGAGGTGTATGCAGTGATTTCACCTCTGATGGTGACCTTCATTGCATCCTACTTGTTAGCTTCCGAGACTTCAGAAGAGATATTATCCTCAAAAATTTGGGGGATTATTTTCTTCATTTGGTCGGTGATCATTCTTCAAATTTTTGATAGCCATTTGAAGCTCGCTCTCTCTGATGGGAGAAGTAATTTTACTGCATTGTGAGAGGGAAAGGGTTGGTAACCTGACCCGGGACAACAAATCCTTTATCAGGTTTTTAATACAATCCCTTGGGGAGGAGTATAGTTGTGAGTAGTAAGATCTGAAGGCCTTCAAGATAAGGTCTGTAGAGTAATAAGTTTGTCCCGTGTTGGGGTCCTTTATTTTAGAAATATTTTGCAATTGGGTTTGTCTTCTAAGGCGGTAGGCTAGAACTTTTGAGGCCTGAGCCCTTCCCTCATAAAATCTGTGTTGAAGCCACATCAAGGCTTGTTCCGTTTTAAGATTTTTTGTATGGAATTTTGTGTTTGCTGTAATTCAGGGAAAGCCTCCTCATTTCCTTGCGCATGTCTTTCCTGCAGGAGTCCGTGTTTTTCCTGCAAGAATGATAATTGAGACTCTTGTTGTTTTTTATGTGCAGCATAAGAGATGATGTAGCCACGTAGTACCAGTTTAATAGTGTCCCACAGGAGCTGGGGCGGTGTCTGAGGGGATCGGTTATCTTGAATGATTTTGGGAATTCTTTTTCCCAGAAGGTCTCTAAATGCCTTATCTCTCAAAGAGGGGTTAAATCTCCAGAGGGAAGTACGCTTTGCCCTGTCCCCATGTGGAAAGTTGATGTGATAGGTGCATGATCTGATAATCCAATATTTAATATGTCTGCCTGGTGAAGTAATTCTGTGTGTTCGTTGCTAATACAGATGTAGTCTAATCTGGAATAATGTTTCTGGGCATGGGAGTAAAAGGTAAATGTCCTTTGTTGAGGATGTAGCTGTCTCCAGGTGTCTATTAACCCCGTGTCTCTGAAAAGGCGTCTAAGATGTTTTTGTCCTGTGCTTGAGGGGGAGGGTCCGGTTGCCGAGGAGTCTAAAGTTGGGTTAAACTGGCAATTCATGTCCCCGGCTAATATTAAGATCCCTATCTGGCGCATCAATATCGCATCCATAAGACGCTGTATAGAAGAGGCATCTGCGTTTGGTGGGATATACACACTGGCAGTCGTCATTGGTTAAATAGCTTGCCCACCACGAGCGCTAGTCTACCCTCCTTATCTGAGTATTGCTTTATAATTCTAAACTGTGAGTTTCTTGGGAGCAATATGGCTGTACCTTGTCGCCTGCCATTCTGGTAAGATGATACCACCAGTTGAGAAAAACCAAACCTGAGCAGTTTTTGGTGTTCTGCTGAGGAGAGGTGGGTCTCCTGGAGAAGCAGTACATCTGGTTTCAGTTTTTTTTAAGTTCTGAAGGGTTCTATATCTCTTTATAGGGCTGGCCAGGCTATTTACATTATGTGATATAACTTTAAATAGAGAGATCATGTTATAATATTAATAACTTTAATTGTTTCTGTTCATACTGTCATTTACTGCTCTCCCCTTCTCCCCCATCCTTCCTGAAAGAGTAGCCAACAGGCAATTAAATAAAAAATTCTCGTGATGAAATTCTTATGTCGCTGAGCATTTCCGTTTTTCCCTATGGGACTATAATGGAATAAAATTGTAAATAACAAAACTGGCCAACTGGGCCAAACATTGTACAAGTTAACTATATACAAAGAAAAATACAAACTGTTATTGTAAGTGACTTCCAACCTCTGCGGTCTCATGTGGCAGATCCATTATCTACAAGGTGGAGATCAGATCCCTGGTATTGGGAATGTGTGACCTCCTGGGGAAACCATTGCCCCTAATGGTATAGTAGGAACTAGGGAAGGGATAGAGAAAAGAAAAAAGGTAAAATTGAATTGTAAAAAGGTAAAATTTAAATTGTAAAAGGTTAAAAAGGCCGCACCTCAAGTACTGTGTACAGTTTTGGAGACCTCATCTGAAGAAGGACATAGCGCTGCTGGAGAGGGTTCAGAGGAGAGCGACCAGGATGATTCAGGGCATCAAGGGGAAGCCTTATGAGGAGAGACTAGAGGAGCTTGGGCTTTACTCATTGGAAGAGAGTAGGGATAGGGGAGATACGATAGAGGTTTTCAAGTATGTAAAAAGAAATAACCAGGAGTGGAACCAAGGAGCTGTTTAGGCTTAAGAAGGGGGGTCAACCAGGGGCCATGGGTGGAAGCTGGAGGGGGGAACTACAGAGGGGAGCGTAGGAGACATTTTTTCACTGAGAGGGTGGTAGAACCATGGAATGCGCTACCTGGGAGCCTGGTGGAGGAGGGCACAGTGGAGGGATTCAAGAGGGGTGGGATACGATACAGGGAAACTGAAACTAAAAAGGACCTCTTGGGGCTGGGTGTGGCAAGCGAGTAGTCATTAGGTTGTTGGCTTTCACAAGAGACAAGACAGACCATTTGGCCTATTCTGCTGGCTTCTTTAGTAAGTTAGTATGTTAGTAAAACAAAATAAGTGAAGAGAGATATGAGATGGGTATTGGGGGGCGGGGGAGGAAGGTCCAAAGTTCCTTCATTCGATGGAGGCCCATAAGCTCCGTTGCCCTCACCGCTCCTGTGCATAAGGGGGGGACAGGGAGTGTATCATTCATGTCAGGAGACTCATATAGGGGGTCTAATCAGTAAAGTCTCTGTCAAAAATAGATGCTGGACACACTCTTCAAGAGGGAACTGAACTCGGTTCCCACAACGTGTCCCATGAGTAATATATAAAATAAATGCCTTATTCGTAGTGGAAATTGAAAAAATCTGGAGTAGGCTTAATTTCCCTTTTTCTGTAGCGTTATAAGTGGGCTGAGGGTTATAGTTAAGTAGGGAGTCCTTGAAACACTGCCAATTTGTAATTGAGGAGATGCATCATTCTTGCTCAAAGAGAGGGGGCCAAATCCGCAGGTGCCCTGTGGAGTCCCCGGTAAGTAGAGCAAGGGAAGACTGCAAAGAAAATCTGTCCGTCTGGGTCCCATATATTACTTCTGCACAACGTGCTCTAAAATCAAGTCGGGTCCCAGACCAGGAGAGACCATCGGCGGGAGGCCACAGCAGCCGAGCCCAAATTCCCTCCAAGGGGAACCCCACCCCCAGGCTCATCCCGGCCACATCCCTCCGGATCAAGAGGCGGCAGAAACTATAGACAGAAGCATTAATTTATTTTATCCCCTCCTCCCAGATCCGCACACAGCAGAAATATCGTGGCACTAAATTCGTCTTTCATTCAAGCTCTGACAGCTGGGGGACAATGTGGTAGGCCCTACATCCAAACACCCACTTAGTGACTGCTCTGATGCACTAGGCCCCACTTCCAACCCTTGATTCACTACGATCTGCTAACTTACAACTGTGAGAAGGGGGGATCTTGTCAAGTGAAAGTTGTAACTTGACTGTGTCGTCGTCTGCCATAATGCCCCAAAAATATGTATTAATCCAGAGTATATGTATACCGAGTCGGACCAGCCGGGGGGTCATCCTGCTAGTCCGAGGAGAAGGGGAAAAAGGTTCCGGCCACGGCCCCCCCATTGGAAGCATCAATTCCAGATTAACATCAGCCTATCTCCCCCCACCCAACCAGAGACATCTGGGCATGCTCCATGGGTCAGCTCCCTACCTTTCTAGCCGTCGAAGAACGCTAGTCCGGTGCATTCCTCTGTTTTCAGATAGGTCCAGCACTTCTGAATGTCCCGCTTCCATTTGGCTGATCTCTTTGATGTTCTGGGCCATATGGAGTGTCTAGGCAGAGGCCCCCCGAGATCCAGACCATGGGGGAAGTGTCCGGAGCTGTCAGTCGGGTCGCAGTGGCGCCAAATTCAGTTCAAGGAAGAAATAAAAAAAAAAAAAATACAAGGTCTTAGTGGCTGTTCACACCAGCTTTCCCTTGCCGACATCAATCGGGTAGTCAGTTAGGACCCTATAGTTCTGTCTTTCAGAGAATCTCAGGGTGATTAATCTAAGAAAGGGGAGTCCGGCTGCTGCCTTGCAAAGTGTTTCAGAAGGGTCTTGATGTCTAGTGCTGTTTGCTGACTTTGTCTGCCTTGTATAGCTGCTCTAGTAATGTCCTGGGAGCGGGGTGGTCTGCGGACTGATGGAGTGCGGGGTGGGAGTCAGGCCTCTGGTTTTCAAATCCTGTAGGGCTTCTTCAGCTGTAGCATAGGATTGCTTGCCATTAGGGTATTGCACCACTAATTTATGGGGATATGGAGTTTTGAATTTCAGCTGATTCTGTCTCAGAAGAGGGAACAGAGGAATATACGCCCCCCCCTCGTTGCATTGTTAACGGTGCATGATCATTGTCAATAAAGATGCGATCCTCTCCATAATATACCTTGCCCTGTGCCCAAGCTTGTTTTAGTATAAGTTCTTTTGTCTGAAAGCTCAGAAATCTCACTAATATAGAGCGTGGTCTGGAGTTGGGGAGTGAAGGTTTGGGCCCAAGGGCTCTGTGCACTCTTTCAATTTCCATAGAGATTGTAGGGTCTAGTGAGAGTGCAGTGCATTAGTTGATTCCACGAATTCTTTGATAGTGATACCCTCACTGTTTTCTGGTATCCCATAGATGCGAAGGTTTTTTTCCTTCGGTGGCGATTTTCAGCATCCTCCTGTCGCTCTATTGTCAAGTGGCACAACTCTGTGATCTGGGATAGTGCCGATTGTGTATGGGTGGTTTTGTTCGTTTGCTCCTGTAAGGCCTGTTCCAGCGTGTCAACTTGTCGTTTAGTTTCTTTGAGCTCCGACTGCATCTCTTCCTGTATTTTCTTGAAAGAGGTGAATTCCGATTTAAATTCTCTTGGTTCTTTTAATATGCAGTCTAATTTGGAATCCATTGTAGAAGTTTTATTTGCTTTTGCTCCACCTTTCTTTTTTAGAGGTCGAGCGAGCAGTTGGTTGGGACTGTACGGAGGTCTCTGAATCGTAGAGATCGTGTGCAGAGTTTTCAGTTGTCGGCGCTGGTAGCTGGTATCAATTGCTCCCGATTCCTTTATTTTTTGAAGTAGCCATGTAATTATAAAGTGATAAGTGAGATAAGGTTGTGTAAAAAATCAGCTATTTGCATGAAATTTGAAGTGGGTTAGCGGAGCGACTGCGCTAGGCTGCCATTCACCTCGGGGAGCTAGACCGGAAGTCCAGCTGTCAAATCTTATTCGTTATGAGACACATCATTCCTCTACATGGTGACCAAAATAGTCACCAAACTCAAGTGCCATTTTATTTTGGCTCCTGTTCCTTTGTGACAGTCACAGCCATGGCATATCAGCACAGGTACAGAGATCCAAGCTTGTGACCCATATTCTGCCCAGGAGAGGGGTCAGTGAGAAGGACACAACAAAATAATGAGTGGCTCAGGCAGGTGGAGACAGACCCACTTTCACCTTCACCAGCTGCCTTCTCAGGAGGCCCTGGCCAGCCAGTCTTGACACTTAACATTTTGGTTAAGTCCTGGTGGTGGGTCCCTGGGGCAGGCAGGTTGCGAGCCCTCTAAAGGAGGAGTGTTGGGCCAGTGGAGTGCTGAAGGGGCTCCTAAAATATATATATGACAGGGTATGGGTTTACTGAGCATTAATCCACACCTGGGGGGCTGGAATCACAAGGTGAAGCAGAGTGATTTTGGCCACCCAGGCGTGGATTAATGCTCAGTATACCCATACCCTGGACTGGGTTAATCCTCTTATAACATGGGCAATGTTTTATTTGAGTTTTACCTAAAAAAACAGGGAAATAAAGCCATGTGACCATGCAACTGTGGGTATATCAGACATTAATCCATGGTTAGGTAACCTGTTTGGACCAATCAGAAGACAGTATTTTAGGAACCCATGTTATCAATATGTATATATGTGTATGAGTGTGTATATATTCATATGTGTGTATGTATATATGTATATTTATAAATGGTAGAGGACATCATCCTCCAGATCTTCCTGGACATAAGTCTCCACCACTCATTCACACTAGTGGGATTAGCGCCAGAGGCACTAGGACCCATCGGGAGCAAACTTTTTGCTGGAGGGTCGGCGCGAGAGACGGCGCCCGCGAGACACGGCGCGCGAGCCTGACTCGGCGGTAGCTTTCTCTCGCCGACCCTCCAACCCCTCAGTTCCTTTTTTCCCACCGCCGAGTGCGCTTGTTACGACGTCATTGCTGTCGGGAGTCAAACTCAACTAGCGCATATGGTTTCAGTTTTTTTTTTTTTGTTTTTTTTGTAACATTATCACGATAGTAGTATCGCTTAATTTAATTCTATTTTCGTAAAATTTTTCTAATATTTTAAATTTAACTTACTTGAAGAAGTCTCGGCCTACTGGACGGAGTCGACCATGAGCAGGTCAGGTGACGGTAGGGAGACTTCGTGTGAAAGCTGTTCAGTCAGCCGGGCTGGGTCCAGTCAGCCTCCTTCTCCTCAGCGGGGTTCCGACAACGGTCAGTCCGATGCCCGGGGGGATGGGCGGTCCCCCCGCCGGCATAGAAATAAGCAGTCGCATTCTGCACGTTGACTCGAGCTCTTCTTGACCCACAGGTCAAAAAGAAGGCATCACTCGAGGTAAGCCCTCTGGGCATGTCTGCCGTCGGCCAGGTCGGTTATCGTTGCTAGTTGCGGTCTCCTTCTTGAATCGCCAACTTCGTGTCATCGTGCCTCTACGATTGGAGCCCCTCCCCGCCTATGGTGGGCTCACAGATGAGCAATTTCATCAGTGGGCGCTCTTATGGGCGATGGGCTCGGAGGGTTGGTTCTTCTGGCTTGCTCGGTTGCCTCAGAGCCTCAGGACCCTCCGGTGATCAGGTAGGCGGTTGGACCGTCCTTAGTCGTCGCGGCTATCCTCGGTGCCAGCGACTCTGTGCAGGTGTTTCCCCCTCACATGGCTGCGGCGCTGGGGCCACACCGATGCCCTTATCTCCTGGTTTTCCTTCTCTTGCTTTCCAGGTTCCTGGGGCTTTTCGGCGCCTTCATGAAGTCTGTTGGCTTGTTGGCGCCGTTTCCGGGGCCTGGGTTTTGCGGCGATGTCCACGGCGCCCGAGGCTCTTCTGATGCCACTCAGACCACGTGCCTCTTCGGCGCGTGCGCCTCATGAGTACCGTCTTGACCCGTTTTACCGTCTCGGCTGGGAGCCCAAGGACTCTCCTTGTTTTTCTGCTATTTCCTCCTCTCTAATTTTCACTCCTTTCCTGTCAAACAGTCCTTCCTGGACCATCAGGAGATGATGTTGAGCCTGACCCAGACCTTGGTTGGGTGATTGAAGTGGAGGAAACAGGATCTTTCTTTGCTACAGAGCCTGTGGTCGAGGACCTGTCCTTTAAGTCTCTGTTGAAGAACCTGAGATCCTCTTTCTCTCCAGACTACAGACATCGATCCTGGGAAGATATTAAGACTCCAGTACCTTCATGCTTCGGAGATCCCTCGGATTTGACTCCTCCGATCCAGCCTTCCCTTCGAGGCAGCTGTCTCAAATGGTATGGAATACTCCTGCTCTTATTCCTCAGTGGCTAAATCCATTGATAAAGTATTCAGCTGCCAAGGATCGTCCTATTTTGGCATCCCAAGCGCTGCGGATCCTATTGTAGTCCTGGCAGAGAATGACAGGTGTTCTTCCTCAAACTACTACAGCTCAACCTATTAACAAAGAGTCTCGTAGATTGATACATTAGGTAAGAGAGTCTTTGCTGTCTCCACTCTAAGTATCGTGTGCCAGTTATCAAGGCTATTTTCTTAGTATGAGTATATCCTGTGGCACTCTATGAAAAAATGGTTGAGCTCTTCCAGATTCGGACTCCAAGTCAGAGCTTCTTCTGACCGTTATTAGAGGTATTGAGTCAATAACCAACAAGTCAAAGCCGCCATGGGCGCTTTCGACACTGCTTCTCGCTCAGCAGCCGCAGGTATTTGTACTCGGCGCCATTCCTGGCTGCGTACTTCTGGCTTCACGAATGATGCTCAGCAGCAGGTAATGGCGCTGCCTTTTGATGGCTCCTATCTTTTTGGCCCTCAGGTGGAGCAAGCCCTAGAGGCCACTCAGAAGACTAGATCGGCCATCAAATTGGCCAGACCTCCGCCTGCCCCCTCTCGGGTATGTGAACAGACGTCCGTTTCATAGTCGTCAGTCCTTTCGAGGCAGAGGCAGGGCAGCCATAAAGCCAACCTGCCCAACCTCAAAAGAAGACGCAGCAGAAAGCGCAGGGGCCTAAAGCCCCCAGCGCCACCTTATGAGTTGTTGGCCCAAGTTCCATCCACACTGCCCGAGGTGGAACTTTCTCCTCCGGTGGGAGGTCGTCTGATGTACTTCTACAACCAGTGGAAGTCCATAACTTCGGACAAATGGGTCCTTCGGATAATTCGCGAGGGTTATTCTCTCAATTTCTTGGAAACCCCCGCAATTGTCCTCCCAGACGACAACCCAGGTTGTCGGCCTCTCAGTCGGACCTCCTCACCGCCGAGATCCGTGGCCTTCTGAACAACAGGGCAATAGAACTGGTGCCCCTGCATCTCGGGAACACAGGGTTCTACTCCCATTACTTTCTGGTTCCAAAGAAATCTGGGGGGATGCGCCCCATCCTAGACCTCAGAAAGTTGAACAGATTCCTCCCCAGGGAGAAATTCAAAATGATTTCCCTAGGTACCCTGTTAACCTTGCTGCATCAGCATGACTGGCTGGCCTCTCTGGATATGCAGGATGCTTACCAGCATATCCCCGTCCACCCGACCCACTGCAAGTTCCTCAGGTTTGTAGCTTTGGGTCAGCATTATCAGTTCAGAGTCCTGCCTTTGGAGGCTATCCTCGGCGCCTGATTTTTACAAAATGTTGTGCAGTTCTCGTGACGCCTCTCAGAAAAGGCGGACTCCGGTGTTTCCCTACACGGACGATTGGCTTCTTGCAAGCCCTTCCAGCAAAGGGACTTTGGAAGCCGTGCAACCACTCGCTCTTTCACGTCCATGGGAGTTCTGCTGAATTTCAAAATCTCAACTGCAGCCCTCCCAGAGGCTCCTTTTCTTAGGGACACTTCTAGACACCTCTTCCCAAGGCTTTCCTTCCAGAGGACAGAAGACTCGACATCCTTCGGATGGCCCGTTACATCGGGAGAACCAATCGGTTACAGCTCTCTCGATGCAACATGTTAGGTCTCATGACGTCCTCGGTGTTCACCTGTACCCTGGCCCGGTTACATGAGAACCACCCAATGGATGCTCTCCACTCAGTGGTCTCCGACCTTTCACCCCAGTCTTATCCCATCAGGGTGACGCAGCCCCTTGAGGTCTCTCACCTGGTGGTCTCAAGAGAGCAATCCTGGAAGGATTCCCTTTGCTCTTCCGGATCATCAGATCTCCATCACCACAGACATCGCTAATGGGATGGGAGCTCACTGTCTCTCCTCCACACTCAAGGTGTATGGACTAGTTCAAACTCATCTCCACATAAATGTCCTGGAGATGAGGCGTCCTCTATGCGATCCGAGCTCTGAAGGATGTCCTTTGTCACAAGAACATTCTCCTTCAAGCGGACAACAAAGCTGTGATGTATTACATCAACAAGCAAGCGGTGCTTATTCTTATCCCCTTTGCAGGAAGCAATGAGGGTGTGGAGTGGTGCTTGGAGCACAAGTCTCTGATTCAAGCGGTTTACCTGCGTGTATACAAAACGACCTAGCAGATCACCTCAGCAGAACGGAGGCAGACCTCTGAGTGGTCTCTCAACCCAGCAGTAGCTCGGTCCCTGTTCAAAGAGTGGGAACCCAGACCTGGACCTTTTGCATCCCCACTCAGCACAAAACTGCTCTCTTCTGCTCCAGAAATCCAGGGCCTGGCATTTCTGTCAGGATGCGTCAGGCTGCGTGACAAAACGCTTTACGCCTCTTCCACCGCTTTCTCTAATCCAGAGTACCCTCAAGTTAGAGTCTCAGGGGACCAAGATGATTCTCATTGCTCCCTCCTGGCCTCGCAACTATGGTTTCCTCTACTCAACAGTATGTTGGCAGCCTCTCCGAGACCACTTCCCTTGCAAATCAATCTTTTGACCCAGGGTTTGTTGGTCCATCCCAACCTGAAATCACTTCACCTTCATGCTTGGCTCCTGAAGAGATAGAAGTGAATCGGTTCAACGTCTCTCGTAGAGTCTCGGACATCCTTCTGGCTGCTCGGAAGCCAGCCACCCGGAAAACGTACGCGTCCAAATGGAAATGTTTTTCTCTCTGGTGTGCAAAGTCCTCTTGAACCTTCTTCCTGTCCTCCTGACAAGGTTCTGGAGTATCTTTTGGACCTATCTAACTCAGGTCTTCAGTACTCCACAGTTAAAGTTCACCTTAGTGCCATCTCAGCGTTCCATGAGCCGGTTTCGTCCTTGACTCTGGCTCAGTTACCTATGGTGAAGAGATTTCTTAAGGGGATTCTTCATACCAGACCCCCTGTTAAGCATCCAGTTGCAGCCTGGGACATTAACCTGGTGCTGGACATGCTCACTCGGAAGTCTTTCGAACCCCTAGCTACCTGTGAGCTGAAATTTCTTACCTGGAAGACTGCCTTCCTGGTGGCCATTACCTCAGCCCGCAGGGTCTCTGAGATACATGCCCTGGTTATGGACCCTCCGTATACTGTATTCCATAAAGACAAGGTAGTTCTCCATACTCATCCTAAATTTCTTCCCAAGGTTGTGTCAGAATTCCATCTAACCAACCTCTGGTACTTCCGCTTACTTAGCTAATTTCCAAAATGAAGAGCAGGCTCTTCATTCCTTGGATGTTAAAGAGCCTTGCGGTTCTATTTAGATAGAACCAGGATGTTCATGAACTCAGCAGCTCTTTGTTTCTTTCAGCGACAACCGCTGGGTCAACCTGTCGCTATCAGATGTATCTCATCATGGTTAGTGGCATGCCTTCGACATTGCTATTCCATGGCTCCAAGTTAAATTAGAAGGTGGAGTGCAGCTCACTCTACTAGAGTGTCAGGCATCCCCTAGCGAAAATTCGCAATGTTCCACCTGCAGGATATCTGCACCGCCACCTGGAGCTCAGTGCATACCTTCATACACTATGTACTGGATGTTCATGCCAAGCGACATTCTGCATTTGGCAGAACTATCCTTAATAGGCTTCTATCTTAGACGCGTGAGCTCTGGCTCTCCTGCCGCCCTTTTGGGGGATTATCAGCTTGGTACTCTCCCACTAGTGTGAATGAGTGGTGGAGACTTATGTCCAGGAAGATATGAAAATTACGTACCTACCGTAATTCTTGATCTTCTTGGATGAGTCTCCACCACTCATTCACACGCCCACCCTCCATCCCCCGAGCTCACCGCTGTGTTGGTCTTCACTCCCTCAAATTTTTAGGCCGTTAGGACTTCTTTGCTGACCCTTCTTACGCGGGTTGTACGGACTATCTTATGTCCGTGTTTTAATGTTAGTTTTACTCTTTACGTTAGTTGCGCTGCACCTCCTTGGTAAAAAGAGTGAGGCGGTTGGAGGGTCGGCTCCGAGATCGTCATTACCACTTTCGAGCCGCTGCTCGCGCCGTGTCTCGCGCCGACCCTCCAGCAAAAAGTTTGCTCCTGATGGGTCCTAGTGCCTCCGGCGCTAATCCCACTAGTGTGAATGAGTGGTGGAGACTCGTCCAAGAAGATCAAGAATTACGGTAGGTACGTAATTTTCATATCCAGTGTTCTGATTGTATAAAACACATCAATGACTGTGCATATATTAGAGTACTACCACACACCTGCACTTTAACCCCCCCCAAAAAAAAACAAAAAAAAAAACAATTTTGCCATTTTATAAGATAGATAACCCACTCTAGGATGTGCGGCCGCGCTCTGATGTATGCATGCCTTGGGTAGTTGATGCACTCAGCCTGTGGCCTCATGCGTATATCAAAGCGCAACCGCACACCTAAGAGTGGGTTATCTATTACTTATAAAATGGGTGATACATAAATGGTCAATTAAAGCAACAGCATTGGACAAACACCATCAGGTGACCATGCGTATATCAGAGCGTGACTGCACACCTGCACTTTACCCCTAAAAAACAATTTTGACATTTTACAAGTAGATAGCTCATTTCAGTGTCGTGTCGGATATATGCACGCCTTGGTGAGTTGACGCACTGCCTGTGGTCTCATGCGTACAGCGCACACCAAGGCACGCGTATATCAGAGCGCGACCGCTAAAAAAACAATTTTGACACCTCAGAGTGGGTTTATCTATTACATATGTGTATGTATGTATGTATGTATGTGTGTATGTATGTATGTGTATACATAGAAGAAATTACTTTGTCAAGGCTGGTTCAGTAGTAGAGTAACTGGGAAACCACTTGTCAAGTTTGCATCCTGAGTTCATAACGCAATACCAGGGTGGAGTGGGCACAGTGAAGTATTGATGAACTATTATGTGAGTTTCAACATATGAACTTGAAGGATCATCGTTTGGCAAGATCCTGCAAATGTTTTTAAAATTGTCCCCAGCCGGCCGGTGGCGCAGAGGGCTGGTGCTGGCACTTAGTGTCTGAGTGACCAGGTTCAGGAGTGACCTCTGACTGCAGGGGTGCTGGCTCGGGAGGAGTGGTGGTTCGAGCGGATTCAGCAGCGCCTCGCCTCCAAAGGTGGATGCCAGTAGTCCCCGCCTCCCACGAGGTGGAGGTCCGGAGAGCATGTAGGTGGCGCAGTTCGGCAACACAAGTCAGAGATGGGGCAGAAGGAGCCACGGATCCTGGCGGTGCATGCACATCCACATGTGCACATGCATGTATACGCCATGGCTTCAAGCGGAGAAAACTGAAAAAGACAAAAAAAAATTGCCCCATAGACTATAATGGAGCGCCCCCGCCTCTGGGCTTCTCCACATCTCTGTGGCCACACGCCATTACGTGCCTGGTTTCATTTATGCCCCCCCAACAGCTAACAATTCCAAGAGAGATTATTCAGATAGAACATAGGCCTCCATATTCAAGCACTTCAGCCTGGGTGCAAGAAGATGGTTTACACCCAGACAGTTTGTTCCACAGCCCAAGAAAACAAATTTTGGAAGATCTAAGTCACAATATTGGCATCAGGGTTGTGACTCAAGGCTCAGGACATGAGCGACCGGCAAGGGCCTGGCCTTTTAAGCAGCAGCATGAAGACCAATTTAGCAGGTGCAAAACCTTCCAATTTAAACTCCATATGTAAAACACATCAAAGAAGCATCACTTCTTCTAGTCTCCAAAAATCAAAACATCCCAAATCATACTCTTCAAATGCACTATAATAACTAGGTTTCCCTTTCTCTCTCCTAAGCTGGTCTCTGAGCTCATAACCAGTGGGAAGTCCTTCCTGGTACCATGTGACAGGCAGGAAAAAGATCTCTGCAGGGGAACCAGATGCTCCCCTCAGCATCCTGTAGCCCTCAGTTTACTTCCTGCCTGTGAAGAGGCAGGTTCTCTGCAGGGGCTCTGTCACTGAGGTGACAGAGCTGAAGCCATCAAACTGTAAGTGCAGTTTACTTCTTCTTAAAGAGGATTTTTCAGCAGGGGAAACTTGACAGGCATTGCCTCTGTGATTTTATAGGGACCCCAGTCTTGCCATGCATGCTGAACAGACTTGCTCCCTATCTCTCCTCCTCCTCCTTCCTGCGCTTGAGGGGCCACGCAGCGGCCCTCCCCCCAGCGGTCATCTTCTCATCAGGAGGGAGGCACATGAGGCATGACAGGACTTCAGGAGGCAGGACTCTTCTCAAGGAAATCGCAGTCCTAGCACGGGGATCCCAGTCTCAGCTATGCGTGCTGTACAGACTGGCTTCTCTCTCACCTCCCGACTCAGCACAGCCACCCCCACGCCTTGAGCAGAACCGTGCAGCATGAGCCATGTCTTACGCTGTCCCCCCTCCCTCCGCCAGTAAGCCGCTTCCTTAGACTGGCAGGATGCAGGAATGGGGGGGGGCCCTCTAGCTGCAAAGGTTTATTTCGGCTGTGGAAGAGCCGCGCTTCATCCTCTTCGTTGACGGCCACTGCTGCGCGGGCAGTCGACGCTGCTAACCGTCAGTGAGCCCCCTGGTCTTCAGGCTCGTTGATGAACAGTCCGCCAGTAGTCCGCTTCTTTAGACTGGCAGAGCGCAGGAATCTGGGACCCTCTAGCCGCAAAAGTTTATTTCGGCTCCGGAACAGCCACGCTTCATCCTTCTCGTCACTGGCCACTGCTGCACAGGCCATTGACACTGCTCATCGTCAGCGAGCCCTCTGGCCTTCAGGCTCATTGATGAGCAATGGGAAAGCTTCTGGGAGAGCTATGCTTTCTCTGAGCGATCGCGCTCCGCAGCAGCAGGACTTTATTTTGGCTCTAGAAGAGCCGCACTTCATCCTCTCGTTGAAGGTCATTGGTGCACAGGCAGTTGACTCTTTGGCCTATTGACAAGCCCCATGGTCCTCGGGCTCATCATTGAACGATGGGGAAGCCAGTCGGATGACCAACTGGCCTCCTCTTAAAGATCCAGCTCATGGTTGGCTGCTGCTCCCCAGCAAGTCCCGCCAAGGGCGATTGAGAGACTGGGAAGGGCGATGCTCACAACACATCAACGAGCTCCTGCTAATTTTGGCTCATCAATGACTCTTTAAGCACATTTGGTCCAAAAGGTCCTGGCTCCAGGTGGCAGTGCAAGCAGGACTCCAGCATTAGAGACTCATGCCATCATCCTGTGCAAAGGGACTGCAAGGGCCTTTCGGGAGCATAGCACAAACCCTCATGGGGCAGAAAGTGCCACAGATGTAGATTCCCCCATGGTTCACCTTCTCCTGCTCGTTATGCCCAAGTGCTGCAGCTCCAAGGTCAGAGGAGGCCACGGAGACATCCAACATGGTATCACAGGAACACCAATCCCAGGCAGCGAAGCCCAATCAGGCCTTCTCCTCCTCCAAGGGGCAGCATTGTTTTGCCATCAGACTTAGCCCCAGATGTAATAGGAAAGCCTAACAGGGCCTTCGCCCTCCACCCATCATGCCTTGATTTCCTACCCAGATTGTAGGGCCCACAGGAAGACCACCCCAATGCACTCCTCCCCATCTTTGGACCGAAGGGACATTGCTCCTCTCGGCACTATAGGAGAGGAAGAGGTCATGAACTAGGAGCAGATTCAAGGATGTCCACAGTGAAAACGCCCAACGGGACAGGTCCCCAAGTCCGGCTAGAGGTCACCATTTCCCCCAGAAGAAGGAGTGCCAACGATGGCGATTCTGACTCAGATGGCTCTCCATCCAGGAACTCAGTCTTGGATGACCTTGATTTTTTCATTAAGTAGGTGATTGAGGAGTTTCACTTGGGGTCTCCCTTGTCAGTTCCTAAACCCCCAAAACCAGCGCTCAGACTTGCATCGGCTGCCAAGCAGACGAGAGAAAGGAGCTAGGGAAGAGGGAATGTATATCCCATCAGGGGGTGGGGCCTCTTTGTGGGGCCCAGGAGATACGAAGGTGGATGCATCCCTCAAAAAAGGTGCTTCAAACAACATGAAGTCTTGCTATATTATGACACATGCAGTATAACCCCAGGTTAGAACTGCTCTGGAGGTGAAAGAGTTAACTTTCCATGCAGGGCATGGAATCTTGAGCGCGAGCTCGGTTGAACACTCTGTCTGTTGTAGCTCAAACTTAAACTGTCCGATTCTTTACTCCGCCTCACTGAACAGTCGCTCCGGAGATTCCTCCTGCTGCTTGGTTGCTTTGTCGGTTTTAAAGTGTAATTCTCGGTTTATTTTACCGAAATTTAACCGCAATCGCGTTCAAGCTCTGTCTGTGGTATTGTAAGTAAGATAGGCTTTGTTTATTTTCTTCTGTGTGGAACTTGTAAACGTCTTTTCGGTTCGGTTTGAACCGATCATATTGGGTTTAAAATTACTTTCTAGTCCTTTAGAGTGCGGTTCCCAATTCTTATCGGTTCTAAAAAAAAACGGATTTTATTACGTTTTTTCCACGACCAACTGACACGGTTGGGAACCGATAAGAGAGTCTCGACGCGGATTGCCATTAAGGCAAGTTTTGGTTAGGCTGGCACTATGTTTGAGAAACCCAAAAGAAAAACCGGACCCACTGGGTTTCAGCACTGTGGCCTCTGTGGGGAAGCCTTTGCTAAGGCTGACCCACACACCACTTGTATATATTGTCTGGGGTTTGACCACCTCAATGCAGACTGCCAGATTTGTAAGAATTTTCCTGCTGCCACCGTGGAAAAGAGAGTTGGTAGGCTCAGGGAAAGGGAGGCCAAAAAGTCTGCTGACCCGGATGGCCAGCCCGGTTCGGTTCCAAGAGAACCTGAGGGAGTGCCCTCTGACCAGGGCGATAGTTCCTCGGGCAAACAAAGAGCCAGCTCTGAGGAGCCGGTTCCAACTAAAAGGACTAGAAGGTCAGCTAGTTGGGCCCCAAAAGTTCTTTCTCCAATCGCTGAGGAAATAGCCAAAGCTATTCAAATTGTCCAGTCTCTTTCCCCATTTCCATCCGAACCGACATCATTAGGGAAGCGCTCGGTTCGGACGGTTCCCCCGGTTCAAGATTATGATTTTGAGGATTTTTATGAACCGGAGGAAGGGAGGAGGGGTATGAGGAGAGTGAGGTGATTTTGAAAGTCTGATGTGCCCATTGAACCGACATCTCTCCAGACAGACCCTCAGGAGTATCCCTCCCAGGCTATCCGAGTCCTCTTCTCATTTTTTGTTTTACAACAAAGTTGCTGAGACTCTGCAACTCCCTTTTGAGGAAGCTGTTGATGATCAAGACGAGCCTGATTTTGTGGAAATGATGGATATTCCAGAGTCTAGGAGGCTGTCTATTCCCTTGCACAAATCTTTTAGGAAACAGACAAAAATTCTGAAACTCCTCATTCTATCCTCCCTGTGGATAAAAGGATGGACAAGAGGTATGCTTTATCAGGCTCTGACACGGAGTTCCTATCCCAGCAGTGCAGCCATGTGGGGTAGTGCAGGCTGCAGCCTGTGACAAGGCAATATTCCTCTAGCTCTCTCACCCTCCTGAAAAAGATTCCAGGAGGATGGATGCCATGGCAAAGAAACAGTACATGGCAGCATCTTTGGGACTCAGACAGGCAAATTATATGGCTTATGCAGCTAGGTACCAGAAATCCAGGTGGGATACTGTCCTGGCCCTAACAAAACAGGTCCCTGACCAGCTTGCCAGGGAGCTGGAGCAGGTGGCTGCGGATGGTATTGAGGCATCCAAGGTGCAGTTTCATGCTGCAGTAGACTAATGATGTTTCATCAAGAGTCATGGCTACATCTGTGTCTCTTCGCAGAATGGCCTGGCTCAGATGTACTGCTCCTGTCACAGGATACCCAGTTCACAGCTATGTATTTTTCCTGTTAGGGAAATTCTCTGGTTTGGGGAGCAGACAGAGAATTATATGAAGAAGATGATGGAGTATAGGATCACCTATAGGAGTGCACAGGCCAAAGAAAGGCAAGTCACTCCTCAAAGGCAGCATGTCAGGGGCAGGGGCAGGCCTTTTCATATGCCTTTTTACCAAGCCCAGGCCTCCTCTTCTGCTTATGCCCAGAGGGGGTTCTTTAGAGGAAGGGGCAGAAGGGGTTCTAGGAAGCCTGCTTCTACCCCTCAACCCAAAGCCCCTGCAAAACAGGCTCCCTGATGGGGTGGCCAGGGCCGATTCTCCACTACCAGTAGGGGGCAGGCTGGCTTACTTTGTCCAGGACTGGAAGTCTTTAACATCAGACAAGTGGGTCCTGAAGTAGAAGCCAGGGACTGGTTCTCAGCTTCAGAAAATTCCAAGATGAGAGCCAGGTCTTTTCCACCTGCAAACCCATCAGAGGCACTTGCCCTGAAGCAGAAGTTTCTTCCTCCTGGCTCTGAGTCAGGAAAGGGTTCCACCATCACCAGGGCAAAGGGTTGTACTCAGGTACTTCCCCACCCCAAAAAGACAGAGAATGGCGGCCCATCCTGGATCTCGGTATCTAAACAAGCACTTTTTACTTAGTGGTCTAAGGCCCTGAGCTGCAAATCTGGTGACATCCAGCAGACCAGACCTGGGTTTGAATCCCACAGCTTCCATTTGCATACGTGTGACCCTGAGCAAGTCACTTAACCTCCTTGTGCTCCCAGGTCGCTTCCTGTAAAAAAGCTTTCAGCCTAGTGTCTATACCTGGTTAAACAACTAAATAAAAAACAAAGTTCAAAATGGTGACCCTGGGATTATTTTCATCTTTCTCTAAGGCCAGGGACTGCCTAGCCTCCTGGACCTCAGGATGCCTACTACTCATGTTCTCATCAGAAGCTCCCACAAAGTACCAGATTCGAACTGCCTCAGGCCAATTACCAGTTCAGAGCAATGCCCTCACCCTCACCCTCGGCCCCGAGGGTTGTTCACAAATGCCCGGCAGTAGCAGTTGCTCACGGTTAGCTGGCAAAAGATTGCCATCTTTCCTTATCTGGATGACTGGCTCATTGTAGGCCAGTCTCCAGAACAGGTCAAACCATACACTACAAGTAACCCAGCAACTGCTTACATCTCTAGGTTTCTCCAATCTTCCAAAGTCAGTTCTGGAGCCTGTCCAGCTTCTCACCTTCATAGGCAGAACTGAACACAAAGAAGCTAGAGCCTTCCTTCCTCTGGAAAGAGCAAGGACCCTGGTCTCTGGCCTCTTTTCACCCTGCAGGTCTCTTGACCAGCAAGGCATTTTCATAGCTCTTAGCACATGGCTGTTTCTACAGCAGCAGTGCAGGGGAGCAAGATTTCAGATGAGGGACATTCAGTTCCATTTGAGAGCCTTTTGGTCTCCAAAGGACAGATCCCCAACCAAATTGATTCCAGTGACTCAACCCCGATCCAGGCCCTTCAGTGGTGGCAGGATCAGAACAATCTGAGACAGGGTTCCCTCACTCCCCAGTCTCATTCCTTGACCCTTACTACAGATGCATCCTTCTTGGGGTGGGAGCTCACAGGGCGACCTTTCCACCCAAGGGCTGTGGTCCTCAGGAATCTCTGCCCACATCAATTTGCTGGAACTCAGAGCAGTTTTTCTAGCACCCAGGTTTTTCCACATCTGTCCAGAACAAGGTTGTTCAGGTCAGAACAGACAATACCACTACAATGTGGTACATCAACAAGCAAGGGGGCACTCGGTCTACGGCCTTGTGCACCGAAGCAATGAAGTTGTGGTCTCTGGCTTATTCTCTGAACGCCTCCCTTATGTCAGTTCACCTCCCAGGCAAGGACAATGTCCTAGCGGATGCACTCAGCAGGATTTCCCAGGGCCATCACGAATGGGCACTGGACCCCCTAGTACTGGAGGTAGTATTTGCCAGATGGGGCACCCCGCAAATAGATCTCTTTGCAGCCCCAGACAATCACCAACTTCCCCTTTTTTGCTGCAGGCCCTCAGTGTTGGGCTCAGTCCCTCTGGATGCCTTCCTCCTGAGTTGGGAAGGGAAGTTTCTCTATGCTTTTCCCCCCTTCCCCCTTCTTTTCAAAGTGCTAGTCAGAATCAGATCTGAGTCCTGCAAGATGATCCTGATTGCTTCAGATTGGGCCAGGCAGCCCTGGTACCCACTCCTTATGTCCTTAGCAGTCCACCCTCCCCTATGTCTTCCCAGGAATCACAACCTGTTAACCTGTGCCCAGGGGAGAGTTTGGTATCCGAACCTCAAATCTCTCAATCTCAAGGCATGGCTCTTGAAGAGTTAGAGTTTGCTGACCTACATCTTTCCCAAGGTGTATTGGATATATTGAAGGCCTCTAGGAAGCCTTCCACCAGGGCTACCTATAATTCAAAATGGAAGAGATTTTCCATGTGGTGTGCTGGTAAACATATTTCCCCAGAATCTGCTGGTGTGCTCATGATCCTGGATTATTTGGTGCATTTGAATTCCTTGGGGCTCAGACCAGCTACCCTAAAAGTGCACTGGCAGCTGTGTCTGTCTTCTATCAGCAGGTAAGCCCTCTTCTTTATCAGCTCACCCTGTGTTCTCCAAGTTTTTTAAAGGGTTGCTTCACACCCCTGCCCAGGACCCTGCCCCCTGCTTGGGATCTTAATGTTTGCATTGCTCAGCTTATGCAACCCCCTTTTGAGCCATTGTCTTCAGCAGAGCTTAAGTACTTGACTTGGAAAACTGTGTTTCTGGTAGCCATCACCTTTGCCAGGCGCATAAGTGAGCTACAAGCTTTGTCAGTGGAGTCTGATTTTTATCTCCTTTCATAGAGATAAGGTGGTCCTCAGGACTAACAGGAAGTTTTTGCCTAAGGTGGTTTCAGACTTTCACCTTAATCAATCCATGTCTTTTCCTGTGTACTTCACTGACCATTCCTCCTCTGGTGAGAGGAGATTGCACAGTTTAGGTGTCAAAAGAGCCCTTAGTTATTACAGTATATAGAACGTACCAAGGGTCACAGGTTTGAATCCTCCAATTGTTCCTCACTTATGGTGAGGTTGGTAAAGGAAACCTGCCACCAAAAGATCCATTGCCAGGTGGATTGTCTCTGTATCCAATTCTGCTATGAAAACTGGGTAAGGTTCCTCCTCAGGCCTGAGGGCTCACTCTACCAGAGGGTACAGCTGCATCTCTGGTGCTGCCAGGGACATCCCTATCCTAGAGATATGTCAAGCAGCTACCTGGAAAACAGTTCACACTTTTACTAAGCATTACCCTGGATATCCAGGCTAGGAGTGATGCTCGATTTGGCACAGCTGTGCTTCAGAGCCTATTTCCCAAGTAGGTTCTGTCCCTCCTCCATCGAGGTACTGCTGTGTAATCTGCATATGTCATAATATAGCAAGACTTCATGTTGCTTGAAGAAAAAATTACTCACCTTAGTAATGTTGTTTCTTCCAATGGAGTCTTGCTATATAATGACCCCCCCAGCCTCCCCTCTCAGAACCTCTATTTCTGGGATGTGGGTGGGCAGTGCAATCTTGGCACTTCATTGATGCCCACTTTATTTTAACCCTTTCTAGGGTGCTTAGGTGTTATGCTTATTTTTTCTTTCTTGAATCCCCAGACTTGAGTCTTTGTTTTGGGATCAAGAACAAAAAATGTGTGTTGGTAGTTAGTAGCCAGTGGCTAGTGTAGGTTTACGGCTTCCACACAGAACCTTAGTGAGTTTTTGCTCGTAAAGATCTGACAGTTTAAGTTTGAGCTACAACAGACAGAGTGTTCAACCGAGCTTGCGGTCAAGATTCCATGCCCTGCATGGAAAGTTAACTCTTTCACCTCCGGAGCAGTTTTAACCTGGGGTTATACTGCATATGTCATAATATAGCAAGACTCCATTAGAAGAAACAACATTACTAAGGTGAGTAATTTTTTCTTCAGTCCACTGCAACCTCCTTCAAGGCAGCTACAGCCAACCTGTTCTCAGCATGAGTCGCACTACCATGGGCCACTGACCTGGCATTCCAACTTGCTGATGAGCCAGATAAACAAGCCCACCCCGCAGCAACTACAGCTCATGGGACTAATCTCTGCATTCTCATCTGACGTCTCTAAGGAGGCTGCCAGATGTACAGCAAGAGCCATGCTTTAACTCACCTCGCTTCGACTCACCTAGGGCCACAGGCATGGCAGGTGGACAGGTTGTCAAGGCACACTTGGTGAGTGCCCTCTACGAGGGAGATCTCTTGTTCGGATCGGCTCTAAAGGAAGCGGTAGAAGAATCCAGGGAAACGACAAACTTAAATATCACAATCCAGGAGCAGATACAGAACTTAGTCGTTGGGATACAGACAGAATGTTCGAGCCCATAACTACTCGGAGGACAAATTAAATCTGCCTCAGGCAGATGAACCTGGGTCATCTCCTGCATCCAGCGTGAATTCAGTGGAGGAAGAAGCAGCATCTGAGATGCCAGAAAGGTCACAGTAAAGGCTCTGGACCCATCCTTGAGTAGGGGGCAAACTTTCCAGTTTTCTTGAAGAAAAGGTTTGCACCACCGCCATCGATGGGGTGCGCAAGGGTTACCCCCTAGAGTTTGAAGCAGGGTCCCCCCCACCTCATGTGGTACCCTCACCCTTAACTGCACAGAGTATCGACTCTCCAAGCACTCACAGACCACCTACAGGCTTGAGCAAGTGAGTGAGTGTCCAGTGCAGAAAGGAACGTGGACATTTACTGTCTGTTCTTCATAGTCCCAAATTGCTCTGGAGTTTTCAGGCCTGTATGGGTCCTAAAATGTCTGATCAACTTTGTCTGCCACAGGACATTCAAGATGGAAACCCTTGCATCCATCTTCTGGGAAATTCCATTGGGGAGATTAGTTGGTCTCAGTAGATTTGCAGGTGCATTTTCGCATATCTTATATGGGCGTCATGCTGATCAGTGCCCCACAGTGTGAGCAAACAACTTGGGCAGTGACTGCGGTCACCCAGTGCATCTCCTCTATAAGATTCCTGATCCCAGAGTCTGAATCATTGAGGAGTAATCTTCAAAACATCCCAAATTAAGGAGTTTCCCTGTGAATTCTAAGTTCAGGGACCTCCGGGTTCTTCTCAGCAAAGACCAAGCGGCCTAGTGCCTTTCAGTCCACATCTTCACGCAGCTCACAGGGATGATGGTCTCCCTGGCAGTCTCAGTTCCCTGGGCTCTGGTTCTCATGCGTACCCTGCAGTCGAACCTACTACATTAAGGGTCCCAGTCAAAGGTCAGTCTGGGCCAGCAGATTCAAGCATATGGCCAGTCAAACCTACTCCATCAGGGTCCCAGCCAAGGGTCAGTCTGAGCCAACATATTCAAGGCTGTTACCACGTGGAAGCATCCCTGCATTAGGGGACTCATTGCTCCAACTTTATGAATGGTCTCAAGCGGGGTCATCCTCACCAGGGGAGAATTACTACGTTACCAGCCTTTGGGGCTGGGGAACTCATCTGGATCAGCTCTCAACACAGGGCAGGTGGTCGAGGGTAGAGACCCACTACAACATCAACATACTGGAGATACCTCCTGACATTTCAAAGATTCGAAGCACAGATCTCCAACCAGGGTGTTCTCATCCTCAGTCAATCGAACCACACGGCCTGCACCTATCACTAAGGAGGTACATGAGCTCTTGGATGGTACAAGAAAATCCTGTTGCTCTTTCAGTGGGCAGAACATCACCTGGTGAGCATGGTGGCCATATACATACCAGGTCAGGAGAACATCATGGAGGATTAGCTAAGTTAGAATGTCCTCCCAGGAAAAGGGGATCTAAAGGTCAGCGCCTTCCTCCTTCTCGCTGCATGGGGGGGGGGCCTCTTGCCAGTAGTTCTTCACCGGTTGGTGAAGCCGCAAAATTTCCCAGTCCTGCTCTCTAATCATGGTCGAGCTGACCATAGCACAGGATGCCTTCTCCCTAGACTGGGGTCCCTGCAATTTCCTGTATGACTTTCCTTCAATTCCGCTAATCTCAAGAATCCAATTCTACTAATCCCAAGAATCCTGCACAAGATCACCCTAGATTAGGCAGAGCTATTCCTAATATGTCCTCATTGGCCACACCAGCCATGGTTCTCATGAGGATCCAGATGTCCCTGCATCCTCTTAGCTCTGGGTACACTCCTGAGGGTGGACTTAGGGGAGCCCTTGGATACTCACCTTCGCGTCAGTCTGTTCCTGAGAGTAGAATGTTGAAGCGTCCTCCAATATGGCCCATCATCTCACATTGGAAACTCAACCTGGTCCTCAGAGCCCTCACCAAGTCCCCACTGGAGCTTATTAAGAAAAACGTCTGTCCTCCTCCTCATGTTGAAGATCGTCTTTCTTGCAGCACTCACTTCGGCCCGCTGTATCAGCAAGATAGGAGCTCTGTTTTCTAAGGAGCCATACGCTCTGTTCCTCCAGAACTCAGTGATTCTACGAACATATCCATCTTTTCTACTGATGATGTTTGTCTCCCTTCCACGGCAACCAGGAATTAAATCTCCCTGCCCTACGTCCTAGCCCTAAGAGTGAGGAGAGGGGAATTCTCCTTCTTGGCTAGAGGAGAGCACTCGAGCTTTACATCAGGAGAGCGGAAGTCCTTACACGAGTCTGCAAGTCTATTCATCCTCACTTGGGGGCCGAATCTGAGCAAAAAAGCATTAAAAGTCTCTCTTACCAGATGGATTTGATCCCTTCCCCATCACCTTCCAAAAGGAAGGGGTTTCTTTGCCGGGCCCATTGAGGGCACATTCTGCTCGAGCAGTGGCTCCCTCCTGGGCAGAATTCAGAGAAGCCTTTCCAGCAGTCTTACACAGGGTGGCCACCTGGTTATCCATCCATCCATCCATTCCTTGGCAAAGTTCTACAGATTGGATGTGTCTGCCTCCACTGAGGTATCTTTTGATTGACGGGTCCCTCAATTGGCAGGGGACCCATAAATGTCTGCTAACATTCTTCACACCCGGGAAGCAAGGGGATGTACTGCTTTAGTATATCCCACTGCTTATGAGCCCGCAGACCAGCTTAGAAGAGGGAGATAGAAATTTAAATACCTGTAAATTTTCTTTCTAGGACTGCTGGTCTCTGGGCTCCTCCCCTCCCAGAATGTTGGATGTTGGCCATATGGCCAGAGTGTTGGAAGTCGACCCTTCCAGGCCGCAAGTGCAGATTAACATTCTTCTTTTTATTTCCCAGTGATGTATTACTTCAGGGGACACATGCTGTGGAAAAAAAATGAGGGCTACAGGATGCAGAGGGGAGGATCTGGTTCCCCTGTGAGATCTTTTTCCTGCCTGTCACGTGTTACCAGAAAGGACCTCTCACTGGTTATGAGCCCGGAGACCAGCAGTTGGAGAAAGAAAATTTACAGGTATTTAAATTTCTGTTTTTCCTGTAGGAAACCATGGTGTAATTTGCTGTAATAAAGAGTGACTTTATTATGGCAAACATGTTCACCCCAGTTTCCTAAACAACACTTGCCTCGCCCGCAGCTCCTAGCTTCGGTCGCTCACCCCCCTCGCCGAACCGATAACTGACACACTGAACCGTGACTCGGTGATAAGTAATTAAAAAACTAAATGTACCACAACCATTAAAAAATGTTTTACCTGCAACTGGCCACAAAACAAACAACTTTTAGAGAGATTCACCAGGCTAACATTATGCACCCCATGGTGTGGTGCCTTACCTCTGCGACACTCCCTCTGGCTATTTTAGATAAAAATATTCTTCATTATTTAAGAGCGGAAGGGGTCGTATATTTCTGTTCAGATGATCCCTTCCACTTTCTGGTCCTGGGAGCGGAGTAAAGACCCGCCCCCGCGCTCAGGCACGTAATGACATGTGACCAGGGAGAGCGCGGGGGCATGCTCCATTATAGTCTATGGGGGGAACTTTTTTTTTTTAGTGCATCTTTTTCTCCCTAGTCTCCCCACCAGTCGGCATGCCTTCTCAGCCATCCTCCCAGCCCCACACCCGAGATCAGGCCACTGTCCCTGACATCCCCATGGTTTTCCCTCTGTAGCAGGGTGGTGTGGAGCCCCCAACTCTACTCACCTTGAATAGGATCCAGATTGTCGGGGGAGTGCCATTCGAGTCGGCCTGTGGAGGGTGTCTGTTCATCCGGGCAACCTGGGATCTTTTTCCTGTTTCTCCCGCGAGAGTGGGGCATGCAGTTACGCCAGTGGAGGGGTGCGCACGCGCTCCACACGGGCCCTCGTGGCGCCTGCCCCATTCAGGTTTCAGAGTCTGTGCTCTGCCCCCAGCCACTGCCAGGGTCAGAAGCGCACCGACCACTGAATTCCCCTCCGGAGAGGGAGTGCAGTCCCTTGGACGCTCAATCTCTCCACCCTGCCAACCCCGGTGGCTCCATGCTTGTTCCTGAACACGGGTCGCCGACGTAGCGTGAGGTAAGGCGACCAGTGCCTCAGCCCCCAGCGCCACCGGGCCGGACTATGGGGGCAACTTTTAAAACATTTTTCTATATCGTAACAGTCATTTTATCATTAACCAAGGGCACCAGGTGACCAACAAGGTCCTTGTTAGTCACTCTGTCCCTTAGTTAATGATAAAACAATCATTACGATATAGAAAAATGTTTTAAAAGTTGCCCCCCATAGACTAGAATGGAGTGCGCCCCTGCGCTGTCCCTGGGCACACGTCATTGCATGTTTGAGTGTGGGAGCTGGTCTTTATTCAGCTCCCAGGACCGGGAAGTGAAAGGGAGCAGTAATTTACAGTCCCTTCCACTCTTAAATAATGAAGAATATTTTTATCTAAAATAGCCAGACGGGGTGCCACAGAAGTAAGGCACCACACCATGTGGTGCACATCTGCTTTTAATTAACTTGGTGAATCTCTTTAAGGTAACTTGTACTGCTATGTACTATTTCATCTGTGAGTGCTAGTTGTGTACCTTTCCTTAATATAGTATCCTTTCTCTGTAAAATGGCATACTTGTTTACGTTAACATTGTTACCAATGTTTATATTGTTGTTTTTGTGTTTATTGTAATAAAAACATCAACAAAAAAAAAAAACAGCTGTGAATAATGATTGGAACCTGGTAGATAGCTATATGAAAAGGACCTATCCTTTTGATTATTTCACATGTCATACAAAACATACAAACTGCTAAAGCAGACTCAGTATGGGGTGGGGCATCTAACAGGGTAGGAGAACAAAGGCATTCTAAAATAGAGTAAAAATATATAGGTCAAGATTTTTCACCGTAACATGCTCTGCTGCATTAAAAGGAATCCGTTAGTCTTGCTGGTCTGCTTTTGTTTGAGAAATTGGAATGATAAAATAATGCTCTGAGAGCTGTATTTTCTTTAAGCATAGAATGCATTTTTAAATTCTTTTATTGTAGAAATCTTTAAGCATGAAAAGAGGGCAGGGATTTGGATAGTTTTGCTTGTACAGGTTACAAATAAGTTAGTTCTAATATCAAGACACAAAGTTGCATGGGAGGTTTTGTTTCATACATGTTGGTTTTGTTACAACGTGTATCAAAATAATCAGCTCATCGGAACACCCCAAAACTTGGCTGTTCTTTTGTGATTAATGTCACAGCTACTGTTACATATACTATGTCTGTCTGTCTGGCTCTATCTATGTATATATTTGGGATCTGGAGGGGGGACCTGTGTGATACCTAGTATATCTATACAAGTATTGTTTGATCTCCGTTAACATCACGAGTGGCATAAGCTTTGAGTGAGATGTCCAAGGTTAGACAGCACTTGTATAGATAAATCAGGTATCAAACAAGGTCACCCCTGCATATTTCATTTATGAAATAGGAGAGCACCTTGTGTGATGACTTGTGTTTTTGAGATATAAAAAAAATAAATAGTTCTTTTAAGTTCATGGGTTTATTTTGTGAAGTAGTATCTCTGAGCGTTTATTCTGTTCCTGGTTGCCATGGCCGTTGCTGTGTAGGCTGCGTGTGCCTCAAGCTGACGCTATAGTCGATTAGTTGAGCAAGCCAGCTTCACAGTTTGTTTTGGGGCAAAATAGCGTAATGCTTAAGCGAGAGTCGGGGTTGTATCGTGCAGGCATGCTGGCTATGGAGTTAGGAGGATTATTAGATACCTCTCCAAAAAATCTAAAAGCAGTCCAGAGCACGATATTGTATTCGGAGCAGTCCATGGTTATACAGAGGCTTAAGGTGGCTCCATCCTGCTTCTGCTAGTTCAGTCAGTAGTGAGCATGGCTTTGGGGAGGTTAACAAAAGAGAAGCCTTTTTTTACTTTGAAAGCGGTTGGGACAAGAAATAGACAGAACACTTTATCATGAGGGTAAGTGTGTGGCAGTTCATGAAGTTAAAAAAAAAAAATCTGTAAAATCTGCTTTTTGGTATGAGTATATTGGGAGTCTCACAATTACATAGAAACATAGAAACATAGAAACATAGAAACATAGAAGTTGACGGCAGATAAGGACCGCAAGGCCCATCCAGTCTGCCCATTTCTTTTTCTACCTTATAAATGTGCCATCGGCCTTTGCTCTGTCAGTGACCTATCTATTCATAGTCATTTGTATTGCTCCCTTATGCCTATCCCATGCCTGTTTGAAGCCCTGCACTGTATTCATAGCCACCACTTCTTGTGGTAAGCCATTCCATGCATCTACCACCCTTTCTGTGAAAAAAGAATTTCCTCATTCCCCTTAATCGGCCTCCTCTAATCTCATGCTGTGTCCTCTTGTCCTGCTATTTTCTTATATTTAAACATGTTAGACTCTTTCACCTTGTTTATGCCCTTAAGGTGTTTAAATGTCTCGATCATATCACCTCTCTCCCTCCTTTGCTCAAGGGTATACATATTGAGCTCCGTAATCTGTCCTCATATGTCTTCTGATGCAGTCCCTGCACCATTTTGGTTGCCCTTCTCTGGACTGCCTCAATTTGGTTAATGTCCTTGTGAAGGTGTGGCCTCCAATACCTGCACGAGTACTCCAGATGGGGCCTAACCAATGTCTTGTACAGAGGGATTATTACCTCTCTCTTACGACTTGTGATACCCCTACTAATACACCCTAACACCCCCCTAGCCTTACCTACTGCTTTAGAGGTCTGCTTGGATGATTTTAGGTCATCAGTGATGATGATGCCCAAGTCTCTTTCTTCCTTTGTGACTGCTAGCAACTCCCCTCCCAGCCTATAAGTGGCTTCAGGGTTTCTCTTCCCTATGTGCATGATTTTGCACTTCTTTGCATTAAATCCCAGTTGCCACTCTTCTGACCATTCTGCTAGTTTATCCAGATCTCTTCTCATTCTGCCCACCCCATCTGGATCATCTACTCTGTTGCAGATCTTGGTGTCATCTGCAAACAGACAAGCCTTACCCTCTAGTCCATCTGCGAGGTCACTAATGAAGATGTTGAATAGGACTGGCCCCAGGACTGATCCCTGAGGTACCCACTTGTGACTTGCATCTCTTCTGACTGTATACCATTTACCACCACTCTCTGTTTTCTGCCAGTCAACCAGTTTGCCACCCAGTTGACCAACTTCTGACCCACCCGAGCCTACCTAGCTTATTTATCAATCTTCTATGTGGAACAGTGTCAAAAGCTTTGCTGAAGTCAAGGTAGGCGACATCAACTGCTCCCCCTTGGTCCACCACTCTGGTTACCCAGTCAAAGAAATCTATGAGATTAGTTTGACAGGACCTTCCTTTTGTAAACCCATGCTGTCTTGGATCCTGTGCCCCTATGGATTCCAGGTGTTGCACTATCCTTTCCTTAAGGAGTGCCTCCATAATCTTGCCCACTACTGAGGTAAGACTGACCGGTCTGTAGTTCCCCGCCTCCTCCCTGCTACCACTCTTGTGGAGTGGGATCACATGAGCCCTTCTCCAGTCTTCTGGGACCTCTCCTGTGCTCAGAGACTCACTAAACAATTCTGCTAAAGGCTCTGCTAGTTCCTCCTTTAGCTCCTTAAGTACCCTGGGATGTATGCCATCAGGTCCCATTGCCTTATCCACCCTGAGCTTAGCAAGCTCTTGTAGGACCCTTTCTTTTGTGAGAGAGTAGTGCTCACCTCCCTCCCCTGTGTCCATGATGCTGAGCTGTGGGCCCTGCCTACCTTCTCTTCAGTAAATACTGAGCAAAAGTATCTATTTAGGATAGATGCCTTTACAGGGTCCTCCTCCTCACATGCTCCCTTTTCTCCATTAATCAGCAATACCCCTCTGGACTTTCTCCTTTCACTAATGTATCTATAGAAAGTCTTGTCACCTTCTTTACTGTCCGTGCTAGTGTTTCCTCAGTTTGGGACTTTGCCTGCCTTACTGCCTTACCTGCTTCCCTTAGGGCAGTTTGGTATGCCTCCCTATCTTCATCCCGCTGTGTTCCCTTATATTTTCTGAAGGCCAGCCTTTTGGCTCTGACCTTTTCTGCTACTGTATTTGAGAACCAAAGTGGTTTCCTTCTTCTTTTACACTTCCTTTTCTGTCTAACACAATGGGATGTTGCTTCAAGTATTGTATCCTTAATGCTTGCCCACTTTGCTAGTACCTCCTCACCTGTGTTTCTTTTTGCCAGGCTAGCTTAACTCTGTTGTGCCATCTTATCAAAGTCAGCTCCTCTGAAGTCCCATATTTTTGCCTTGGAATGGGGTGATTTAGATGTAGTAGCCAAATTGAACCATACCATGTGATGGTCACTGGCCCCCAGGTGACCTTCTACCTGGAGATCTGTGATCCCTTCTTTGTTAGTCAGTACTAGATCTAGGATAGCCCTGTCTCTTGTGGGTTGCTGTACCAGTTGTTTGAGGCCCTCCCCCTGCAGGGAATCCACTATGTGTCTAGTTCTGGCCGATGTTCCTGCTGGTATTGACCAATCTGTATCTGGCATGTTGAAGTCTCCCATTATCAGAACCTCCCTTTAGCTGTCTGTTTTGTATATCCTCTAACAGTAATGTGTCTTGTCCTCCCTCTGGTCTGGGGGCCTGTAGACAACCCAGTTCTTATGGCTGTCCCATTTCCTGTTTCAGGGTGACCCACAGTTCTTCTGGCTCATTATGTGTATTCTGAATTTCTGTAGCTTTGATATTTTCATTAACATACAGGGCCCTCCTCCCCCTTTTACCTCGGTCTCTTCTAGACAATACATAGCCAGGTACTGAAGTCTCCCAAGTGTGGTTACTGGTAAACCACGTCTCACTAATTGCTACTATGTCCAGTTTAGCCTCTGACATTATTGCCTGCAGGTCTGGGATCTTATTTCCCAGGCTGTGAGCATTTGTGTACATGATTTTCCATTGGCCAGATTTTGGTGTGTTAGTTGTTGGGTGAAGTTTGGCATTACCCTGTGCATCGTATGGGAGACAAACCTTTTTCTTACCTGGTGATGCAAATGAGCGGCAAACACGCTGAATTCCTGTTTGACCACTAGCTGAGGGGAGGGTGTTCCCCATTCGACGTATGAGGTGCTGCACCCTCTCCCCAATTTGCTAGTTTAAATATTCTGCAAAGACGTCAAACTTCTGCCCCAATGCACTGACTCTCTTTAGTCAGATGCAGTCCATCAAATTTAAAGAACTTTCGCTCCCAGAACTGTTGCCAGTTCCTACAAATCTGTGTCCTTTTTCTGGCACCAGTCCTTGAGCCACGTGTTTAGCTCCCTATCTCCCTTCTCTGACCTTCCGTCCATCTGCTCCTTCTCCCAGACTGGCAGGATCTCAGAAGGAGATGCCAGGACGAAATAGATGATAGTTTGTCACCCAGCCTAGTCAGGTGTTCCTTGGTCTCCACAACTGACGGCTGGCGAGATCGATTAGTCCCTATGTGTACTAGGACATCAATGTTTTCTCCTGCTTTGTGAACAATTTTAGCAATGCGGTCAGTGTCTCTCCATGCTGATGTACCTGGGAGACATCTGACCATCACCCCTGGCTGGAGATGGGTATCAACTCCCCGAATCATGGAGTCTCCTATGATCAGAGTTTTTGGATTTCCTTTGTCTTGTTTAGTTTTGGTTCCTGATTTGGGTGAGTATTGTTGTGCCAGCTCCTGTGCAGAGTGTCCTGCTCTGCAGTGTCTTCTGCCTCTTTATTTGATTTCAGAGATAGAGGCAGATACCTGTTTGTAGTGTTTATATGGTTTTGGAGGTAATGTGTTGGAGAGCAGAGAGTGATGGGGCACCTGATTTGCTCCTCCTAACCACCTGCCAACCTCCTGGACCAACTACCCTCTGCGGTCGAGGTTTTCTGTTGGATGCTGGGAAATGGCGGGTGGTTCTTATAATGTATTTCCTCTTCAATATGAAATTTGAGGCGTGCAATCTCTGCCCATGCTGCCCGGAGCTGAGACCTAAGATCTCCAAAGGCCCAGCATGTAGGACAGTGTCCTAAATCCTGTAAGACTGTCCTTCTGAAAATTGTTCCACAGTACCTGCAGTTAATGAAATCCATTACAAATAAGTTGCTGGGTTTGTAACCTAGTCAGAGTAATTAGAAGGAAAAAAAAAAAAAATGCAAGTAATGGTTTAATTGTGCTTTGTTTAACTTGTTATAACAAGTTAAATTACTAGTGCCCTGTAAATGAGATCACCTTGTGGAGGCCCCACTGATCCGCCCCTTCCTGCTCTGTCACAGGAAATGTCACAACTGTGGTACCCTATAAAAGGAGTGGTAGCGTGGGGTGGTTGGGGATGGGTGGGTGGCTGGCCCTCCCCTGCCTAAAAGAAGAACCACGGACGAAAGAACAAGGAGGTAACAGCAGAAACAATCAGTCAACAACAAATGCAGTAACCCTGAAAGCTTATCCTAATGTTAGATAAAACTGTAAAACCTGTAAAGCACCACCTGTAATAATTTCAGAGAAGATATACCCTGTAAGAAACACTTTGCTCCAGAGAAAATAAAGCAGTAACAGAAGATATACCTTGCAAAAGTCAATTTGAATCAGAAGATTACAGCAGTAATCTGTTGCTACACCTGTAGGCACACCTTGTAATAATGCAGAAGAAGGTATACCAGCAACAACAATTTGAATCAGAAAAAAATAAAGCAATGAAATGTTAACAACAAACAGTAGCAATCCCTGTGAGTAAAAAATAAAAACACCACCACACAGTAAATCTGCTTAGCCAAACTAAGTCTTAATCCTTCTCCCTTGCTCTGGTAAGTTTCTCTACTCTGCCTTTCAAGCAGTCTTAGAAGGAAAGAGCTCAGGTGAAGCTAGGTGCCTTGGCCAGCAAACCAAGTCTTCTGCATTCAGGGAGCACTGCCTAAAGGAATAGGAATGGGAAGGCTTCTGTAGTACAGACCGATGTTTTCTAATTAAAGGTCCTTTAAAAAAAAAAAAAAGAAGTTATATGTTAGTAAGGGTTTGGGAGGCCGTTTTTGGAGCAGTAAGAACAGCATGTGTGAATGTGGTTATGAAACTTCGATACAGAAAGTGAAAACTGCAGGGGAAAAATGAGTCCAGTTGCTTGTGTGTGATTGACCACAGTGCCATAGCAATAAATCAGTGATGACAGTATTTATTTATTTATGTCTTGGAATTACAATACCTTTGAGCCAGAGACTCTTACAAAGATTCCACATCAGAGTAAAATGACACTACAAATAGTCTTCGGTACAGTAAATACAATTTAGATGGTACCGTTCAACAGCAAAGCAGAAAGCACAGAACATAATATGCGGTTGATACAGGCAACAAAGTACATGGTATTACAATAAGCAGTCAATAATGCCAGCCCATCTGCGCAGCGGTTAGATTTCCGCTTGCGACACCGGTGACCCAGGTTTGGGAATGGACCTGGAGTGCGTTGGGGCAGGCCGGGGGAGAAAGAGGATGGCCCCATGGACTGCCTCCTTCTCCCGAGGGAGGGTGGGGAGAAACGTGCAAATGATGGACCCCTGCGGGATTAGCACCACAGCAGCTGGTGTCTGGTCTTCCAGGGGTGGGACAGATGCGGACGCCATTGCACATCCCGCCCCATGAACCATCCTCTAGGGACAAAAAGCTGCACAGCCAGCGCCTAGATGACACCCGCCTTGCCACCTTTGTCGGCTCCCAGGCCGAGCTCTGACCTGAACCAACGTTAGCGACACCTTGGTCGGTGCCGTGGCCCATGCAAGGGACAAGCAAGAGGCACAGGGAGGAGCTGCGGCTCATGTGGGAGTGGGGGTGGTGAGGTCCATGACTGGGCAGATGGTTCTGATGCTGGCCGCGGGACAAAAAGCACACTAAACCAGGGAAATTAGGAGAGGGAACAAGGGGTTCTTTAGATACATTGGGGGAAAAACAAAGGGTGAAGGGGCAGATTAGCAGGATTAAACCGGGAGGGATGGGCGCAAGACCCGGGGGAGCAGGCTGAGGTACTAAATGAGTAGTTCGCCTCAGTTTTCACCAAGGAAAATGGGGGGGCTGCATCATACATGGGAGGAAACGGTGAAACTGAGGAGGGGGGGATCCTTACCGATCGGTGGGTCTGGGGAGGGGAGGGCATCACTGGCAGGTGGGGGGAAGGCAAAGAAGAGGGATGAGGTAGCGGAGGTGGGAAGCCCTCAGGTCCCTTAAGTCAGAGAAAGCACCAGGGCCAGATAAATTACATCCCAGAGTGCTGAAGAAACTGGCGGATGTCCTGGTGAAACCCCTGGTGGAGCTCTTCAGCATCTCTCTGAGGACAGGGTGGGTAACCCAGGACTGGAAGGTGGTGCATATAGTGCCTATCCACAAGAGGGATCAAGGGAGGTGGCAGAGAACTACAGGCCCATCAGCCTGACATCTTTGGTGGGCAAGGTGATGGAGGGCATTGTCAAGGAGAGACTGGGAGGGACCTGGAAAAGTTGGGGTGTCTGGACTATAGACAGCATGGATTTGTCCCAGGAAATTCATGTCAGACAAACCTTGTGGAGTTCTTTGACTGGGTGACGAGTGCCTTTGGACCTGGGTAGACCAGTGGATGTCCTCTTTCTTGACTTCAGAAAGGCGTTTGACTCTGTTCCTCACAGGGGCCTGTTGGATAATGTGGGGAGAAATGGGGATGGGAAACCAGATGATCAGATGGATAGGAAATTGGCTCCAGAACCGGATCCAGAGGGTCATGGTTGGCGGGATAGTCTCATCCCCAAGGAGGGTCATTAGTGGAGTCCCTCAGGGATCAGTCCTTGGGCCCCTCCTGTTCAATGCCTACATCTCTGACATAAGGAAGGGTATCAGGAGTGAGATGAGTCTCTTTGCGGATGACTGAAAACTGGGGGCGGTGGTGGATGGAGAGGAGGGGAGGGTGGCCCTACAGGGGGACCTGGAAGCTCTGGAAAGGTGGTCTAGAAAGTGGAAGCTGAGGTTCAATGCAGGGAAATGCAAGGTACTGCACTTGGGAACCAGAAACCCAGGCCAAGTGTACACCCTGGGGGGGGGGGGTGGATGTCAAGATGGACAACTCAGAGACTTGTAGAAGGGCAGCAGCAAAGGCCAACTGGATGCATCGCTAGGGGACTCACCTCCAGAAGGAGGGAAGTGATACTCCCACTGTATAACTACTTGGTGAGGCTGCACCTCGAGTACTGCATGCAGTTTTGGAGGCCACATTTAAAGAGGGACATTGAACTCCTGGAGAGGGTCCAGAGGAGGGCAACCAAAATGATTTGGGGCTTGGGGGATAGGACCTATGGGGAGAGGCTCGAAGAGCTACATATGTACACATTGGAAGAGAGAAGGGACCGGGGGGACATGATAGAGGTCTTCAGGTACATGAAGGGGATAAATAGGGGAGGAGCAGTCAGGGTGCTACGAAGGAAGGAGGGGGGCAACTAGAGGGCATGGGTAGAAGCTGGAGGGGGGAAGATTCAGGGAGAAAGGAGGAGGTTCTACTTCACTGAGAGGGTGGTGGAGCCGTGGAATGCGCTGCCCAGGGGGCTGGTGGAGGCAGAAATGGTAGAGGGGTTCAAGAGGGGGTGGGACAGGTGCAGGGGAAGGGTTCTGGAAGCAAAAACCAGTGCAGCAAGAATATCCAGGACTGGGAAGGGAGAAGCCAGAGAGGGAGAGGGGGGCAGCAAGGTCAGCTCCCAGGGTGGGGGCTGACCAAATGAGTAGACACGAAAGACCGTTAGGCCTATTCTGCTGGCATTTTAGTAAAAAATAATAATAAAAAAAAAGCGAGCAATAAGTGACGTTGTCATAAACATGAAAGTGTTACTGGTTTGAAGTAGGAAATTAAGATTTGCAGAGACTTAGGACTGAAAGAGGTAGAGGAAGTTGGAGGGTGTGTAGAGAGAGCGGGGAAGAGGGAGTGGAAGAAGCAGGGGGAAATAGGTTGGCGGGACAAGGAGGGGGCACCAGTGCTAGGTGGGGCAGTTACAGCTGCTGAGTTTGGAAAGGCGCTACCAAAGTTTCTTTTTGAAAGGCCATATCAGAGGTTCTTCCAGGACATGCGTAGGGAGACCATTTAGCCAACTGGGGGCCCTATACATGAAAGCCCTCTGCACTTGGGTCGTCCAGCAGAAAGGGACACAATAGGAGAGCTTGGAAGTCCCATAATGATGCGGGGCTGGAGAGAGTAACTGTTGTGTATACGGAGGAGTTTGCCCTAGGCAGATCTTTTGGCTAACAGGCAGGTTTGGTAGGAAATCCTTGCTTGGAGGTTCATTCAGTTGGCTTGTGCGTAAAGGTCACAGGTGTGGGTGTACTTGTATGCGCCAGTTACCAAGTGACACACTTTGTTTAGTGCAGTGCTGATTCTGCGCAGGGTAGTGTCCATGACCGAGCCATAGATGACAAGACCAAAGTCAGTGATCAAGAGAACCAAGCTTGTGACTGTGAGCCTAAGGGCATCAGGAGTCATGCTAAATCTTGTCGATTAAAGGAGCCCTATTCTAATGTTAATAGATTTTGAGATTATGTTGACATGTTCATTGTATGATAGGATGCTGTCTAGTGTTATTCCCAGGTACTTGAAGCTGTGAACTTGTTCCAGTGGTGAACAAAGGCTGTTAGTGATGATTAAGTGGGCATTCTTATGCTTGTTGTGTGGGCTTGTGAAGAGCATTACTTTGATTTCTTTGTTATTCATTATCAATTTATGTCGAACAAACTAGGCCTAAACTGCTGCAGAGTGGTAGTGGATCCGGCTGACTAGTGAAAATCACTGCATCATCTGCATGGAGGAGCAAGTTGTCGGAACATACTTATGGAAGGGTGTTCAGGAAAAGACTAAATAGAAGGGGGGCCTAGGATTGATCCCTGGGGGACTCCAGAGCACACAGTATGACTAGTTGAAATGGTGTCTTGGATTTTTACCTGTGTGGCCCTCAAGATGGCTTTTAAACCAGGTGGCAACATCTTGTAAGAGTTCAAGTGAGGGAAGTGACACAAGCAGGAGGGAGTGGTTAACCATATCAAATGCCTGTGTGAGGTCAATGTAAATTGACCCCACAGTGTGGCGACGGACTAGCACTTTATGGGTATAGTCCGTATATGCAAGAAGTGCAGAGGTGGTGCTGTGCCCCTTCCTAAAACCATGCTGTTCCAGGCATTGTGTGCCGTTCTTGGCCAGATACTCGGATAGCTGGTCAGACACGATTCTTTCAAGTGGTGGAGGTAGAGACTGGGTGATAGTTTGAATGTATGGCTCTGTCACCACTCTTGTGCACAGGTGTGACCATAGCCACTTTCCAAAGTTGGATTTGGCACAGGCAGAGGGACAGATTTAGTCTCCCAGCACTACCATCTCAGCAATTTGGCAGCTTGGAGATGTAGTCAGTTACTGTGTTGAAGCCTATGGCAGTGTCCTGAGGTGAGATGTAAACAGAGAGGACGGTGAGTGTCTTCCCCTTCTTCCAAGAGGTTGCTGTGACTGCCAGAGCCTGTGGACTATTCCTGGTAATTATTTTGGGGAGGGCAAGACTCTGTAGTAAGTCTTGACATGTATATAGCACACACACACAGACACACACCCTTTTTTACCGAGCCGATCTTCCCGAAATAGGGGTATATCCATGAGCGACAGCAGCGTCAAGTATTTTAGGGAAGAGCCATGTTTCAACAGCTGCTAGAATGCCAGGCTTATGCTGTGACATCCAGACATGGAGATGGTCGAGTTTTGGCAGAAGGCTGCAGATGTTAATAGATCATAATTAAAGCCCTCCAGGGTTGCTAGTGCAACATACAGGCTGCTGAAAGGGCCCAGAGTTTGGGTGGATGTTAACCCGACAGTAACTGGAGAAGTAGGATGTTCTGGATTAAAAAGTTCTTAAGCAGTTTGAGATGAGCATTCATTCTAGGTTTGGAGGCCATAGTCAGCTTAGTTGGAGACGGTGGTGGGGAGAGGTATGATGTAAGAGGGTGGGTTGGAGAGTTAAAGCATTGCAAAGTATAGCAGCCAGCCTTGGGTGGGGGGCAACTATACTTTACTACTAAATTTGTTTTCTCCAGTTTATTCATATAGCTGGTCTGATAAGTATATATATCTTAGGAGTGGTAAAAAGCCTTAAGTTGATCTCTACAGAAGGTAGTTAGTAGGTCTTGATTACATGGCTTTTTAGCATAGTGGGCCGTGCATACCAAACTGATGATAAATGGACATGGCAAGGTCTTAGTCAAGAAAATACCTTCTCGCTCAGAAACCTAAACATAATGCCTTTCCATCTCATTGGGCAGAGACTTGTAGTATGTACTTAGCAAAACAAAAATGGAGATGACTCCATCTGTGGTTAAAAGGCAGCTGAATAGTAATAATGAGAAAATCCCCATAAAATTCCTGGCAGTTATTTTCATGGGAAAACTCATCTTATGAAAAGAGTAGAGCTGTCTCTAAAGTTTTATTCTTGCTGTTTATATCTTTTTCACTTTGATATCGGATTTTTTTTTTTGCAAGGTATACATTAAAACCAGTACAAAGCTATATATTCTTATGCAGAGCATGTGAAATGCTCTTGTTTGCTTCTTTCCACTTAAAACGAACTTTAATTGAAAAAATACTGTGCCTTAGTCTTGGGCACTAATCTGGGTGAGTGGGATTTTTTTTATGTGATTTATACACTGGCGCTTTAGTTGTACTTGTAGAGATTTGTGCTTCCCAGTAGATAAAAACTGATGATTTTTATTTAGATATTTTTACTCATCCCACTCCAAAAATAAGCAGTTAGGAAATAGGTTTATTTAGTTCCCAGTGAGAAAATGTGGCCTAATAATCTCAGCAGGTACCTGTCAAACTTAATTTTTGTTTCCTTTTAAGCATTTGAAGATTTTATTCATAAAAATGTGTTATGTTTTATAAGTTACATAACTGAACTCTGGTTTCTACCTTGGTGTTTCTCTGTCCTAAAGCTGGTCTCTGGGCTCCTAACTTCTGGGAGGTCCTTCCTGGTACCACGTGACAGGCAGGATGTAACAGATTTCTGCAGGATGGCGATACCCTCCCACTCGTTTCCTCCAGATGTCAGTTTACTTCCTGCCTGCCTAGTGGTAGGTGCTCTGCAGGACTGTGACAGAGCAGAAGACTTCGTGTAAGTGTTTGTGCTACTACTTCTATTTTTGGACAAGATCAGCAGCACTAGTCAGCGCTAGCTCGGGGACCCCTGTCTCAGCCTTGCAAGCTGCACAGACTGGCTCCCTGCTCCCTCGCACCTTCCTGCACTTGGTGTCGTCCCCCCCCGGATTTCAGCCTTGAGGGCTCGGGACTAGTGGAGCAGGAAAGGGGACAGCACCTCGAGAGGAACCTTCCAGAGGGAACCCCGTGGTCGTTCATTGCCTCACGCTACGCCTCTAAGCAGGCAGCCCAGGCTTGACTCTCCTCCATGAGAAGCCCCTCTCCCCCACGACACCGCCAACTGAGACGTTTATCGGGGGTTGGGGCCAGCAGATTAGAGTTATTTCAGCCCTGGGCCATTTGCGGGATATCCCTCATCAACCTCCTTGTCGACGAGCCTCTCAGGAATTTCTGCTCACGACAGGGCTGCCCAGAGTCTTTCTTCTGTCGATGGCCACTGAAAATGAAGACTTGGGCCATCGACACGCCTGCCCGCTGGAGAGCTGCATGCTGTGCTCAGACTCTCCGACGCTGGAAGATTAACTTTGAGCTTTCGCACTCTTGCAGGTGGAGAGGCGGGCCATTCAAAGCGGCAAAGGGGACAGAGCATTACGCAGAGCATCGCCTGGTGCAGCTCATCAACGGACCTCTCCAAAATCAAATAAAATCAAATCAACTTTATTTTTATAGCGCCTTTCAAAGCCAAGGCACTGTACATGAAAACATATACATAATAATGAATTTAAAACAAACGTTAAAACGTATCATCCATAACTAAGAAAAAGCTAAACTAAATAAATTTGTCTTTAACCCAGCTTTAAATCTATCGACAGTTGGGCATTCTCTCAACCAACCTCTCCAGGGGGCACCTAGCTATTAAAGGGACTGGTTTTCAAATTCAGGACAAAATAAAATTAAAATTAAAAATTGTGACCAGGTCTCCAAGAGGCAGAAAATGCCCCAAGTGCAGAACACCCTTGCTGGCCACATTTGCAGGGTCTCTGTGCGTCAAATGCGACAGCACAAGGTCACCAACCTTGGACAAGGCAGATGAGGCATCTGCCTCCGAATCTCAGGACGTTCAAAATCAGCCCATGGGTCAGGGACAGTCTTCAATTTCAGAGGGGCTCCGCCACTCAGTTAGGGCTCTAGCCCTGGACCTAATAGACAAACTGAACAGGGCCTTCGCTCTCAACCCCTCATATTTTGATGTCCTTCAGCAGTCCCTGGAGCCTAGGACCCATAGGAAAGTCACTCGCAAGCTCACCCCCTCCCCATCTTCGGACGAGGGCACTCTCAAATCCTCACACCGCGACAGGAGGAGGAAGAGGGCCAGATTCAGGAGTAGATCCAGAGATACCACTCATGGGAAGCACAGACGGGACAGGTAGCCCTCAGTGTCCGGCTATGCATCTCTAGAGGAGGGGGAACTCCCAAACCCGGACTCCGACTCGGACTCCTCCCCAACCAGAAACTTTGATCTGGACAATCTAGATTTTTTTATTAAACAAGTGTCAGACGAGTCCATCCTCTCCAGAACCCAAGCGAGCAAAGCCAACTTTCAGGCTTGCGTCAGCTTCAAAGCCAGTGATGGCTTTCCCCATTCCTCCGGCCATAGAGGGCCTCTGAAATGAAGAATGGCAGGGACCAGAGCGTTCCTACCCCGTCCCACACGGCCTAAACAAGCTACTGAAATTCAACAAGAAACCTTCAGAGAGATGGCTAGACTGTCCCAGGATCGACCCTCTAATCTCAAACCTCACTAAAAAGACAGTTGTCCCAGCAGAGGGTGGAGCCTCCCTGAGGGATCCAGTGGATAGGAAAGTGGACACCTCTCTAAATAAAGCTTTTCAGTCCACCGCAATCTCTCTCAAGGCAGCTACAGCTAACCTCTTCTCAGCTTGGGCTGCGCTCTCTTGAGCCACTGATCTGGCATTCCAGCTAGCTGATGAGCCAGAGAAGAATAAATTAATTTTGCTACACCTGCAGCTAATGGGGCTAGCTTCGGCCTACTCGGCTGACGTCTCTGAGGAGGCAGTCAGATGTGCAGCAAGAGCTGTGTTTTACCAGACCTCAGCTCGATGCAACTTATGGCTACGGGCATGGCAGGCGGAAGCCTCCTCAAAGATGCATTTGGTTAATGCCCCTTACGAAGGAAGCCTTCTTGTCGGATCAGCTCTAAAGGAGGTAGTCAAGGAATCTGGGGAAACAGCAAAAGTGTGAAAGCCACAATCCCAGGGAAGGAGCAGGCCCTGGGCTTTGGGATCCAGACAGAATTTTCGTGCCCAAAATCAATCCAGGGGTCAGAATAAGTCAATTCCAGGCAGACGATCCTGGTTCACCTCATGCAACCAGTGCAGCTTCAGGGGCGGCAGGGCTGGCTCCTGAGATGCTGGGGGCAACTCTAAAAAATCACATTGAGGACTCACAGACCCATCCTTGTGTAGAGGGCAGGATTTCCAGCTTTTTCAAATTGTGCGGCAATATCCAGCCCTTTTACCACTAAGACTAACTGTTTTATTACTCACAATTTTTAAGTAGTTTCTTACTCAGTTTTGACCAAAATCCTTCCCTAATGACAAAAAGACATCTGACCCGCAGAGATGGAGCACAGCTCGGGGGTTTAAAAGCAAGTCAGACCCCTACCCTGAGGCATTCCCATGCAATAATTGGCTCACCGCCGAGCCTTCTCCACCTGCAGGAAACTTTGTGTGCCTCGGGTTCTACCTAGGAATTTAAACAGCAGTGAGTAGCAAAAGGTCTAATCAAAGGCTCACAGACACTCACTGCAGATGTATCTCAGCTGCTCTCTCAGCACAGTAGACAGGATGGTGTTCTGGCTGCCTCTCATGCGACATGCCGGATATGTGGGCTTGCTGTTGCACAAATCAGCTGGAGCACAGCTCGGGGGTTTAAAAGAAAGTCAGACCCTTCCCCTGAGGCGTTCCTGTGCAGTAATCGGCTCGCTGCTGAGCCCTCTCCACCTGCGGGAAACTTTGTATGCCTTGGGTTCTCCCCAGGAATTTAAATGGCAGTCAGTGGCAAAAGGTGTAATCAAAGGCTCACAGTCACCTATTGCAGATATATCTCAGACGCTTTCTCAGCACAGTAGACAGGGTGGTGTTCTGGCTGCCTCTCACGCAGTGTGTTGGATATGTACGCTTGCTGTTGCTCAAATCTGTTCCTTGAAGTTCCTATTCAGACAAGCTTTCCCAGAACTGAATTAATAGTTTATATATTTCATATGATGTATGATATATGTATTGTTTTTAAATTTAATGTACAGCGCTTTGGGTCATAGTGAGAATTGTGCTTTATTAATAAAGTTGATGATGATGATGATGATTAAATATCTTTAACCAAGTATGGGGCCACACAACCTCCCCATTACTGAAATTTTTTGCCTGTACAAAGCAACTGCAGGGCTCCAGTGAAGTTGGCTAGATGCCATACAAGTCAATCAAGTCTGTCTTAGTCCATTTTTATTTCCCAGGGCAGAAAAAGCTTTCCACCATGCCTCTCTTTCATATTGTTACTGTATATGTAGAATGGTTGATGCTGACATGCTCCTGGAGCTAGACTTCTTATTTACTGCAAAGAATTTCCCTGAAAATCACATGGAACGTATATCCATTCTTGATGATACCCAAAACACACCAGTCTTCTAGAAATGTTGTGCTTTTAGGGCTAGAATTTAATGGTATTCCGCCCTGTTTTGCACACCAGTTTTCAAGGTGAAATACCATTTTTTTCATGCTGGTATTCCAACTGGGAATACCACTCCTTCTGGCCTCCACTTTGCAGTTTAATCTATAGCATGCTCTTCTGAATAGATGGAATAGCAGAGTTTGAGATGGAATACCAAACGTGGGTTTTTGGTATTCTGCCTCCCACGCCAGATTATTTTCTTAATTTTTACCCCTGGCTTTCATTGACAATTTTTCTCTTTGCAGAATCTGCCATTGTATCATTAAATGTACAACTGAATTACTGATACAAGTGCCACATTAAGAATATAGAGCAGGATCTTTTTTTTTTTTTTTGAAAACTTGCTATTTCTTGCAGTGGAATGACCTTGCATGCCTTGTCTCAATCCTCCTTCCATCTCCTCAGTCTCCTGTCTCACCCAGTGAACCACTGCCTTCCTCATATTGCATCTGCATAGCATCCTGATGGAGTTGCGGTTGTTCTCCCGCCCCACCCACGACACACTGGGACAGCTTATGTGGGCTAGATCCTCAGTGATTGGGAATATCCCAATAAAGCATACAGAGTGTTCAGCATTTGTTATAGGACAGAGAAAGATGACAAAAGAACTGGCTTGGACCATCCTGCGGTGGTTGGGGGGAGGGGCAGAAGACTCCATCTTGCCAGTTAATTAACATACTAAAATACTAAAAGTCAGCAGAATAGGCCTAACAGTCTTTCGTGTCTGCTCGGTAGCCAGCCCCTATTGGGCTCTAGCTCCTCCTCCTCCTCCTCACCCCCGGCCCCCAAGAGGGTCAACTTCGGCTTCAGTGTACCCATGCATCTGTCCCACCCACTCTTAAAGCCCTCCACTGTGTCCTGCTCAACTAGACTCCTGGGCAATGCATTCCATGGCTCCACCACCCTCTCAGTGAAGTAATGCCTTCTACGTTCTCCCCTGTAGGTTCCCCCCTCCAACTTCCACTCATGCCCCCTGGTTGTGCCCCCTTTCCTTAGCTTGAACATTTCTTTGGCCCCTGCTAATCCGCTTCACATATCTGAATACCCCAATCATGTCACCCCTGTCTCTCTTCTCCTCCAGTGAGTACGGCCCAAGAACTTCCAGCCTTTCCTCATAGGTCCTTTCACTCATACCCCGGATCATCCTGGTTGCCCTCCTCTGAACCCTCTCCAACAATGCTATGTTCTTCCTAAGGTGAGGTCTCCAGAACTGCACGCAGTACTCAAGATGTGGCCTGACTAAGGCATTATACAGAGGCAGGATTACCTCTCTCCTCCTGAACGTTATTCCCCGGGCTATGCAGCCCAGAATCCTGTTTGCTTTTGCCGCCGATCTTCTGCAGTTTTCAGTGTTGTTCATTCTGGTGTCTACCACCACCCCCAGGTCCTCCCCACTCGTTGTGGCTTGCAGTGAGACCCCTCCCAGGGTGTATACATGACCTGGGTTTCTGACCCCCAGATGCAGCACCCTACACTTTCCTGGATTAAACCCCAGTACCCACCTCCTTGACCAGCCCTCCAGGGTATCCAGATCCCTCTGGACTGTCTCGCTCGCTTCCTCCCATCAGCCAGTGCTCCCAGTTTTGAGTCATCTGCGAAGAGGCTCATCCTACTCCTAACCCCCTCCCTATATCGGAGACATGGGCATTGAACAGGAGTGGCCCCAGCACTGAACCTTGGGGAACTTCTGCTACATTTTCCTGTCTTTGTCTCAGTTCTGTCTCTCCTACATGGGGCACAGATGTCTTAGGCTGTGGTAGCTAGGTATGCCAATTTTCTAAGCCCAGCCTGCACTACATAAGTACACCTAACTACATATCTGGTGCCTCTGCATCAGGTGGCTAGTGCCAAAATCCCTGCTGGCATCTGTCAGCATCCAGCACTACATATTCCTCCTGACAGCCTGATCCCTCCCCTTGGGCTGTCAGGGAGCATGTCTGCAAAATCAAGAGGCCTCCAGAGTCCATTCTTGTCACTGACTTTTCCACTTGATGTGCAAGGCCCCAGGCTTCGGCATCAACATGGGTTGTCGACTTGGTAAATAGTAGCACTTTTAAGCTTTCAGGCAGCACTGCAGCAAGCTTTTTTTTAATTTATTATACTTTTTTGTGCGGCCTGCCACTGTTACCTCAGCCTCAGTCATGGCCCCCTCCGCTCCCACATTTGGCTGCGACTCCCTGATACCCCCTGGCTTACCCCCGAGGGCGGTCATGCACTCGGCCCTAGTGCCGCAATGTCTGGATATGTCAGGGAGCCGGCCTGGGAGCTCCTCTGAGTGGAGGGGCAGGCTTCATCCAGGTGGCAGGCAGCTCTATTTTCTCCCCTGTATGCGGCGGGGGGAAGGGACGTGCAATGACAGCCAGAGTCCACCCCGCCCCTCGAACTACGTTCTGGTGCTGGCTGCTGCAGTTCCACCGCCTCCACCAGGGGTCCGCATGCACCGTCACACTCTCCCTCCCAGGAAGAGAGCAATCCTTAGGATGCTCCATCCCCGCCGGCCCTCCGAAGACCCGGGTCCGCTCAAACCCAGGTCGCTGGCGTCGCAAGTGGAAATCCAACTGCTGCGCCGACGGGCCAGCACTGTAGCAAGGTTTTGAAAGTTTGCTGGTTCACCTCCCATCAACCAGGGTATACAACATAGTTAGTAATATCGATACCAACATAAGATATGATTGCCTGTAATTGTCCCAGCATCAGGGTTTATCTGGTTTTGCATGCATGTGACCTTTAAAAGGTGGCCACATATAGACTAAATGCCAAAAAGCTAGCATTCAGTGTTCCAGACCTCTTTTTTTTTTGTTTTAATGGAGCACAGTAACAAAGATACTAAAAAGCACAGATGTTGGACCATTGATGGTAGGCAGCTGGTGAGCTGCATGTACACAAGCAGAGGGCTGGATGCAGCTTTTGAGCCTCACGTTGCAGAACTTTGCTCTGTCCTGACGGTAGACAGTGAAGCCTAGAAGGGCAGTGTCTGCTGAGGGAGTCTTGGTGGATAACCAGGTTTCAGAGAGTACTGGAACATCAGGGGCAGTCTAAGATACCCAAACTCTAATAAGTTCAGTCTTGGGCAGAAGACTCTGAATATTGATGTGGTAGAGGCGGAGACTTTCAGTAGGGGGAGAAGGTATGTTCTAAGGCATAGTACAGTGTGGGTCTGGTATGAGAAATGCCAGCCTGGGCTTTATGTGGTTGGAGCAGACTGCTCTAGCTCCTTTAGTGTGCAGTTATCTGTGGAGTGAATTATTGCCACTTTATATTTTATTTCTCACGTTTCTAGCAGAATATTAAAATTAGCCAGCTATAATAAAGTTCACATCATGATGTTGGTTAAAGATGGACAACGACTACAGTAGGATACACTTTCAGAAATCCTGTTAAAAACAGAAATCCAGTTTCCTGTAGTGCAGTTGTTTGGCAAAGCCTAGAGTATATTTGCATATTCAGCAAGCATGTTCTCCCAGACAGCCTACATATTCATAATACTTGAACATGTAAAGTTACAGTTCCATATTTGTAACATCACCATGATTTCCTAGGTAACAGATTGTGATGTCACAAATTCAAAATCTTTACATCCCTGCATTCCCAAGCAATAAGGTTAGGTGGATTTTCGAGAAAGAATGCTCTTGTTAATGTACAGCTGTTGCAGTTTAACATTATTTGATAAGAAATACAGAAAAAGTAAATGTTTGTTTAAATATTACGTTTTTTGAACTCTAATGTGAAAAAGTCTTCTTTAAGGGAATTCCAATGACCGTGTGTTCATTGTCCCACAAGATCTTCAGGCACATTAAGTACATTGGCTCTCTTGAGTAACCATGACTTTATGTTCAGAACATGCATCATTTCACATATGTGAGCATTGCTGAATAGCTGGAACCCTGTTATTCTCGAAAGGCTACCTATTCATAGAACTATGGTTGTGTTGAAATTATTTGGGATTAGAAATACTCTGGGCCTAATTCTGTAACAGTTGGCAGTGATGCAGACCAAATGCTTTGTTTACTTTTGCCGCCACCCAAAAGCACTTCACAGAGCTCAGTGGTCTTACATCGCTAGGAGTAAGAGGTCTCCCCTGCAGTGTGGCACAGTGCCTATCCCCAGTGTGGTTAATACTACCACTGACATTATGTGAGTGAGCGTAGAAGTGACTCTGTCTAGTGCTGGCCTAGCAAATTCTGACCCAGGTTCTTCATTTTATTCAGTAACATGCTAGGGGTGCAACAGTCTATTTCTAACCACACCTTTCTTTGCACACTTGATTGAATTTTGTTTTTATTCTCTACACTAGGGAGCAATTGCTGTTCTCGTTCTGTTACTAGTTACTGGGCTTTTGTACCACTGAGATTTTCTCTCTTAGGCTTCTGTAGCATCGGGAAGTAGCCTTTTGAAACAGGAGCATAGTATCAGCCCCCTGTGGATTGTGCTAGTCTACTTGCTGCCTCTACAGAGCAAGCAGCACCAGATTCAGGCTGTCGCCTTGTGACAGCAGCACAGGCATAAACATTCGATTTTTATACACACACAACTTCTCCCCACACACACACACAATTGGTGAATCTAGTGAGGATCCTCTCACAGTCAACTTTGGAGAGAGCACTCTTGCCTGGGGTGACTCTGTGCTAGGGAGTCCTCAGAATGGACTTACCCTTTTAATGTTGTTCTTTGTTGGAATTTTGAAGAGCTGGCCTGATGGGGCAGTGGAAGCACTGCTTCTTGTCACACTAGCAACCCGGGTTTGGGAATGAGCGGGGGTCATTGGGGAGCCAGCAGGGAGAGGAAGAATGGACATCCCACAGAATCCACTGGGGATTGGGGGTTGTCTGCCTGCTGCAGTAGTGCCCCGTGAGTGACCACAGGTGGCAGTGCGGCAGAAACTTCAGACCCGCTTGGAAGAGGGGAGTGCGCAGAAAGTGAGAGTGCCTGGCACGATCCCAGGGAAGGGACAAAACTAAGAAAAAAGGCCTCTGGTTGGTAGGAGTAAATCCAGCCATCTCCCCATAACCACTGCAGTTTTTGTTCCCCCGCATTTCCTTGTCCTTGGGGCACCCTTCTAGCTACCAGTCACCTACCGGATATCTTCCTTCTTTCTGCCACAGCGCTAGAGTAAGTGGCGCCCCCTTGCCTACTCCAGGGGTGGGGTTTTTGCTGGATCCCCACCCTAGAGGATAAGCTGGTAGGTGCATCCAGACAGGCTGGGAATGGGTCCCAGCGGGTATCAGAACAAGGCTGTGCAGTCTGGCAGGTGGTACCTGTCTAGTTTAGAGAGGCATAAACACTATTGAAAATCTTATGGAACGTATTTAACTTTAAAATATTTATAATTTCTTGAATCACCAACATTTAAAGACTTCTTAGAAACTTAGGATTGTTGGTCACTGCCTAGGCACTGTTGGTGTTGATGGGAAATTGAGACAGAGAATCCAGTCCTGTACTCTGGAAACAGCGTTGTTTGCACGGACTCTTATCTGCTGACTTCTGTGAAGAAGGGGAACCTGAATGCCTTCATTGTTTAGCTGTCAGGCATTCTCCATGCAGTAATTCCCAGCAAGGAATTCTTGTGTGAGTGTTCTTTGGCATGAAGTACTGTACATTGTGAGGCTCTGTTTATCTGTTTGTGCAGTGAAAGAACGAAAACTGCATTGGTAGAGTAACATTTTGTATACAAATGACTGACCTTGTACTTTACTCTCCGATAGGTTTGCGTCTTTCATTTGATCCATATAAAGACATCCCTGCAGTGTTTAAGCTGCCATTACTAACCATATAGCATTTTGCCAAGCATTTCTGTACTTCACTACAAATAACATTCAAGTACCAGATTGTTATTGCAGTTCCACAGTCTGCAGATCAGTGGTTTGTTTTTTTAAAGTTTTGGCTAAAAGCGTTGTCATTTGGCTAGAAAGTTAAGGTGACAGTCAGCCAGAATGCTATAGGATGTTAGACTGCCGGATTAAATACTGTCCTTTTAACATAAAACATAAAACAAACAGTAGTAACACTCTGGATACAGAAGTTGATACCAGCCCATTTACAGAAGAAAGGGTTCTGAAAGAACTCTTAAAACTGAAGGTGGACAAAGCAGTGGGGCCTGATGGGATTCATCCCAGAATTTTAAAAGAGCTAAGGGTAGAACTAGAGACACCACTGACTACCCTTTTTAACAGATCATGAGAGGATGGGGTGGTACCCGAGGACTGGAGGAGGGCAGATGTGATTCTCCTTCACAAAAGTGGGAGCAAGGCAGAAGCAGGAAACTACAGACCTGTTAGTTTAACCTCAGTGATAGGGAAAATGATGGAATCACTTCTGAAGGAAAGAATTGTCGAGTATCTAGAGGCCAGAGGGGCACAGGACCCTAGGCAGCATGGATTCACAGCGGGAAGGTCATGCCATAGAAACATAGAACATAGAAGCTGACGGCAGATAAGGACCGCAAGGCCCATCCAGTCTGCCCATTTCTTTTTCTACCTTATAAATGTGCCATCGGCCTTTGCTCTGTCAGTGGCCTATCTATTCATAGTCATTTGTATTGCTCCCTTATGCCTATCCCATGCTTGTTTGAAGCCCTGCACTGTATTCATAGCCACTTCTTGTGGTAAGCCATTCCATGCATCCACCACCCTTTCTGTGAAAAAGAATTTCCTCACATTCCCCCTTAATCGGCCTCCTCTAATCTCATGCTGTGTCCTCTTGTCCTGCTATTTTTCTTATATTTAAACATGTTAGACTCTTTCACCTTGTTTATGCCCTTAAGGTGTTTGAATGCCTCGATCATATCACCTCTCTCCTCCTGTGCTCAAGGGTCATATATTGAGCTCTGCTAATCTGTCCTCATATGTCTTCTGATGCAGTCCCTGCACCATTTTGGTTGCCCTTCTCTGACTGCCTCAATTTGGTTAATGTCCTTGTGAAGGTGTGGCCTCCAATACTGCACGCAGTACTCCAGATGGGGCCTAATCAGTGTCTTGTACAGAGGGATTATTACCTCCCTCTTACGACTTGTGATACCCCTACTAATACACCCTAACACCCCCTAGCCTTACCTACTGCTTTAGAGGTCTGCTTGGATGATTTTAGGTCATCAGTGATGATGATGCCCAAGTCTCTTTCTTCCTTTGTGACTGCTAGCAACTCCCCTCCCAGCCTATAGGTGGCTTCAGGGTTTCTCTTCCCTATGTGCATGATCTTGCACTTCTTTGCATTAAATCCCAGTTGCCACTCTTCTGACCATTTACTAGTTTATCCAGATCTCTTCTCATTCTGCCCACCCCATCTGGATCATCTACTCTGTTGCAGATCTTGGTGTCATCTGCAAACAGACAAGCCTTACCCTCTAGTCCATCTGCAAGGTCACTAATGAAGATGTAGAAGAGGACTGGCCCCAGGACTGATCCCTGAGGTACCCCACTTGTGACTTGCATCTCTTCTGACTGTATACCATTTACCACCACAATGCCAGATGAATCTGATAGATTTCTTTGACTGGGTGACCAAAGTAGTAGATCAGGGAGGGGCTGTGGACATGGCCTACCTAGACTTTAGCAAGGCATTTGACACAGTCCCACACAAAAGATTAATATACAAGTTAGCCAGCCTGGGAGTGGGTCCCAAGATGACAGCCTGGGTAAAGAATTGGCTGGAGAATAGGACACAGAGACTAATAGTAAATGGAGTCCACTCAGAAGAAAGGAGGGTTACTAGTGGGGTACCGCAGGGTTCAGTATTAGGACCGGTCCTCTTCAGTGTCTTTATAAGCAACATTGCAGAAGGACTGGAAGGAAAAGTATGTCTTTTTGCAGATGACACTAAGATCTGCAGCAGAGTTGATGCACAGGGTGGAGTGGAAAGGATGAGAAGGGACTTGGCAAGGTTAGAGGAATGCTCAAATGTATGGCAGCTTAGATTCAATGCTAAGAAGTGCAAGGTAATGCACCTGGGAAACAAAAACCCAGGGGAAGAGTACACAATGGGGGGTGAGATACTAACAACAACAAAAATGGAAAGGGACCTGGGGGTAGTCATATCAGATGACCTAAAGGTGGGCAAGCAATGCGAGAGGGCAGCAAGGAGGGCTGGGGGGATACTGGGATGCATAGGGAGAGGCATCACCAGTAGAAAACAGGAAGTTATTATCCCTCTGTACAGACAGCTGGTGAGACCCCATCTGGAGTACTGTGTGCAGTTCTGGAGACCCAATCTCCGCAAAGACATAGACAGGATGGAAGCTGTCCAGAGGAGGGCAACTAAAATGGTGCAGGGTCTGCACCGGAAGACATATGAAGAGAGACTTAAGGAGCTTAATATGTATAGCCTCGAGGAAAGGAGGGAGAGGGGGGACATGACAGAAACTTTCAAGTACCTCAAGGGAATCAACAAAGTCCAAGAGGGTAGCATCTTTCAAAAAAAGAGGTGTGCAAGAACAAGAGGGCACAATTTGAAGATGGGAACGGGATGGCTCAGAGGTAATTTAAGGAAGTATTTTTTCACAGAGAGGGTTGTGGATGTATGGAACGGCCTTCCGGAGGAGGTTGTGGAGTCAAATCAGTGGTGGAATTCAAGCATGCATGAGATAGTCATAAGGCAATTTGGGGGTGGGGTAGAAGAAGTAGGCTGCTGGTTAACTAGGATCTGCAGCTATCCAGTAGGTAGGGAAATGGGCAGACTGCGTGGCCAGGGGTCCTTATCTGCCGTCAAATTCTGTGTTTTTTTTTTTTTTTTTTTGAAAATGGCAGGGAAGTAGCTGGCTCAGAGGCACTGAGAGTTAGGGACTGATTTGGAATGCTGTCGACCTGGGCTTAGACCCGAGCCCAGGATGTAAGGAGCGGAGGCTGGCAGTGAGGAGTCGCGGTGTTGCAGCAGATGCTCTCCTCCCAGAGTAATTGGATGTAAAACTTACGAGGAGTTATACCTGGAGGAGGGTGTGCTTTAGGTGATGTTGCTCGCATGAGTAAGCACATGTTGCCTGCCACCCCACTCCAGGCCTGTCCTAAATCAAGCTTCCTGACATTAGAGAAGTGGGTGAGCCAAAGAAATTGGGTAGAATACCCTCTAATCAGTGTCAGTGTGACATACAGCTGGGCCCCACCCAAGTCTGCAGGGCACACTGAATGTGCAGCCATCTTGAGACCACACCTGCAGGTGACCCTTACTAGCTCAAAGTAGGCCTAAGAGGGGAGGCTGGAAACAGGGACCCTGCCCTAGGTGGTAAGCTGGTGGGCAAAAATTGAGGATCCAGTCTCAACAGGTAGAGTCCCTGGATGGGAGACTAAAAGTCTCAGCAGAGTCAAATTAGGCAAAGTATGGGGATTAACGAAGAGCATAACTAAAAATAAATAAATAAATAAATAATGGAAGTGGTGGTGATGGTGGAATAAAAAAAAAAATACAAGGCAGCAAAATAATGCGTGGATGACTAAAGCCATCCAATTGTTCCGCTTGACCAGTCTGTTAAGAACTTAAATAAAACCATTCCTTCCTTTTCAAGACAGTAAACCTGTGTAAAATGCACTGTACATGATAAAAAATTATTAAAATTACTAGGTGATGAAAGTGCTAGCAACTCCAAATGCTGCTAACCAGAAAACCTTCTGTTAGTGTCTCCGGTACTTGACACTCCTGGCAGAGCATCAGCAGGTCAACTAGCATGGGGGTGGGGATATGGAATTGCATTACACAGTGCTCTAGGTAAGGTGAGTAACTGCCTATTTTACTCTCCCTTTTTTCAAGAAATACTCTTCAGAAATTTATGTGATGTGTACCAGTTCTTATCCCAACACTTGGAATTGCTCCACCTCCAATGGAATAGTGCTTCATAACAGTTGCTGCTTTAAAGAGCACCTTTCCCACATTTTTTTCCTTGTTTGCAAAATCATCAGGAGGCTCCCTTACCTGAATGGGAGTCCTCGGTAGTAGTTGTAAAATTTTCTCTCGTTACTTGAATACAGGATCCGATTTATACTAAAATTCTAAGTTAAAAATCATAAAAATAACTTTTAAAATGACTTTCCATAGGCTTGCATGGAGCATATCCCTGCACTAGTCATGTTAATAACATCACAAAGCAAGGAAGCGCGAGGATAGTGTCTGAGATCAGGATGTGGAAGGGATCGAGCGGCTAGCCCCCTCGGGGGCAAAATACAACCCCTTCCCTTCCTTAGGGGGCTAAAGAGAAAATTTTACAACTACTACGAAGGAACTCCCATTCAGGCAAGGGAGTCTCCTGATGATTTTGCACTGCACTGAGAAAGGTGCTTTTTAAAAGGAGCAGGTTCTCTAGGTTGAAGTACTTGTACACATATTTCAAAATTAGTGAGTAAATGCCTCTTACCTGCCAGCTTTATCTGGAGCACTGATTGACATGCTGATTAATATCGCCACACTGCTGTTTTTAACCTGTCCTGCTGCTTTAAGATTTTGTTCTGTTTTAGGGAATTTGAACATGCTTCAGCAAGTGATTGCTATACAGTTTATAATAACATACTAAAAAGCCAGCAGATTAGGCCCAACGGTCTATCGAGTCTGCTCGTGGATCAGTGCCCACTTATGGCACTGTTATAGTCCCCCCTCCCCACAAGGTCCCACTCCACCCCCTGGTGAGACTCTGGGCTGCACCCTCCCCCATACCTATCCCAGCCTCTTTTGCAACCCTCCACAGTTGCAGCAGCCACCAGTTCCGCAGGCAGCACATCCCAGGGCTCCACAACCCTCTGTGAAGTAGTGCCTCCTTGTCTCCCTCCTTAGTCTCCCACCGAACAGCCTCATCGAGTGCCCCTTGGTGGCCCCTACCTCCCTCAGCTGCAGCACCCCCTCAAGGTTGACCCTATTTATTACCTACAAACAACCCTACATACAGAACAATATTATATAGCAGTTGATGTTTTTTTTTTTTCTGTGCGATACGTGGTAAACATTTACCCAGTTCAGTTTTTACTTTCTGTTACTTGTAGGTGGAGATCTTTTTATATCCATGGCATTACTAAATGTTATTCTAAAGATTTTTGCCTGCTCCCTAACTTGACTTCCTTCGTTACCTCCGTGTCCAGGGGATGATCTTTAGGCCTCCACCTGACCAGCAGGAGGTGACATCCCATCTATCAGTGCAGATAGGCTGGGATAAAGTCTAGCAGATATACTAATTTGCATGGCTGAGAGTTCGATTGGGTTATTGTGATTCTATAACCAACCTGTCTCAATTATGCCCTGATCTACTTGGCTGATTAAAATTACCTTATCCTTGTGAGCAAATGTATCATATTTTATTTGTTTTTTGTTTACCGGGTAAGGTGCACTAGCCATAGCAATGGCTATGTTCAGGCACAACCCGGGAGATTACAGAACAAAACATTGGAAGCAGTGACAGTACAATAATTACAGTACATAATTTGACAGTTGTTGAGGAGCAAAAATACAGTACAAGCATGAGAAATACACAAAAAGGTAGGGTAAAATATAATACAGTTACAAAGGAGGTATATAGGAAGGTAATATAAGTAAGTTCAATAACAGCAACAAGTCAGAAACATTTGGGGTAGATTGAATACAGAGGTGACTGTACACACTATAATAGTCATACAGGGTAGATTTAGGAGAGCTAGAAATTGAATAGGAGTAGGAGTGTCAGATAAAGGAGGATAGGATGGAGTAGAGAAATAGAGGAAAGGTAGGAGGAGTGGACCAAAAGTGAATATAAGGTAGGACAATTAAATACCAGGAGGAAAAGTGCAGAGCATATTAATTAGGGCCAGTTCTGAGAGATAGTTAATGGAGGGGAGAGTTATGAAAGGGATATGGACTAGGGAGGTTCAAAACAGGAGCAAGAACAGGAATCAATGAGATGATCACGTAGCAATTTTTTGAAGGAGACATGGGATAAGGCTAAGCGTATGGTTAGCGGGAGGGAGTTCCAGTATTGAGGGGCATGACAGGAAAAAGTGCTTGCACCTTTGGAGGAGTTATGCCTGGGAATGTGGACGGGGCATCGTCTGCCAAGCGTAGACCATGGCTGGATATCTGGTTTCGAAATAGGCCCGCCAGGGGCCTGGGTATTTGTGTTCTGATGATATTATCAATGAGGGAGCAATACGCCTATGATCTAGATGCAAGAGGAGAAAGCCAGCCCAGTTCAGAGTTAAGAAGGCAGTGGTGTTTCATCCGATGAGAGGAAGACTCATAGCGACAGATGTTGTAGGTAACAAGCCACTTCCGAAAACAAGTTTTACCTGCTGAGTTATATGTTACAACCCCATAAGTGAGCGATGGCAGGAGTATGCCACGTGCTATGGCAAGCCTAGCAGAGGGGGTGAGCACATAGCTGGAATGATAGGCAATACCAAGTTTCATGTTTACCAATTTGCAGGTCTGCTGAATATGAAGATCAAATTAAGAGACGGATCAAGGGTGATACTAGATATTTGAAAGAGATGAGCCATCAGCAGTGGAGACATTAAAATAGGTCTGAGTGTGCTTAAGTTTAACACTGGAACCAAATAGCATGGCTTGGGTTTTAGAGACATTTAAGACAAGTTTATGGCTGAATAGCCACTGTTGAATTTTTTTGAAAGTCCTGGGAGAGTCGTTGGTTAATGTCAACAATGTATTTAGCACTGGAGTATAGAACAGTATCATTGGTGTAAAGCAGGGAGGCAGTCTGATGGAGGTTAGAGGTGATATTATTGATAAAAATAGAGAAAAGCAAGGGGCCAAGGATAGACCCTTGCGGAATGCCAATGTTTATGGTAGCTATGTCCGACAGAGTGGAGTTGTTGTATTTAACTAATTGAGACCTATCTGATAAGTAGCTGCCAAACCATGTAATGACATTCGATGAAAAACCAAGAGATCTTAGAGTAGCTAAGAGGATGAGGTGGTCGACAAGGTCAAACGCTTTGGTCATGTCAATAAAAATTGCCCCAGTAAGAAAACCTGCATCCATGGCCTCTAGGGTATCAGACGTGAAATTGAGCAAGGCAGTGGTGGTACTATGACCTTTGCGGAAGCCATGCTGTGCAGTAGTAAGAAGGTAATTTTTCTGAAGAAAGTCAATGGTTTGAGTAGCTACAAGTTTCTCAAGAATTTTGCTGAGAACAGGCAAGATAGCTGTGTGCCTATAATTAGATGGATTTTTATGGTCACCCTTTTTGAAAACCGGGGTGATCCCTAGCTATCTTCCAGACGTCTGGAACATGGCTTTGGCATAAGGAGAGGCTACAAATCTTGGCTAGAGGCGCGGCTATGTAAGGGGCAGCGAGTTTTAGGAGCTTAGGTTCAAGATTGTCTGACCCAGCTGCAGCAAACTTGGAGATGTTGTTTAGCAGTCTTAGTACTTCACAGTTAGAGACAGACTTGAAATGGAAATTAGGCCCAGAGACATCAGGTAGGATGGTTAAGTTTGAATGGGTAGAGAAGGAAGAAATGTAATTGGTGAGGTCAGAAAATTGAGTATTGAAAAAGTTTGCAATGGTTCTGGGATTATTATAATGGATACCATTTAGAGACATGTCATTGGGGGGGGGCCTGATTTGAGCCAAGGAAGGGTTTTATATGGGACCAGATTTTTTGGAATCCCCATAGGATTTATTTAAAAGATCCTTGCAGTAGGTACTTTTGGCTTTTCTGATTTCCCTCTTACAAGAATTTCGTAGGGCTCTATAGGAATGTAAGTCAGCAGATTGTCCTGAGCTTTTGTGATGGAGCCAGCTTTTGTCTCTCTGGCATAGTTTGGAGAGAAGGTCTGATTTTAGCCATCGGGTAGGTCTGTTTTTTACCCACCAGGTTACAAGAGGGCAGTGTTTGTACTGAATCGCAAGGAAGTGAGTCAGGAAGAGATTTAGAGTGGACTGGGCGTCACTAGATATAAAAAGTGAGGTCCAATCTATAGTAATAATAGCCAGTAGGAAAGACTGTGGGTCAAAGTATGCATAGTTTTGGAAAGTAATGAAGCAAGGCTCCGGGGGAGGCCTAACCTTATCCCATACACAAAAGGTGGGGGAATGATCAGTGATGGCATCAGCTAGAATGCCGGAAGAGATGTTTTCCTGGTGGTTGGTCATTACCCAGTCCAGCAGAGTGCTAGAGTTAGAACGTTGGGCAGTTCTAGTGGGGTCACTGATCATCTGGTGCAAGTTGAAACTTTGAAGCCTAGTCAGTAATGTGGGTTGGGAGTTACCCAACCAATTTAAGTTGAGGTCCCCAAGTGTAAGAACCTCATTTCTCCTTGAGAGAAGAGAGGTCTGATCAAGCGGCTCATCAAGACCTTTTAGACCACTAGAAGGGGGTAGACACATACAATATGTAGTTTTTTGGAGCCAAGTGTGAGAAGGATATGTAGCGCTTCACAGTGGGTTAGGGGAGATGAGCAGGTGGCAGAGAGGTGGAGGTGGTCTTTAAAATAGACTGCAGTACCACCCCCCTCCCCCCCTTGGGAGCAGGCCTGTCAAGTCTCAAAAGATCGTATGATGGAAGGGAACATAAAGAGTCTGGGGTGGAAGGTTTGAGCCAGGTTTCGGTAAGGCAGATGATATCAGGCTTGTGGAGAGCGGTCCAGGATTCCAGCTCAGCAAAGTTGTGTACAAGGCTCCTGATGTTATGGTGTACCACAGTAAGACCTTTGGCATTAGCAAGGGGACTAGGTATTATATTAGCCGGTCCAGGGTTGGAATGAACATCTCCTGAGAGCAATAGGGCCAGTAATAGGAGATACCAAAGTTTGTGTCACAGGAAGGGACAAAAGGCACGAGTGTTCAGGGGGCTGTTTTGCAGGGCATAGGCAACCATATGGATCCAGGACCTGTTTAATAGTAGTGGAGTGGGGTCACATCGGATAGTAGGCAGCCGGAGAACGTTTGAGTATGAGTAGTCGTGGGGCAGATAATTAGGGATGGCTGAGGGGGCACAGGGAGCAGTGAGCAGGGACAGGTGGAGGGCACCAGAAAAAGCAGTAACATGTGAGGTTTCATTTTTGGCAGATCTGGATACTGGATCGTAGTACCGGTGAAAGCAGGAGACACTAGGAAGATAGGAATGAGAGAGCAAAAATTGAGGGTGGGGCAGACCTATTAGACTATAATGGTAGAGATAGGCAAGTTAAATAAAGCTTATTAGGTTGGATATGTAACAGTGCTATAACCTGGGCCAGAGACTGAGAAGTGGGACCAGTGAGAAATAGTGGGAAGTAGGAGAGTACGGAGTAAGTAAAACAGAGGGCAACCCTAAGAAAGCCGACAGAGGTAAGCAGTTTTTATAGAAAACGGATGCACAGAGAAATACGAAGAGGACACAGTAAGTCTTTTTTACAGGGAAAAGGGGTGAGCAGGGGCGCAGTGAGCCAGTCGAATGGGAGATCACAGAGGAGGGCGTCGCAATTAGTGTATTTAAAGGAGGCCTGGGAGGGGGTGGGAGTAAAAGTACCAGGGCTTAGCAAGGCAGAGTTGGGTAAAAAAATCAATGTTAAGTCAATGAAGAAAGGCAACTTTATAAGTAGAAATATTTAATCAAAAAGAAATACCAGGAGATGTCATGCTGGTTTGATAATACTTTTACTTAATATTTATATGCAAGATTAACAATATTCTGATCAGCAGTGCAAGCAAACAGTATCATTTTTTTGACAGGAGAGACAGTCTCTCCTACTATAGATGCTATATTACAGAATAAAAGAAAATTAGCCAAGCAGTATTCTTCTCTGCTCCAAATGTCAGAGATAAAGGCAATCTTACCATACCCCAATACCAACCAGATGTTCAAAAGTGAGGTCCTGAGAGAAGTGGGTCCTCAGTCTGGTCCCTCTGTTTCTCCTACCTTAGTATAGAAGAGGATAGGCTTAAATAGTCTGTTATGGTAAAAACAAAATAGTAAGTGCAGTAAATACAAAAAAATAGAGTAGTAAGTGCAGAAGATGCAGCTATGATTGAAGGACGGTCTGCTATGCCCTTATTTGGACAGGGATGTGGTGTGTGGTTAAGCCCAAGTTCCTGTCATTAGGGGATTTCAGAACACTACTTGGCCATTACAGTAAGAAAAAACAAAAAATACAAGAAATGTTTTTAAAATGTTTAAAGCATGGAGTCTGATTATTGTTGCTTAGAGCCCTTAAATAGTTCAATTTAAGATGATTACTGCACGAGCCATAATTGTAACAATGATTTAAAGCAAGAGATGTTTAAAATCTAAATTACAATTGTCAATGTTAAAAGCTCTTAAAACTGCCTTATTGTATTTTTCATTAACTTGAACAGACCTAATGTCCTATAGGTACTACAGTGCAATATAAAGTGAAAAAGAAAGCAATCTTTCAACATATAAAAGCAGGATAACTTCATTATTTATTATCTAGTTCAGACAGGATATTTAACAGATAGTCCAAAGGCTGATCTGCTTGGTGTGTGTCTGTTGAAGGCCAGTCTGCCATTATTTGTCCAAGTTCCTGATAAAATTCTTCATTGGTTAGGGTAGCTGAGGCAAGCAGTCCTGTTTGGGACAGGGATGAGTTGCAGATACTGCATAAACCACGCAAGGTCTTAAAACAGGGCTTCTTATCAGAGCTTTCCTGTCTGCCCCCCTCCCCAAGCACTGATAGCCATCTTAACTGTGATTGGTTATTCATCCACGTTGCTTCCTTACCCAGGGGAAACCTGGTGGAAATTAAATGGCCTGTTAGCTGCTTTGTTTTCTGGCAAATCTTCAGTGTTTAAGATTGAACACAACCCTCCTAACACAGAGGTTTTCTGTCACATATACCAGCTTCAAGCACTACATGTGCAATGGTAAGAACAGCAGCTGCTAATACCCCTTTTACACGGGCAGCATTTACAACTGCACTGTTCCCAGATGCTTGCCATGCTCTGTCAGCGCCATTGCGGTCTGCTTCTACAGACATACCATGTGCAACGATCTTGGGGCTTATCTGGCGTTTGTGCTGTCTTTCCTGCCGGTCGAGAGCCCGAGACTTTGGGGGGCGGTGCTGGTGAGTTTGCCAGCATTGTTCTACCCGAGTTCAGCTAAAGATATCCTTGAGTAGTGAAAATTGAACTGAACTCGGGGAAACGTGTTACTTTTTGGAAACGAGGGTCGGAAACTACATTAAAGTGCTCTGAAAGTGGAGCCGTGATACTGGGCATGCGCCAATGCATATTCATATCCATATCCATTGGGATATGAATATGCATTTCAGTATCATCAGTATCACGGATCCAGTTTTGGAGCACTTTAATGTAGTGTCCGACCCTCGTTTCCAAAAAGTAACACGTTTCCCCGAGTTCTGCTTAATTTTCACTACCTAGGGATATCTTTAGCTGAACTCTAATACAGACGTGGAAAGCGCACAGAACTCGCACAAGCCTCGGGGACACACATGAGGACCGGATCCCACAACATGGCAGGGTCTCTTGCGAGAGGCTCTGTGTAAACTGAAGTGAAGTCATGTTTGTAGACAGGACCAGGAAACGGAACAAAACGGTAAACCGAAATGACGAACCACCCAAAACAGGGATCGCCAAGACAGCAAATGCTCCCTTTCAATGCAGTGCGCACTGCTTGTACACGACAAGATAGGTAACAACGTAGTTGCTCTGCACCACTAAATGTGATGCAGAGCCTGCTTTGTTAAAGGGGCTGTAAAGGGACTTCATTAGTTATTGCATAGACTCATCTGAGTAATCCTGTGACTGAAACAGTAAATCCATAACAATCCAACTATAAAAAAATCAGAAAAATGTAGGGAATATGCAGTGTCCTGGCTCCAAATATTTATCGTCAATTGACAGGAGTATAACTCACAAGTGACAGAGCAGCAAGTGAGTTTTAAAAGTCCTGCTCTCTCGCAAGTGATAAACTGTGTTTGGAGTCAAGCCATTACATTTTTGATTTCTACATTAGTTTACTGGGTGTAGCTTTTAAATTTGCTGTTTGAAGATGTAACTGTTATGGATTTCAGCTGCTGGCTTCAGTGCTGGACTAGGCAAATGTGACATCAACAGTGTGAAAGCTACTCTCTGATTGGTTCAGTGTTCTATTGTGATAATACTAACCTTCAGGATTATCAATAATGACCGTCTCTGTGTTATGTGTAATGCAGCTTTAAGAAATCTACTTCCTGTGAGTGTGTTGAGATAAGTTTTCCCCTTATGTCTGAGCTGAATGGAAGTAAACAGAGAAGGCCTAAATTTCTGTGGTGCATGTGTTTTTCTTACTACCAAGACCCTGTTGTGTTTAAGGTACTTATTTTTGGCCACCAAATACAACAAACTGTTGACAAGGATGGTGAAAATTTTCATAGCTCCAACTTAGTGAATGACACTGTTTTGTGACTTTTTACATTGGAGGCAAGTAAGCAATTTGGAACTGTGGAATATCATGGCAACTTCAGCCAGCTTTGACATTTTTACAGGAACACACTGGGATACATGGTCCAGACGGTTTGATCAGTGTTTATTACTTAATCCTGCCATACAATCTGCAAATGTTGAACAGCAACAGGATATGCTTATTCGAGTTGCTTTTTGTACTTTCTTGGGGAGTGAAACCTTCAAACTTTTATGCAGTCTCTGTGCACCGGACAGGCCGGAGGATTTGTCATATCAAGAGCCAAAGGCTAAATTGAATGCACAATACAGTTTAACAAACTTTTCCAGGGGCTGAACATTATAAATTCTACAGTTACCACCAGAAACCAGGTCAGGCATTGCAATCTTATTTGGCTGAGATCAAACGCTTAGCTCTCACGTGTGAGTGGAGCAGGGAACATCTTGAATCTAATTTAGCTGATAAGTTTGTTATGGGGTTGAATAATGAACATTGTATTCAGCAGTTACGTTCTGTAAGTGTCAAGAAGTCTGCTGATGAACTTTTATATTTGGCACAAATGTATGAGGCTGCAGAAAATGACGCACATGCTGAAATGGACACTAAAAATGAGGTACAAGTAACTGCAGTAAATCCCTAATTAAAACATCTCAAACCTAAGTCTAAACTACTGTTTTCAAAGAAAAATTCAACCACTTCACCCAAACTGCATGGCCAGTACAAATGTGCATCATGTGGGTCATCTCAGCATAGCAGGGACCAGTACAAATTCAGAGAAGTTCAGTGTCATGCATGTAAACATCAGGGGCATATTGTTAAGGTTTGCAGGAGCAGGAGAACTGCAGTGATCAGTTCAGAGAACACAGACAGTGCAGTGGTTCCTATTGCACCACAAATGCAGACTTAAGATGTTTCTCCTTTCTATGTGTTACTTCAGTTGCCACAACTGAGGCGTCAGTTGCGTTTAATGGTAGATTCTGCTTCCTCAGTTACTTTTATTATCCATCAAACATGGTCTGATCTGGATAAGCCACCGCTGTCTCCTTGTAATAAGTTGCTGCATGCATTTGAAGGGCAACCAGTTTAGCCATTGGGCTTGTTTACTAATTTAGTATGCAGAACTGATTCACTTGGTACACCTTTAACTTTTCCGGTTTCAAAAAAGGGTGTCAACATTTTGGGCAGACACACTCCGGTTCTAAACATTCATATTGATCCAGCAGATTTTGGCCTACTTGCTGCTGTCCAGGTACCACAGAAATCTGCCCAAGCTTGGGGAGATTTTAGACTTGTATCCAGAGTTCTGAAAAGGCCTGGGATGTTGCACAACAGCTAAAGCCAAGCTAGTTACAAAGCCTAATGCAGTCCTTAAGTTTTGTAAACCACGGAAACTTTCTTTTGCCTTAAAACCAGTAGTTGAGGCAGAATTTGACAGACTGGAAGAAGCAGGTGTGCTGGAAAAGGTTTTAAGTTCAGATTTGTGGTATCTAAACCAGGTGGTAAGGTTCGAATATGTGGAGATTTTAAGGTGACACTTAATCCAGTACTTAGCACAGATGTATTTCCCTTTACCCTTACCAGAGGAGCTTTTTCATAGACTGAATGGTGGTGTGGGATTCTCTAAACTGGACCTCGCTGATGCATACCTTCAAGTGGAACTGGATACAGACTCTCAGAAATTGGTAGTGATTAATACACACCAAGGACTGTACAAGTACAAACGGTTATGTTTTGGCCTTAGTTCTGTACCGGCTATTTTTCAAAAAGTGATTGAGCAAATGGTGGATGATATACCAGGTGTTGCTTGTTAATTGGATGACATCATTGTCACGGCAAGACAGAAGCAGAACATTTACTTAACTTACAAAAAACTTTAGAGAGATTGCAACAGAGTGGATTCAGACTCCGGAGAGAAAAAATGCCAATTTTTTTCAACCAAGTGTCATGTACTTAGGTCACATCATTGACAAAGATGGAATTCATCCGATTGATGAAAAGGTGGAAGCCATTGTGGACATACCTGACCTGCAGAATGTTTCAGAGTTGCGCTCATTCTTGGGTATGGTGTGCTACTATGACCATTTCATACCTGGCTTAGCCACTAAATGTGCTATCCTAAATGAACTGTTACATAAGGGTACTCCATGGAAGTGGACCAAGGGCCACAGTAAGGCAGTTCAAGCCATCAAGCGCTCTCTAACTGATGTGAATAATTTAACTCATTATGACCCTAACTTACCTATCACATTGGCCTGTGGTGCTAGTCCTGTGGGTATAGGATCTGTCCTTTTCCATACAGATCCAGAAGGCGTGGAGAAGCTGATAGCCCATGCTTCACGCAAACTCACTGCAGCTGAAAGGAATTATTCCCAGATTCAGAGAGGCATTAGCAGCTGTGTTTGGAGTTCAGAAATTTCACCAGTACTTGCTAGGTCGCAAGTTTCACCCGAAGATGGATCACAAACCACTAGTGACAGTTTTCAGTCCAGAAAAAGGAATTCCAGAGACAGCTGCTAGCCGACTTCAACGATGGGCATTAATGTTGTCTGTCTATAATTTCGAGGTTGCATACCAAGCAGCGGACCAACATGGAAATGCAGATGCCTTGTCGAGGTTATTAATATCCAGAGAAATAGAGTTCGATGTGGGACTTAAAGAGGAGCCATTAGTATGCCAGGTGGGGCTAGATAGTGTTCGAGTGCAATTCAAAGATATGGAGGACTCTACTGTTGTGTGTGCAATGGAGCTGCAACAGTTAGATCAGCTTCCGGTACTAGCCAAGGACATTGCAAAAGCAAATAGTCAAGATGTAATTTTGAAACAAGTGTATCAGTATACACTTAAGGGTTGGCCGCAAGGCACTACTCGTTGCACTGCACTACAACCTTACTATACAGAGAGACAGCAGTTGTCCATTGCTGAGGGGTGTCTTCTATGGTGATTGCATGTCATAGTACCCCAATGTTATCACTCAAATGTTTTGACTCTTTTGCATGCGGGCCATCCAGGCATTCCTAAAATGAAATCCCTAGCCAGACTTCACGTATGGTGGCCTTCCATTGACAGAGGCCTATACCAGGTTGTGCAAAGATGCAAACATTGTGCTGTATCGATGGGAAATCTGGCAAGAGCTCTAGTTCACCATTGGGAATGACCTGATAAACCCTGTCAAAGGTTGCATATTGATTTCGCAACTCTTAACTGATGCTTATAGTAAATGGGCAGAAATTCATCAAATATCTTCGACAACTACTGAGAGTACCATCAAAATGTTGAAATCTATCTTTGCTACCCATGGTTTTCCGCAAGTGATAGTCTCTGATAACGGACCACAGTTCATGTCTGTTGAATTCCAGCATTTTGCCAGTAACGTGGTTTCTGCCATGTTTTCTTACCTCCCTACCATTCAAGTTCAAATGGCGAAGCGAAACGCCTGGTTCAGACTTTTTTAAAAAGAGTATGGACAAAGCTAATCCTACTACACCGATGGCAATACAGATAGCCATGTTGGACTTTCTTGTGCTGTATCGAACAGCACTCTTCACGCTCTAGGCTATAAGTCAGTTACTGAAATGCTTTCTAACACCAGATCTTTCAAACCCAATGATCTTGTGTGGGTCAGGATGTATGCAGGCCCGAGGAGATGGCTAGAAGACGTGGTAGGAAAAAAGTTTGGAAATGTTGTCTATACTGTTCAACTGACTAACCAGAGGAGAGTGAAAAAACATGTGGACCAATTACATACTAGGATTGAGACAGAACAAAAAAGGGATACCCAGAGCCAGGGTAGTTATACAGCATTAATTGTTCCAGAACAAGAACAGGAACAGATAGTGGAACCACAGCAATTGAGACAAGATGTGGCTGATGCTAATCAGATTCCAGTGCAACAGCTTCCAGTCCTGCTACGTCAGTCAGGACGTATAAGACATCCACCAAAGAGAATGGACTTATAGAGGTATAGCCTAATGACATAGACTAACTAAAAGGGATATTGCAGTAGTAACTTTAATAGCTTCATACTATTTTCTGAATTATATACTTACGTACTTTCTAACTAAGTAAGGAGGGATTGTTGTGTGTAGTGCAGCTTTAAGAAATCTACTTCCTGTAAGTGTGTTGAGATAAGTTTTCCCCTTATGTCTGAGCTGAATGGAAGTAAACAGAGAAGGTCAAAATTTGTGTGGTGCATGTGTTTTCCTTAGTACCAAGACCCTGATGTGTTTAAGGTACTTATTTTCGGCCACCAAATACAACACTCAGTAACATACATCTTGATGTCAGTGTAGTCAGCAGCCCAAGATATTAATTTTATTTTGTCATTGTTACCACCATTCCCATTTACAAATCTCCTTTCATTTACAAATATCCATGCTAGCAGTTTTGATGACACTTCGATGTGATACTTTTCTTGCAGACATAGCCGTGGTTATTTTTTGTTCGTGTGGTAGTGTCTGTAGGGCTGTTGAAGTTGGCTAGTACACTGCTGCACTCAAATAATAGTATGGACCATGGGGGTCAAAAAAGTGTAACTAAAAACCTGCTCTGATTTGTAATCTTGTTACCCGGCCATTTAAATTTGGGAATGCAGAAAATGTGTAACTTTGCATGCAGGTTTTAAGGACACTGCTTCATAAATGCTACCATTCTTATTGTTCAGTGGGCAAATACAGGTAGAACTTTTGTAGGTAGTTACAGGGACACTGTCAACCCCTTTTGCATCGTGGTATTTCCAGTTGAAAACCCACATTTTATGATTGCTTGCTTTCTCTAAAAGTTGGTTATTTGATCTGCTTCCTTTCTTAGTAGAACTGAACTGAATTGAATGGGAATGGTGCAATTATACTCAACCTTGTTTTGCTTCAAATCCTTAATCTACTGTTATTGCACAGATCCTGAACATTTGGAACACTCCCAAACAGTGCAAATACTCATGATGATGCAGTCTTCTCTACACCCACAGTATCAAAAGTCATTTGATTATGTTAAGGACATTTTCAAGTCCAGGAATGATGCAGTGGAATTAATCAAAGAATGTAAATAAACATGTTTTTTGTGTGGTAACACCAGCATGGTGAGCAGTCTATGAAAAAAGGAATCCGAATCAAACTAACAGCTATATCAGCAGTCTCTACAGAACATGAGCAATCATACCATGTGTTTGTTTGCTTGCGCCCATACGCAAGAAACATATTGCAACCATACGACTTTTTTGGAGGTGTGTGACTCTACTGTCGCAGTGCTCCATTTAGCAGGTGCGACCGTACTGCACCAATGGATGCGCGAGCTGTCTATGACAGCAGTTTGGCTGCAGTGGTCTTCAGTTCAAAGAAAACCACAGCTGCAATCAGCGGTGGTAACGTGTGTGTATTTAGCATATTGACATCACACAGTTATCTCCGGCCCTCCTGCATGTCGCTGCCAATGAAATCCCCCCCCACCCCCCGCTTTGTCTCTCTGCTGCTGTCCTCCCTCGTTCCTGGCTCATCCCGGCTGCAAAGAAATCCCTCCTGCCTTCCTCCCTCTGGTGCTGTCCTCCCGGCTCCCTCGTTCCCCGACTCACCCTCCAGCTACAAAGAAATTCCTCCTGCTTCCTCCTCTGCTGCTGTCCTCCCCGCTCCTCGTCTCCTTGGCTCACCCTCTGGCTGGTCAAGTTTCTCTTTGCCAACAGGGTGTCTAATCCCCATCAACTCCAGCCCCCAAAAGAAAACACTAGGTTAGTACGCTGGAGCCCACCCCAGCGCATGCAGATGTCCCTGTAGTTAAGAAACCTTCCGCCATTTTTTTTTTTAAACCTGTAAAGAAAAACGGTCCCTCATTGTCTGCTGTAGCCCCTCCCTCAACCTGCACCCACCCGCTGCACAGCCCCACCTCACACCCTCACCCAATACTTGCCTCCGGGCCAGTGATGATCTTCGATTGGCGAGGGAACCGTCTCGCTCTTCAAAGTTGACCATGAACTGAAGAAATGCGGTAAGCTGTATAATGGCATAAATTGAGTTTTCAACTTAGGTGGCTGTCTCGCCATTTTGTGACTTTGGCACCAAATCTTCAACATGGGGTTCTTGGGACCCCTCATAATTCAGTCACTGTCATGGTGTTGTTTGGTCGAAAGGTGATTTGCTGATCACTGTGTGAATCATATTTGGGACCGATTACTGAAAATGACAGTGTCACTGTTCATGAGTGGAGCTCCTACAAAAGCCTAAGTTGCCAAATTGGTGGAAAATTAAGTAATGACTGTTACGAGCGTGTATCAGTAGTTTCCATGCATGCTCAGAACTTCGAGAATTTTAATATTTTCACTCCAGATTTCAACATTGGCATTTTTCACACCTCCTTATGAGCGTACTATAAAACACATTTCAGGCAAGATGTGAAAAGTGACAGCTGTACTAGCTGTCATTTTTCACATCTTGCCCGAAATGTGTTTTTGCACATCCGCGCGACAATGATGCGTCACTGTGGGAAATCAATGTCTGGGACAGATTAAGAAAATCATAGTGACACTGTTCATGAGCGGAGGTCCCAGAATGCCTGTGTTGAAAATTTGGTGACAAAATTCCACAAAATGACTGTTACGAGCGTGCATTGCGCAGTTTCCCTGCACGCTCGTAACTGCAACAATTTTTAATATTTTCAGTCCAGATTTTCAACATTGTCATTTTTGCACACCTCCTTATGAACAGTACAGCTTTCATTTTTCACATCCTGCCCAAAATGTGGTTTCGCACATCTGGCGCTCAGCGGGTGAGTCGGCTGTGCGAAATCAACGTTCAGGACAGATTAAGAAAATCACAGTTCCACAGTTCATGAGCAGAGAATCCAAAATGCCTATGTTGAAAATCTGGTGTAAAAATTCCCCCAAATAATTGCATTACGAGTGTGTGTTGTGCAGTTTCTACACACACACTCGTGACTTCAATTTTTTTATTTTTTCACTCCAGATTTTCAGCATTGCCATTTTGTTACACCTCCTCATGAACAATACAGCTGTCATTTTTTTTACAGCCTGTTCGAAATGTGTTTTCGCACCTGTTGCGCCAAATGGCATAGTCGCTGTGCAAAATCACTTTTCGGCGAACGAATGGATAGTGTCACTGTTCATGCGGTGGGGTCACAAAAAGCCCTTGTTTAAAACTTTGAGTGAAAATACCAAGAAATGCCCAGGGCGTTAGGGTTTCCAACCATAAAGCCCTGCCCTGTAGGGACTGACAGGCGTCAGGGGTGTGACTTGGGATTGTCGGCAGTAATGCTCACGCCATTCCACCCCCACCCCCACCCCCACCGTGCAGCCAGTGACAGGCATCGAGGTGTACCTTGGACTCTTCAGCCCCAAGTTCACCCCATTCTCCTATACTGCACCCATTTCAACGTATTTCCTTATGGAATGGGGTGACTGTAAAGTCAAACACCCCAAGGCACACCTCAACACTTGTTGGTATCTGCAGGATTGGGTGAGGTGAAATGGCGTGAGCGTTATGGGCAACGACCCAAAGGCACACTCCAGTGCGCCTGTCCATCTCTGCACGGTGGGGCTGGGGTTGGCGTCACTTCAGTACTTCATTGCCATTCCTGTTCTGCATCTGTCTAACTCCTGCACTTTCAGTGCTAATACCAGCAAGCAAACATTCGGCATTGACAAATAAATGCTTGTTTAATTTAGTGACAATTTGAGGCCTAAGGGGTTGACAGTGTCTCTTTAAGCAGTAAACCACGAGAGGGTGTGGGTCATGGGGGGATATACCACTGCTGGTGTGGTTTGGCCACGAGGCACAGCAGAGTGGTAAAATCCTTGCCAGCCATGGTAATTCCCCCCCCCCCCAATAACCCACACCCTCGAGTGGGTTATTGTGATTATACCTTGGTCGTTTTTTATATTGAATGAAATAAAATTGGTATTTTAGGTTTTCCATTTAATTTTAATGCATTTGTTAGCCTGCTCGAAAAGCAGAAGTTCTGTAATCGACTGTGTAGCATGTTGAGGCATTAAGCATTGCTGTCATACAGCTTCTGGGTTACAGTTTGCATGGTGAAAATGGACTCGGGGATTTCTTTACTGTTTGTGTTGCCATTGACACAGCAAGAGTAGGGATTTAAAATGAGAGGGGACTGTACCAGGAACAGAACGAGCTGAGTGGACAGAAAAAAAGATTTAGAGGTGAGCCAGGAAGTGATTCTTGGAAACAATTAAAAAAAAAAAAGCCTGTTTATGCTTACTGATTCAGGCTTGCACACTGTTTTGCTTCTATTTCACGATGTATGGAGGTGTTTTCGTGATCCCGTTTAAGCGGGAAACAAGATAGCCCAGGTTGGGTTCGTGATTTCTGGGTTGGATTGTTTTATCTTTTTAAAAGATGCAGCTAGCTGGCAATCTTTGGCGTTGGTTATCGGGGAGGGGGGGGATTTACCATGGCTGAAAAGTGCCAGCCAGACGATCAAAATACAGGATTTTGTGTGTTCATTGGAGTTTATGGTATAATTAAATATTTGCTTCATGCATTCCATAGGATACTGATTGTATAATGTCACAGTAAACTGAAGTATGTGGAGTGTTATTAAAGTGATTATAAATCATGATATCCTTAGCCTATCAGGATTGTTTATTTCTTTTTTTTTTCTCCTTGTTGCTTTTTACCTTTGGGGCTGGGTACCCCCCTCCAAGAAGTCTGTGCTTTAGCACATGTGAGGTTAGCACTCTTTTCTGCTTTCTTTTTGCCAAATATTTAATAAAACTGCAATGTGAGTCACTACTCTGTGTGCTTTTGTTGCCATATCTGTATTGGTGGGTGGTGCTGGACTGTTTTTGAGTTTGGCTGTACTATGGGGCAGCCAAGGAGCGGGATGACAACTCTCCCTTCCCCCAGAGAGGAGAGCTATCCATCAGACGCTCGATCCTCTCCTTCCCCTGCCTGAGGTTGCTGCCGACCCCAGGTCACCAGCGTGGCACAAGGTGTGGCGTCCAGCCCCTCAACCCTCTGCGCAACCGGGCCGGCCCAGGATTGTTTATTTCGAAACATTCTAGGTATTTTATAGAGTTCCCTAAGAGGTTGTCACATGCAAACAGTTATAAAATTTGTTAACGTTTGAAGTTCAGTTGGTACTGGACATTTCCCAAACAGGGTATAGCTTTTTTTTTTCTATAGAGCTTTTTCTCCAACCTCCAGTCTGCCTCCTCCTGACGCCAGGTTATCCACAACTAACCTAGATATGGTTGGTGCTTAATCTGTCCTGTCAGTCATGTGTGGGCCTGCAGGATGTACCGTCGCTGTCCTGGTAGATCAGGGATTTTTCTCGTCTGATTTTTCTCCCCTTAAGGTGCCGGCTTGCAGTGAAGCACATGCAGGTTTGCTTGTCAGACAGTGGCTGTCCCGCTCCCCTTTAGTGTGTGTCCACTGCCGCATGGCCTCCACTAGGTCAAGTAAAGGGACACGGTGTCTGCTCTCCCTGATGAAGGAGAGCTGTCCTTGAAATGCCCGATCTTCCCTCAGCCAGCCCCTGAGTGACTTGAGTACATTCCTAAACTCGGCTCGCAAGAGTAATGAGTGCTAGCGCTACCAGGATGGCCAAGTTTTAAAAAAAACAAACAAACAAAAAAAACCGAAAATCCTCAGTATGATTTATTGTAGAAGTGAGGAAGCACCCCTACAGTAAGGATTTTATTTAGTTTTTTTTAATTGCCCAGGGAAGCACACTAGACAAATAGATGCCTGTTTTCAGGTACGACCCATGAGGTTACAATGAGGAGAATGCAAACAAGTGAATTACATGTGCATTTCTAAGGTTTTTGCACCATAGTAACGCAACTATTCCTGGATGGAATAACCTGAAATTTGGCATGCGTATTGTCTGTGCTATGATCTCTGGATCCTGTAAATTTGAAACTGTCGACTGGGCAGCTCGAAGATTCTAGAAGGTCAAAAATAAATAAAAATACATTTTTTAAGGCTGGCCCATCAGTGCAACAGTAGCGGTATTGTTCATTATGCCTGCGACCCAGGTTTGGAAATGAGCGAGTGTAAGCCTATAAGTGTATATATCCTAACCATTTTGTATAAACAGCCAATTTTATGTTGTAAGTGTTTAGAATATCTGCTCTACGAGGATGTGTTATTGTATACTCCAGTGTTATTCTGTCTCAAATGTAATTATTACCAGGTCCATCTTGTAAATGAGTTCTTCTCAACGATGTTTCACCTGGCTAAATAAAGATTGATTGATTGAAGCCGCCACTACAACACCGGGTGACCACGGGTGGCAGTGCGGCAGAGGTGCTGCAGGAAGGGGGACATTTGGCTGGGCTCTACACACCGCGGGGGAGGGAGGGGTGAAACTGAAAAGCCCTGGTCTACACAGGATGATTTTGGTATGCTTGGGCCCTGCCTTCCGCTGCCAGCCTCTCCTGTACTACTGGAGACTTTCCCTGCTCCTGTTATTGAAAAAAAAAAAAAAAAAAGGGAGGCAGGAGATATTACTTGGCTGTGGTCCTACCATGTGGGCAAGCCATGGGGACTCAGAGGAGGCAAGTGCTTGGGATTAGGGTTTGGCCCATATGGGGAAGGGGACAGCACCGGTGAGGGGCAGGATAAAGTGTAAATTAAAAATACATGTCGTTTTAAACTTACAATTTATTGGTTTTAACTCCGTTGCTTACAAGCATATCCACAGAGAAACATTATACATAAACATCATTTTACTAGGATTCCTTGTGACTGTTGCATTACTTTTTTGGGGGGATATTTATCTTTGGTACACAAATCTGCTAAGTAAGCCATGTGCTGCCATGAACTAGAATGAGACTTATCACTTTAGAAAACATTCCAGTCTAACTGTATGGTGTGTGTGTGTGTGTGTGTGTGTGTGTGTATAGTTATATTCATTGCAAAAAACTTCGTTAATCCAACAGTTAGGGTTGTTACTAAAGCAACAGATGCAGGGAAATGTGGTGTCAGGGTTTAGAACCCTAACACCCCACCCTCACCCTGCAGACACTGACAGGCGTCGGGGGTGTGCCTTGGGGGTCGTCAGCCCTAATGGTTCGTTCATTCTCAACAAACCAAAAACTGTAAGGCAGTTTCTTCAGCTACTGGGACATATGGCTGCAACCACAGGCACAGTACTGGGGTCCATGTTTCAGATGAGAGACATACAATTCCATCTCTGAGCACACTGGTGCTAAAGGAGAGAGCCTCTCTCAAAACTGATTCCAGTAACAAAAATGTTACTGCAAGCACTCTAGTGGTGGGAAGGGGTTCCTTTTCAGCAAGAGTCTCCATCAGTGATACTCACAACAGATGCATCACTGCTGGGGCGGGGTGCCTATCTAGGGGATCACACCACCACTCACGGCACCTGGTCATATGCAGAGTCACTTCAGCACATAAACCTGCTGGAACTAAGAGCAGTGTTCCTGGCCCTGCAGGCTTTCGCCCCATTGGTGCAGGGCAGGGTGGTACAGGTCAGAACAGAGAATACCACCCAATGTACTACATCAGCAAGCAGGGAGGGACAAGGTCAAACCCCCTGTACGCAGAGGGTATGAAAATATGGAGCTTTGCTTACTCACTCAGAGTTTCTATGCAAGCCATTCATCTGCCAGGGAAGGACAACACCCTAGCAGATGCCCTGAGTCGAATCAAGCAGGTCCATCACGAATGTGTCCTCAACAGACAAGTGCTGGAAGTTGTCTTCAGAAGGTTTGGTACCCCAAAGATAGATCTCTTTGCATCCCACGAGAACCACCACTTACCACAGTACTGTTGCAGGCCACCAACCAGAGGCACAGTACCCCTGGATGCTCTGGCCTTGTACTAGTCAGGGAGGCAGCTCTGTGCTCTCCCTCTTTTTCCTCAGATATTCAGGGTTCTGATCAATGTCAGATCCCAGTCAGCATCAGTGATCTTGATAGCACCAGATTGGGCCAGGCAGCCATGGTACTCTCTGCTGCTTTCCATGTCTGTGGCCAAACCAATACACCTTACTCAGAGGCACAACCTGTTAAACTCCAGTCAAGGGAGGATCCTGTACCCAAACCTCAAATCCCTCAGGCTCAAGGCATGGCTCTTAAGGACCTAGAGTATGCAGGCTTGCATCTCTCAGAAAGTGTTCTAGATTTTCCAAAAGGCTGTAGGAAGCCCTCTACTAAGAAAATGTATTCTTCAAAATGGAAGAGGTTTTCTATTTGGTGCTCCACCAATGGAGTGGTGCCAGCACAGGCAGGGATCCCAGCCTTACTGAACTACCTTATCTAGTTGCAGCCCACTACACTGAAAGTCCACCTGGCTTCAGTATTTGCTTGCATTTCAGCTGGAAAGGGCATCTCCATGGCATCCAACCCTATTTTCAAGAGGTTCTTCAAAGGTTTGGCCCACCACCCCCCTTAGGGAACTGGTGCCAGCTTGGGACCTAAATGTGTGCATAGCTAAGCTCAGGGGTCCCCCACTCAAGCCCATGATCTCAGCTCACCTGAAGTATGTTACCTGGAAAACTGTGTTCCTGTAGCCATTATTTCTGCCAGGAGAATTAGTGAACTTAAGGCTTTGTGCATTGAAAAGGACTACACCTCATTCCATAGGGATAAGATAGTCCTACGCGAACAAACAGGGAATTTCACCCTACGGTAGTTTCTGATTTCCGTTTGAACCAATCCATTACGCTACCAGTCTTTGTCACTGACCACTCTAGTTCAGGTAAACATAGACTCCACAGTCTTGATGTCAAAAGCGCTCTCAGCTACTACATGACTATCGCTGAGGATCGTAGGCAGGACAGACAGCAGCTGTCCTTTACTTATGGGGATGTGGGAAAAGGAAACCCAGCATCTAAAAGGTCAAGTTTCTCGCTGGATAGTTCAGTGTATCCAGTTTTACTACTCAAAAGTGGCAAGGGAGCCCCCAGCAGGGCTGAGGGCCCACTCCACAAGCTGTGACCATAGCAGCTGCCAGGGATGTTCCATTAGTGGAAATCTGTAAAGCAGCCACCTGGAGAACAGTACACACCTTCACAAAGCATTACAGTCTGAACACCCAGTCCAGAAGTGATGCCAGGTTTGGCACAGTTGTCTTGCAGAGTTTATTTCCAAAGTAGGTTCTGTGTTCATCTCCAAAGGTACTGCTTCTTAGTTTGCAAGAGTTAGGAATATTGGAGAATTCCTGGGGTGAGAAGAAAAAATTACGTACCATAGCAGTCGTGTTTCTTCCAAGGTATTCTCCAATATTCATAACTCATCCACCTTGCCTCCCCTTCTAGAACCAGTGGCCCTCTGCACTCCAAGCTGAGTAACTATGGTGAGGGTGCCACACACTGGCATAGTCTGTCTTTGAGCCCCATTGGGCATTGTTTTTTTCCCCTTCTTCAGGTTATTCTGACATTCAGGGGGGTTGTTTTTTTCCTCCAGTTGGAGGTTTGTTTGGATAGGGTTAGTTTTATTGTTGTTGTTATTGCATAGATATAGTTCTTGGTGGGCCTTTCCTTGCAGGCTCTCCATGAAATCTGAGGCATCATGGAACGCAGGCAGTTGATAAAGGCAGCATTTGAAAAGTGGCACGAGCCAATGATGGTTCTATCTCCGGACAGTTCTACTTTAAAGGCTGACTGCAACAGTTATGAATATTGGAGAATACCGTAGAAGAAACAAGATTACTATGGTAAGTAATTTTTTCTTTCTGTATGCCTTTCCCCCTTCCCTCTTATACGGTGAGTTCTCGTCAGACTGCAGATGGAGAGAGTGACCATGTTTCTCATTGCCCCATTTTGGCCTCGCCAGATCTGGTTCCCTCTCCTTCAGCTACTGGCAGTGGAACCTCCAGATCCTCTTCCACTGTACATGGGCTTGCTCTCCCAGGAACAGGGCGCCCTGGTCCATCTAGACCTCGGGTCGCTCCATCTACATGCGTGGCTCCTGAGGACGTAGTCATTTTTCTCTGGTATTTTCCTCCAGGGTGGTAGAGGTCTTAGTGGCAGCTCATAAGCCCTCCACCAGAGTCACTTACTCCATGAAGTGGAAGCAATTTTCCATTTGGGCTGCTTGCCACCACCTGTTTCCCTTCACGTGCCCAGTTAATGAGATCCACCTGGAGTACCTACTGTCCCTTTCAGATGCAGGCCTGCAATACTCTTCCATTAAGGTACATCTTTCTGCCATCTCTGGCTATCGTGTATCTGGCTGTGGCTGGGCGATCGGTGGCCCAGCTTGATGTGGCCTATACCTTTTTAAGAGGTATTCTGCATCTGAAACCCCATCCCGACTTGGGACCTCAACTTTGTGTTAGAAAAGTTCACCCTGCCTCCTTTCGAACCAGCCACAAGTTGTGAGTTATGTTATCTGTCTTGGGAAGCATTATTTTTAGTTGCTGTTACTTGCGTTCTGAGAATTTCCGAGCTTCAGCCCTCGTGTAAGGAGCCTTACTTGGTTTTTCACAAAAACAGGGTGTCTTTACGTACTAATTCTCAATTTCTCCCTAAAGTGGTATCTCTCTTTACTCTGAACTAGTTCATTCATCTTCCTGTATATTTTCTGGAGCATGCCAATCCAGAAGAAGCATTGCTCCACACTTTGGATGTGCATAGAATTTTGTGTTATATGCACAGAACTAAAGAGGTCAGGAAGTCCTCTCAGTTGTTTGTTTTGTTCGTCCCAGAATAAAAGGTGCACCTGGTTCTAAGCAGTGTTTGTCCAAATGGTTGACCAACTGCATTATTTTTTGTTACCGGAAGTATGGAAAGGAGCTTCTGGGTGGTGCTCATGGCCATTCCACCAGGGGATGGCTGCCTCAGTAGGCTGTTTCCGTAATGTGTCAGCTGCAGAAATTTGCAGAGCAGCCACTTGGAGTTCAGTTCACATTTTCACTAAGTACTACAGCTTAGACATCGCCTCTCGGCGTAGGGCCTATTTTGGCCTGGCTGTGTTACAGGGCCTTCCTTCTTAGGTGAATTCACCTCCGCACAGTCTCATAGTGCTCTCAGTTTTGGAACTGCTTGCTACTTGTCCTACCTGTTATGGCCTGCTGCAAGAGATTCCCCTGATGTAAGATAGTACAGTTATGTAAGAGCTTACCGTAACAGTAGATCTTCGAGGGGATCTCTTGCAGCAGGCCTTGCTTTCCCCTCCCTCCTTCCCCCAGACATGTTTCTCCCGTTATGCTTCCTCTCCAAGAGAGACCTTCAGCCTTCCCTTTTTCCTACCTTTTCCCCTTGAACCTCGAGCTCCTCCTTGGTTCCCTCAGCTGGATAATCTGGGGTCTCCGGCAGGAGAACTAGGGAGGATGTGGGGGGGCCGTCCACCTATATAGGGTAGCTGACGTCAGTGAATGGCATCAGATATGGGCAGCCCCCTCTGGTAGAATGCTAGCTAGAAAGTTTCTGTGTGGTCCTAGTGCCTGACAGCATAGTCCTACCTGTTATAGCCTGCTGCAAGAGAGCCCATCAAAGATGTACTGTTACAGTAAGTTCTTGAATAACTGTACTTTTCAGTGTTTGTTTATATATATCTTAGCATGGTTTTTCCTCGCGCCTGATTTCTGGTGTCTTTGTGGTGTAGTTTTCACCATGCATTTATACTGGTGCAGTTTTGACCTAGACCCGAGAGATCGCAAAATTAAAAAGGCAGGGGAGCGGGGGACTGTGCAGGAGGGACCAGAAAAAAGGCAGACATCCTGAACAGATACTTTTGTTATGTGTTCACAGAGGAAAGAGGTGGAAAGGGCGCCGCAAAAAAAAGTAACAGGAACTCTGGAGGGAGGTGGACACTCTCCCTTTGTTGGGGGAAAGAAACCTGGGAGCTCTAGAGTGAGGGAGGTGGACACTAGTCATTTTTCAGAGAAGAGAGTCCTGAAGCGGCTCGCTAATTTGAAAGTGGACAAAGCAGTGGGACCACACAGGGTTTATTCAAGGGTACTGAAGGAGCTCTACACCTCTGACAGTCCTGTTTAACAGGTTGCTGGAATTGGGTGGTTCTGTAGTACTGGAGGAGGGTGGCTGTAGTCCCACGTCACAAAAATAGTAGCAGTGAGGAGGCCGGCAGTATGGGCCATTCGGCCTGGCATTGGTAGTGGGAAAATTAATGGGACAGCTGCTGAAGGAAAGGAGAGTGGAATATCTTGAATCCAGTGGGTTACAAGACCCGAGGCAGCATGGATTCATGGGGCGGGGAAGGGGCATGTCAAGCGAATCTGATAGATTTCTTTGATTGGGTGACCAAATAATTAGATCAGCGTGGAGTGGTGGATGTCTTCTATCTAAATGTCATTAAGACTTTGACACCATTCACATAGACGAGTAAGCAAGCTGGGTAGCTAGGAGTGGGTCCAAAGGTGGCAAATGGGCAAGAAATTAGTTAGGGGATAGGAGACTGAGGGTGGTGGTAAATGGGAGTTCTCTTTGAGGAGGGGAGGGTAACCAGCGGGGTGCCTCAGGGATCAGTGCTGTGACTGGTGCTTTTTAACATCTTTATAAATGACATTGCCGAGGAGCTGGCAGGGAAGGCCTGCCTCTTTGCAGATGACATCAAAATCTGCAATAAGGTGGACACTTGGGGAAGGGGGTGATGGGTGGAAAGGATGAGTCGAGACCTGAGAAAACTAGAAGAGTGATCAAGGACATGGCAGATGGGTTTCGGTTCAAAAAAGTGCAAATAATGAACCTGGGGCACAGAAGCACTGGGGCAGAGTATAAAATGGGTGGAGTTTTATTGACGACAATCAAGCAGGAGAGAGACCTGGGGGTAATCCTATCTGATGACCTAAAGGTGGCCAGGCAGTGCGACAAGGCAGTTGGGGGGGGGGGGTAGTGGAATGCTGGGGTGCATAGGGAGGGGTATCATCAGCAGAAAGAGGTAGGTGGTGTTGACTCTGTGTAGATGACTGGTAACACCCCACTTAGAATACTGAGTCCAGTTCTGGAGACTAAATCTTCGGAAGGACATAGAGTTGAGGCGGTCCAGAGGAGAGCAGCTAAAATGGTGCAGGGTCTGCATCACAAGCCCTACAAGGAGACACAAAGGAAATCAATATGTACACCGTTGAAGAAAGGAGGGAGAAGGGGATATGATAAGAGATCTTTAAATATCTTACTGGGATAAATAAGGTACAGGAAGAAAGTATTTTTCAAAACAAAGGGTGCTGAACAACAAGGGGACATGCTATGAAGCTGGAGGGGGTAGATTCAGGAGAGATGTGAGGAAGTACTACACAGAAAGAGTGGAGGATTCTTGGAACAGTCTACCATCAGAGGTGGTGGGGGCCAAAACAGTGGTGGGATTCAAGAATGCACGGGAAAGGCAAAAGTGAATCGTAGTGGAAAGGAAGTGGGGGGAGCTGGAGATCAGGTAGGGTCTGCGGTGATACGGTAGGTAGGGAAAAAATGGGCCGACTGGGTGGGCCACAAAGTCTTTATCTGCAGTCAAATTCTATGTTTTAGTTTGCCTTTTGGCTCTGTTGGATATGAGTGCCATGGCATGCTGTCTGGAGGAGGCTACCCTGGATTTGCCCGTACTTGCCCACTATGCAGATACCAAGCATAATGTGGTCAGACAGTCCGAGGAGAGTTAAGTTTGGATTTTATTTTATACAAGAATGTTTGAATAAGGGGACATTACCACAAGAGGTGTAAAAAGGATCCTTCAGTGTGGTCATATTTATAAAATGATGCTGATGGGATGGTGCTCATTCTGTGAAGCTTTGGGGCGAAATAGATATATACTAGGATCTGGAAAGGGTAGTGGATTTCCTTTTTATATATATATATATAGGTATAGATATAGATACATATATTGAATTTTGTTGACCCGGTAAGCCCACTATATAAAGGTTTTTATTTTCCTCCTTGGGCTGGGTGGCTGTATCAGACTGGTCCCCAGCCCAGTTCACTTGTCCATCCCATGTCTCCACCATTCCTCCTCCTGAAACAGGATGGGCCACCAGCGCTGGGTGGGCGTCACGGAGCCCATCCCCTATTTTTCCTACAGATTTTCTTCCTGGGCATGGCTGGACAAGTAATGAGTGCGATGTGCACACTCCATCTCAGCAGTCTGTACGGTGGCCCTTCCCGAAGCTACGTGACCACACAAACGCTGCCATCTGGGTTCCTCCAGGTGATAATCTAGTAGTGAGTCACGGGAACCTCTGTCCCGGAGGAAAGAGAGCTGTCCTATGGACGCTCGAAAGTCTTCTCTCCCCGGCCAAGCCCCCAAGCGACTTGAGGAGTCCATTCCTGAACACGGGTCGCTGGTGTTGCAGCAGGGAGGCATAGATGCCCCAACCCGCTGCACCACTGGCCCAAGGATAGTGGAGTTCTAAACATTACAGGTGCCATTACAAGAGGCTGCCTCATGTAATAGTTAAAAATATATATTTCCAAAATGGTAAGTTTATTTGACATACTGGTTGGTAGTCAGTTTCTCATACAGGGATTTCCCTTATTTTTTGCTAAGTAAAAACACATTTTGATTTTAAATACAGCATGTTTGTTTTGAAAAGCAGTCATATTCACCATGATTTACAGTATGAAATGTTTATTTGTAAAGTTCTTGTGTCATTTACGGATAAGAGTTTCCTCTTGTCCATTTTTGTGCCAGAACTGCTCAGCTTTGTGTCAGTTATTTCACTTAAAGAACTTGGAAATGTACAAATACAAATCGTGAGACTGAGACACAGTAGCTGTATATAAAACCCTAAGGTATATTATAAAATGGGTTGGGAGTTTTCTTCGTCCTGATTAGCTGAGAGGCTCCTGTGGCTGGGCCTTATCAGGGCATATTGTGCCAGCCGGCACCTCTTCAGCCAGTCAGGACGGAGAACAAATACAGATCGCTGTGCCAAGATCTGTCCTGAAGTGCGTGACCGAGCTGGACTCCCCCCGCCCCCATGCTCTGAAACACATTACCTACTGTGCATTGCATTAACACACCCGGTGGGCCACATACACTAAATCACTTGACAACAAAATTTCTGACCTCTGCTGCCTAATCTAATTAGCAAAGTGATTGCATCTCCCTAACGCTGTGTTGCCAGCCAGGCAGATGCATTTAATGTAGAATTAGTAGACATGTTGCTGTAAAATGGATAGACTTCAGCCTGAATGGTAAATCCATAAAGATTAATTTGTAGTGTTGAGATCATCATTAGAGTACTTGTCCTACTCAAGCTTCTGTTTTAATTTATTCATTGTGTGGAAACAGTACAACCGTATGTGTTGTATAAAAATTAAATCATCCTAAAGGGGAACAGCACTTTTCAAAGCAAACTTATTAATATTTACACTAAAACCACAGTTTTAATTCCATGTAGGATCCTCATGGCAAACATCTGTTTTCCACAAGTAAATTGTAGCCAGGACCTGAAGCTGTTTTTTTTGTTTTGTTTTTGAGGGGGTGGGGGGAGGAAATGGGATGGGCTACTTCCTTAGATAGCGTATATATTTAAGAGATTGTAGATGAGGGGTTTTTATTGAATGCAGCAGCTCTTAGCGAGTCATCACTTCTTCGGGCTTCTCCATTTGCATGCTTGACTAGACTGAAGTAAATACTGTATACTGTGCCATGTCCATTTACTGTGGAACATTTATCAGCATTTCATAATTTTACATTGTACTGTGTGTTTTGTACGGACTTCAAACAACATGAAGTCTTGCTGTATTCTGACATTATGAAGTTAGCCCCAGCACTTGAACTGCTCCGGAGAGGAAAGAGTTAACTCTGTGCCAAAGCACAGAACGTTGAGCTCGAGCTCAGTTCAAACCTCTGTCTGCTGCACTTTGAAGTGCAACAGGTCAGATTCTTTACTCCGCCTAACTGAACAGTCGCTCCGGAGATCTCTCCTTCACTATCGGTTTGGTCCAGTAAAAACTGCTATTTTCATTTATTTTTCGGTTCAGATCCCTGTCTGCGGTACAGTAAGTACTTCAGGTAGTGGACTAGTGCTGAATTTATGGAAATTGTAAAAGTCATTTTTCAGTCAGTTCGGCTGAACCGGTTGTCTGTTATCTATCTTGTGTTTTTCTTTGAGTTCTGAATTTAGTGTGAGGTACCGGTCCTTATTGGTTCAAAAAAAAAAAATTTTATCGATTTCCAACACCCGTGACACGGTTAGGAACCCATAAGGGAGTCTTGCCTGACTGTTGCCAAAAAAAAGGGTAAATTGTAGGATGGCTTCGTCTGAGAAACCCAAGAGAAAAACCAGGCCCACTGGGTTTCAACACTGCAGTGAGTGTGGGGAGGCCTTTGCTAAGGCCGATCCCCACACCATCTGTGTTTATTGTCTGGGTTTTGGCCACCTTGATTCAGACTGCCACATGTGTAAACATTTTCCTAAGGCCACCCTGGATAAAAGATTGGGCAGGCTTAGGGAAAAGGAGGTCGAGAAGTCCGCTGACCCGGATGGCCAACCCAGTTCAGTTCCGACCGAACCTGAGGGAGTGCCCACTGACCTGGGTGAGACTCCCTCGGGTAAACGGAGAGCCAATCCTGAGGGGTCGGTTCTGGCAAAAAGAAAGGAAAAAGAAAAATCGTCTGGTTCGGATCCAGAACCGCATCATCCAACTGCCGAGGAAATTGCCAGAGCGAATAGTATAGTTGAATCGCTTCGTTCAGTTCCAGCTGATCCAACGCCTCCCAGTAAGCGTTCGGTTTGGTTGGTTCCCCCAGTTCAGGATTATTTCCCAGAAGACTATTATGAACCTGATTTGGAGGGGGGATGAAGATTATGATGATGATGATGATGATGTGGAAGGTTTGGATGAGCCCATAGAACCGGACATCTCCCCAGACAGACCTTCTGGTGTTTCCCCTACTAGGTTTTCTGAGTCCCTTTCCCACTTTGTTATACAAAAAAGTGGCAGAAACCCTCCAGCTCCGTCTGGATGAAGCTGTCGAGGAGCAAGAGGAGCCTGACTATGTGGAGATGATGGACATCCCAGAGTCGAAGAGATTGTCTATTCCCCTTCACAGATCCTTTGGGAAACAGACACAGAAGTTGCTTAAGACTCCAAATTCTTTACCTCCTGTGGACAGGCGAATGGACAAGAGGTGTATGTTGTCAGGCCCAGGCACGGTGTACTTGTACCAGCAATGCAGCCATGTTGGGGTTGTGCAGGCTGCAGCCTGTGATAAGGCTAACATACCCTTGGCTTCACACACACCCAGATAAAGACTCCAGGAAGCTGGATGCCATGGCTAAAAAACAGTACATGGCATCTTCCTTGGGACTCAGGCAGGTTAACTATATGGCCTATACAGCCAGATACCAGAAGTCCAGATGGGATACAGTTATGGAACTGGCTAAACAAGTTTCCCCCAGCTTTCCAAGGAGCTGGAGGGGGTGGCTGCTGATGGGACTGAGGCATCAGAAATCCAGTTTCATGCTGCTGTGGACTGCAGTGATGTGTCATCACGAGTCATGGCTACATCTGTGGCTCTTCGGAGACTGGCTTAGCTCAGATGTACTAGCCTATCGCAGGACACCCAGGCTAAGGCCATGGATTTCCCTGTCATCGAGAATTCTCTGTTTGGGGAGCAGTCAGAGAATTATATGAAGAAGATGGATGAATACAGGACCACCTACAGGAGTGCACAGGCCAAGGAAAGGCAGGCAGCTCCTCAGAAGCAGCAATCTAGGGACAGGGGCAGGCCCTTTCACAGGCCTTTCTACCAGGCACAGGCCTCCTCTCCTTTTCCTCAGAGGGGGTTCTTCAGAGGGAGAGGCACAAGGGGGATGAGCAGGACTACATCCTCCTCTCAGTCTAAGGCTCCTGCCAAGCAGACACTGTGATGTCAGCCCAGGTCGACTCCCCAATTCCTGTAGGAGGCAGGCTGGCTTACTACTTCCAGGACTGGAAGTCTGTTACCTCAGACAAGTGGGTTCTGGAGGTAGTAAGCCAGGGACTGGCCCTCAGCTTCAAAAAATTTCCAAAGCTGAGGGTCAGGTCCTTTCCACCTGCAAACATCTCCGAAACCATTGCCCTAGAGGCAGAGGTTTCATCTCTGCTGGCTCTCTGAGCCATAGAGAAAGTTCCTACACCTCACAGGGGCAAAGGGTCAGTACTCCAGATACTTCCTTACCCCAAAAAAAAACAAAAACCGGGGGAGTGGCGGCCCATCCTAGATTTAAGATACTTAAACAAGCACCTAGTAAAGCCAAAATTCAGAATGGTGAGACTGGGAATAATTCTTCCCTCTCTAAGGCCAGGGGACTGGCTAGCCTCCCTGGACCTAAAGGATGCCTATTTCCACATTCTTATCAGATGCTCCCACAGAAAGTACCTCAGGTTCGAACTACCTTCAGGCCATTATCAGTTCAAAGCAATGCCCTTCGGCCTAACATCAGCTCCAAGGGTGTTTACAAAATGCCTAGCAGTAGTAATGGCCTTTCTAAGGAGACAAAACATTTCCATATTCTCATACCTGGACGACTGGCTCACTGTGGGTCGGTCTCCAGACCAAGTCAAGTCAAAGACCCAACAAGTGCTCACTTCTCTAGGATTCCTCCTCAATCTTCCCAAATCAGTTCTCCAGCCAGTGCAACTCTTAACCTTCATAGGGGTAGAGTTAGATACTGTCAAAGCAAGAGCCTTTCTCCCTCTGGCAAGGGTAAAGGCCATTATAGAGCTGGCTTCTTCTTTCCACCTTCTGGTGTCTCGACCAGCAAGGCATTTCCTTCAACTCTTGGGCCACATGGCAGCTTTCACTGCAGTGGTCCAAGGGGCCAGATTTCAGATGAGACATCCAGTTCCATTTGAGAGCTTTTTGGTCTCAGAAAAAAGATCCTCTAGCCAAACTAATTCTAGTGACTCAGACTCTGATCCAGGCTCTCCAATGGTGGTTGGATCAGGACAACCTCAGGCAAGGGGTGCCATTCATCACTCAGTCTCATTCTGTAGTTCTAACCACGGATGCTTCTCTCCTGGGGTGGGGAGCTCACCTGGGAGCCCTCACAGCTCAGGGAGTGTGGTCCCCTCAGGAGTCTCTTCTCCACGTCAGTCTTCTGAAGCTCAGGGCAATGTACCTGGCTCTACGAGCCTTCTCGGACTCAGTACAGAACAAGGTGGTTCAGGTCAGGACAGACAACACCACCACCATGTGGTACGTCAACAAGCAGGGAGGCACACTGTCTAGGGCCTTGTGCATGGAAGCTATGAAATTATGGTCCCTGGCTTATTCTCTACAGACCTCTCTGGTAGCAGTCCACCTGCCATGGAGGGACAATGTGCAAGCAGATGCATTGAGCAGGATTTCCCAGGGCCATCACGAATGGTCCCTGGATCCCCTAGTGTTAAGTGATCTTTTCAAGGTGGGGCGCTCCAGAGATGGATCTCTTTGCAGTCCCAGACAATCACCAACTTCCCTTCTTTTGGTGCAGACCCCCAGTCTTGGGTTCAGTCCCCCTGGATGCTATAATTCGGGATTGGGAGGGGAAATTTCTGTATGCCTTTCCTCCTTTTCCTCTACTGTTCAAAGTCCTGGTCAAGGTAAGGTCACAATCTTGCAAAGTGATCCTGTTTGCTCCAGACTGGGCCAGACAGCCTTGGTATCCCCTGTTGCTGTCCCTAGCAGTCCATCTTCCCCTATCTCTCCCCAGGAATCACAACCTGTTAAACTCTTCTCAGGGGAGGATTTGGTACCCTCAACCTTCGGTCTCTCAATCTCAAGGCATGGTTCTTGAAGAGCTAGAATATGCAAATTTGCCTGTCTCAAGGGGTTCTGGACATTCTCAAAGCCTCCCGAAAACCTGACACCAGAAAAACTTAACTCCAAATGGAAAAGATTCAACATTTGGTGTTCCAATAAACACATATCTCCAGATACTGCTGACTTGTCTACAGTTCTGGATTACATGGTTCATCTTAATGGCTTAGACTTCAGACCAGCTACCCTCAAAGTACACTTGTCAGATGTTTCTGCATTTCTGTCAGTGGGAAAGCCCTCCTCACTGGCATCTCACCCTGTTTTCTGTAAATTCTTCAAAGGATTGCTTCATACCAATCCCCCCTTTAGGGATCCTACTCCTGCTTGGGATCTTAATGTTTGCATCACTCAGCTTATGTAACCCCCTTTTGAGCCTTTGGCCTCAACAGAACTTAAGTACTTGACTTGGAAAACTGTGTTTCTGGTAGCTATTATCTCTGCCAGGCATATCAGTGAATTGCAAGTTCTGTCAGTGGAGCCTGATTTCATCTCATTCCATAGAGATAAGATGGTCCTTAGAACCAACCGGAGGTTCTTACCGAAAGTGGTTTCAGATTTTCGTCTGAACCAATCCATGTCTCTTCCTGTGTTCTTCACTGATCATTCTTCAGGAGAGAGAAGATGACACAGTTTGGATGTTAAAAGGGCGCTTAGCTACTACATTGAGCGTACTAAGGCACTTAGGTTTGACTCCCTCCAGTTGTTCCTCACTTATGGTGAAGTGGGGAAGGGTAAACCTGCTACTAAAAGAACTATTGCCAGGTGGATTCTCTCTTGTATACAATTCTGCAATGAAAAGCTAGGCAAAGTACCCCCTCTCAGGCCTGAGGGCTCATTCGACTAGAGGTACAGCTGCTTCTCTGGCTGCTGTCAGAGATATACCCTTATTAGAGATATGCAAAGTAGCCACCTGGAAAACAGTCCATACATTCACCAAGCATTACTCTCTGGATATCCAGGCTAGGAGTGAAGCTAGGTTTGGTACAGCAGTACTGCAGAGCCTATTCCCAAAATAGGTTCGATACCCTTCTCCATGGAGGTACTGCTTGGTAGTCTGCATAATGTCAGAATACAGCAAGACTTCATGTTTGAAGAAAAAATTACTCACCTTAGTAATTACGTTTCTTCTAATGGAGTCTTGCTGTATTCTGACCTCCTTCCCTGCCTCCCCTCTCAGAACCTGGTTTTTGGGAAGTGGGCTGGCAGGTGCAGTGTTGCACCTCAGGGGTGTACACGGCACTGTCCCCTTTTTAAACAGGGCGAGTGGGTTATTTATATGTTTTGATAGTTATATTTGTTCACTACCTAGTTTTTGTTTTGGATTTCTCAACTTGAGTCTTTTTGGGATCCAGAATATTTGGTTGCCTTTTTGGCTAGTAAATTTTAAAATTTCCACATAGTGGGGGTAGTTAGTGTTGGCTCGTAAGAATCTGACTGTTACACTTCAAAGTGCAGCAGACAGAGGTTTGAACCAAGCTCGAGCTCAACGTTCTATGCTTTGGCATAGAGTTAACTCTTTCCTCTCCGGAGCAGTTCAAGTGCTGGGGCTAACTGCATAATGTCAGAATACAGCAAGACTCCATTAGAAGAAACACAATTACTAAGGTGAATAATTTTTTCTTCCCTGATATGCAGGATTCTCTAGTGTTGGTTTCCAAAATTGGAAGTCATTTGTTCAAATGATTTGTCAGATTCAGTAAGTTAAAGTATTGGTGTATTTACTTGTTTGCATAAACATTTTGCCATGAAGACGTTTTTTAAATTTTAGGTTTAATGTATTTTGTACACAGAACAGACAAATCGAACAGCAAAGTTACCCACTAAAGTTATTTTTTTTCTTCTTTTTTTTTTAATTTTTCACTGTTCAAAGCAGTCAGACCTGTATCAACAGTCCTGATGTACCTTATAGCCTTAGGATCAGGACCCTAATGCTTGGGTGTGTGCAAAATTGATATCCTTTGATTGTTGTATAGTACAAAACATTTTGGACTTATTTGTAAAGTCTTTATTCTTTTATGTCATTATACAATCCACTATACTTCCGCTAGAGTATCCAGGATTGTACTGTGCAGACATGGGTTATTGGTCATCCATGGCATATTTAACCCCCCCTCCCCTTGGAAAATGGGTGAATGACAAAATAGAGTTTTAAATGGAATAGTTTCTTGTGCACAGAACACAGGTTGTCCTTGCTCTTCTGCTCAGTGAGGCACGTTCTGTACTACATCTTTTATCTGTCCCATTCAGAGCAGCAAGCTATCAGGTAGTCATCTCGGTATATTGCGTGAAGGCCCAGAGGATGATGATAGGCTGCTTTTTTCAAAGGACAAAACCAGCAGTCCCTTCCTGAGTATGAACCATCTTCACAGTGGGATTTAGTGTTGGTGCTAAACTGTCGCTAAGCTATTTTATGGACAAGCTGTTTTAGCCTTTGGACAAGTGTCATATGACACATTTATCATGGAAGACTACATTTTTCATTGCCATTAGCTCAGTCACATGGGTTAGTGAACTCCAGGCACAATCTGTGGAGCAGATCTGGTTTTCCACAAAGACAAGGTTGCCCTGTGCTCCCAATCCATTAGCAGTTCCAGCCCAGGGTGGTTTCTGATTTCAAGCAGGTGATAGACGTGCACACTGATCCCTCTAAAGGTGCCATCATCACTGCATCCATTCAAACAACCTCAACAATAAAAAACGCATACACCAGAGTTAATATAGTTATTAATACAGACTGGAAGGCAGTACTCCTACTTGTTGGCTATCGCCTCATCAAAAGAGGCTTCATCGGGGGGTGGTACTAGCTAAAGTGCACAGTGTATAAATAGTGTATTCAATCAAACATTGAAACAGTGAAAATCAGAGAATGAAATCACATACAGAAGACAAGTAAAAGATGAAATTACAGTTGTTAGTGCACAGAAGTAGATTGCAAATAGAGAAGTGTGTGTGCAAAGTCATTCCTCTCAGTGCTGACATTTAAATCCAAAATTATTGTAACTCATTATATAAACATCTATATTTATGATGAAAATAATTGTTGTAATCATGAACTGATAACTGCATGTACCCATATCAGGGTTTTAAATAATTGATTAGCAGTTTTTTTCTTGGGACAATGCTAACTGTATAGAAAGTATTTATATAGGTTTTCTAGAAGTGTTCGGTTTGTTAAATACAGTGAGGCAAGTGCTATGTATATTCACAATGTTTTAACACTTTTATGAGCAAAACGCTAATCAAGTTTTGGAGTTAAATAAATCCCTGGGTGTCAGTGATCTAACATGCTAGCACCAAGACTGAACATCAAGGATCACAAATAGGTGCAATTGTCAATAAAAGAAAAATTGTTTAAAAAATAACACAATGTAGAAATTGAAACATAACCTGTCCATAGTGGTCTGAATGGCCAAAAATGGTCCAGTAATTTAATTTCAACACTATTGCTACAGCCGAGCTGCCCGAATGAGGATTCTGGCAGCCTTAACCTGTGGACCACTAGACCGGTGTCGTAATAACACATTTAATTATTATAATGGTGTAAAGAAACACATACTGGCACTGGTAGGGCCATCATGTCCAGTATGGGACAAATTATTAGATAGTGGCTGTAGGGCTGAATATAGCAGAACATATAAACAGCAGAGTTTTAGAAAATCTTAACAAACATTATTTCAAGTAATAATTCATTAATCTAGTTTATTTCCCATTTAAATAATAAAAATAGAGAATTATGGTAAAAACTATCCAGATGAAATTATCAATTAATGGAGCAAAAAACGAGAGGATGGGAAAAGCAGGTTGCTTTACGTGGTGGTGGTGGTGGGGTGGTGGAAGAGTTTGATTTACATACTGCATATCATAATAAACTAATCGAAGGACATGGAGACTCTTTTAAACATTGTCATAAACAAGAGGCAAATTGAACTAAAACAGTTTGTACCATGATATACCTATTTTCCAGAACCATTATTCACAGAAAAGGCTTAAAATCCAGCCTGACATTCAACCGTGCTGAATACAGTGTATTGGCATTTTTATCTACATGGATTTTTTTTGGTGCAGTATTTTTACATGCTCTTCACCTCTGAGTAAAGGGGCCACATGTTCCAGTACTCCAAATTTAAAACCACCAGGGTTAGAGCCATGGTTACTTTTAGTATGGGCTCCAAAAGCAATATCCATTTTACCCTGACATGTTCTTGTATGGGCTGTTTTAATGGGCGGTTTGCATGCCCAAAAAGCGGTCCGGATCCTCCCTAGGAACAAACAAAAAAATTCTGTCGGAGGTAGTCCGTTCCCATAAAGGCCACATGCAAACTGCAGAGAGTATAGGAACAGACCACTCACCCAAGTGATTATATTTAAAAAGGTTTAGTCAGGTGTACCATAAAAAGCAGAAACACCCCTGAACCCACCAACATTTTGGAGTGTCCCCATACCCCTTCCTCAGGGAAGGTGTTTAATTTATATAAATCAGACAATCGCAATAATTAACTGACTTAAGTATAACTTAAAAGAACAAGCAGTTAGAAATGTTACACCCATGGAGCGCTCCAAAAAAGTGAAGAAAAGCTAAAGCATACCTAGTGTTTCTTTGGTACACACCTGTATATAAAAAGAATCTTTTGTGTACAAAACTCTCAAAAAATATATTAACAGGAATTTAACCAGATCTAGCATAGTTTAACCCAGATTTACTCACTTTTGACACAACTATTTCCTTTAGCAGATTTAAATTCAAGTTACTCTGCTATCTATGGGAAACAGAGGAGTCATAGCAGCTTTTTTTGAGCACTTCATGGGTTTAACATTTCTAATTGCTTAGTTATACTTGGGACATGGCCATTGTTTGATTGTGCTCTCCTGTTTTGATTTGTAGAAGTAAATTTCTTTCTATGGCTGCAACCATTTAATTGGCATTATCCACTACTGTGGCGGAGTGACTTTTCTCCCGGAACCTGGCCGACAGCATAGCTGCCTCTTTTTAAAATATTTCAGCAGAAATGCAAATTTTCCATAGTCTCATGGACTGACTGGAGGGTGTGCTGTCAACCCGGGGACGTGGCGTGGGAGCTGTCCCCCACCTCAGGAGGTATTTATTACCTGCGGAGGTTTCCTGTACAGACAGCAATGAACCATGTTGTTGTATTTTTTTAAATGCATCTTTATAAAAAAAAAAAAAAAAAAAAAAAAACTTGGGTACACAAAGTAACATCCTGCAACTTACAGGTTAGAATAAAGCTCAACACACTCATGAATAACCTGATTATACTCCATGTCAGAAGTACAAATTTGAAGGTATATCTAAGCAGTATAGCAGCCCGGCAGTCTGTCTAGCAAGGCAGCATTTTGGGAACCAAGATTCCCTTGTGTCTCCAACCCATCTGACCTATGCCCTATCTGTGAGAGGTGGGCAAAACCCAGTAGAGGTTGCTGCAGGCAAATAAAGATATATCAAGTATGAGTCTGCGGGATATTTGGAGGAACATCACCAAGTGTCCAAAGTGTCCACCTTCGGACAAAAATGTGTTTGGTGGTTCACTTTGTAAGTTAGTTCTTCCATGGACTGAAAGTCCTGAGCTATCGAGAGCCAAGATTAAATTGTTGGAGGGTCCACTTGAAGCCATTGTCAAGTAATGGTCTTGTGTGCCGCTGCCAGTAGAATGTTCCATAGGTAAAGCAGGTCTTGTCCCGCTAAACTGGGTGGGGGGAGGTCAAAGATGATATTCTCAAATGCAAGTGGGGTCTGAATGGCAAAAAGTGCCAACAGCTTGGTTCTAATCTGCTGCCAAAAGGCTGTCAGTGATGAGCACTCCCAGAAGATAGGAGTGTGGTGTGATTGGGTCTTGCTGCATCCCCTCCAGCAAGCTGAGGAGAAACAAGTTCCCCATTTGTCCTGAATGACCGGTGTTAGAAAAAAAACGGGCCCTGACCTTCCAGGCAAACTCTTGCCACAGTGGAGAGCAAGTGGTTCTCAAGCCTGACTGAAAAATCTTGGACCAGTCCATTTCCGAAAGTGTAATATTTTCTTCCTGCTGCCATTTTTGTTTGATATTTATGGCCTAGTCCCCATTTAGTGAGCAGTGAACCATGTTGTTGATATCCACGTACACTTTCACATCCAGATATTAAGTGATTGTTTCATCCTCATGGTGTGTGCACTTCAAATTGAAGTCATTCTGGTTTAGCCACTTAGCAAATTATGATGCAGACCCCAAACCCCCACCCCAGACAAGATCATATCAGTAAAGCAATAACCATCTAATAATGTGTCCGAGGTGAGGGTTTGAACCTGCAAACGCAACTTCCTGTTCCCGCAAGCCCTTAAAGATGTTCGCACATGAGGGTGCCAGAGCAGCCTTCATAACCCTGCCTTGGAATAGCAGAAAAAATCTATCCCAAGATGTGAAACAGTTGTGTCAGAACAGATTTCCACAGTAAAATCATTTTTGTACCCTTGAGATTCTAACCCCAGGAATTCTCCAGTATGATTAACTAATGCAGTCAGCCTCCTGTGTGGAACTTCCCCGGAGAGAATGAAACATATGCAAATGATGGAACATCAGTTGACTTGTACCACCATTCAAACTGCTGCCCCTATTTAACCGCTGCGTTCTATACTGCTTGGATTAAATTCTCTGCCTGCCTAGTCAAGACATCACGGAGATCGCTCCTCAGCTTAGCTGATTATTGATTTCTTTTCCGCTAAAAAGTAATCAGTTTTATTTTTTTGACTAAGTGATGCCCCTGTTTTAGAGTTTTTAGGTTCCACGTAACCGAGGGGGAACCGTTCAGATTTACTTATATCTTTGACTTTTAGTAAACTTGTTAACTAACCTTCAGTTCCCAATCCTATTTTATTGGGTGTTGTGTTTTTTTTTCTTTTGATCAGTTCATGGTTCTTTCCTATCTGGGAACTGACCATGTTTACCTCTGACTGTTCTGACTGGAACAGTCAGCCATTTTATTTTATATCCATTACTGCTGGTTCGAGAACCGATCTTAAACTTATTCAGTAAGTAAGTAAATCGTGGGTGTTATGTCTGGTAAGCCAAAAAAAAAAAGAACTGCGCCTACTGATTTTAAACATTGTTTACAAAGTAGAACAAAAAGAAAATATCTACCCCTGTGTTACTGACAGATCAGTCCACAGAGGATCTGGGTTCTTCTACTTCCAAGAAAGATAAACCCAAGGAATTGGAACTGAAACCTGCTGATAAAGGTGAGTCCTCTTAAACCCAAATATAGTGGTGAACTGACCGCAGAGCCTTTTCCGGCTAAGAAAAAACATAAACAAAAGCATGTCGCCGCACCTCCTGCTGAAAAAGCAGTGGAGCTCTCAGTGGACAAACCGGCCATGCCTTTGGCCGAGGCAGTTGCACAGGCCTTTAAAGTGTTGCAGGCCTTGCAATGTGCTGCCTCACAGGGGCTCCATTCCTGTTCCAAATCAGCAAGTACTGGTTGAATCTTCAGTTCCAGTAGTGGTTTCTTAATCGATTCCTCTCTCGGTTCCGTACTCCCAGGATCCGGTTCTCTCCTATGAGGAATTTGAAGAAGAGGAGGAGGAGGACCTGAGGGAACTGATAGAACCGGAGGTCTCTCCGGATCAGGAGTTTGATTCCCCTCCCAGGCTACCAGAGGATTACTCCTTCCATTATTTAGCAGTGTCAGTGGCTCAGTAGGTAGCACACTCGCATCTGAGGCCAGGAGATCAGAGGGCTGTGGGTTCAGTTCCCACATCTGGCACTTGGGTTAATATCCCAGTACTGACACTGTAATGCAGCATGAGAGGGGGTGCTGCATTTCTGAGGTGCCGTCTTTCGGATGAGATGTTAAACCGAGGTCCCATCTGCCTGGATTGGTGGTAGTTCAGGTGGATGTTAAAGATCCCATGGCACTTATCGAAAAGAGTAGGGGAATTTCCCCGGTGTCCTGGCCAAATTTCTCTCATTCACTAAAAAAAAATACCACCAGCAGCTTAATCTGGTTCAAGATCAGTTGGCATTCATCTGTATTCCCCCCTCCCCCGGGTCGTGCCTGAAAATAGGCAGGATTTGTCTAGTGCACTTACCCGGTCAACAAAAGCTAAATAAAAAATAAATTATACATTTGTTAGTGGATCGTGAAAGCCCTCAACCTCTTTACCCATGAAATGGTGGAGGATGAGGAAGAGGCCGAGTTTTTGGACATGATGGGGTTAACACCCACCAAACGTCTCCTGCTCCCCATTAATAGATCTCTTAAAAAAAAAACAGGTATTAAAAATACTGGAAATTCCCACCTGTATCCTACCTATAGACAAGACGGTGGATAAGAAGTACCAACTGGCCAGGACTGGGGCAGAGTTTCTCTTTGTCCACCCTGACCATGAAGGGGTGGCCCAGGCTGCAGCCCGTGACAGAGCTAGGGTACCACTTTCGTCTCATCCACCAGAAAAAGACTCCAGGAAGATGGACAGCATGGCCAAAAAAAAGGTTATCTGGCTGCCTCTTTAGCTATTAGGCAGGCAAACTACGTGGCCTATGCTGCTCAATACCAAATGTCACTGTGGAATTCAGTGATGTAGCTAGCTCACAAGGCTCCTCAAGGTCTGGCTACTGATCTGGCAGAAACAGCCAGATGTGGACTGGAGACCATGAAGTAACAATTTCATATGGCTGTGAATCGCAGTGATACGGCAGCTAGATGGATGGCACTAACCGTGTCACTGTGGAGGTTTTCATGGCTGCGGGCCACAAACCTCATTCTGGAAACTCAGACCAAAGCTATGTATTTCCCATGTGAGAATAACTCACTGTTTTTTGGTACAAGACAGAGGCTTTTATGAAAAAGATTGAGTACAAAACAACTTACAAGAGCAGTGCAGCAAAAGAAAAACCCTCCACTTCATACAGACCAAAGGGAAGGGAAGGTAGGGGTAGGATGGCCTATAATAGACTGTTTTTCCAGGCTCAGGCTATCCCTGACTGCTAACAGCTAAGAGAATACTTCAGAGGCGGGGTTAGAAGGGGCTCTAGGCCCTCAGACCCAGCTCCCCAAGCCAAAGCCCAGACCAAGCAGAACCCCTGACATGCTTGCCAGTGTCACCTCCACACTACCTGTAGGGGGCAGGCTGGCTCTCTACTTCCAGGCCTGGAAACACATTACCACAGACAAGTGGGTGCTGGAAGTAGTAGGCCGGGGTCTATCCCTCAGCTTCAATTTATTTTCAAAGCTGAGGTCGAGACTTTTCCGACCAGTTGCCCAGGCGGAAAGGGCACCTCTGGAATAGTATACCATGTACAAGGCGGCTGCGATTGTGCTTACAAAAAGGACGACTCAATCACGGTGCTTATGTACAGGGCTACCCAGCAGGGTAGCAAGTGGATACGTGGGTGGGCGAGGTAGGGCAGGGAAGTACCTCGTGATACGTGTAAAGGGGGGAGAGGAGGAAGGAGGAAGGTATGTGGGAGGGGTGGTCGGGCAGCTGCTGAGCTGGACTGCTAGCATGGTGGGGTGGGTGGGTGATCGCTGGGAGGTACAGGGTACAGGATTTGGGTCCGTGCTTTTTTTTTTTTTTGCTGGCAGCCAACTTTTATTTTACAAGTATTTCACCCCCTGACATGCAGCCCCTGAGTTGAGAACTTTAGTGGGGGGGGGAGTGCAGGCGGGCGCAGCCTCCCACATTAAAAAGAAATACTTGTATCTCAGGCGCCACCTTCCATTTTGCTGTGAGTGTGCATCGCCAAAATTAATTTTCAGCGATGTATTCTCACCCTATGACACGGAACCTTCTGGAATCAGAAGTTTCCAACCTTCTGCAGGCAGAGGCAGTAGAACCTGTCCCCCTTTCCCAAAGGGGGAAAGGATTTTACTCCAGATACTTCCTAACTCTGAAGAAAAATGGGGAGTGGTGACCCATTTTGGACTTAGGACAGCTAAATAAGCATCTCGCCAAGCCAAGGTTCAGGATGGTAACCCTGGCAACGATTCTTCCCACGCTCCAACAAGGAGACTGGCTGGCATCCTTGGATCTAAAGAACGTCTGTTTACACATTCTCATCAGGGAATACCACAGACAGTACCTCGGGTTCAGACTGCCTTTGGGTCACTACCAGTTTGCAGCCCTGCCATTCGGCCTAACCTCCGCTCCCAGAGTTTTCACAAAGTGTTTAGCAGTGGTGGTGGCATACCTGAGACAAGGCATTACAGCGTTCCCTTACCCAGACAACTAGTTAATTGTGGGTCAGTCACCACAACAGGTGTAGCATACCTGAGACAAGGCATTACAGTGTTCCCTTACCTAGACGACTGGTTAGTCATGGGTCAGTCACCACAACAGGTAAGGGATGCTCTTTCATTCATTCAGAGCACCCTAGAGACCCTTGGGTTCCTGGTAAACGTCCAAAAGTCAGTGCTCCAACAGTTTCAGCTTCTGAATTTCATAGGAGCAGAGCTAGATACTCTTGAGGTGAAGGGCATTTCTCCCTCAGGACAAGGTAGACAACATTCTGCAGATTGCAGGCTCCTCTTGTCTCAGCCCACCCAGGCCAGCAAGACAGTTCGCACAGTTACTGGGCCGCATGGCTGCGGCCACAGTAATGGTGCTAGGGTCTAGGTTCCAGATGAGGGACATTCAGTTCCACTTAAGGGCACATTGGTCCCAAAGGAGAGACTCAGTCTTGAAGCTTGTACCAGTGACAAAGTCACTACTTCAGGCCCTGCAGTGGTGGCAGGACAGGGACAACCTCAGAGAAGGGTTCCCATTCTGGCAGGAGTCCCGCACACTGGTCCTCACAACAGATGCATCCCTCTTAGGTGGGGAGCGCATCTGGAAGAGCACATGGTACATGGCACATGGTCCCCTTCAGAGTCCCTTCTGCACATAAACCTGTTAGAACTCAGGGCGGTGCTTTTGACCCTGCAGTCCTTTGCATCCTTGGTAAGGAACAAGGTGGTACAATTCAGGACAGACAATACCACCAGCATGTACTACATCAACAAGCAAAGGAGAACAAGGTCCACTTTGCTGTGTACAGAGGCAATGGAAATTTGGAGTCTGGCCTACTCTCTACAGGTATCCCTGTCTGCCATCCATGTGCCAGGAAAAGACAACACCTTGGCAGATGCACTCAGCAAAATCAGCCAGCACCACCACTGGCAGGTGCTGGAAACAGTGTTCAGGAAGTTGGGCACTCCAGAGATGGATCTCTATGCTTCCCTGGAAAATCACTAGCTACCCCAATTCTGCTGTAGGCCCCCAGCAAAGGACACAGTGCCAGTGGATACCCTAGTGCTGGATTGGTCAGGAAGGTCCCTATATGCCTTCTCTATTTCCCCTGATGCTCAGGGTCCTGATCAAGCTTGGGTCCCAGCCAGCCACCATGATCCTGATAGCTTCAGACTGGGCCAGGAAGCCGTGGTACTACCTCCTGCTCTCCCTTTCTGTGGCCCAGCCCATCCATATTCCCCAGAGGCACAGTCTCCTAACCTCCTCACAAGGGATGATCCTTTACCTGAACCTCGGGTCCCTCAAGCTTGAGCATGGCTTTTGAGTATTTGGAGTTTGTGGACTTACAGCACTCCGAGAGTGTCTTCAGTGTTCTCAGAGGGCCGAGGAAACCTGCCACTAGGAAGACCTGTGCTTCCAAATGGAAAAGGTTTTCCATCTGTTGTGACAGAAACAGTATAGTGCCTTTTCAGGCGGGGTCATCTGTCCTGCTGGACTATTTCGCCCACCTGTGTTCACTGGGCCTCCAGCCCTCTACCCTTAAGGTTCACCTGGCATCAGCCTCAGCCTGCCTTTCTGCTGGTAAGGGTGCTTCTCTGGCCTCTAACCCCATTTTCAAAAATATTATTCAAGGGGTTGGCTCACCTGCACCCTCCCCACAGGGCAACCGGTATCATCATGGGACCTCAATATCTGTATTGCCAAGCTCATGGAACCCCCATTCGAGCCCTATGGCTACAGCACATCTCAAATTTGTGACTTGGAAAACTCTTCTGGTGGCCATTACCTCAGCCAGGTGAATTAGTGAACTACAAGCCATGTGCTTGGAACTAAACTGTATCTCCTTTCACAGGGATAAAGTAATCCACAGGACTAACAGGAAATTCCTTCTGAAAGTAGTCTCTGATTTCCATTTGATCCAGTCAGTCACCCTGCAAGTCTTCCTCACAGACCATTCTAGCTCGAGTGAGTGCAGGCTCCACAGCCAGGATGTCAAGAGAGCTCTGAGCTACTACCTTGACCACACCAAGGCCCACAGGCAGGATAGGCAACAATTGTTCCTAACCTATAGGGAAGTGGGACGAATAAAACTAACTTGTAAAAGGTCCACTGCATGCCGGATAGTGGCATGTATCCAGTTCTGCTACAGTAAAGCTGGTAAGGAGCCCCCAGTAGGCCTGAGGGTCCACTCCACGAGGGGCACAGCTGCTACAATTGCAGCAGCTAGAGAGATCCCTCTGCTTGAAATCTGTAAAGCAGCTACATGGAAAACAGTACGCTCTTTTATAAAGCACTGCTGTTTGGACACCCAGTCCAGAAATGATGCCAGATTTGACACAGCAGTACTGCAGAGCCTGTTCCCCAAATAGGTTCTGTACCCTCCTCCAAAGGTACTGCTTTGTAGTCTGCATTAATCGTATTGAAGAATTCCTGGGGTTAGAAGAAAGATGTACTCACTGTAGCAGTCTTGTTTCTTCCAAGGGATTTTTCAGTATGATTAAATCTCCCACCCTTCCTCCCCTTCCAGAACTAGTTGGGCCCTGCATTCCAGCTGGGTTTCACTTGATGCTGGGGTTCATACCCTAAACTTTAAAACCAGAGGGTGGTTGTTGTTCCCTTTCTTGGTCCTAAAAGACTCTTATGTATGGGGAATTTTGTAAGGCATTTTTGGGTTGTTATGATTAGGATAGCTTAGGGGGTCTTGCCCTGCAGGCTCCTTATAAATCTGAGCGTTATAGAATGCAACGGTTGATAGGGGCAGCTGTTTGAATGGTGGCATGAGCCAATTGGTGTTTCATCATTTGCATAAGCTCCATTCTCTCCGGGGCAGTTCAGCACAGGAGGCTGACTGCAGTAGTTAATCATATTGAAGAATCCCTTGGAAGAAACAAGATTGCTATGGTGAGCCGGCCCGGTGGTGCTGAGGGCTGAGGCACTGGACACCTTACCTTGCTCCACATCGGTGACCTGGGTTCGGGAATTACCTCGGGTCGTGGGGGGACAGGATCGAGCAGCCGAAAGGCAGCTCTTCTCTCCCGGGGAGGTTGCCTGCCCCTCCGTAGTTCCGCTCCCATTGGGTGGAAGTCCAGTGGGTAGGCGGCACGCGATTGCCAGGGGTGGGGTGGAAGGGGCCGATCTAGTACCTGGCGTGCATGTGCGCCTCTGTGTGCACACATGGGAATCTCTGCTGGGGTCCTGGGAGCTGGGGAGAAAACGAGGAAAAAATCCATAAATTGTAAATACATTTTTTTTAATTACTACGGTGAGTAAGTTCTTCTTTCTGGATCCGTGTTCAATGCTGCCTTTGGAGCTGCTATACCAAGACTGTGCTCTTACTTCGAGTAAGAGCTCCTGCAGCAAGCTACACCTTAAGAACTATGCCGCCAGGCACTAGGACTCCACGGCAAACTTCTAGCCAGCAGTACCTAGCTGGGGTCCGCCCCTTACGTCAGTCCACCCACCGACGTCACCCTCTGTGTAAAGGGAGCGGTCCCCAGCCCCTCTCCATTCTTTTCCTGCTGTCAACCCGTGGCTGCCTCGGACGCCCTGCATCTGTCGACCGCCATTTTTAGATTCTTTAGCCGGTAGTACCGCTTTTTTTCCCCCAAAAAATCGTTACTTTATTTCCTTTTATGTCTTCTCCATCTTCTCCATCAAAGCGATGGAAATCTAAGTGCCTGTGCGGGCAGCAAAACACTGCCACTCCCAGTGTCTTTTCTGCCTGGGGCCTGAACACAGCATGGATGCCTGCCCAGACTGCACCAGGTTTAATCACCGGACCCGCACCCGTCAATGCAAGACACTCCAGGCCTACATTATGGAGCAACAACTCGCAGCCCCTCAGCGCCCATCAAAGGCTGGCACTTCAGCCTCCAGATCGCAGTCTTCCCACAAAGAAAAACATTCGGGAGGGAAGCACCACCACAGGGACCACAGTAGATTGGGGTCCCAGTCCCAGGATAAGCCGTCCACCTCACACTCTACCAAGAGAGCGGACTCTGCCCCTCTGTCAGGCCTCTCTTCCTCCGGCCTGCTGTCGATGAAGGCTCCCGCCATTACACTTTCAGGGGGCGGCAGTTCTTTGGGGCACAGACCTTCGAGTCCTTACCTTAGCCTTATGCCATTCCAATAAGTAGGGTCTAAGACAGGGTCATCCGCCGTCAAGGCGGTGGCGTCTTCTTCCTCTTCTGTCTCGTTGTCGGCCACAGATGACAGACACAGATGCCGGGAGTACTCCCACTCTAGGAAACGCTTCCACTGAGACACGTTGGCCGCTAAGGCAAAATCCCTGACGCAGGTCTTGGATGACTGATCTTCTGACAGACGGAAGGACCAGAGGCAGATGCCACAGGACAAGGTATCAAGCGTGCAGACGTCTGGGGCAGCTACATCAGCCCAAATGCCCCCAAGTCGCTCACCTCCGAGCCTGACGTCAGGGCTGCCATCACCAGTTGACCACCAGCCTGACGACAGGGTACCTGTTGACACAGCTTCAGGCCATACGTCTTTGCCTCCAGTACTGGACGACCAGGCACCAGGAGACCAATTGACAGGTGACCAGACGACAGCCCCTGACGCAAGCCCCCCAGGAGACGCCAGGGCCTAGTGCACCGCCTAAGGAACATACGGACCCTAAGGGTACTCCACCACCGCACATATCCATGGTTCTTCTAGCAGACGTCTGGCAGCTGTTCACCTCCTGGTGGAACACAAAGGGGACTTGCTGCAGTGAGATAACCCTCTCCCCCTTCTCGGCCTCAGCCTGTACCAGTCCCAGACCCCCAGCCTTTACTGTTACCCTTATCCAGAAGCCCTGCTTTGCCAGGCTCAGAGCGAGTGTGTCACAGGCTGAAGTGCAGATATCGTCACTCCTCCTCTAGATCCTCGTCCTCAGACGACAGGAGCAAACGTCGGCACAGACGTATGCGCTCTAGATTAGCCTCCTCTTCCTCATCAGGAGACCATCCTTACTCCTCGGATTCTTCCTCTGGGATGTACTCCCCCCCCCCACCAAGCCAGAAGATTCCTGTTACTCTCTGAGGTCCCTCCAGATGACCCAACCTTCATGGATGTGATGCATCACATCCAGTTCCTCAACCAGTGGGACACAGAGGAGTTGGATCCCAAGAGGAAGAGGCTTCACACCTTTTGGTTATGAGCAACCGAAACCTCTGGTCGCCCCCCAGTCCCTCCCTTCCAAGATTTGACCAAATTGGCCTGGGAGCGCCATTCCTCCTCCTCGGCAGTCCCCAAGAAGGAGAAGAGACTTCATAAAGCCCCCAAGGTCGAGCCTTTCCTGGCAGTAAATCCGAAGGCAGATTCTATGATCCTAACCACAGCTCATGGTAGGACCAAACAGCCTAAGCATATGAGCTCACAACCCCCACGACAAGGAATCCAGGAAGTTGGACCAACTCGGGAGGAGAGTTTACACTTCTTCCACATGCTCCATGCGGTCCCTGAATTTCTTGGCCCACATGGTTCTCTACCAGAAATCTCTTTGGAAGAAAGCCCCTAGAACTAGCCCAGAAACAACCTGAAGGCCTGTCTCATACAGAACTCCTGGATGTCCTTCAATCCGGACTGGATGTAGGGAAGCACATTCTACGGGCATCCTACGACTCAGCGGATACAGCTGTTCATGCCGTGGCTATGGGAGTTTGTCGTCTTTGCCACTCCTGGCTACGAGTATCTGGGTTCAGGCAGGACCTCCAGGATTCTATTCTGGATGCCCCTTTCCACGGCTCTGTTCTCTTCGGAGAGGAAGTGCAAAAGATTATTACAGACCTGCAAGACGGTGCAGTCTGTCCACTAGATGTACAGAGCTGATCCCCAGCAACCCAAACGCAAGCCTATTTGGTGTCCAGGTACCAGTAGACAGAGAGGCCAGCAGTCCTGAGGTCCCTTCAGATGTAAGGCTTCCTCACAACCCTCTGGAAACAGCGGCTGTAGAAGCACAAAATCCTCCCAGCCCTCTCTTCCCGCTTCAGCCACCCATGCATGACTCCTTACCAGCCCCCCTCCTCCAGCAGAGGCAGTGGGGGAGGCAGTAGGGTGTCGGTTCTCTCTCTATCTAGACGGGTGGACCAGCATAACAGCAGATGCTTGGGTTCAGGACATTATAGAAAAAGGCTATATGCCGGAGTTTGTCCAGCTTCCCCCAGACAACCCTCCAGCTCCCTCTCATTACTCCCCAACCCACGCAGCCCTCATCCAGGAAGAGATCCAGGCCTTGCTCTTAAAAAGAGCCATCAAGCCTGTTCCCACATCTCAACAGGGAACCGGGTATTACTCCCACTTTTTGGTTCCCAAGAAGATTGGGGACTTAAGGCCCATTCTCAACCTCAGCCAACCGAACCAGTACATCGAATACAAGAGGTTCAGGATGGTGACCTTACCCAGTCTGATTCTTATGGTACGTCAAGGGGACTGGTTATGTTCCCTGGATATGCAAGATGCATACCTCCACATACCGGTGTTTCCAGCCCACCGGAGGTACCTTCGGTTCACCTTTCAGGGGAACCATTACCAGTTCCGGGGCACTGCCTTTCAGTCTATCCTCCGCACCAAGAGTGTTCACCAGGTGTCTTTCTAGCGGTGGTGGCAGCCACCTTAAGGAGACAGGGTCATTTCATCTACCCTTACCTAGACGATTGGCTCTTAACTGCCCCCTTGAGGCAGCAGTTAATCCACACCCTCTTGGACACGTTCCTGATGTTCCAGCAGCTGGGGATAACCATCAGCCTTCAAAAATCCTGTCCTTGGCCCTGCCAAAGGCTGCAATACGTAGGGGCCTTCCTGGACACACAGCAGGGAATGGCTTTCCTCCCACCCGACAGAGCCAATCTGCTGAGGAATCGGGCCTTAGAAGTAACTACGTCCAGCCATGTTATGGCAAGGACAATGTTGCAGCTACTGGGACATTTGGCAACAGCCAAACCCACGGTACCTTTAGCATGATTGCATATGAGTGTCCCACAATGGAACCTTCAGGTACAATGGGACCAGAGGTCCTAAGACCTTGAGCATCCCATTTCCATTTCAAGGGCTGTCCAACAAATGCTGTCATGGTGGCTGGCTTCTCCCGATCTAGAAGTGGGAATCCCAGTCTGTCTCACTGAGCCAAATCCTAACTCGAATGCATGGGGTTTAGGATGGGGAGCTCATTTTCAGAATCATCATACTCTGGGCACATGGTCAGACATAGAGGTGTCCCTGCATATCAACATTTTGGAGATGAGGGCGATCCTGTATGCCATGCAGGCCTTCCAGATTCACCTTTCCCAGGGACCCCTGCTTCTGCAGGCCAGTAATATGTCGGTGGTCTTTTTACATCAGCAGGCAGGGGCGGATGCACCCCTATCCTCTGTGCAGAGAAGCCATGAGAGTGTGTTATTGGGCCCTGGAACATGGAATCACGCTGACAGCAATCCATGTACCAGGCGTCCAAAACATCCTGGCAGATGAGCTCAGCTGTTCTCGATCCAGGACTCACGAATGTGAGTTGCTTCAGGAAATGGTGGATGACCTCTTGAAGATGGGGATGTCCAGAGCTGGACCTCTTCGCGTCCCCATGCAATGCAGAACTGCCCAATTTCTGCTCGCTAGATCCAGGGCCTGGTGTTTTCTGGTGAGACGCGTTGTCCCTCTGGACAGGGAGATTCCTCTGTGTTCCCTCCTTTTCCCGTAATACAGAGGGTTTTGCTCAGGATACAGGCAGAGGGAGTGACGATGATCCTAGTAGCTCCACTATGGCCAAAACACATATGGTTCCCTGTCTTACAGCAGTTAGCTGTGGATCCACCCTTTCAGCTGCCAGCTTGCTATCCCAAGAACGGGGCACATTGGTTCATCCGGATCTTTGGTCCCTACGCCTTCATGCATAGCTCCTGCAGACTTGGCCATCTCCAGGCATGGGGTCTCACAGAGGGTGGCTGAGGCCCTAGCAGAGGCTAGAAATCCTTCTATAAGAGCAGCATATGCCATGAAATGGAAACACTTCTGCATATGGGCAGCTGCACGTTCCCTGGACCCTTTCTAGTGTTCGGTGAAATCAGTATTAGATTATCTCCTATCGCTTTCAGATGTGGGGCTGCGATACTCTTCCATTAAGGTGCATCTCTGCACTATTTCGGCTTATGCATCAGTGGAAGGAAGGAGTCTCGCTCAGTTGGATCTTTCCTGAACATTCCTTTGGGGTAGCCTCTATATTAAAAAAAAAAAAACCCAGTTAGGGATCTGGTCCCCCCATGGGACCTCCTTTTCGTCCTAGAGAAACTTACTTTGCCTCCCTTGCGACCTCTGTTTTCTCTCCTGGAAGGTGTTATTTGTAATTGCCATTACTTCAACTCGAAGGATCTCAGAGCTGCAAGCATTGATGTGCAAAGAGTCTTATTTAATTTTTCATAGGGACCGGGTGTTCCGTCGAACAAATTCTAAGTTTCTTCTGAAGGTAGTGTCTGAGTTGATACTGAATCAAGACGTCTGTCTTCCTGTTTATTATTCTGAGCATTTGAATCACAGGAGAGGCCCTCCTCATACTCAGGACATTCATAGTATCCTCCGTTATTACCCGAGCCGCACCAAATTGGTTCGGAAATTGGACCAACTCTTTGTCTCCTTTGCTCACAGGACATTGAGGGAAACCTGTGACAAAACAAACCAGTTCCAGATGGCTGAAAAATTGTATCATTTTCGTCCACGACAAGTATGAAAAATCCTTGCCAGGACCGGTCAAGGCTCACTCAACCGGGGGTGTGTGGCTGCATCCTTTGCAGCTCTTAAAAATGTGTCTGCGGCAGATATATGTGCCGCAGCCACTTGGAACTCTGTACACACCTTTGTCGAGCACTACACTTTGGACATTGCATCCAGAAGAAGGGCAGGATTTGGCCTAGCTGTGCTCCAAGGCCTACTTTCCTAAACATCTAAGGGGAATTCCCCTTTCACCCTGCAATTTTTATTAAGATACTGCTTGGGACTCAGTCCTTAAGGTGTAGCCTGCTGCAGGAGCTCTTACTCAAAGTAAGATGGTTACAGTTATGTAAGAATTTACCGTAACAGTAGATCTTCGAGAAGAGCTTCTGTAGCAGGTACCATTTTCCCTCCCTCCATCCCCCTATTGATTTTTATCTATTGATTTTTTCCTTATGGGAAATTTCGGCACCTGCCTCAACTTCTTCCTGCTGATCATCCTTCGGGTCTCCGGCGGGTGAACTGAGGTGGGGCTGGGGACTGCTCCCTTCATACAGAGGGTGATGTCGGTGGGCAGAGCAATGTAAGGGGCAGACCCCAGTTAGGTACTCCTGGCTAGAAGTTTGCCGTGGAGTAGTAGTGCCTGACGGCATAGTCCTTAAGGTATAGCTTGCTGCAGGAGCTCTTCTGTTACGGTAAGTTCTTATGTAACTGTACTTTGTATACTCGTATCCTGGGATGTGATATCGGAGATAAGCTAGCAGTAGTTTTCAACCCATTAAAACCCTTACAGTTTTGGATTTTCACTTGCGATGCTGGCGACCAGAGTTTGGGAACGGACCTGGGTCGCTGGAGGGACAGCGGGAAGGGGGGAGGCTAGAGTGCCAGATGACTGCTTGCCTTATTCCGGGGGAGGGTGGAGATGTGGCTCACTGAGTGCTGACTTCTGGCGGAGGCTGGGAACGCAGCACTGCAGGGAGCTCGCAGAACGTAGGGGGCATGATGGACGCAGCATTCACCTTGACGTCTGTGGCACGCCACGCCCCTGGGGAGAAAACGAGAAAGCAGAGTTCCGACCGGCGGATGAGCGGCTGCTGGCCCCTGCGAGCCCCGGTCTCCAGTATCACCTCAGCAGCACCCAGCGTCCGAACAAGAGTGCGCTAGTTGTCCCCCCTGGCACCTTCCCCCCTCGGAGGAGAGGGACCGGACCCATCCGGTGAAGGGTGACATGGAGCTAGCACTGGGGTGGCTGCGATCTGAGGTGGAGGGGATGAGGTGAGTGTTGGAGGGGTCTAGGCTGGCCCAAAGGAGTGGTGGACCGAGGAGCAAAAAGGGTGTCATGCAAATAATTTTCCTTCCCTCTGTCAGTCCTCAACCCCATCTTCCCCCTCTTCTTGTATTCCCTCATCAAATTCCTACTCATCTGCCCATCCTCCTATTCTATCCCTAAACTTTTGCTTCTCCCTAGTCCTCCATCCCATTCCCTCCTAGTACCCTCAAACAGGGCTCCAACCCCGGTTCGGGTGCTGATACACTACTTCTCGCCCCTCTCAGATGCATACTAGCTCCTCTGTTGCTTATCTTTCTTTACTTAACACTCCTAGTTTACCCGGTCAGAACTGCGATCTCTGCCCCCTTCTGCTCCCCTCCAGTTCTTACTCTTTGTTGTTAGTTAGCTACTCCTCCTATCGCCCCTCTCCCCCACCCAAAATATTTTTTTCCATCTGATCCTGCCCTCCTTGCAAGGTTTCCCATGCATCCTGAAGGGGGGTTCCTGTCCAGGCAACCTTCCTTCTCTTCCCTCTCACCCCCATCCCTTCCTACCTTCTCTCTCTCTGATCTTCACTACCACTTACCAAAGCCCGATTCCCAACTCTAGGCACTTCTCTAATTCTTTGTTTGCTTCACCCCTGGCCTCCTGGTCTTTAGGCCCCGATTGCAACACATAAGTTCTCCAACTATATGTTGCTAGTACCTAGGCCTCTGGCCATTGTGTTATAGTATTGTAGTCTACTACGCTGTTATGTAAAGAAATTGCACCTGTATTTTTTTATTTTGCTTTGACTGCCTCACCCAGCTATTGTAACCCCCAGGATGCTTCTGGAAACAGTTGCTCGTCAGCTCAGGTTGGTTTTCGGATGAAACATTTTGTAAATAAAATAAATAAATTGGGATATTTGGGATCACTTTTTTTGTGGTGGTAGTACACAAATCTGGAGGGACCCTCACTGAGAAGCCCATCCCCTGAAACTGTTAGTTGCCCAAGAGAGAGTGACCCTCACAGACTTGCAAACCTTGAGCATTGTGTACAAAGTAAAGCTAACTGGGTGGTTATTTCTCCGGTCTGCTTCTTCCTTTGAGATAACTTTGCCAGACAGTGCAAAATCTATCTTATCAGAGAGAATATTTTTAAAGGCTGAAGTTGGATCAGGCATCAAACTTTTCTAACATGCACTGTCAGACAATCGCTTCTTGATCTCCTGGACATGATGCGTGTCGTCCTGGACCACTACCATGCCCCATTTATTGGTCGTTTTAGTAGTAATGTTGTCCATGCTTCTGAGTTCCCTTACAGCCTCGCAGTCCCCCGCAGACATATTGTTATAGGACGGGTGTCCCTGAGCAGAAAGCAAGGTCTGAATATCCTTCCTGATCAACTTGTCAAACAGTTAAACCACACGATGCCTCTGGGATATAATGGCAGAAGGTGCCTTTTCCCCTTCAGACCAGTTTTGTTCACTGCTTGGCTACCATGTGTTTGACACTGCATTTCAGATATACTACCGTGAAGCATGCTGTTGGAATCATCAGTACGCAAATCATGAACAGACTAATTGTCCATGTTAATCAGTTAACAAATCTAGATCTTCATGGCCATTATATCCACCACCGTTATTCTTGCCTTTGTTCAGTATATCTTGTTCTGAATTAATTAATGGTAACATCTACATGTGTTTCTGGACCCCCGTTTGTTGTCTCTGGTAAATTCTGGTATCCATACTAGTGTTTAACAGTGGTTAGGGATGAGGATTTTCTCTCTTCCCCAGTTCATCAAAATGTACATTGAGATCAAGTTTTCTAAGACGTTTAAATAAATCAACTTCTGTGTTAAATTTGTCTGGGTTACCAGTGGGGACGAATGATAGCCCCTTGGCCAAAACCTTAGTTTATTGTATAGAGGAGATATTTAATACTTGCTGTTTCTCTCTGTGTCTCCTTTCTGATCACCTGAGCACTTAGTTCCCCTTACCTTTTCAGTGTTGGCATCTGTGTGTTTTCCTCCTCCTTTTTGGTTTCTTGAGCCTTCTTGGCTAGTTTTGGGGTTCTGTCCGTGTCCTAAAAAAAAAAAATCAGCCTGTCACTAAATTAATGCATTAATTGTTTCAGTTCTCTCACGCACTGTACTGTTCAATATATTCCAGTTTGGCTTGGAGATCTACCACAACTTCTACTGCAGGACTTGCATTATCTTTCCCATCCATACACGCCTCTACTCTCACAGTCCTTTCCGTCCCTCTCAAATTTGCACCATTTTCTCTCTTCCACCTTCTTTTCTAGTATGTGAATTTTATTTTTCAAGTTAGCATCAAAAGTCAGGAATTGTGCAGTCTGTCTGTGCTGTTGCAGTAATTTTTGTAGCAGTGTGGTTGCACTTATCCTGCTCAGCCAGGATTTTACTGGTTCTTTAGAGCAAATCTCTAATTTAAAGCCCCCTCCCATCTGACTTTCTGGATGACAGTGCCATGAATACTCACAAGACTCTCAGCACTCTATTTTTTTCTAAATAAACTTAGTTATTTGGTCCAACTACATGTTAACTTCCAGAGTTTAGAGCTTTTCGAGCTTGTAAAAATGGGATTTTAATTAGACATTGTGAGTGCCATCCCTCTATTCATTTCCAGACATGCGCCCTCTCAGCCCTTGCCTATACTCACTCTCCCCTGCATTTCTCTGTCAGAAGAGCTGTTCACCTTTGTCCATTTCACTACATGTTAAGGACATTTTAGATTTAGAATTGGTTCAGTTAAGGTGCTTAAGACCCCATATGTGATATGTTTACACTCATTTAGTTTGGGTTTGCCCCCTCTTTAGAGGGTGCATAACCATAGCCCTTGTTAAATAAAGCCTTATTGTATGATATCTGTACATGCTGTGAAATTGTCCCAGTATCCTCACAAAGTTGTTTGAGTGCCTGACCATTGCACTGCTACCAGTTTATTTTTTTTATTTTTTTTGGGGGGGGGGGATTACCATGGAACACCTCCTACTATCATAAGTTGCATCACACTGTTGGCAATGTAAAAAGCACAGAGGACATGCTTTTATGCCTTTCTGTGGAGAAGATAGTATCTATGTATACCAGCCCTACTCACTAATGGACCCCTGCTTTCATGGTTCATGGAAGGGGGATCGTAATTTGCACATGGTATGCATCTTACCACCTTCAGTCACATCACAGTGCTGGTGGTGTAAAAAGCACAGAGGACGTGCCTTATGCATTTTCTGTTCCCCATTAGACACCAGGGGGCCACAGCGACAAGAGTGTGTGCGTGTGTGTTTTCGTTTGGTGAAGGGGGCTGGACAGGGAGCAGGATGGGTGAGATATGTTGCTATGGGCAGGGATTGGGAAGACATACTCCTGTGTGGAGGGTGGGACTGACTGTTGTGCAGGAGGTAACATCTCTGTGTGCCAGTGCTGCTGACCAGTGGCCCATCACCCTTCATGGTCCAGCAGGGGTGGGCGGATCTCGGCATAGCATTGGTTGAACTTGTTTGGCTCACTTACTTGGGGCCCTGGTTGCGTCTTGAGTCACAATGGTACCCATGCGCTATAACTCGTGGCTTTCTCTATGGCTTTCTCATGGCCAGGCATAATTGAGCAGGCAAAAACTGGCCCACTTTACACTGAGGATTGAACATATCTGTATTGTTTGTAAAGGTCAATTAGAAAATGAAGAATTTTGTGGAATGAGTTTACATTTTAGATATTCCTGTTCAAAATTAACACTTAATTATTTAAAAAAACTTATATTTGATCAAATTTGGGGATTTCTTCCCAGTTAAAGGACTTACAAAAAATATGATGTTAATGGAAACAGGGTCGGTCCTGATGTTGTTGTGATCTCCTGTTGTAGGTGCAGAACTATCCAAACAAGTTATGTTTTCTGATAACCTCTCTGAAAAGTGGTTGTCTGCTGTTATGCAACCTTTGGAAGTTAAATGTAAGCTTGCATTGTTCTTCTGTAAAGCATTTAAATATACAGGGACTTACAAAATGTAGTAAGCAGCGTCAGAGTGCTCTTGTTATGTACTGATAGTATCGCTTGTATTGGTTTTATTTTGAAGTATACTGAATGTTTGTGCCAAAACGGTCTAGTTTTTAGCCTACAAAGGACTCCATCCTGTATTTCTCTACGCAGGAACTTGGAACATTGTAATCTTGGCAATTGCTAGTTTCTTTACTTCAGTTCTGTTTACCTCAGTTACTTTTGAGTAAACTGGGCAGCAGTTTAGCAGAGACATGGTATTGACTTCCTTAACGGAAAACTGTCCAAAACAGTGGTGGCAATTACCAGGGCTGCAAAAACGCCCAATTAAAACAACCTATATAGTTTAAAATTACTGCAGCTAACCTTTAATGAGTTATTTCTTGTTGTAATATTGGTCTTGGATGTGCCATGTCCAAAGTGCCGCTGCACCAGAAGATGGAGTGTGACCCTGGCATCCTGTCCTGTTCCGGAATGCTCGTAAAAATGACAAGCGAGGCACATTTAAATGGAATAAAGAAGCATTGTCTCATGTAGAGGTCTCTTAACTGTCTCCTCTCAAAGCAACCTGTGAATGGTAGTAGTGTATGTACCACACAGTTGAGCTCAAGTTCTGTCATGCAGTGCGCTTAAGGCTAGAAATTGGGCATGCACAGTAGCGCTTAGGTGCTACTCGCGATGACCCAACCTCGAGCTCCAGCTTTATAACTCAATTTGGTACTCTTACACTGCTCTGTTTTCACTGGAATTGCTCTAGAGGTACAGTTAAGAGACCCTACATGGGACAATGTGTCTTTATTCCGCTTAAATGTGTTTGCTCTGTCATTTTTACAAGCATTCGAACAGAACAGGATGCCAGGGTCACAGTCCGCTCTCAAAAGTGGGCACTGTGGACATGATACATCCAGGACCAATATTACAACAAGAAATAACTCATGAAAGGTTAGCTGCAGTCATTTTAAACTATACAGGTTGCTTTAATCGGGCATTTTTGCAGCCCTGATATTTGCCACCACTGTTTTGGACAGTTTACCTTTAAGGCAGGCAACAAACACCAGCATAGAAAGTTGAGTCCTTTTGGCAGAAATGGGCAAAGACCTTTTTTTTTTTTTGTGTGATTTTCACATACTTCAGGCAGTTCCTATTATACTTTGGACCACTGTAGCCTGTAGTTTTGGTATATTAAACTGCACATAAGCAGGCAAAATAAATCCCCAAGATTAATATCAAGAATACTTTACCACCTGAGCTGACCCTAATAGCACGAATAGTCATAATTTGCCCTATATAGTAATGGCAAAAAATAAATAAATATTCAGGCATTCAGTAGGGTTGAAGCATATCGCCACAAATGAAGGAAAATGCACAGTTAGGTACGAAATTCCCCCGATTCTTGGTGAGCGTAGAGTGTGTTCCTCGGGTTTAATGTACTGCTTAATGTAGGGATGGGGTCACCCTAACATAGTGGCACGGTCTTTCAAGGCACAGCAGTAACTCACACAGTAATGTTTGAGAGAGGGTATCACAGTTAGGGTAACCCGAACTCTCCTGTGAGTGATTGTTCAAACATCTAGAAACATTACACTACAGACTGACTTGAGGGTCATGGGAGTTTTGTACCCTGACTTTGCATTTGCTTTCTTTAGTGGTTTTGTAGTTCAACCCTAGCAAATTTATTTTTTTGTATTTTGCATTTATACGTTTTGCCAATATAAAACTCTATTCAGCAGTTCTCATTTCAGAGGAGGTGCTGGATAGCACAAATAGTTACATAGAAACATAGACTCTGATGTCAGTTAAGGACCACCTGGCCCACCCAGTCTGCCCATTTCCCTACCTATTGGATAAGCTGCAGATCCTAGTTAACCAACAGCCTACTTCCTCCTGCCCCTCACCAGACTTGCCTTAATATCTGTCCCATGCATTCTTGAATTCCCCGACAATGTGTGACTCCACAACCTCAGGAAGGCTGTTCCATGCATCCACCACCCTCTCTGTGAAAAAATACTTCATCACGTTGCCCCTGAGCCCTCCCCCCTCTGTCTTCAAATTGTGCCCCCTTGTTCTTGCACATCTCTTTTTCTAAACTATACTACCCTCTACTATCAACGTTGTTGATTCCCTTGAGGTACTTAAAGGTATCTATCATGTCCCCCCTTTTCCCTCCTGTCCTCTAGGGTATACATATTAATCTAATTTAGTCTCTCCTTGTATGGCTTATGGTGCAAACCCTGCACCATTTTAGTTTCCCTCCTCTGGACTGCCTTCATCCTGTCTGTCCTTGCGGAGATGGGGTCTCCAGAACTGCACACGGTACTCCAGATGGGTCTCACCAACTGTCTGTACAGAGGGATAACAACCTCCTGTTTTCTACTAGTGAAGCCTCTCCCTATGCATCCCAGTATCCCCCCAGCCCTCCTTACTGCCTTCTCACATTGCTTGCCTACATTTAGATAATCTGAAATGACTACCCCCAGGTCCCTTTCCATTTTAGTTGTTGTTAGTATCAGACCCCCCATTGTGTACTCTTCCCCTGGGTTTTTGTTTCCCAGATGCATTACTTTGCACTACTTTGCATTGCAATTACAACATAAGTTACAATATAAATGTATTACATAAAGTGAAAATTATGTATATATGAACAGTGCAGCATGAAAAGGCAGCACAGTATCTGTAATGTGCAGGGACGTGCAGCACTGTGTACAAACAGAAATCATTACACTAATAGACTTCTGAGAGAAAGTAGATAAAAAAAAAAAATGCCTGCTACTTGGCTAGGGTAACATGAACAAAGGCTGCAGTTACATTGATCTGTACAGATGCTATCAATCATAGTTCATCAGGACGTGGATATGGTGTACTATCTACACTTCTGGCAGAATTCTTTTCCCTTTAAATCTGGCCAGAATGTTTTCAAGCTGGCTCTTCCCACCCATCCACCCAGGTGGTATCCTCCTAGGCACCGCCCCGTGATGCCAGATCTCCCTTTCTGCTGGAAGCATCAGGTTTCCACCCTCGCAGCTCTGCACTTGGTGTAGGCCCTAACTTTTCTAAAACATTTTAGTCTACAAGCTTCAAATTTTTCAACTTCTTTTCTTGAACTATGGAATTGGGTGACCTGAAATCTGGACCTGGTTTTAAGTGGTGCTTTTGCGGCCAGAAAATGTTGTGCACCGACCGGCACACCATGTGAGACTGCTGCCTGGGTACACACCACAACTCGCAGGCTAGCGGCCTGTGCGGTACCCTTCATTCCTCCACCTAGGAGGATTGTCATGCTCGCCTCCTCCTAGGCCATCCAGACAAACTGGACCCTCCCATTAAATCCAAGTAAGACGGTTTCCACAGCTGTGGGCCCAGCTGAGCAGCTTGTCACCTTCGAGGAGGCCGTGGCCCAGGCCTCAGCAGGTGCTTGATCCATGTCTGCCCTGGTTCTGGTGGGCATGGGTGCCTCGTTTACCAGGGCATTCCAGGACTTAAATCAGTCCCTTCCGACTCTCAGGGAGGGCCCTTTCCAGGGGTTGAAATCTTCTAAATGGTACTCCAACAGTAAGACGTCCCGGTGCAGGTCATGGGACTGTGAGCTCTCTCTGGCCTCTAGTTACATACTAAAATGCCAGCAGAGGAGGCCTATTGGTCTTTCGTGTCTGCTCGATAGTCAGTACCCATACTGGGTGCCGATTTTGCTGTCTCTCCCCCCCCACCCCCACCCTGGGTTCCTCTGTCCCCAGTCCAAGATGTTCCTTTGTATTGGACTTTGTCAGCTTCACCCTCCCCATTACCTGTCCCAGCCCCTCTTAAACCCCTCCACAGCCTCTGCCTCCACCAGCCCCTTGGGCAGTGCATTCCATGATTCCACCACCCTCTCCATGAAGTAATACGTCCTTCTTTCCCCCCTGAGCCTCCCCCTCTAGCTTCCACCTGTGTCCTTTAGTTACCCCCCCCTTGGAGCAACCCGACTGGGTCTCTCTTATTGATTCCCTTTATGTACTTGAAGACCTCTCGTGTTTCTCCCCGCCCCATCCCTCCTCTCCTCCAGGGTGTACATTTTGAGCTCCTCAAGCCTCTCCCCATAGGTCCTTTCCCCCAGGCCCCAGATCATTTTGGTTGCCCTCCTTTGTACCCTCTCCAGGAGTGCAATGTCCCCCCTTATGTGTGGTCTTCAAAACTGCACACAGTACTCAAGGTGTGGCCTAACCAAGCAGTTATACAGAGGAAGGATCACTTCCGCCCTTCTAGAGTTAATTTTCCTGGCGATGCAACCCAGCATCCTATTGGCTTTTGCCGCTGTCCTGTAAGTCTCAGAGTTCATTCTGACATACACCACCCCAAGGTCCCTCTCACCCTTTGAAACTTGTAGTGTCCCCCCCCCCGGATATACCCTTGGCTTGGAGTTCTGGCACCCCAGGTGCAGAACCCTGCATTTCCTCTGCACTGAACTTCAGTTTCCATTTTCTTGACCACCTTTCTAGAGCCTCCAGGTCCTCCTGCAGGGCCAATCTCCTCTCCTTCCCATCCACCACCGCACCCAGCTTCGACTCATCCTCAGAGAGACTTATTTCACTCCTGATACCCTTCCTTATGTCAGAGACATAGACGTTAAGCAGGAGGGGTCCTAGTACCGATCCCTGGGGAACCCCAGTAATGACCCTCCTTGGAGATGAGACTAGCCCCCCAACCATCACCCTCTGAGTACATCCCGAGAGCCAATTTCCTATCCATCTGATCATCTGCATCCCCACCCCCATTTCCCCCAGCTTAGCCAACAGACCACCATGAAACATAGAATTTGACGGCAGATAAGGACTGCTTGGCCCACCTAGTCTGCCCATTACCCTACCTAACGGATAAGCTGCAGATCCTAGTTGACCAACAACCTACTTCCTCCTACCCCCCACTAGAATTGCCTTATGTCTGTCCCATGCATTCTTGAATTTCCGACTGTTTTGACTCTACCACCTCAGGAAGGCTGTTCCATGTATCCACAAACCTCTCTGTGAAGAAATACTTCCTCACATTACCTCTGAGCTGTCCCCATCTATCTTCAAATTGCGCCTTGTTCTTGCATCTCTCTTTTCTGAAAGATGCTACCCTCTTGGACTTTGTTGATTCCCTTGAGGTATTTGAAAGTTTCTATCATGTCCCCCCTCTCCCTCCTTTCCTCAAGGCTATACATCTTAAGTTTCTTTAGTCTTTCTTCATATGTCTTCTGATGCAGACCCTGCATCATTTTGGTTGCCCTCCTCTGGACAGCCTCCACCCTGTCTGTCTTTGCGGAGATGGGGTCTCCAGAACTGTACACAGTACTCCAGATGTGGTCTTAACTGTCTGTACAGAGGGCCAACAACTTACTGTTTTCTATGGTGATGCCTCTCCCTATGCATCCCAGTATCCCCCAGCCCTCCTTACTGCCTTCTCACATTGCTGGCTCACCTTTAGGTCATCTGACGTGACTACCCCCAGGTCCCTTTCCATTTTTGTTGTTGTCAGTATCTCACCCCTCATTGTGTACTCTTCCCCTGGGTTTTTGTTTCCCAGGTGCATTACTTTGCACTTTTTTGCATTAAATCCAAGCTGCCATACATTTGACCATTCCTTCAACCTTGCCAAGTCCCTTATCATCCTTTCCACTCCACCTTGTGTATCAACCCTGTTACAGATCTTTGTGTCATCTGCAAAGAGACATACTTTCCCTTCCAGTCCCTCTGCAATGTCAATGGGGTACCGAATCAAATGCCTTGCTGAAGCCTACAAAGAGGACGTCCGCTGGCCTACCCTGGTCCAGGGCACTTGTCACCCAGTCGTAGAACTCCACAAGGTTTGTCTGACACGATCTTCCTGGGACAGAGCCATACTGTCTATCGTCCAGGTACCCCATTTGCTCCAGTACCCCCCCCCAGCCTTTCCTTGACAATACCCTCCATCACTTTGCCCACCACCGACATCAGGCTAACGGGCCTGTAGTTTCCCGCCTCCTCTCTTCATACTCTCTTGTTAATAGGCATGATATGGGCCACCCTCCACTCTTGGGGTACCCACTCCGTCTTCAGATAGATGTTGAAAAGCTCTGCCACGGGGGTCACCAAGACCTCCGCCAGTTCCCTCAGTACCCTGGGATGTATTTCATCCGGCCCTGGTGCTTTTTCTGTTTGAAGGGACCTGAGGGCTTCCCTCACTCTCTCTCTCTCTTCCAGTATTTCAACTTCCACGTCCTCCACCTTTGCTCCCTGCACTGTCATCTCCCCACCTGACAGTGCTGGCCCTTGCCTCTCCACATACATGTCAGGGCTCCCTAACTCTAAGGGTCCCACCCCTTCTCCCGGGTTACGCCTTCTTTCCCCCAACAGATGTAGCTCCCCCATCCTCCCTAGTAAAAACTGAAGCAAAATACTCTATTAATACCTCGGCCTGCTCCCCCGGATCCTGTGTCCATCCTTCCTCTGTCCTAATCCTGCTGATCTGCCTCTCACTTTCCTTTTTTTCCCAGTGTGTCTAAAGCACCCCATGTCCACCCTGCTGATCTCCCTGGCCAAGATCTGCTCCTTCCTTGCCTTAGCCGCTTTCACCACCCTGGTGACCCTCCTGGCCATCAGCTCATACTCCCCATGATTCCTTTCGCTCCTTGATCGTTTGAAGCACTTATAGACCGTCTTCTTATCCCTCACCACCTCCTGAACCTCCTGGGTCCACCAACAGGGTTTTCTGGCCTTACCGGATTTGCGCCTCTCTCTTGCACAGGACCTGGTAGCCTCCTGTGCCTTCCTCCTAATGATCTCCCACCTGCTGTCAGCATCCATGTCTGGCCTAATCCCGTCCAAATGACCCTTAAGGATCCTTCCCATCTCCCTGAAATATCCGCACCCCTGAAGTCAGTTACCGCCGTCGTTGTGTGACTTTCCTCCCCCCTCAGGTCCAGGAAAAACCAGACTGGCGTGATCACTCCCCGCCAATGGGTCCCTCACCTCCAGGCTCCCAATCTGGTCACTGTCTGCCAGGACTACGTCCAGTGTCCTGGCCTCCCTAGTTGGCTCCCCCACCTGCTGGGTCAGGAATGCGTCCTGGAAGGCATCCAGCAACCTCTGCTCCTTGGCCACTGGGGACGTTATAGTCCCCCAGTCTATTCCTGGCATGTTTAGGTCCCCCATCACCACTACCCTTCCCTTGCCCAGTCTACAGTGACCCACAACATTAGCCACCAAACTTTCTTCCAGAGCCTCCGCCAGCGCAGGTGGTCTGTATACCACCCCTAACTTTACTCTCTTAGCCCCCTGCATTTGCAGGGTGACCCAAATCGCCACCACATTCCCCTCTGCCTCCTCCACCCCTCCTATACCGATGCCATTTTTGACTATTAGTGCTACACCCACCCCTTCCCTCTCCCCTGTCCTTCCTGAACATAGTGTAGCCCTCCAGATTTAGGTCCCAATCGTGCCCTTGGGTGGCCCAGGTCTCGGTGACAGCTGCCACATCCACTGCCCCCTCCACTAACATCACCTGGAGCCCAGGCATCTTATTTCCTAAGCTCCTGGCATTTATCAGAACCACCCTCCACCCCTTTCCCCTCCTCCCATTCCCCACCCTTGTGCTCCCGTTTGGCTGCATGCTCCCACTCCCCTGCACCCTTACTGTTAGCCTTTTTCCATAGCCCTCCAGCCCCTTACGGGAGTGGAGACCGAGACTGTCCTTTATCGTACCCCCTGCAACAGCCCTTACCTCGATCCCTCCCCCCTTCACAAGTTTAAACCCCACCTTTCACTGATGAACCCTGCTAATCTCAGCTTTAAGAGTTCTCTCCCCTCCAAATTGAGGTGGAAGCTGTCCCTTGCGTACAGCCCCTTATCCTCCCAGGTTGTCCCCCAGTCCCCCACAAGGCCATACCTTCTAGCCTCACACCCCTCCCTGAGCCACTGATTTACCACCCTAATTTTATGCTTGTTCTCCCCACTAGCCCTCAGCACTGGCAGGATTTCTGAGAAGATCATTGCGCATCCTATGGAATGGCAAACCATGACTAGCTCCCGAACCCTTGCCTGTATCTCTAATTCACTATTCCCATTTATGTCACTTGTACCCAGGTGCACCAGTATGTCCGGGGACCCCCCACATTCCCTTGCCAGTGAATATACCTCATGCTTGGCCTTGTACACCATCAGGCCAGGGTGACATTTGGTTCTTACCGGACAGGTTCTACCTGCCCCTCCCACTGGATACCTCTGATCATGGAATCCCCCAACAGTAGCACTCTAAACTTCCCCTTGCCTCCATGCTCACCCTGCAGATTTCTCTTCTGTGCTCATCCTCGCCCCTTCTTCCGGCCTCTCCCCCTCCCCCCTAGCCAGCTCCTCACATCTGCCCCCAATCTGGGTGTCAGATGTAGTCCTCTGTCTCCCCATTGTCTCTGACCACCCCTTCTGCTTTGGTCCTGGGCATCCCCCACCCCAGTATCCTTTTTTGTGTCGCTATCCCCCCTGCACCCGCCCTTGACTGAGTCATCCTCCCTATCTGTTGGCCTAGCTTGGTTTTTATTCACTTCCGTCCCATCTATGTTCAGCTCCCCCCCTGCCATGCCCTCCGCCCCACCCAATTTCTGCAGCCTCTTTCTTGCTCACCTGATCCTCCTCCTTTCCCTGCCCTCCCACCTCCATTTCCTCTGTCTGTCCGAGCCCCCATCCCCGCCCACCATGCCTCCCCCATTCCTCCCGATTTCCAGTCCCTGCCTCCTGCCCTCTTTCTCCTTCCCCACCCTATCCATCCCTGCCCTAGCTCTTTCCTCCCCAACACTCCCCTCCTCTATTACTAGATGTAGAGGAGAAAAACGATTTGTGAGCCAGACCCCATGACCCCCCTCATCCCACCACCCATCTCGGTTGTCTCTGGACAACCCCAGATGCCTGCCTACTGCTTTGGAAGTAGTCACCTTTTGTGCTCCCTCTGCCAGGGTTCCCATATGCTCCCTGGGTACCGCCCAGCACGCCTCTCCCTATGCCTGAGGCTTCAGCACCTGGTGCCTCTATGTAGGCCAACCTTTTCCCTCTACTTCTCCAATTCCCCCCATATTCACCCCCCATGCTTCTGCTAGCATGACTGCTGTCGAGCCGGCAGCTTTGGCCAATGCTTCTGTCCAGGCTGCTAGCCCCATGGAGTCCCTGTTGGGCTTGTCGGCTGAGATTTGGGCCAAGCAGCTGGTCAAGATTTTTCTTGACCTGGTCGACCCATTGTCGCTGGATGAGGGGGAGGATTTCCTTTCCAGGACCCCGGTACTACCTGATCTCTCCAAGGGTGGGTTGGATCAGCACGCTGATCCAGATCCCTCTCCCCAGGAGCCCGACCTTCCGGGGGATCCCAAGCATCCTTCACCTGTCCCCGCTTCCCCTTGCCATCCAGTTCCAGGGCGGTTGAGGTCCAGGTCGAAGTCTTGGAGCTCAAGGTTGAGTGGCTCCCAACACAGCCATCAGTCCTGCTCTCGGCACTCGGCTAATAGACTGTGCCGGTACTTCAGTTCTTCTTCCTCCTCAGGAGAGGATCAGCACTGCCATAAGATGCGGCGCTGTTACAAGGAGTTCATGTGGCAACAGTTGCCTCTCAGCACTGGCAACAGGCCACTGCCTGTGCCTCAGCCTCCTCCGGCACTCTTGTGGCTGCCGCAACCTCGGTCCGAGCACACACCCCCCCCTCCCCGGCTAGGCTGACGCTGGCCTAACCACCCGTTAGGGTGGAGCCCCTGCCTCTGCAGCTCAAGGAGGGGCCTCCTCCTAAGTCTGCATGCTCTGCCACCAGGCTCCCCTGTTAGCTGTCGGTCACAGTATTTCAAATCGATGATCCTTGTATCATCTGCAAGGATACAGGAGCTCAGCCGATGTTAGATTCCTCCTTTGACTCGGAGGATTCCTTGATGCATTCACACTGGATCTCCCGGTCTGCTACCATGAGTCTGGGGGAGGATCTCTCTGTGAAGCCAGGGGTCTACTTCATTTGGTGCCCTGCTCCGCTTGATCTGTGAGTTTATGGGGATCCCAGAACCTGTTCAGAAGTGAGCAATTTACCCATTGACAGAGATCCTTAACAGGGACTCCCCCCTTGGGGTCGCTTTCCCTGTCGCGGAGGCTATTCTTGGCCCTGCTCTGGAGCTGTGGCAGCATCTGGCCTCCTGCCTACATCATCAGCCCGTATGATCCGCAGATACGCAGTCTGTACTGATTCTCTGTCCAGGTTTATCGACCACCCTTAGGCCAAAGGGATGGCCACCAACTTGGTCTTTTGGCTCACAGATAATGGGGATGGCGACAAACCTCCTGACAAGGAGTCTAAGAAATTGGGCCACATGGCCAAAAAAGGTCTGTGCAGCCTTGTCCCTCTGCCTTAGGCAGGCTGGTTCGGCTCTTATGATGGCCAACTTTGCCCGTGCCTTACTGGGTACCCTGGATCAGGATATCCCTCATCTCCCGGCTGACCTGCAGCTGCCAGGCAAGCTGATCAGTGATCAAAGCTGCACTGTTGCTAGACCAGCAGATTCAAACGGTCCTGGACATTGGCAACTTGCGTTCCAGGTCAGTGGCTTCAGCTGTGACTATGCGCCACAGGGCGTGGCTGTGGATTTTGACTTTTACGGCTGATAACATCACAAATTGGCAGCTGTCCCCTTTTTGGGCATTGACTTGTTTGACCCCAGTGTGGACAGCCATCTCACCTACATTGAGAAGTCCAGCTCTACCTTGGACTCAGTCGCATCTGAGCAGAAGGATGTTAAGGGCCAGAAAACTAAGAAAAAGCCCTTTCAGTTTCAGCCATATGCTGCCCCTGTAGCCAGACCACCTCAGCCCCCTGCAGGGCACCAGCAGACCTGGCCTCTCCTAAAGCAAACCTCTTCCACCACCAAGAAGTCTGGAGGACGAGGGTCTGCTGCTTCCTCAGCTAGCCCTACCTTCACTTCCAAGCCTGCACAGAGACGGGTTGGTGGGCACCTTTCTTCCACCTGTCCTGTCATCCCTGAGACCTCCTGTGTGGGGCCGGCTCCACCACTTTGCTTCTGCCTGGTCCGTTGCTACCTCAGACAGGTGGGTGTTTAAGGTGGTCAGCCGGGGTCTGCTTCTGGAATTTCAAGGCTCTCCCGCCCAGCTGAGCCTGCACCCCATGGGAGGACGTGCTGTCCAAAGACATGATGTCCATCCTTTCGGGGGACATTGCCTAACTCTTCCAGAAGGAAGCTGTGGTTCATGCCCAGGACACCACAGCTGGTGCGGGGTTTGTCTCCAGGTACTATTTGGTTCCAAAATGGTACGGGGGTGCTGGTGCCCTGTACTGGATTTGCACAACCTCAACCAATTTCTTTGGTCACGCAAATTCTGGATGGTCATTCTGAATCAGATCATTCCATCCCTGGAACAAGACATATGGTTCTACTCCCTGGACCTTCAGGTTGCTTTCTTTCATATCCCCATCCATCCATCCATCCCACTGCCGGTTCCTGCGGTTTCCACTGGGAAGGGATTCTATACAGGTTCCTGGCCATGCTGTTTGGCTTCTCCTCGCCCCCAGGGTCTTCACCAACTACATTGCAGTGTTGGCAGCATTCCTGCGGTGCCGAGGAGTCCGAATATACCTGTACATGGACAACTGGCTGGGCACTGGCTTCTCCAGAGCAGAGGTGGAGCGATCTAGGGATCTGGACCTCCAGACCTGCTTGGCCATCAGCTTTCTAGTCAACGAGACCAAGTTGGAACACAGTCCTTAGCAGGTGATTCTGTTCATTGGAGTGGAGCTCGACTCCTGGCAGACAAGGCGGAGGATCTTGCCTCCTTTGCCCCATCATTTGGGGTTGGACAGTTGCTCTTTGCCCGGGACTTCCTGTGCCTTCTGGGATACATGGCGGCTTGCACCAGCATGGTCCGTTGGGCCCACTGCAGGAAGTGCTCCCTGTAGTGGGGGCTGGCCTGGCAGTGGTCTTAGTGCTGCGGTCACCTTGACCAGCTGGTCACGGTGACACAGCAGATGTGGGATGCCATCCAGTGGTGGCTAATCCCGGACCATCTCCAGGAAGGAGTCCTGTTTGTCCGCCCAGAGCCGACTGTCACACTCACAACAGACACCTCTCAGCTGTGCTGGGGTGCTCACCTGGGGGACCACAGAGTCCACAGGCTCTGTATCGCTGATGACACATCAGCCTGCTGGAGCTCTGTGCAGTGCGCCGTGCTCGGATGACATTCGTTCTGCTTGTTCGGATTCAGGTCGTCCAGGTCCAGATGGACAACACAATGGCCATATACTGCCTCAACAAGCAGGGCAGGAGGCATTTCCTCCCATTGTGCCAGTAAGCTCTCCACATCTGGGCCCTTGTTCGCAACCTGGATGCCGACCTTCTGGAGAGTCATGTGGCTGATGTGACTAACCAGCTGGCAGATGCCCTTAGCCAGATGGGCGAGGTGTCTCTCGAGTGGTCCCTTCACGAGGAGGTAGTCGACCTCCTGTTCTCCCAGTGAGCACTCACCAGGTCGACCTGTTTGCCTCCTGAGAGAACACAAAGCTGAGGCTATTTTGTGCCCACCCCCCCCAGTGCGGGATACTGCTGGGGGATGCCTTTGTGAAGCCCTGGACCCTAGGCCTCGTGTATGTCTTCCCTTCCTTTCCCCGATCCACAGAGTGCTGATCATGGTGCGGAGGGACGAGGTGAAGGTGATCCTGGTGGCTCAGGACTGGCGGCACCAGTTCTAGTACCCTGATCTTTTCAGCCTCAGTTGCAGGCCTCCTTGGCATCTGCCTCTCCTTCCAGACCTGCTCTCAGGAGAAGGTCCTCCATCCAGACCTTCAGTCCCTGCACCTGAAAGCCTGGTTTCTGAGCGACTAGCGTTCCAGGCTTTGGGTCTCTCCAGTGAGGTCCTCCATGTTGTCAAGGTCCCTTGGAAGGAGTCAACCCACCAGTGCTACACCTTCAGATGGAAGAGATTTTCTGTTTCGTGTCAAGGCAAGGCACTGGACCCCTTGTCCTGCTTGGTGGCAAGTGTTCTGGGCTACCTGTGGTCCCTCTCTGTCAGGCCTCCAGTCAGTGACCCTCAAGGTGCACATGGTAGCCATCTCTGCATACTGGGTGCAGGCTGGTATGCCGACAGTGGCACGGGAAAAGGTGGTTGGGTGTTTTTCAGAGGCCTTGACCACTTGTCCTCGTTGGTGCGTGAGCCACCACCATCTTGGGACTCGCTGCTGGTGTTGGCAGTGCTCATGGGCAAGCCTTTTGAACCAGTGCACAGGTGTGACATCACTTACCTGTCATGGAAGACTGCCTTCTTGGTCACCTTCACCAGAAGGATCAGTGAGATCCAGGCACTCTCATTGGAGTCTTTTTTTTTTTTTTTTTTTCCAGTTGTTTAACCAGGAGAGAGACACTAAGCTGAAAGCTTGTTTACAGGTGTGACCTGGGAGTACAGGGAAGTTAATTGACGTGCTCAGGGTCACACAGTATGCAGGTGGGGGCTGTGGGATTCAAACCCAAGTCTCCAGATTTGCAGCTCAGAGCGTTAAACTACTGCGCTACTTCCTCCCTAAGTCTCTTTATTTGGTCTTCCTCAAGGACGGGGTTGTCCTCCGCCCCAATCCGAAGTTCCTCCCGAAGGTTGTTTCAGAGATTCCCCCTTAATCAGGTGATTAACCTCCTGGTGTACTTCACCAGTCCAACCTCAGAGGCTGAGCACAGGCTCCATTCATTGGACCTGAAGCGAATGCATGCTTATTACAAACATATGTCTGGAATTCGGGAAGTGGTTGCCAGCTGTATGTCACTACGCTGAAGCCGCACCTGGTAGATCGGCAGCAGTGCAGATGATTGGCAGGTAGATGGTCTCCTGCATCGACCTCTGTTATAGGTTGGCTGGTAGGGAGCCTACTGCTGGGTTTAGTGCTCATTCTACCAGACATACTGCAGCCTTGGTGGCTGCTTCCAGGGATGTCTCTATCCAGGAGATCTACAGGTCTACTACCTGGAAGTCAGCATGGTACCCAGTGAACATGGCAACCACAATTGAGCACTTACAAAAACGGCAACTCAGGCCGGCCTGGTGGCGCTGAGGGTTGAGACGCTGGGCACACACCTGCGTTCCAGCGGTGACCCAGCTTTGAGAACCGGACTCTGTTGCTTGGTGGGTCGGCTGGGGGCTCTGGCAGGCGTCCCACGACAGCTCGCCGTCTTCAGGGAGGGTCAGGTGGAAGGGTCGATGCCCACTGCTCTGCGCACCCGGGCGGAGGCTTGGGGAATGCAAGCTCCCAATAGAAGGGAGATGGGCAGCTCAGGCACACAGCAGATGTCGTCTAAGCGCCTTGGCGTTCGGGGAAGCCAGCACTGCGTGGGGAGGAGAAAGTGGAAAAACTCCTGTCGGCTCTGGGAAGACGGGCTTCCTGGGGCATGCTTCCGATGTACCACTGCTGGCTGACTGCCTCCAGACCCGAAGAAAGGTAGATTTATGGGGGTCCGCCCCACCTCGTCCTCGCTCGGGGGGCAAGCCAAAGCTACATGGGGGACTGGGAGGTAAGTATCGGTGAGCAGGTGGTAGGAAGATGACCCCTTGGATGCCCTGAAGGGTCGGGGCTGATAGGTAGTAGGAGGGAAAAAAGTACGATTTAAAAACAAAAAAAAACGGCGACTCAGTTACGGTGCCTGTTTTCAGGGCTACCTGGTAGGGTAGTGAGCAGACACCTGGGTGGGCGTGGTAAGGCAATGGGAAGCATGCAGGGGGGAGGGGAGGGACCACACTGTGTGTGGGTGGGAGGAGATATGTGGGAGGGAGTGTGGCAGGCAGCTGCTGAGCGGATTGGCTAGTGTGGTGGGAAGGGTGGTCAGTTGGGGTGTGCAGGGTTTGGGTCTGAGGCGCGGGTTTTTTTCCTGGCAGGTGGTCTTGTTTTTTTTTTTCGCTTACAGAATTTCACCACCATCCCGAATGCACTGCACTCCCGGAGTTGAGAACTTAGGTAGAGGGTACCGGTGGAGCCCACTTACATACAAGTCTGGTCGTCGCCTTGCAGTTCACTGTGTGTGTACATCGCCGTAATTCATTTTTGGCGATGTACACTCATCCAGACGGCTATCACCCTTTTCACATAGAAACCAGTCCACACACACACCCCCTCATCTTCCATTACCACATCGACATTGAGTCATGCCAGGATGCTGATTTTTGGGCCTTGGGTCTCAGTCTCTTTTCCCTGAATAGGGGGTGTGTGCCTTGGCCCCTCCTCCCGGAGAATTGCTAGGAATCTGCCAGAAGTGTGAATAGTACACTATATCCACATCCTTACAAATGAGGGTTGCTCACCTTTAACTGTAGTTGTAGGAGTGGTGGTATATGGTGTACATCCACACAACCCACCTAACCTCCCCTGGCAAGTCTTGCTTCCAGCGTGTAAGATCTGACATCACGGAGCAGTGCCTAGGAGGATACCACATGGGTGGGTTGGAGGAGCCAGCTTGAAGACCTTCCGGACAGATTTAAAGGGGAAAGGAATTCTGCCAGAAGTGTAGATGTATACCATATACCGCTCCTACAATTACGGTTACAGGTGAGTAACCCTCATTTTAAGGACATTGTAGCTTATGACATTTCCCCAATCTTAAAGTGCCTTGCAGTTTATTTGAAGAGTTGGTGAAGACAGCTGAATGCTGAGTTTTCCAAAAGATGTGCAATATCTGAGGGTTTCAAATATATTATGGAAGTTATTCCTGATCTTTAGTTTTTGCGGTTTATTCCCATCCTTTTTAAAAAAGGATATTGCATTATAAGTGCATAGTAATTTGCACTGGCATTTGGCTTGCTTTTGTTTGGTATTGTCAATAGTCTTGATCTCTAGTGTCCAGTGGCACCACCTTCTCTCACCCTGTTCTGTATTCTGACTATATGCAGTTAGCCCCTTCAGTTCAGCTGCCCCGGAGATGACCGTTAACTCTGTGCACGTGCATAGAACGTTGAGCTTGAGCTCGGTTTTCAAACCCCTGTCCCTGGTTCATTCTATGTAACCACCAGATTCTTTACTCCACCTACCTGTGAAGTCGCTCCGGAGATTTCTCCTCGCTTGCTTCGGTTAAAATGTTTGTTTTCGACAGTTTCTTCAAACCGGGTTTATTTTTCGGTTCTTCAAGCCTCTGTTCCTCAGTATAGATTAGACTAGACTAGGTTTATTTCTGTTTTGGTAAGTTTTCGGCATTCCTTTCGGTTCGCGTAACTGAGAAGAAACCAAGGAATGCTTGTTTTCTTTTTGAGGTAAAGTCTTTTAAGTTGTTGTAGATTTTAGTTTGGGATTTGGTTTGTTTTTGGTTTAAAAAAAAAAAAAAAAAAAGACTCTTTCTCACTTTTTTCAATCGACCATTAAGCTGGTCGTTAACAAAAAACTATTTTTCGTTACTCTGGCCTGACCTCCACTAAAGGGTAACTTGGCCTATCAGTGCTCGTTATGTCAGAGAAGCCCAAGGAAAAAAGTCCCACTGGGTTTCAGCACTGCACAGAGTGTGGGGAGGCGTTTGCCAAGCTGACCTCTACCTTATCTGTATTCACTGTCTGTGGTTTGAGTACCTGAAAACAGACTGCCAAATTTGTAAGAACTTTCCAAAAGCCACGCCGAATAAGCATTTGTCTAGGCTTAAGGAAAGAATGGCCAAACAGTCCACTGATCTGGATGGCCGGTTTAGTTCGGTTCCTGAGGAAGTCGGGGAACTGGAAGAGGTGCCTTTTGACCAGGGCGATACCTCCTCGACCAAAAGAAAGGCAGATACCAAGGAGTCTGTGCCAGTGAAAAAGAAAAGAAAATCCACCGGTTCAGAGCCAACGGTTGCAGCTCCAACCACGGAAGAGATTGCTAAAGCTATACGAATTGTACAGTCTTTACAAACTGGAGCAGGTGAACAGAGACCAGGTCATAAAGCACATACTTCGGTTCGGTCACCTGCCAGTTCGCTTCCCACCAGTTCATACGATCCGGAGGCTTACTATGAGCTGGAGTGGGAGAAGAAGAAGAGGGGGGGAGGAAATAATATTATTATTAGTATTATTATTATTATTTCGGTGAACCTATCGAGCCTGATGTTTCCCCTGATAGACCAGTGTCTGTTTCTCCTCCTAGGCAGCCTGGGAAATCCTCCTCTCATTATTTATTCTTCAAAAAGGTTGATGATACTTTACAGCTGCCTACTCTGAAGGCAGCTAAGGAAGAGGAGGCGCCAGACTTCATCGAAATGATGAATGTTCCTGACACTAAGATACTTTCAATACCTCTGCACAAGTCTTTTAAGAAACGGACAAACAAAATTCTGCAGACGCCAACCTCCATCCCCCCTGTGGATAAAAGGATGGACAAGAGGTATATGCTGTCTGGCAATTTTATACAGTTATTGTATAATCACTGTAGCCATGTAGGGGTAGTTCAGGCTGCTGCCTGTGATAAGGCTGGCATCCCTCTGGCTTCGCACCTTCCTGAAAAGGCCTCTTGAAAGATTGATGCCATGGCCAAGAAGCAGTATTTAGCTGCTTCACTGGGTATTAGGCAAGCTTCTTACATGTATCCAGATGTCAGAAATCCATGTGAGTCTGTTTTGAAGCTGGCTAAGACTGCTCAACCTCAGTTAGCCAAGGATCTGGACCAAGTAAAGGATGGTATTGAAGCTTCCAAAGTTCAGTTTCATTCAGCTGTAGATTTGAATGATGCATCCTCTAGGGTTATGGCTACTGCAGTCTCCTAAGAAGATTGTCTTGGCTTAGATGTACCAATCTTTCCTAGGATACCCAATCAAAAGCTATGGATTTCCCTGTTGTCCAGAATTCTTTGTTTGGGGAACAGACAGAGACATACATGAAGAAAATGGATGAGTACAGGGTGACTTAGAGGAGTGCAGTTGCTAAGGAAAAGGCTACAACTCCACAGAAGTAGCAGGCTAAGACAGGCAGAGGCATGCCTTATCAGAGGCCTTTCTGCTAGGCCCAGGCGTTCCTTGCTTACCAGCAGCAAAGAGGGTATTTTAAGGGGTAGAGGCAGGAGGGGTTTAAGCAGGGCTGCATCCAGCTCTCAGCCTAGGAATCCTGCCAGGCAGACACCCTGATGTGTCAGCCAGGGCTGCCTACCTATTGCCAGTAGGGGGCAGGCTGGCTCACTACTTCCAGGCCTGGCAAGCTATTACCACAGACAAGTGGGTCCTGGAAGTAGCAAGCCAGGGACTTAGTCTAAGTTTCAAACAGTTTCCAAGAACAAGAGTAAGGTCATTCAAACCTACAAGCAGTTCAAAGACGGCTCTTTTGGAAGCAGCAGTTACCACACTTCTGGAACACAAAGCTCTAGAACCTATTTCTTCTCTTTACAAGGGAAAAGGGTTGTACTCAAGATATTTCCTTACCCTAAAGAAAACTCAGGAGTGGCGGCCCATTCTAGATCTGCGGCATCTCAACAAGCATCTGACAATACCCAAATTCAAGATGGTGACCCTAACCATGATCCTTACTACCCTCAGGCAAGGAGATTGGCTAGCTTCCTTGGATCTCAAGAATGCTTATTTTCATATTTCAATCAGGCACTCTCACAGAAAGAGTATTGCCATGAGGCCACTATCAGTTCAGGGCAATGCCCTTTGGCCTTACCTCGGTCCCCAGAGCATTCACAAATGCCTGGCAGTGGTTGTAGCTCACCTGAGAAGGCAGGGAGTGGCTGTGTTTCCCTACCTGGACGACTGGCTAGTCGTGGGACACTCCCCCCACGAGGTAAGGGAGGCCTTGGGTCTGGTGCAGGATACCCGGTAAACCTAAAGAAGTTAGTGCTGGAATCTGTCCAGATCTTAAATCTCATAGGGACAGAGCTGGACACAGTTCAGGCAAAGGCTCTCCTGTCAGTTGGCAGGGCGGACAACCTCATTCACCTGGCAGACTCTTTTCACCTACATGTGTCTCGTCCGGCAAGATACTTTGTCCAGCTCCTGGGACATATGGCAGCATCCACAGCAGTGGTTCCAAGAGCTAGGTTTCAGATGAGGGATATTCAGTTCCACCTCAGGTCCTTTCGGTCCCAGAGAAGGGATTCCCTGTCCAAATTGATCCCAGTGACAGCCACCTTGATACAGGCATTACAGTGGTGGAAAGACGGGGACAACCTCAGGGAGGGTGTACCATTTCTCCAGCAATTTCCTACAGTGGTTCTGACCATGGATGCCTCCCTCCTGAAGTGGGGAGCTCATTTAGGGAACCACACTGCTCATGGGACATGGTCTCACCAGGAGTCTTTTCTCCACATCAGCCTGTTGGAGCTCAGGTCAGTGTTTTTGGCACTTCGGTCGTTTGTAAAAACGGTACAAGGGAAGGTGGTTCTGGTAAGGACAGACAATACCACCACCATGTACTACATCAGCAAGCAGGGAGGGACAGGGTCCTCTGCCCTGTGTACAGAAGCAATGAAGATCTGGAGTCTGGCTTATTCTCTCAAGACCTTCCTCTCAGTGGTGCACTTGCCAGGTAAGGGCAATGTCCTGGCAGATGTCCTCAGCAGAATAAATCAGTCACCACGAGTGGACTCTGAACAGGGAAATACTGCATGTAGTGTTCAGAAGGTGGGGCACACCAGAGATAGATCTGTTTGCAGCCTCAGACAATCATCAGCTACCCCAGTTCTGTTGCAGGCCTGCAGCTCTGGGTTCAGTGCCTTTGGATGCACTGATACTGGACTGGACAGGCAAATTCCTGTATGCCTTTCCCTCTGATATTCAGAGTACTGATCATACTCAGGAGCCAGCTATCATCAGTGATTCTGATTGCTCCGGATTCTGCCAGACAGCCCTGATATCCCATGCTGCTGTCTCTGACTGTGACCAGTCCGATCTGCCTCCCCAGGAGGCACAATCTTCTGACCTCTTTTCAAGGGAGGATCATATACCCCAACCTCAAGTCCCGCGGGGTCAAGGCCTGGCTCTTGAGGACCTAGAGTATGCAGGCTTGCATCTCTCAGAAGGGGTCTTGAATATTTTGAGGGTTTCCAGAAAATCTGCCACCAGAAAGACTTGTACTTCCAATTGGAAGAGATTTACTATCTGGTGTACACAAAAGGAAATCGATCCACAGGCAGCCAGATTGGCAGTCCAGTTGGACTATTTAACCCATCTTCATTCTCTAGGCTTTCAGCCTTCTACTTTGAAGGTGCATTTAGCAGCTGTTTCTGCCTCTCTCTCTGCAGGGAAGGGTCCTACCCTGGCCTCTCATGCAGTCTTCAAGAAGTTCTTTAAGGGGTTGCTCCACCTACACCCCCTCACAGGGAGCCTACCGCTTCTTGGGATCTGAATATCTGCATAGCACAGCTAATGCAGCCCCCATTTGAACCAATGTCTTCTGCTGAACTCAAGTATTTGACATGGAAAACTGTCTTTCTGGTAGCCATAACCTGTACAAGGAGGATTAGTGAGCTACAGACCTGGTCAGTGGAGTCCAACTACATAGCAGTACACAGGGATAATGTCGTCCTTAGGACAAACAGGACATTTCTTTCAAAGGTGGTCTCCATCTTCCATCTGAATCAGTCCATGACATTACCCGTCTTCTTTACTGAACATTCTAGTTCAGGAGAACACAGACTGCATAGCCTGGATGTTAAGAGGGCTATTAGTTACTATCCGGATCAGACAAAGGCCCATAGAAATGAGTGTACTCAGCTGTTCCTCACCTATGGAGAAGTGGGAAAGGGCAGGCCAGCCACCAAGAGGATCATTGCTCGGTGGATTGTGTCTTGCATTCAGTTCTGCTATGGCAAACTGGGAAAAAGAGCCACCAGCCTTAGGACTCACTCTACCAGGGGGGACAGCAGCCTCTATAGCAGCTGTCAGAGATATTCCCCTGCTTGAAATTTGCAAAGCAGCTACCTAGAAAACTGTTCACATATTCACCAAACATTACTGCCTAGACACCCAGACTGGGAGTGATGCCGGGTTTGGCACAGCAGTATTGCAGAGCCTATTTCCTAAGTAGGTTCTGTGCCCACCTCCATGGGGCACTGCTTGGTGGTCTGCATATAGTCAGAATACAACAAGACTTCATGTTGTTTGAAGAAAAAATTACCACTGTAATCTTGTTTTTTCTAATGGAGTCTTGCTGCATTCTGACCTCCCTCTCTGCCTCCCCTACCAAAACCTGAGGGGGGAGGGGAATTGCACTCCAGCTGTTCTATTTTTTTTAAGTGCTGCACCATTGGGGTGGCATTTTTCTTGGGCATCTGTGACTTGAATCTTATTTATATGCTCTTTTGTTGGGTTATTAGTAATTTGACTATGATTTTTATTAAAGTTCTAGGTTATTTAGTAGCCACTGTTTTAGTGCTTGTAAGAATCTGGCGGTTACACAGAATGAACCAGGGACAGGGTTTTGAAAACCGAGCTCGAGCTCAGCATTCTATGTGTGTGCATCGAGTTAACTCTTTCATCTCCGGGGCAGTTGAACTGGAAGGGCTAACTGCATATAGTCAGAATACAGCAAGACTGCATTAGAAGAAACAAGATTACTGTGGTAAGTAGTTTTTTCATCCCAACCCCCGATCCTTAAATTTAGATACTGTATATTCCTGTGGATAATGAAGAGGAGGTACAGAAAAAAAAAAGGACCTGTTTGCATCCAGGAACAAGAAGATTGGCTAAACTCTGTTCTAGATTTCAAGAATCCATTAGTGGGACATGTGCGAGCTTCTTAACCCCTGTGTATTGAGAGAGAAAATGACCTGTTCCTCTGGCCAGAAGCTGCTGGCGATTCCATCATCATAGCTTATATCATGGGTGTAGGAGCAAATATGCTGAGTAAGCCACAACTACAGGTTTATTGGCGGACACGTAGCATTCTAGGCCTTGATCATTGATTTTGCTTACTAACACTGTCTGATATCCACCTCTACTGGTGTTATGATTGTTGTGCTCTGTTTTAATTAAGTGTAATGCTGTATGCATAAAACTAATATGGGGTGTACAAGGGGTCTGGGTAGCAAATATGAGTATGTCTACAATGGGGAGGGGGCGGTAAAGAGGCACCCAAGGGTTGTGTCTTACAAATGTTATTTTCCTAGCTACACCACTGGCTTAAATCCACTGGTGACCAGGCTTGCTTTGTTGCCCTTCTCCTTTGGAATGGCCTGCTGAAAAAGATGTGCCTGAGCTCTACCCTGGTTAGGTTGCTTCTAAAAATATGGAGGACATTTAACTGCCCTTTTAAGATTGAGGAAAGATGAGCGTAACTCGCTATGGTTACCATATCTGACTTTTCAGAAGGATGAGATGGGAGAATTCTGGTGATAGAACACTTATTATAAAGTTAGACTAAACAAGCTTAAACGTTGAAAAAATTAACTCCGACACACAAGAAGTATTCTTTATTTTCGTCATGTTAATGCTCTGGTTAGGGACACAGTTTCTGTTATGACAAGATGCATTGGTTCAAAAAATTATTGTAGCACACCCAGGGCTTCAGATAAGATTTTTCGTGACGAGTACTGTACTCCTCATTTTGAAAGTGAGGTGAGTAAAATTAAACTCAGATACGTACAAATGTTTGGATGGAGTGAGGAGTACATGTTTTAGAACAATGTTGTTTTCTAGATAAGAATTGATCAGGTGCCAACAATACTCCAGATAATGTTGTCAGGTAGGATTAATTTATTTGCCAGTTTTAAAATACAGTGAGTAAAACAAAATTGGAATGGGTACGAGTGCTATAAATCTGGAAAAGAAAATGCGCCTTTTGAATCACCAGTTATGTTATGAAGTACTATTCTTTGACGTGTGGCGTATTTACAAATGCTGGGTGAGTACTGGTACTCATTAAAAAATTTTCTGAAGAGTATTTCCTAAAATAAGGCGAGTAAAATAGGTCGCTACTCCCCTTATCTGGAGCCCTGAGCACACCGGTGAAAGATAATTTATGTAGTTGAGCATTGGTAATTGGGAAAGGCACACTGAGCCAAGGCTCATATCTAGGTATGACCCAGAAAAGGGGGTAGGGTGTACAGTCCATCAGATACAAAAGTATACCAGCATTATTTACACACAAAAAAGAGCAGGTAATGACAGTACAACGTGGTATAGGAGCAGATAATAATGGGTGGCTGGAGCTATGAGCAGCACCACAGTCCAGTGTAAATGGTAACAGGTTGAACACACCAGTGCATTGATATTAGGAATCATAAGCCGAACCAGAAGGAGAACCAAGGTCAGGTATGGGGCAGACAGGAGCAGGAGGGGGAGGGCAGGAGTTTAAGCTGGCATCTTCGGGAAGTGGGGGAGGAAGGAGAGGCAGATGAGGAGGTTCTAGAAGGAGGGAAGGCGACGGGAGAAGGCAGACTGCCCAGCAGAGGAGTGAGGATGGAGGAGTGAGAAGGTGCGAGGATCCTTGGAGCAGTGGAAGTAAGAGGCAGATGGCATGGCAAAAGATGAGTGTGGATAGGTATGAGGGCAGCGCCCCAAAACAGTGTTTGGAGATGAAGACTACACAGAGGGACCAGTGACAGGAAGGAAGGGGGATGAGTAGAGGAAGCAGTGGTTAGTGTGTGGGGGAGTTGGTAGCAAAATGACGGAAGGCGGTACAGAAGGGTATCCACTCTGGCAAGGGAAGAGGAGGGGGCGGTACTGTGAACCACATCCACTTAGTTGAATACTAGGAGCACCATTTTGGTAACCAACTTCCACAGGGCTCGAGAAGAAAGGCAGTCTTTGTTATAGGACCAGGTGCCAAGCTTGGAGTGGAACTTGGCATGGATGGCATTAATGGGGGCAGAGAAGCCTACTGTCAAGTCATACACCGAGGTACTTGAAAGAGTGAACCACTTCATGGGGAGAAACCAACCAGTGTGGTGAAGAAAGGTAGGGGGTAAGCCTGGTCAGTTTCTGGCTGGTTCCAAAGATCATGGACACTGTTTTCTTGGTGTTGACCTTGAGTTGGTTGTATTGGAACCAGCGTATGACATTGTGAAAGTCTTGAAGCAAGACTTCCACAGCTGCAGTCGAGGGGCGTGAAGTGTAGAGAACTGTCTCATCTGCATGCATGTGAACATGCGAGTTGACATTGACTGAGGGGAAGACATTGAGAAAATTGAAAAAGAGGATGGGACCCAGGATGGAGACCTGTGGGACCAGTGTTATGATACAAGACTGAAGGATCCTCTAGTTGATTTGCATTGACATACAGAAGATCACTGACTTTCAAAGTATTGAATTTAACTAGAGTAGTAACAGGTTCAGCTATGAATTTAGATCTGGAACGGCTGGAGGCTTAATCTGATTATCGCTCATTTGTAGTGATTTATGTTAGTTGGGATGTAATACCTCTGGAAATGTTGGCCTACTGTACTGGACAACAGGGCTCTAGATAAGATTTTTTGGGACGAGTACTGTACATTTTGAAAGTGGGGAGAGTAAAACCAAATTCAGATGCATACAAATGTACGAACGGAGTGGAGTAAGGAGTACATTTTTAAAAACAGTGTAGTTTTTTTTCCAGATAAGAATTGATCAGGAGCCAACAATGCTCCAGATAATGCTGGCAGGTAGGAATAATTTACTCACCAGTTTTAAAATATAGTGAGTAAAACAAAACTGGGCTGCATAAAAGTGCTGTGAATCTGGAAAAAAACTGCTCCTTTTGAATTACCAGATCTTACTTCGAGAGGGCTCTTGCAGTAGGTAATTACATATAGGACTGACGCCGGCCGGCGGCAGGACCTCACGGAAAAATTTATAGCTAGCAGTCCCTGGCGAGGGCCGCCCACGTCAGGGTGACTGGCGTCATACGACGTCTGTATAAAGGGGCGGTCCCGGACGCCCACCTTCCAGTTCTTTCCCGCCGTCAGCTCGTGCAGCGCCTCGCGGTTAAGTTCATATCGCTCAGTCCTATTGCTTCGTTGGTTTTTCCGAAAAAGTTTTCAGTATTGTATTTTATACTTCTGTCGTCAGGTGAACGTTGGTATATATCGTCCCCTTCAAAGAATAAGTGCGACTCATGCGGCGCCCAACTGCCTCACAAAGACTGTCACTCCCTCTGCCTTTTCTGCTTAGGCCCCGACCACACGGTCGACAAGTGCCCACACTGCCTTCGTTTCAACGCGGCCACCCGCAGACGACGCCAGCAGTCCCTCGAAGCCCATCTCCTCAAAAAGATGTCTGCGATGGAGAAGGAGTTGAAGAAACTTTGGCAGGCATCAACCTTCCCTGAAGGGCACAAGAAGCGGGACAAGGAAAGGCACCGGGAGAAGGCTCCTCCTCCGACTCCGCCGGAGTCGCTGGCAGGTACATCCTCCGGGGATCGCCCGACGGCAGCCTCCAAGGCTTTGAGGAGGCGGCGCCCGCTCGCCGGGTTCAAGGTCTTCGACCCGGCCGCTGGTGCCTCCAGGCAAAAGGAGGCTCCAGCCCCAGTACCGCTGCAGGCTTGCGGCCCACTGTGCGGGCACCTCCCTTAAGCCAGATGTCGGCTCCTCCGGCGACGCGGAGAAGGCCACTAAGGCGCTCGACCCTTCGGGCAGGTGCAGGCAGTGTCCCCTCGGACGGGCCTCCTCTCATCTTCGCCCGTCTCCGGCAAGGCAACCCCGGTCGGACGCCGGCTCCTCTGGCGCCCACCAGGATTCGGCCTCCTAAGCCACGATCGGTTCACCCGGCGTGCGCTGAGCCTCAGAGCCACGGCAGACCCTGCTCGCCTGTCGCACCAGGCCCCCTCAGCCTCGCTGCTGTCAGGAGCCCCAGTCCCCTGCCCGACCCTAGGATTTTTCCCCTCCGTCCCCGGACGAGACTCGGGATCCTGGGCTACCATCCGATCCTCTTCCTGAAGAGCCGGATCTGACGTTGGCTCCCCTGATGCCGGCTTCGGCGCCGGCGCCGACTCCTCAGACACTGGCCCTGCCGACGCCCGGTTCCGACACGGCCCGCGGCTGCCAGTTCCGACACCAGCCACTCTGATGCCGGCGGGGAATATTCCTCTTCCATCGGGCCCTCCACCCCACGGGCCTATCCCGGCTGATCCGCCCATGGAGTACCTGGCTGGGCCGTCTGCTCCGGCAGCTCCTCCAGTGCCTGGGTATCCGCCGTCCTATCCGACGCCGCTTTTTCCAGGTCCGCAGTATCCTGCGCCGCAGTACCCGGAGCCGACTCCTTTGACGCCGCAGTACCCGGCTCCGGTATATCCGCAGCTGGGTTACGGATACTCTCCCTACAGATTTCCTCCATACAACTATCGCCTCCTCCTCCTCCTCCTCCACCGCCCCCTAGGCCGCCAGTGAATCTTCAGGAGACTCTTGCCTCCTGGTGGGCTGAGGCCAAGGCTCAGCTCACCAAGGAAGTAGAGAGCCGTCTTACAGCGACGGTGCCATCCCCGGCTCCCGTACGCCCCAGACGGCACACTCCCTCTTCACCTCCAGATTCCCGGGCTTTGCCCTCGGGATCCAGAGAGGGGCAGGACACGTGTTCTGGGATTCCCCAAGGAACCCGTTCCTCCCCCTAGACGAGCTAGGGAGTCTTACTCTGCTTCAGATTCTTCTTCCTCTTTTATCTTGGACTCCTCGGAAGCTTCCGATGGCTGTTCCGAGAAAGACGACGAGCCGTGCTCTCCGTCCAAGCCCCGGCCAAGGACTCCTCCAGAGTCTCTTCCGGAGGATCCTTCCTTCACGGAGTTGCTCAGGAAGTCCATCAGTGGCATTCCTTAGAGCCAGATCCTCAACGGGTTAAACTCGCCGAACATCTGGACTTGCCCCTTACCGCTCCTACTCTTGTGCCACCCTGGATTGAGCCTCACGCCCACCTTGTTTCCACTATTTGGAAGCAACCGTTGGCTTTAGCCCCACTTCCCAGGAAGTTGAACAGGCTATACCAGGCTCCGAAGGGTGTAGACTTTAGACTCTCACCCCCGTGCAGACTCGGTTGTGATTAGCGCCGCTCACGGCCGGTCAGCACACCCGAAACACTTGAGCTCGTCTCCCCCGGATAAGGAATCCCGCCTTCTGGATCAGTATGGAAGGAAGATCTACGCTTTTTCCACACTGGGGATTAGGGCCCTGAATTGTGTAGCACATATGGGGGATTACCAGAAGGCTGTCCTTACCCAGGCGGAATCTAAGATTGACTTTTTGCCTGACTCCCAAGTCAAGCAGGAGTTAGCCGACCTGGTCCGTTCTGCTCGTTCGGCCAGTCATCATATTTTGAGGATGACCTACGATGCAGTGGACACCGCAGGATGGAGCTCTGTGTTCGCCGTAAGTCTTCGGAGTCATGCATGGCTCCGTGTGTCAGGTCTGGTCTCGGAGGTGCAGTCGGCGATCCAAGAAGCACCTTTCAGAGGTTCTGTGCTTTTCGGTGGTGATGTCAAGGACATCATCACTGATTTGCAGGAGAAGGGGACGGCCCTTAAATCTGTTGATTCAATGTACCGTCCCCATCCCCCACAGCGCCGTCCCTTTCGCAGACGCAGCCAGCCTCAAGCGAAACCTCAGGGAAGGCGGGCCACTAAACGTCGGGCCCCCACAGCTGCCAGGCCCCCGCCGCCCAAAAAAGCAATGGGTGCCCCAACTGCGGCGCTGCCTCACACCACCTTACTCCATTCCTCTCCCACCGCCTCCGGACACCCCAGAGGAACCGGTAGGAGGGAGGTTTTCCCTCCATCTTCCGGGTTGGGAGAGGATAAATACGGATTCATGGGTGCTTCAGATCATAACAGAGGGGCACTCCATAGAGTTTCTACAGAAACCTCCACGTCACCCCCTTCTGAACTCCTCTTACTCAAGGGACCATCTTCCTTTGGTCAGGGAAGAAATCTCTGCTGTCCTTGCGAAACAGGCTATAGAGCCCGTCCCCACTCATCTTCACGGGACTGGTTACTATTCCCATTTCTTCCTCGTACCAAAGAAGACGGGAGATCTCAGACCCATTCTCGATCTCAGCTCCCTGAACCTATATGTGGAATACAAGAGGTTCAGGATGCTCTCCCTTCAAACCCTCTTGCCCCTGCTTCGGCCAGGCCAATGGCTTTGTGCACTGGATATGCAGGATGCGTACCTGCATATCCCCATTCGCCATGCACTTTAGTACCTCAGGTTTGCGTTCAGGGGACCACCACCAATTCTAGGTGCTCCCATTTGGTCTTTCTTGGCTCCCAGTCTTACCAAAATGCCTGGCGGTGGTAGCGGCCACCTCGTTCTTTGGGAGCTCAGGTTTTCCCTACCTGGACGACTGGCTCCTGGCGCCCCGTCCAGGGAGGAACTCCTGCATTTTCTCTCCCTCACCCAGCAGGTTTTCACTGGCCTGGGTATTACCATCAACCATTCCAAGTCTCACCTGGATCCTTCACAGAGGCTCCAGTTCATCGGGGCTATCCTCGACACGACATTGTGCAAGGCCTTCCTGCCTCCGGACAGGGGGGCCTCCCTCCAGTCCCAGATTTCCCTCCTGTCGGAACACAGGAGGGTTCCAGCGAGGTCGGTGCTCCGTCTACTGGGGCTTATGGCGGCGGCCATCCCGACGGTTCCGCGTGCACGCCTCCACATGAGAATCTCTCAGTGGACTCTCCGATCTCAGTGGGATCAACGGGTAGACGACCTAGATCATCTGGTCCTGATCTCCTCGCTGATGGCAAGAGACTTACAATGGTGGATGGTTCGAGAGAACGTATTCTGGGGGGGTCCCCTTTTTTCATCCTCCCCCCGATCAGACTCTGACCACGGACGCTTCAGGCGAAGGTTGGGGGGGCCCATCTGGGTCCTCACCGAACCCAGGGCCTATGGTCAAAGCTGGAGATAGTTCTCCACATCAACGTGCTCGAGCTCCGAGCAGTGCTGTATGCTCTCCAGGCCCTTCACCAATACATCCTTCCCAGTCACCTAGCTGTCCAAACTGACAACATGTGTGTGGTGTGGTACATCAGCAAGCAGGGAGGGACCCGATCCTACCCACTGTGCAGGGAAGCGATGAGGGTTTGGGAATGGGCTGCGCTTCACAACCTTCACCTCACGGCGATCCATGTTCCGGGAGTCGACAGTGTCCTGGCAGACAGGCTAAGTCGCTCGTCGGCTCTACCACACGAGTGGGAACTGGACGAAAAAGTTCTAAAAAGCATCTTCCAGATTTGGGGGATTCCTCAGATAGACCTGTTCACCTCCTCCCAAAACGCAAAACTTCCAACCTTTTGCTCGCTCGCTGCAGAACGAGGCGCTTTCTGGAGCGATGCTCTATCTCTAAGCTGGAAGGACAGATTTGTCTATGCTTTTCCCCCAGTTCCTCTGGTCCCTCGTGTACTGCAGAAACTGGCTTTGGAAGGAGCGAGAATGATTCTGATCGCTCCTTTCTGGCCCAGGCAAATCTGGTTCTCTCATCTACAGCAATACTCAGAGGTTCCTCCTCTTCCTCTTCCATTATCTCCAGGATTGCTGACCCAGGATCAGGGGACCCTGGTCCATCCGGGACTCGAGTCCCTTCAACTTCATGCATGGCTCCTGCAGTCCTAGCTCAATCTCGTTTTGGCGTTTCTCCTAAGGTGGCCGAGATTCTGGTGGAGGCTAGAAAACCCTCCACTAGGTCCTCCTACACCAGGAAATGGAAAAGATTTTCCATCTGGGCTGCATCCAGGAACGTGGAGCCCTTTTCCTGTCCTGTGGCTTTTCTACTTGAGTACATGCATCATCTTTTCGATCTGGGTCTCAGTCACTCCTCTTTGAAAGTCCATATGGTGGCTATTTCAGCCTACCATGTCCCTTTCACTGATAAGGCATTTGCCCAGCTGGAGGTATGCAAAACTTTCCTCAGAGGGGTCCTTCATCTCAGGCCCCCTGTCCGGATTCCAGCTCCCCCTTGGGACTTGAACTTTGTCCTTGAGAAACTTACCGTTCCTCCCTTTGAGCCTGTGGCTTCCGCAGACTTGAAGTTTTTATCGTGGAAGACGCTCTTCTTGGTAGCCATTACTTCTGCTCTCAGAATTTCCGAACTCCAGGCCCTGATGTGCAAAATCCCTTATCTGATTTTTCTCAAAGAACGAGTAGCTCTTCATACAGAATCCTAAGTTTCTCGAAGGTGGTAGTGGAATCTACCTTAAATCAGTCTATTGAATTACCTGCCTTTTTCCACGAGTACTCAATCAAGGAGAATACCTGCTCCATACCATGGATGTTCACAGGATTCTGAGATACTACACCGATAGGACGAAGGATCTCAGAAAGACTGATCAGTTGTTTATCTCGCTCACAAAGAGAAGGCAATGCTGTCTCTAAGCAATGCCTATCAAAATGGTTGGCCCATTGCATCACTTTCTGTTATAACAAGTACAGCAAAACTCCCCCCCCCCGGGTCAAGTCAGAGGTCACTCCACTCGTGGAGTTGCAGCCTCTGCGGCTTGTTTAGAATGTGTCTGCGGCAGACATCTGTGCTGCCGCCACTTGGACTTCAGTCCATACCTTTACTAAACATTACAGTTTGGACATTGCCTCTCGCCGTAGAGCAGGCTTCGGGTTAGCTGTCTTGCAAGGCCTCCTTTCTTGAGACCTGCTAGATTATTTGCTACTTTTTGGAGTAGTTCCTCCTCCCGGTGCCTTTCATTTGTTCCAGACTGCTTGGGATTCTGTCCTATATGTAATTACCTACTGCAAGAGCCCTCTTGAAGTAAGATAGTACAGTTACGTAAGAACTTACCGTAACAGTAGATCTTCGAGAGAGCTCTTGCAGTAAATGTCTATCTCCTGCCTCCATCCCTCTAGGCTTTTCAGCTCCTTTTCCATTGAGGAAATATCTGCTCTCTCTTATCCGGGCCTTCGGGCCTGTGGCGGAAAAGAACTGGAAGGCGAGCGTCTGGGACTGCCCCTTTATACCGACGTCATATGACACCGGTCACCTGACGTGGGGGCGATCCCTTGCCAGGGACTGCTAGCTAGAAATTTTTCCGTGGGGTCCTGCCGCCAGCCGGTGTCAGTTCTATATGTAATTACCTACTGCAAGAGCCTCTCTCGAAGATCTACTGTTACGGTAAGTTCTTGCGTAACTGTACTTTATGGTATGAAGCACTAGTCTGTGAAATGAGGAGCATTTACAAATGTTGGTTAAGTACTGGTTGGCACTGATTAAAACAATTTTCTGAAGAGTATTTCCTAAAATTAGGTGAATAAAATGGATCGGTACTCATCTTATCTGGAGTCCTGGTACTGGATATTGCTATTGTGTAATGATACTTGAACCATAAATAAACATGGAATGTTTAAAAGAAAAAAAACATAATAGGCTGCTATATTCCTCTTTTTGTTTTTTTTTCAGCTAGTTTTTGGGGAATCTTTTTTAATCTGCCATTTTCCGGGTTCATTATGTTGTTGTGCCTGCCTACCTGCTGCTGCTAAGAGTTGTCTCAATTTTGTTGTAATTTCACAAAAGTTCCAAGTTCTCAGAGCCCTTAACCGCTGCCATTTTAGGGCCATTGATGTGCGCTCTTCAAGAACGGGCATTTCCATTTGACCGAACCTTAAAACCTGTTTTCTGCTTCATCTCGAAATTGAGTGCATAATAGCATGTCTGTGATCTTGGTACAAAGGTGTGTTTTTTTGTTTTTTTTTTTGGGTCATGAAATATTTGTTCAGAAGGGTTAGTTTTGCACACAAAGTGGGTGTAAAGTGAGTTTGAGCAAAACTAGGCGTAAAACATTTCAATAGACAATTCATTTTTTTCCTTAGAAATGCCCAATTCTGCCAGCCTAGTTGTAGAGTGGTTGCGCTTCTGCTCCCCACCCCAGCGGCCCAGATTTGGGAACGGTCGGGTCACCTTGTGGGCTGGTCAGCTGAGGGAGAATTGAGCACCCAATGGCAGCTCAACTTCCACAGGGGAAGGGAATCACCAGGTCTCGCTGCAGATAATGCCACCTGGTGGAGGCCAGGCGACAGCACAGCGGGAGTACACGATGGGCAGGATTGTAGCATGACATGCTTGGTGTACACGTCCTGATGCTACAGCCCAGAGAGAGAAAATGGAGGAAACAGATGCCAGGCTGCTCATGGCCAGCACCCCCCCCCACCCGCAGGCTCTCGTACGATCAACAGGGCAGATCCCACCCACCCATTGAGGTTTTGAGCAAGTGGTGGATAACCAGTAAGTCCATAAGAAGGTTGATCACAGGGCTCGGGGGACTACTAATTGGGATGTCCCATTCTATTTTTCTGTATTCACAAAAATAGGTCACCCTACATTTACAAATAAACTGACTGTGATGCTATCTATTTCCACTGGATAGTTACGAGAAAGTTTACTTTCACTCCAGTGTTTTTTTTTAACAAAAATAATGTGTGACTACATGAAAGGTATCCTGGTAGGCCAAGGAAACTGATTCATCCAGTCAGGATGTCTTAAAGTGTATGTGACTGCTTGAGGAGAATGAATTTGTTCAGTGGTGAGTCTCAGCTGGAATCTGAGCTCTGGGTCTTCATGTTTTTCAAAGCAGTTCTAATCAGATGCTGGAACATCAGTTTACTGCTGTGGCTAGTGAGAACGTAGAATTCGGGGGCATGGGGGAGCCATAAGGGGAAAAAGAACAGCAACAACAATAAAAAAAACAAAAAAAAAACAAATGGATTAAACCCTTCTTCAGCATTCAATCCGCCACCACATCCCACCGCAAACACCAGTCTGAGTCTCCCATAATATAAACATACAAATATCAAATCCCCTTCCTATCTATCTCCCTCTCGCTACCAGATCCCACCCTGTCCCAACCTCCTGTGATCCGACCTTCGTCTTGCATCCCTTCTGCCACCATATCCTACTACCAACCTCAGATCTTAGTCTAACTGCAGGCAAATATGTATATGTATGTTTGTCAGTGAAGTAGAATATGTGTTCTAGTGATGGTAAAAAGGGTATCTGAGAATATTTGTACATGTCTGCGTATGAATGTTTGTGTGAGTGTGATGCTCATTCCTGCCATTGTACTTATACCCAGCTGAAAAGATCTATGCTTACGTGTGGATGTAGAAGTCTGTATGCAGATGTGAGTACGAGAATGTCGTGCTTGTGTGTGTTCCCAGCGTGAACACTGTATACCTATATATGCTGTGTGTGGGCTGCCATACATGTGTACTGTAAAGATATATCTAAAAGCAAGACGGCGTATAGATGCCTATCTGCTGCCTTTCGTGGTAGAACTGAAATGCATGCTACTGATGTAATTACACCCAACCACGTTTTGTTTCAACTCCTTGGTCTCCTCTCATTGCATACGTCCTGAACATTAGGAACTTCCCCAAACAGTGTAGCCACTCATGATGCAGTAGTCGCCTCTCCTCCCACTGCATCATAAGTGGCTGCACTGCATTGGGGGTGTTCCCAAAACCAGGAAAGATGCAGTAGGAATTCATCAAGGACTGTAAACAAACACATTTTTGTGTAGTAACACCAGAATGGTGGAGAAGCCTGCTTCTCACTTTTAAAAAGAAAAATGGAATCTGAATCGAACTACCAGCTACGTCAGCAGTTTCTGCAGGTGATCAATCATAACATGTGATCTTACTTCGAGAGGGCTCTTGCAGTAGGTATTTACATATAGGACTGACCCGGTAGGCGTCATGACCCCATGGAAAAATTTCTAGCTAGTAGTCTCTGGCGGGGGACCGCCTCCGCATCAGGTGACCGATGTCGAGCAATGTCAGTATAAAGGGGCAGTCCCCCATGCCCACCTTCGAGTTCTTTCCCGCCATCGACTTGTGAAAGTTCCTTGCGGTAGAGTTCATCACTCGTCAGTCTTTCGTCTTAGTTTTCGAACTTTTCAATTGATTTTATTTTTCTCTCAAAATTACATCGTGTATGTCATCCCTGACGCCTTCTGAATCTCACAAAAATAAGTGCGACTCGTGCGGTTCCCAGCTGCCGCATAAGGACGGCCACTCCCTGTGCCTCTTCTGCCTAGGCCCGGACCATCCTGTGGAGAAGTGCCAGCACTGCCAGAAATTCAATTCAGCCACCTGAAAACTGAGGCAGCAGTCTCTGGAGGTCCATATTCTGAAGAAAAAGATTGCATCCATGGAGAAGGAGTTGAAAAAGTTGAGGCAGGCTTCCACTTCCCCCGATGGCCACAAAAAGGAGGAGAAGCACCGGGACCGGGACTCGACCTCCATGGCCTCTGCGACTCTGGCTGGAGTCGCGGTCTTAAAGGTAACGTCCCCTCCAGGGGACCGCTCCTCGATGACCATCTTGGTGGCGTCCAAGAAGGTGTCGCCCCTCCCGTCAGGCTCGTGCTTGGGTCCCTTGGGTACCTCTGGGGTAAAGGGAAGCCTCTGCTCCCACGAAGGCCGCGGGCTTCAGGGTCGAGCAGTCCGCTAAGTCGGACGCCAGTACCACCGATATCCGACCGGACAGGAGTGGTAAGTCGCTTGCTCCTGCCGGGGGGGGGGGGCGCACAGTCGTTCGTTCGCCTGACAAGGCCACCTCTCCAGCATGGCCTTCCTCGAGCAAGGGATCAGATAAGTCGGATGCCGGCTCCTCTGACGCCTGCCCGGATCCAGCTGATAAGCTGGACGTCGGCCCCTCCGACCGCCCAGCCAAGGAGCCTGCATCGGAATCCTTTGACCAGTCTGACGCCCCAGGCTCCCCGCAATGCCTGACGTTGCCAACTGAGGTTCCTGCGTCCCATCTGTTTAACCCTGGGGATGCCAATCCTCCCTCCCCGGTCATCACGGAGGACCTGGATACGCTGCCATCAGGGCCCCCTCCTACTGGGATAGATACCCTGATGCCGGACCCTCAGACGCCGGCTGTGATGCCAGCTGATGTCCCATTTCCGGTGGCGCTCCCACGCCGGGCCTGATGCCCACAGGGCCACCTTTACCTGATCCACCTGCTGGGCCTTTGCTAGGTCCCTCTGCCCCATCAGAGCCCCTGGCACCCGGGTATCTGACAACGCTAAATCTGGTGCCGCTTTACCCGGCACCACAGTATCCGACGCTGCTTTATCCGATGCCACAGTACCCGGTGCCTCAATGCCAGACGCCAGGTTTCCCGCTGTCTGGTTATGGATACTCGCTATACGGATATCCCCAGTGTCCGTATCCCCCTCCTCCTCCGCCACCCACACCCCAGACACCGGTGGACTTGAAGGAGACTCTGGCTGCCTGGTGGGCTGAGGCCAAGGCTCGGCTCACCAGGGAGGTAGTCTCTCACCTACTGGTGCCGGACCCTGCACAGGATCCCCTATGCCGGAGACGGGAGACTCCTTCCCCCTTACCTGACACTAGAGGTGAACCCTCGGGTGCCAGGGGCAGGGAGAGCACGTTTCCCAGAGGGCTTCCTCTTCTACGTCCGAGACCTCTGCCTCGGTCACAAGGGGATGCTCCGACCTGGATGACAAGCCCCGTACTCCAGAACGACCCAGGCCAAGGACCCCTCCGAAGTCTCCTCCAGAGGATCCTTCTTTTCTGGAGTTACTGAGAAAGATCCAGGAAGTTCATCAGTGGTAAATTCTGGAGCCAGATCCACAGCGTAAAAAGCTTGCTGCCCACTTGGATCTGCCAGAGACCGCTCCTACATTGATTCCACTCTGGATAGAACCTCACGCAGATCTTGTTTCCACTATTTGGAAACAGCCATCCGTGTTAGCCCCCCCTTCCGAGGAAGGTAGATCGGCTATACCAGGCTCCTAAGGGAGTAGATTCTTTGAATATACGCCCCAAGGCGGACTCAGTCGTGATTAGCGCTGCTCACGGCCGCTCTGCTAACCCCAAACATCTCAGCTCGTCTCCGCCTGACAAGGAGTCTCGGCTTCTGGACCAGTATGGGAAGAAGGTTTATGCATCTTCTACAATGGGTATTAGGGCCCTGAATTATGTAGCTCATTTGGGGTCTACCAGAAGACCATCCTGAGTCAGGTGGAATCTACACTAGACTCCCTTTCTGACTCTCAGACGAAACAGGAAGTGGCTGACCTTGTCCATTCTGCTCGCTTGTCCAGTCGGCACATGCTTCATGCCACTTATGACTCAGTGGATGCAGCTGGACGGAGTTCGGCTTTTGCTGTAGGTCTTCAGCGTCATGTCTGGCTCCGGGTGTCAGGTTTGGTCCCTGAAGTGCAATCTGCTATTCAGGATGCGCCCTTCGGGGGTTTGATGCTGTTCAGCGCTGATGTCAAGGACATCATAACCGATCTGAAATAGAAGGGTACTGCACTGAAGTCCATGGAGTCTTTGTACAGATCCCCTCAGGAACAGTGGCGCCATTTTCGTCAACGTAACCGATAAAAACCTAAACCTCAGGGCAAGTGGGCCAACAAGCGTCGGGCCCCTCCAGCAACCAAGACTTCTCCCTCCCAAAAAAGCCGTGGGAGCCTCGGCCGCTGCGCTGCCCCAGACCTCCTGACTTCTCGCCTCTCCCACGGCCTCTGAACTCACCAGAGGAACTGGTAGGAGTGAGGTTCTCCTTCCATCTACTGGGTTGGGAGAGGATAACATCAGATGCTTGGGTGCTCCACCTGATTGCAGTAGGTCACTCAGTAGAGTTTCTTCAGAAACCCCCCTGAAGACCACCACCCCAATTGTCTTACTCCCAGGAACATCTTCCTCTGGTCCTAGAAGAAATCACCTCCCTTCTGTCAAAGGTGGTGATAGAACCAGTTCCCAACTACCTTTGGGGGATTGGTTACTATTCCCATTTCTTTCTAGTTCCAAAGAAAACGGAAGATGTGAGGCCTGTTTTAGACTTCAGTTCCCTGAACATGTTCGTGGAGTACAGATGCTTCAGAATGCTCTCCCTGCAGTGCCTTCTGCCTCTTCTTTGGCAGGGACTGTGGCTGTGCACTTTGGATATGCAGGATGATTACCTGCACATCCCCATATGCCCTTCCCACTGCAAATTCCTTTGCTTTTGTTTACAGGGGGTCCACTACTAATTCAAGGCCCTCCCATTTGGCCTTTCCTCGGCCCCCCAAGTGTTTACCAAATGCCTGTCTATGGTAGCGGCCCACCTGCGTACCCAGGGAGTGCAAGTATTCCCGTACCTGAACGACTGGCTCCTGGTGGCCCCGTCCAGGGAGGAGCTTCTACACTCCCTTTCCCTCACCCTGCAGGTTTTCACCAGCTTGGATATCACCATCAACCAGGCAACATCCCATTTGATCCCTTGCCAATGACTCCAATTCATAGGGGCGATCCTGGACACGACCATCGCCAAGGCCTTTTTGCCTCCGGACAGGGTGGACACCCTACAGACTCAGGCATGTCTTCTGTCCAGTTGCAGAAGGGTCAGAGCCAGGTCACTCCTTCACCTCCTCTGGCTAATGGCCCTGCTATTCCGACAGTCCCATGCGCTCAGCTCCATATGAGGATTTCTCAATGGACGCTTCGGTCTCAATAGGACCAAACACTGGACGACCTAGACTAGGAGGTTCTAGTCTCCAATCCCATGGTCAGGGACTTGCAATGGTGGATGGTACCAGAGAACCTTTCTCTGGGAGTTCACTTCAATATCGAACCCCCCCCCCCAGACATTGACAACAGATGCCTCAGGAGAGGGCTGGGGAGCCCACCTTGGGTCTCACAAGACTCAGGACAGCTGGTCCAGGCTCGAGCAGAATCTGCACATAAATGTGCTCGAACTCAGAGCAGTCCAGTATGCCCTCCAGGCCCTACATTCCTCCATTCTTCTCTGTCATCTAACCATTCGGACAGACAGCATGTGTGTGGTCTGGTACATCAGCAAGCAGGAAGGAACGCGTTCCTACCTTCTGTGCAGGGAAGCAATGAGAATTTGGAGCTGGGCTACCCAGCACAACCTTTACCTGACGGCCGTTCACGTTCTGGGAGTAGAAAACACGCTGGCAGATCACCTCAGTTGGTCCTCAGCTAGGACACACAAATGGGAACTGGATCAAGAGGTAGTAAACGACATCTTCCTGCTTTGGGAAACCCCTTGGGTAGACCTGTTCACGTCTCCTCAAAACGCAAAACTTCCCACCTTCTGCTCGCTCGCTCCATGACGAGACATTTTCTGGCGGGACGGTCTGTCTCGATTGGAGGGACAGATTCGTCTATGCCTTCCCTCCTATTCCCTTAATTCTGTGGGTCCTGCACAAGCTCAGAACAGAAGGAGCTCAAATGATCCTCATTGCTCCATTCTGGCCCAGGCAAGTTTGGTTCTCTCTTCTGCAACAATTTTCAGAGGAACCTCTGCTTCCTCTTCCTCTGTCGCAATACTTGTTGACCTAGGATCAGGGGACCCTTGTCCATCCAGGTCTCAAATCCCTTCATTTGCATGCAGGGCTCCTGCAGACGTAGCTCAAGCCTGGTTTGGGGTTTCTCCGCTCGTAGCAGATATTTTGGTGGAGGCCAGAAAGCCTACCACCAGGTCCACCTACGCCATGAAGTGGAAACTATTCTCTATTTGGGCCTCGTCAAAGGACTTGGAGCCTTTCTCTTGCCCAGTTGGCAGGGTCCTGGACTACGTGCATCATCTCTTTGATCTGGGTCTCAGCCATTCCTCTTTAAAGGTTCACATGGCAGCAATTTCAGCCTACCATGTCCCCTTCGGGGGCAGGACTTTCGCTCAATTGGAAGTCTCTAAGACATTCCTCAGAGGGGTTCTCCATTTGAGACCCCCCCATCCGCATTCCTGCTCCTCCTTGGAACTTGAATTTTGTTCTCGAGAAGCTTACTCTGCCCCCTTTCTAGCAGGCAGCTTCAGCAGATTTGAAGTTCCTCTCTTGGAAGACTCTTTTCCTAGTGGCCATTACTTCTGCTGGACCGATTTCCGAGCTTCAGGCCTTTATGTGTGAAATCCCATATTTGATTTTTCACAAGGAACGTGTGGCTCTGCACACCAACCCGAAGTTTCTCCCTAAGGTGGTGGCGGAATCTACGCTGAATCAATCCATTGAGCTACCCGCTTTCTTTACGCAACACTCCAATCAAGGGGAGTACCTCTTGCATACTTTGGATGTTCATAGAATACTGAGGTACTATACCACTAGGACTAAGGATCTCAGGAAATCAGATCAGCTTTTTCTCTCTCTCTCTCTCTCTCTCTCTTACAAAAGAGAGGGTAATGCCTATCTAAATGGCTGGCTCATTGTATCATTTTCTGTTACGACAAGTACAAGACGACCCTGCTGGGTCAAGTAAGAGGTCACTCCACCAGAGGAGTAGCTGCCTCTGCGGCTTGTTTCAAGAATGTGTCAGCGGCAGACATCTCCGCAGCCGCTACTTGGACTTCTGTCCATACCTTTAGGAAACACTACAGTTTGGATATTGCCTCTTGCCATAGTGCAGGCTTTGGGTTGGCTGTACTTCAAGGTCTTCTTTCATAAGACCCGTTTAGCTGGAGGTTCCGTTATTTGGATTGTTTACCTCCTCCCGAGTGCTTTTCCTTGTTCCAGACTGCTTGAGAGTGTCCTATATGTAAATACCTACTGCAAGAGCCCTCTCGAAGTAAGATAGTACAGTTGCGTAAGAACTTACCGCAACAGTAGAACTTTGAGAGAGGCTCTTGCAGTAGGTATTGCGTTCCCGCCCTCCATCCCCCTTAGCTTTTAAGCTCCTTTTCCAGGAAGGGAAATATCCGCTTCTCTCTCTCTCTCTCTCTCGTCTTGCCTCTTTTGGCCCTTGGCGGGAAAGAACTGGAAGGCGGGTGTGGGGAACCGCCCCTTTATACTGACGTCGCTTGATGTCTGTCACCTGACGTGGGGGCGGTCCCATGCCAGAAACTGCTAGCTAGAAATTTTTCCATGGGGTCCTAACGCCTGTCGGGTCAGTCCTATATGTAAATACCTACTGCAAGAGCCTCTCTCGAAGATATACTGTTACGGTAAGTTTTTATGTAACTGTACTTTTTTTAAACTAAAGATACTTTGAGGTAAAAGGGGGTGACCGTGTCCCCTTAACCTTGAAGTACTCCAGTCCACTCAGCTGTGGAAATGGGTAGAAACTGGACCCCATTGAAAATGAGATTTTGCATCTCAGCTGGGCTCTCCTGCGTAAATAAATAACAATAAATGGTTCCTTCAGACTTCTGTCATGTTTTATTGTATTGCGAAAACAAGAAAGACGTGGTATGCTATGATTATGTGTTACACAATTACAGATATTACATTTAGTTGAAATTTAATCTAAATTAGTTTGGAACATATTGAACTAAAAAAAAAATATATATATATATATCTAAATTAAATAAAATCACTTAACTGATACAGATTGAGCTGTCCTTATGTTGGCAACACCCCAGATCCATTAGAGAGACTTACCAGCCTCGGCCCCTGCACCTGATATATAGGTGCTGTACGTCATGGGGCAACTTCTGATGTGGAGCTTGATGAAAATAATAAATGAATTAAAAAAAGTCAACGTCCGTAAAATTAGAAATACCAGGTCCCAAGGACTTCCCGGTTTCTGGTGCCCCCCATGCTCTGCAAAGTTATGATGTGATGCTAGGGAGAGCGCCGGGACGCGTTCCATTGTAGTCTATGGGCGGCACCTTATCTGTCATTTTTTTTTTTTATATTATAATGGCCATTTGGTGATAAAACATGGCCACTGGTTGACTAACAAGGGTCTCATTAGTTGGCCAAGGCCCACGTTTTATCACCAAATGGCCATTATAATATAAAATAACGATTGAAAAGTGCCACCCATAGACTATAATGGAGCATGTCCCCATGCTGTCCCTAGCATCACGGCATAACTTTGCAGAGCATTGGGGTGAAGCATGGGTGGCACCAGAAACGGGGAAGTCCTTGGGACCCGATATTTCTAATTTTACAAGTGTTGATGTTTTTTAATACATTTTTTATTTTCATCAAGCTCCACTTTAGAAGCTGCTCCATGAGGTACAGCACCTATATAGCAGGTGCAGGGGCTGTTTTGTTTACCTTGGTGGGTCTCTTTAATTATATTGGCATGTTTTATACCCCTCCACTAACAACATACTCACTTTGTATTATCTTCACAAGCAAGGAAGATTGTGATCACCCAATATGAGATGAAGATTTTAGCAGTTTTTGTGAAAAGTGTGTAGTACTTCAAATGGGTGATTAAAAACCTTAATTTTGTTAACTTTAAAACTATACACACGTTTTATTCAAGTGATAACTTAAAAGTATTATCAATACATTTGAAAAATATGTTGATCATGTTAATGCATACTTAGTCGCATATTTATCTCAAGAATCATCAGAGATATTTTCGTGCTACACACCTTAATGAAAAAAAACCTTTGGCAGCACCAAGAAGGTGTAGGAAGGTTGTATGAGGGAGTGGATTGTGGGGGAGAAATCGCAGTGGATAGGGTGAGGGAGGCCCTTCGGAATCTGAAAACTGATAAGGCGCTGGGGCCGGATGGAATGCATCCGAGGGTTATGAAGGAACTGGTGGATGTGCTGGCAATCCCACTGGCTACACTCTTTAACATCTCTCTGCAGACGGGATGGGCGCTATAGGACTGGAGCGTGGCTTATGTAGTGCCTATACATAAGGGGAGGTCTAGGGAGGAGATGGGGAACTATAGGCCAGTCAGTCTAACGTCTGTAGTGGGCAAAGTAATGGAGTAATTATCAATGGAGGGCTTTATCAAGGAGAGGCTTGGGAGGCAGTTGGAAAGGTTAGGGCACCAGGATGATAAACAGTATGGCTTTGCCCCGGGCAGATCGTGTCAGACCAACCTTGTAGAGTTTTATGATTGGGTGATGGGGGGCCTTGGATAGACATAGGCTGGTGGATGTCCTATACCTAGATTTCAGCAAGGCATTTGATTCAGTACCTCATGATGGACTGATAGCAAAAATGGGGGAGATGGGGGTGGGTGGACAGGAGCTAAACTGGGTTGAAAATTGGCTTTTGGGGCATTTACAGAGGTGGGCGGGGTAATATCCTCCCCCAGGAAGGTAGTCAGTGGAGTCCCTCAAGGTTCAGTATTGGGGCCACTTTTGTTCAATGCCTACGACTCAGATATAGGAAGGGGGTGGTTAGGAATAGGTTGAGTCTCTTTGTGGATGATTAAAAATTGGGAGCACTGGTGGATAGTGAGGAAGCAAGGGAGACAGTCCAGGGGGATCTGGATACCCTGGAGGGGTGGTCAAGTAGGTGGGGACTGAAATTTAATGCCGGAAATGTAAGGTACTTCATTTGGAAGTCAGTAACTCAGGCCATGTATACACCTGGGGGCACACTGCAAGCAACATTGGGAGAAAGAGATTTAGGGGTGGTGGTAGACGCTATAATGAATAATTTGAAAATTGTAGGAAAATTGCAGCCAAGGCAAACAGGATATTGGGTTGCATAGCCAGGGGAATTACGTCCAGAAGCAGGGAAGTGATCCTCCCTCTATATAATGCCTTGGTCAGGCCGCAGCTTGAGTATTGTGTACAGTTCTGGAGACCTCGTCTGAAGAAGGACATAGCACTGCTGGAGAGGGTCCAGAGGAGAGCAACCAGGATGATTCGAGGCACGGAGGGGAGGCCTTATGAGGAGAGGCTGGAAGAGCTAAGGTTTTACTCACTGGAGGAGAGGAGGGATAGGGGAGACATGATAGAGGTTTTCAGGTATGTAAAGGGAATAATTAGGAGTGGAACCAGGGAGTTGTTTAGGCTGAAGAAGGGGGGAGCGACCAGGGGCCATGGGTGGAAGTTGAGGGGGAAATTACAGGGGATGTAGGGAGGCATTTTTCACTGAGAGGGTGGTGGAGCCGGGGAATGCACTTCCCAGGAGGCTGGTGGAGGAGGGCACAGTGGAGGGCTTCAAGAAAGGGTGGGATAGGTTCAGGGGGAAACTGAATCTAGAGAAGACACTCTTGGGGGCTAGGGGTGGTGGTGAGGTGGGCAGCCATTAGGTTGCTGGCTTTCCAGCAGACAATACAGACCATTTGGCCTATTCTGCTGGCTTTTTAGTATGTTAGTAACACCTTTTACCATGATCATCTGCATGGTTTTAGAAATACTGTCGATAGAAATTTAATTATCACCACCACCTTCTCGGATCTCAGCAATGTTCTCCCTAGTTGTTTCTTTGACCCTGTGCCCCAATCCCAACCCCCAACTCTGCAGCATCCTTGTTTCCTTCTGCGCAAAATATCCACCCATGAAGCTCGTCCTTACTTACAAAAAGCGCTAAACAGCAATAACCCTATAAACGACCCCCTAGATGCCAGGCTCCTTCGACTAGTCCTTGACGAGGTCCTAGTCCCCCTAACGGACTTACTCAATAAATCCCTATGCCTAGGGAAATTCCTTAGTGCCTGGAAAATAGCTGTCATTATCTCTAAAGCGTTAGAAAAAGTGGTTGCCACCCAACTTACTGAATACCTAGCCAAGTATTACATTCTATGCCCAGAGCAGCATGGCTTCCATTCGGGCCATAGCACCACCACAGCCCTCCTAGAATTCACCAACTTCCTGCACTCCTCCCTAGACGCCGGTAACATTGCAGGAGCTGTGTTCATAGACCTATCCAAGGCCTTCGACACGGTCTGCCACCCTCTCCTTCTCGACTCACTCCACCAACTTGGTTTCTCCGCAGGCCCCCTGGCCTGGTGCTCCAGTTACCTTTCCGCCCGGTCCCAATGCATCAAAGTTAACGGAACCCTATCCGACACACTACCAGTCCGCTTTGGGGTGCCCCAGGGCTCTATCCTGGGGCCACTTCTTTTCTTCCTCTACCTGAACTCCTTACCAAAGGCCTGTACCACAAAAATCTTACTATATGCAGATGATGCAGTGCTCTTTACTTGGCATCATAAACCCACGCCCCTTCAAGACTCCCTCCAAGATGCCTTCTCCCAGGCCGAAACATGGTTTAGGGACTGTAGACTGGTCATAAACTTAAAAAAAAGACTAAATCAATGATCTTCTCTCACCGCCAAAACAAAGCAAAAAATGCACCTCTCTGCATCCTCCCCAGCACCCCCTTGAACAGGTATCCAACTACAAATATCTTGGACTTACCCTGGACTCGGCCCTTACCTTCCATGACCACATAAACACCCTTGCTGCCGCAACAAACACCCGGATTGGACTCCTTTACCGACACAGGGACTGCCTCCCTCCCCACGCCCTTAGGCTTGCCATCACCTCATCAATACTGTCCCTAGTGGACTATGGGCTCCCTGTATACGGGGCAGCAGATAACTCTGCACTCCAGAAAATCCAGGTCTCCCTAAACAAGGCCTGCAGGCTCCTAACTGGCACACCTAGGCTCACTCACACCTGCTCCCTCTACCTCCTGCCAATCTTCTCAACCTTGATGAAAGGCTCCCCTACCAGACCTGCATACTGTCCAAGAAAATACTGCTCGGACTCTTCCCCCCTGGGGTCACCGCCTCTCTTCATCCTGCAACTCCCACTATCTTCACCCGCAACTCAGAGAAAGCACCACTGGTTGTGCCCAGGTAAAACTCCCTTGCCCAGAGATCTTTCCACTACAGGGCCCCCACATGGTTTAATGCACTCCCAAACATCATCACTAATGCACCCAAGATCGCCCACTTCAAAACCACTCTTCGCAACCACCTCTTCAGTATCCGCTCCTGTAACTGCAACTAACATTTCACACTCTCACCCACTCTGATCCAAATTCTCTGACAAAGTCCATTATGGATTGCAACCTCCGTCAATAATACCAAACCCATGAACAGGACTGACTACTCTGTTTAGATGCTTTCTCAAGCTAATAATGTCTTTCTGCTGTGCTGATGTAAATATCGTCATCCAAATATTGTAAATAATGTTTGAAAATATCTACATCCAAATATTGTAAATAATGTCTGACAAATGTCTGTAACACACATGCTTAATGTAATTGTTGTTATACCCTGTTCTGTATTACCTTCTGTCCTACATGTGACGAGGTACCTTTGTAAATGAGCCTCTGGCTCAAAGGTTGTATACCGATATATCAAATAAATAGACATCATAGTATTACGATATTTTAAACCACATGTCCTCCAATTATACATACTCCACTAATGATCTGAGCAAATCAGGGTCATTGTGTACTGCCAACCTGTTCCCCAACCTCCACAAGGAAGTTAATGTTTTCCCTTTTAAGAGTTGTGTGATCGCAGGGGATAGAAACTGAGTTCCAGCTCCCAGGAGTATTGTGTGTAATGCCAATATGATTACTGGTGAGCCCATTGTGTATAATGCCAATATAATTACTGGTGAGCCCATTTATTGACTTGACTGATGCCGCTTTGATCGCTGTAATAACTGGCCGGTTATTACAGAATGGAACCTGTTTTTACAGTGTGGGTGTCAGCCAGTCAGACTAAAAGTGAAAGCAAACGCCATCTTGTGCTCACAGGAAAAAAAAAAGGCACTAAAAAGGAAAACACATACTTTTTCAACACACAGTATCAAACCGTACAGCAATTACATAAAATAAAGAATGGGAATCCGGGCCAGTGGTGCTGAGGATTGAGGCAGTGGACACCACACCACACGATGGCGACCTGTGTTTGGGAGCAAGCACAGGTAACTGGAGGGGGGAGAGGACTGGGCATCTGGAGGACTGCTCTCCTCTCCCGGGGTGGGTGGGTTGCCACTCCCTGCTGAACAGCTGCCCCCAAGTGGAGGCCTGGAAGGTTGTGCGGGTCAGGAGAGCGACATGAAGGGAGGGCATTGCAGTCGACAGCATGCGTGCGCCTCAACGCCTGCAACAGGGGGAAGGGAGAACACTGGAAAGTGGAACTAAGAGGCTGCATGATGGCCTGGCCACTTCCCCGGTTCCAGCTTCACCGACTTCTGGATTGTGCTGGGGGATGGGGGTCTGGCACTACTCCGTCCGGCCCGACCATGGGGGGGAGGGGACAGCTGGATCAGAGCAAGCCGGGCTTGGAAGAAGAGCCCTCTGAGAGGGGGCCAGAGCTGCCTGTCAGTCCCGTGGGGAGGAAAATTAGAATATATAAAATAAAAAAAAATAAAATAAAAAAAATGGAGTGTTAAATTATTCTTTTTTTTTTTTTTTGGTAATACACCCTTGGTGTATAGTACTGTCACAAACCACTTTTGCTTTGCACTCGTGGTTTATATGGTATTACACACTTTCGGTGGTTCAGCAACAACAAACATAACGTAAACACTCTATCCATTATTCTCTATTTATTTCAATCTAGGATTACAATTACCTTTGAGCCAAGGCTCTTTTACAAAGGTTCCCTTATTCTCTGTGTTACTGATCCACCAACAGGAGAAAAGCTTGCACCAAGGTCAGAGCTAACCACTTTATGGCTGTGTGGACTGTTTTACGTGGACATAGACGTCTGCAACTCCCTTGTGCATTCTTTGATACCGCAAGAGTTAGAGACTCAAAGACAGTATTTTTTTTTTAAACAATGACAAAGGGTGAATGTCAAGCAAAGTCTATTTTGAAGTAAGCAGCTTGAAAGAAAGCACCTAGGAAAACCTCTATGTGAGGCCTATATAATTGGTTGTAAATAGAGGTATTACCGCTGTTTGCCCAGATGAACTTGCACTGTTTTACTATGACATGTCGGCTTTGCTTCTGTATCGATAGATAACTCACTATACCCTTAAGGGTTGAACTGTTTTCTTTTGCATTGGACGTTCTCTCTACTACAGAGCGTTCCTCTGACTTAAACTGGGTTTACCTATATGTGGTGAGGGGGGCATCCTGTAACAGCAACTTATTGTGTTACAGAAGACCGTTAAGCCTTACAGTCACTAGCCAGCAGGATTAGTGGCTAGGAAGATCCATGGGACTCATAAACGTGCACACTGCACTCTTGTGATTGAAAATGTTTCACTACCCTAACTGATATCCTTACTGAATTGTTACCTACTTCAATACAGCTCTGCAGGGCCAGGTACAGAGCCGCTAATGCTTCAAGGAAACCTTTGCCTTTTAATACTGTATTTACAGTTGGTCTCGTTTTTTCTGTATTTACCTTTTTTTTTTTAACATTTTATTGATGAAGCACACACACAGATCACACTAAAGAAGCGTCCCATTGAATATAGCAAAGAAACACATCTGCTACAGGAAGCTTGGTTGTATCCTATACATGTTCCAATTTTCCTACTCTTTGTTTTATTCACTATATATTTGAGGTTAAAAAATCCACAAAATGAGTAGGCCAGTAGGGAAAGGTTCAGGGAGAAAAAATAGTTACTCTTGTTATACAAGGAACAGTATTCCTTGCATTCAACTAAAGCAGAGTTAGTAGTTCATTTACTGTCCTGTTTTTGTTTCCTTTTGTTTCCCCACGTCAGTGGAACCCGTTAAACAGACATTGTTGTTCTGCTACAGGAAAACAGTTAAGAACTAGAAAAAAGGGTGGTAGGTCTAATGGGGAGAAACGGTTCTTAAGATTTAGCTCATTACAGATACCCACAATGTAGTCATAGGATGGAGTAAATAAGGAAGTATTAAAAAATGAAATAAAGAAAGCGAGACCACGTTAAGAACAGTACAAAGTTGTTGCTTCCGCTAACCATAGAGTCCTGACTTTTTCTGTATTTACCTTACTGTTTTTACATGTGTAAGGTGCCCAGAGACCCTAGGATTGGGTACCCTTGAGATAAGTTTCCCTTGTCTTACATTATATTTAGAGACAATTCATCTTATATTTGCCGTTTATGCAGTTTTCTTCCTCCTTTTCCTTATGAATGTGGAAATGTGTCTGACAACAGGATCTTTGTCCTTTGGAGCTGATCTGCTCTTCCTTCTTAGCCTCTCTCCAGTGTTATAATCCCCTGTTCACATCATCACAGTAAATTCTGCAATAACAGACTATAATGTCACAACCCTAGGATTATGATCTCAGGTGGGGAATAAGCCATGGCAGTAGCTGAACTTTAAGGGGCAAAAAATCCTTTTTCCAGGCAAGTGTACTCAGTAATGCAGTGTGGAGATGAGAACAGTAGACAATGAATGACATAAAAGCAGAGCTTTCTATAACAAAACAAACAAAAACATTAATCTGTGTTTTAGTATTTTTCCGGAGATGACAGCGGCTCTTTTTTTTCCATAGCCGTTTTTTTGCACCTCAGAGCCTGGCGGGCGGCTGTGGCCCTCCCTCGGAGGGACTCATCCTTCGGCCCCGCGTGTCCCCACGCAGCCAACCCCCGGTAGTTCTCCCGTGGCTTGCCTCCCTCGGCGGGGCCAGGAATGAGAGCGCCGGCTTTGCTGCCCCGCCCCCCCCCGGGACACAAATCCAGAAGCCGGGGATGGCACAGGGACGCGGGGCCGTCATGGAGCCCGCCAGCTCCCTTTTCCTCTTTTCATCTGTCCCCCCTCCCCTACGTCGGTAAGACCATGTCAGTATGTCTCTCCCAACTCATACTGTCCTCCGGCCACCACCAGAGGGCAGTCCACGAGCGGGATGACACGTCTCCCTCCCCCGAGTGAGGAGAGCAGTCCTCTGGATGCTCAATCCTCCCTCGCCCCTGCCGACCACCAGAGACCTGGGCTCACTCCGTACCCGAGTTGCCGGCATGGCGCAAGGTGCATCAAGCAGCGCGCCTCAGCCTCCAGCACCACTGGGCTAGCCACAGCAGCTCTTTAAAGGAGTCGTTTAATGGTATGATACAAAACTTTTGCTGTGTTTGGCCAGTGGGTTAGTGCCACTTTTGAATCCTGTGTTGGGTGTATGTGCCTTTATACTAGGTATTGCAACCTAGGTCACAAGGAATTAAAAGTACTCTGAATGTTTTTTGTTTGGCAGGATTGACAGCAATTTTATTTTGGGTGTGTGACTGAAGTACTTGATCCCTCTGTTGGAGTCTCTACAATATTCTTTTGTCAGTAGGGCATATGAGCCGGTAGTGTTTACAGCAGTTCCATTCAATTTTATAAGGGCCTTTTAGAGTACCCACCTTAAAGCAACTTGCAGTAAAAAATTAAATAAAACTCTGAATGAGGAAATATAGGGACTGTGAGGCTGGTCAAATGGCTTAGTTGTAAGCATGTTGATTTTAAGATGTGTGGGGCAACCCTGGTTCGTGTCATGCATATTGCAGGCATGTTGGCAGGAGGTTGGGTGTAGGCCTAGTGTTAACAGCTCCCAGAATTGGAGTGTGACATCTTCTGTTGTGTGACTGTTCACTTGCGGCCCAGGAGAAGTCCCACAGTGCACAGCTTCTCTTCCTCATCACAAACTGGAGCTGTAAACCTGCTCCATGTCTAGTTCGGAGCTGAGGTCACACAGTGACATTAGGAGAGTTTGCACCTGCTGCTTTTGACTATAAAAGATGAGGCCCTGGTAGGTGTATTGTATCAGTCATTCTGACCTAGGCACACCATATTAATTTCAGATACTGAAATTTTTGTTTTAAATGCTGAAATAACCATTACTGAGGCCTCTAGGTAACAAAACTATCTTTTTGACCTGAAGAAGAGAATACTATTTCTGTTTTAATTATGTGACTAGATTTCAATTTAGAAATTTGTAAGAACAGTCAACATGATTTGCCAAGGATATTCATGGAAGCTGAAAAAATGAAAATAATTACCATTTTCAGCTTGTGTCTGGGGCCTGTTTTTTTGGTGGGGGGTGCATCCAGACTTTACATTTTCTGGTGGAGATGGGAAAAGCAAGCAGTTATACTTGGACCAATGCTTTTGTGGCTTAAGGTTCTTTATGTCCAGTGATTAGTGACTCTTGTCTTGTGCCTTTGTGAGGAAAATGTTTTATCTGCAGTGACAGTGCTCAAATATAAGAACAGATTTACCTAAACTGAACTGTAGGGTAAGTCGAGCATGAGCTCTATTTTTAGCACATGTACATTACTGTAAACCAAAAATAATCTGTGCTTTATGCCGCCGTGTAGTGGATTTTGATTCAAGACTGATTTCAGTTCATCTCTAGGGTTTTAACCAAAAAAAAAAAGAAACAATTACATATGTCAACTGCTTTTACTGGTTAGTCATAAAAACTTCAGTTTTACTCATTCGCATCCCAGGCAGCTTTCAGTTGACCTCAGATGTCTTTCCTCCCCGAAGAGGCAGCAGGGATAATTTAGATAATTTGTAAGATATGCATTAACAAAGTTTTCCAGGCACTGTACTAGATACAGAAAGTGATGGCATAAACACATGATCTTAATACATAGACTTTGATGGCAGATATGGACCGCTTGGCGCACCCAGTCTGCCCATTTCACTACCTGTTTGATAAGCTGCAGATCCTAGTTAACCAACAGCCTACTTCCTCCTACCCCCAACTAGAATTGCCTTATGTCTGTCTCATGCATTCTTGAATTCAGCCACTGTTTTTGACTCCACAACCTCCTCAGGAAGGCCGTTCCATGTGTCCACCATCCTCTTCGTGAAAAAATACTTCCTCACGTTGCCGCTGAGCCATCGCCCCTCTGTCTTCAAATTGTGCCCCCTTGTTCTTGCACTTCTCTTTTTCTGAAAGATGCTACCCTCTTGGACTTTGTTGACTTCCCTTGAGGTACTTGAAAGTTTCTATCATGTCCCCCCTCTCCGTCCTTTCCTCGAGTGTGTACATATTAAGCTTGTTTAGTCTCTCTTCGTATGGCTTCTGGTGTAAACCCTGCACCATTTTAGTTGCCCTCCTCTGGACTGCCTCTGTTCTGTCTACGTCCTTGCGGAGATCGGGTCTCCAGAACTGTATGCAGTACTCCAGATGGGGTCTCACTAACTGTCTGTACAGAAGGATAACCACTTCCTGTTTTCTACTGGTGATGGCATGCCTCTCCCTATGCATCTCAGTATCTCCACCATCCCTCCTTACTGCCTTCTCACATTACTTGCCTACCTTTAGGTCATCTGATATGACTACCCCCAGGTCCCATTCCATTTTTGTTGTTGTTAATACCTCCCCCCATTGTGTATTCTTCCTCTGGGTTTTTGTTTACCAGGTGCATTACTTTGCACTTCTTTGCATTGAATCTAAGCTGCTATACTTTTGACCATTCCTCCAACCTTGCCAAGTCCCTTCTCATCCTTTCCACCCCACCTTGTGTATCAACCCTGTTGCAGATCTTTGTGTGTCTGCAGAGAGGTAAACTTTTCCTTCTAGTCCATCCACAATGTCACTTATAAAGACATTAAAAAGGACCGCTCTCAGTACTGATCCCTGCAGTACCCCACTAGTAACCCCACTCTCTTTGGCATGGACTCAGTTTACTATTATCCTCTGTGTCCTATTGTCCAGCCAATTTTTTACCCAGGCCACCATCCTGGGATCCACTCCTAGGCTGGTTTTTTATTTATTTATTTATTTTAATCCAGGATTACAATACCTTAGAGCCGAGGCTCTTTTACAAAGGTTCCACCTCAGCGTGTGCAACAGTCATCATTTTTAGTTACAAACATATAATCATTGACTTAGACATGTAATAACCAGTACAAAGACTTGAGCTATGAGCAAGACAAGGGAAGGGGAGGGAGTGAGGGTAGGAGATCGAGGGGGAGAAGGAGGTGCAGGGGGTAAGGGGGAGTACAAGAGGTAGTTGGGCGGGGGCAGGAGTGGAGATACGGGGGGGAGGTGGGCGAGGGCGGAAGACAGTGCAGCCAGGGGGCTTTGTCGAGGGAATATGACAGGTAAGGTGCTAGGGGTGCAAAGACTGATTGTTAGTGCTGGGGCATGTGCAGCTGGAATGGTGGAAATGTTAAGATGGGTAACTGTTTATTAATCTTTTGTGTGGGACTGTGTCAGATACCCTGCTAAGGTCTAGGTAGGCTATGTCCTTGGCCCTCCCTGGTCTACTGCTTTGGTCACCCAATCAAAGAAATCTATTAGATTCGTCTGACATGACCATACCGCTGTGAATCCATGCTGCCTTGGGTCCTGTGCCCCACTGGCCTCTAGGTATTCGGCAGCATTTTCTTTCAGAAGTGATTCCATCATTTTCCCTACCACTGAGGTCAAACTAACAGGTCTGTAGTTTTCTGCCTCTGCTTGCTCCCACTTTTGTGAAGGGAAATCGCATCTGCCTTTCTCCAGTCCTCGGGTACCACACCATCCTCCCATGATTTGTTGAAAAGGGTAGTCAGTGGTATCACTAGTTCTCCCCTTAGTTCTTTTAGAATTCTGGGTGAATCCCGTCAGGCCCCATTGCGTTGTCCACTTTCCGTTTTAGGAGTTCTTTCAGGACCCTTTCTTCTGTGAATGGACTGGTATCGACTCCCCGATCCAGAGTGCTTCTATTGATTGGTTTAAGTACCTCCCTCTCCTCTTCTTTTGTGAATACCGAGCAAAAGTATTCGTTCAGTATCCCTGCTTTTTCACTGTCACCCTCTGCCCACCCACCCTACAAGGAACATTCATTCCAGAATAAATGTTCGTGTCCAGGTACATTGTGCTTTTGAATATCATCTTTTAAAGAAATTATACTTCCGTCTCACTGTGGGTACTTGTAATAGCACATATAGAAGTTAATTGCCTGTCTAATCTGTTGTCTGCTATTATTGTTAATCAGTGTGTGGACATTTGCATTGTGTTGCTTTCCATAAAATCAATAAAAACATTTTTTAAATCTCACCAACTGTGCTTGCGGTAAGATGAGCACCAAACTGCCTTTCTGTCCCACAAAATCATCCGGGGCATAATCCTAACTGGCATTTAAGGGAAGAAAGCCATCATATTTGGTTTTCATGGAACCATCTATCAATGTCTTCCACTTACTGGTGTGAGAGCTACACCCCCTTGCATTTAGTGATGTTATAGGTAATTGAAGGCATTTCAGATTTTAAGGGCATTAACAAGGTAAGGTGAAAGTCTAACATGTTTCAATATAAGAAACAGCAGGACAAGAGGACACAGCATGAGATGAGAGGGACGCTGATTAAGGGGTAATGTGAGGAAGTTCTTTTTCACAGAAAGGGTGGTGGATGCATGGAACGGCCTACCTCAGGAAGTGGTGGATATGAATACAGTGCAGGGCTTCAAACAGGCATGGGATAGGCATAAGGGCGCAATACAGATGAGTATGTATAGATAGGCCATTGACAGAGTAAAGGCCTATGGCACATTCATAAGGTAGGAAAAAATGGGCAGACTGGATTGGCCTTACGGTCCTTATCTGCCACCAATTTCTGTTTCTGTTTTTATTATATCTTAGAGGGCTGTTAGTTTCAAACCAAAGCAGCTGCTCAACTTAAAGCAGCAGTGCATAATAGCAGTAAAAACTGTGACCCATACCTTTTTATTCTGTTTTAAATTGCCCCTTACATTGTGACATATATGATACCCTGTTCCCCCCATTTTGAATCTGTTTTACCACTTTTTTGTACAGTGGAAATAATAAATAACATCTACTCTAAGCTCCGCCCCAGGCTAGGTGCTCTACATCATAAAAGACTTCCTTCCTTAGAACGCTTGCCTTGCACTGCTTACAAAAATGATTGTACCTGCCTTTGACTGTGCCAGCATTATCTATGGCACTGCCCAGTGACGGTGCTGGGGGGTTTAAAACATGGGTCGAATTGGACCCACTGGTTTAATAAATGTCAAAACATAATCAGTGGCAGATTTTCAACAGTTCACGTTCCCTTCCTTTAGATATTGTTATGCAGTAGGTGCGTCAATTTGGACCCACTGGCAAAGAAAAAAGGGGTCCGTTTTGGGCAGGCTGCAACTTTTGCCCTTTTGGTGCATGTTGGCGCTGTCCCTGGCACTGCTCCAGCCTCCTCTCTGGCTAGGCTCGACTCCCTCTACAGTGCTTTCTGCCGCTTTGTCTCGAACACCCCATCCCACACCCACCACTGTACTCTACACTCCTTCCTCTCCGTCTCCTCACTTCACTGCGGTCGCAAACTGCATTCCTCTCTCTTCATCTCCAAGTTATGGTTTGGTTTCCTCCCCTCCTACCTCTCCTCTCCCCTGCGGTTGAACTCTCCTACCCTCTCCGGTCCAGGGACTGCCGCACTTTCTCCCTCGCCCCATATCCTGCGCTGGCTCCGCTGCCTTCACCTTCAGGCTCCTCTTTCTTTGGAATTCTCTTCCTCTCCCCATTTGTCTCCTCCTCCTTGCATGTCCTCAAAAGAGCCCTTGCTGAACACACTCCTTTCTGTGGCACCTGCTCATGCAAAGCCTCTAAGGCTTTCATGGCTTCCTACATCGTTATATTCTCCTTTTTTTTCTTTCTCTCTTGGCTAACTAGCCTGAAGCACTGCTCTTATTTACTTTGTTGGCCAACCTAATTCATTCATTTGTAACCAACGGTTACTGTACCTGTAAAATTACTGTATTCAAATCGTTGTGTAATACATGAAAATGCCTAATATTGCATCTTGCTCTGTTTCCCCATCCCGCAGGTCGCACCTGGAAACAAGCCTCGGCTCAATGTGCCTCTCCCGGTCAACAACTTTTAAATAAATCAATAAAAGGAACACCCCTTTTAATACAACTTGGACTAAGTTTTCATCAGTATTATCTGTTGTATTTGAACATCCATCATTTAACATCACTTTTATTCTGATTATAATGAAGTGGTATGCAGCATACACTACTCCCTGACCTTGTAGGACAATAAGATTTACAAAAACAGCTGAGAATACTAATGAAAACCTGGTCTTCGACATATTAAAAAGAGTACTTCTTATTATTTCAACTGTTAAAAAAAAAAAAAATTGCTAAAGCAGACTAAAAATGGGGAACAAAGGGTTTCATATGTGTCAGGAAATAAGGGTAATCTAAACTAGAATAAAAAGTATAGGTCACAATTTTCACTACTATCATGCAGTGTTGCTGAAGTGTTGTCTTGGATTTGAAACAAATGTCCTAAGATATTTTAAAAAATACATAAATTAAAAAACATTAATTTACTTTACTTTCCAAACTAAAATGTCACTAAATGTGCGAGCGCAGCGGTAGGGCCATGATGCCGGGAAGTGGAAGGGATCAGGCTGCTGGCTCCCTGGAGCCCCAAGCAATTCTTCCTTCTCTTAAATGCTGACAATAAAAATTAAGATATCTTCTTTGAGGATCTTTCCCTCCATAGGTGTACATCTTTAGAAATGTAAAATCATTGGCATCAGGACCATGCAGAAGCTTTTTTCTCACTGGCGCCTGCCACGTTGATGTACATTGGCACAGCCTATGTAACGTGGATGGCCCCATATCGCCCCCTCAACAGTTTTTTCTACGATTTTCAGTAGCTCATGGGAGTGTGAAGAACGCCTTCATAGAATTTGGTTGTTTTAAGTTACGATTTTCATTACTTATCTTTTATTGTTACTGCATGCCTTCATCAGCTACTCTGAAGAAGACTCCCCTGTTTCGCTTCTGTCAGTGCAACATGAAGATGTTTAGAGACACTTACATATGTTGTATTTGCCTGTGCTTTTCACATGACATGAAGAACTATGCCATTTCTTAAGACGTACACCAAGCTGGGGGGGCGGACCTAGCAACTGACCGAGACAGACGCTCTAAGAGGAGCTCTCTTGCATCGCTCTAAAACTAGATTATTAGAACTAAGTCAGATTTTTAAGATGTAACTCACAGAAACAGCTGCAGCTTGTCAAATGCTACTGGCAGATACAAAATGTTTGTGGAAAGCAACATGGGTAGAACCAAAAACCAACCACCTTCTGAGACTGGGAAGGGAAAACAGCTACAGCTGACTGGATCACTGGCGCTGGTCGGACAAAGCTCAACTGACACCTTGGAGTCTGGTCTTACCCTTCTGGCGGTCTGCGATGCTGTAATAGCAGCGGTGAAGGATTTATCGGTTAAGTCGACACATTTAACACTAGACTAACTGTGGTGGAAACGAAAGTGGAGCAAGTTGTTACAGAAACTAAAGTCATAACTGAAAATACAAATAAAACTTCCACAGCTGTGAACAGTCATCAAGGAAAATAAACAACTTTGATTTAGTCTGGAATCATTGGAAAATGCAGTTCGATCTCCAAATGTGTGCTTCTTGGGCATTCTGGAGGGACTGGAAACACCTAATCCTATATAGATTATAAATAATCTTTTAAACTAGTGGTTTGGAGACATGTCGGAAGTTACTATACTTCAGGTATAGCGGATTAGCCAGAGGAGAAAGACGAACAGCACCTGACCTTACTTTGAACCATGCTGGTTGTCACAGGTGGTTCTCACCAACGAGATAAAATCTTGTTACACTCCCGAGATTGTGCTCCATTTCTCCTAGATGGTGACAAGGTGGTACACTGTTATTCAGATCTTAGCTTCTCTACACAGGAACGCTGATGGCCATTTGACAGTGTTCGAGCGGGACTCCGTGCAGTGAAAATCACACACTCCCTGCAGATGCCTGCCCATCTCAAGATCTCTTATGCTGGGAAACATTTCATGTTTAACGATCCTGTGGAAGTCAGCAAAAAGTTGGACAAAATTAAGCAAGACTTTATTTCTACTGCCAATGAGTGCCTGGACACTGATTGGTGAAGCAGCTTTTACCTCGCTACAGTGATGTACTTGTATCTACTCATGTTACTGATTTAAACTGTAATCTGTCTAAATCGAATAAATACTAAGCTATACCTACCCGAGGAAAGTTTAGCACAAGTTATTTGGTAGCCATATCTGTAGTTGCTTTGTTAAAGCTATAGTTGTTTGCTCTCAGAATGGCGAATAAGCATTATTAAGAGCGACAGCAGCCTGCATGTGCCTTTATTTGCCTTTGTTACTTTTTTCCGACATCTTGAGTTACTCTTGGCTAAAGCACACGCATGGCCACATTATTAAGAAGCTGCAATATTAATGCTTAGTTAAGCACACAGTTTTGTCTCTTAATTTGCTATTTTGAATACTTTCTGAAAATGTTCACACTGTTTTAAAAATAGTATTAAGGAGCTGTGGAGGAGCGATGGTGTGGCACATCTACCTTTAATAGCGCCTTTAACAGATGCATTTTCAAATTTTAATTGTAGATGCTTTCTGGACCAATAGGCTATAGAAACAGCTGATGAAATATTTTTAGGGATGTATTTGGGAAAATATTTTTTATTTGGTCCAGTGTCCTGTTGCAAGAGCTCATTTCTAGCATTTTGTGGACAGTGTTGCTTGGACAATTTATTATTTGGGAAATTACCCCCACTATGATGCATCAACATGCTGCATGTAATAGTCACTAATGTTACCATGTCGATTTGGAACCAGATGTCATTACATTTGGTATTGTTTACCTTAAACTGAATAAAAATAAAGTTTAAAAAAATAAAAAAAACCATACACCAGGCTGCAAGAGACACTGCTGGAAGGCTTAAGAGAAAACCCTGCAGAAATTTGAAATGAGGAACATCTTCGGGGGGTGGTGGGGGGGAGGGGAGACATTGAGAGTCATGAAGACATAGGTACAGGTGGGCATAAATGCCTCTGTTTAGTGCCAAGGGTCATTTAGACAGAATTTCTTTTTGTGTTAACTGACTCTCATAGCATATATGTGAGTCAGAATGTTCTGTGTTTAACCTTATTCAAAATGCCATCTCGAGCTGAGTTCTTGAGATAAATGGTTTGAGTGAAATCTGCATTCGATATTGTCAAAGTCCCTCTACAGATATGTTCTCCGCTCACAAGTTGAGGCACCCAAACCAAAGAGTATAGTGTTGCCTGTGTATGTAAGAATATGTGAGGATACATAGACCATGAGGAGTTCATTCAGAAAGATGGAAAATCAGATTGAACCCAGAATGGAGCCCTGAGGGAATCCATGGTGGCTTAGAGGTGAGGGGGATAAGGAACACCAACCTGGACACTGTGATGACAGCCTGAGAGTTAGGAACTAAGCCAGGTGATCACGAGGTCAGAAAGTCCAGCCCCCACCAGTCTGTCAAGGAGAATGGGGTGTGCCACAGTGCCTGAGGCCTTGGCAAGTTCAATATAGATTGTTGCAATAATCCGGCCCCGATCTATCCTGTTAAGGACAGAGTCAGTGAACCATAGTAAGGAAGAGACTGTGGAGTGGGATTTGCAAATGACAGGAGAGTGGAAAGGAAAAGAGGAGTCGAGGAAGGAAGAGAGCTGAGAAGAAAACTTATTCTTGCACTTCAGCCATTGCTGACAGAAGAGAGATGGTATGGTTAGTTCCTCATAGAGGAGTTAACCCATTTGTGGAGGGAGGATTTTGGCTGGCTTTCAGGCTCTGTGAGCGGTTACAAAGGGAGGTACGGTGCAGGTGTTTAGGCTCTAGATCATCTGGACTGATGCCCATTGATAGGTTTAGAGAGTGCGGAACAGTAAAAGTAGTTGTAGGGGAGATGGGAGGAAAACAGAAAGAGGTGGGAGGAGAGGAGAGAGCGTAGGGAGAGGATCTTGGAGGTGATATACTTGTAACCCCTAGGTGGCGCTATTCCAAGGGCTACTACCCCTGCCTGCTTGGCTACTGACAGGTTGAGGGGCCTAGGTTCTATGACGGGTGCCTCCACGCAAAGGTCAGGGTTGATAGTGGTTAAACTAACTCTGGTACAGCCCTCTGGGAGACTGTGACCCCCCTTGGTCCCACTAGTGGCCTACACAATACACGGGAGTTACCTTTCCAATACCCCACAAATGCACACTTCTTACACATACAGTAACACTTACCCTCAGGACTGATGTCTTGCAGCACGTCTCTGAGGATCTCCTGTAAAACAAGGTTAGGCAATATACACAAACACAATGCAATGCTTTTTCTACATGTACTGACAGCATATAGTTCAATAACAACAAATCTGATTTATTAGAGGGGGCAGTAACAAGGTATGGGCAATCAGGTTGATTTGGTTTGGAAATATTCAAATCACAGTACTGTGCATGCATATAGGGTCCAAAATGTCACTCTCTGGGTACCCTGGATGGTGGGGGGCTAGCCAAGGTCGGTGCAGCTGGTTGGGGCCCTTTGATGGAAAAACACATGCACACACAAATTGTAATCCGGTGCCCTGGGGCTCAGTTCGTGAAGAAATGAAACCGCAATAATCAGATGACACACTTGTAATCGATAAAAGGCTGCCGGGAGATACCCTGATTTTTACTCACAATACCAAAGCTGAAAGCCGGACGGAGGATGTTCTAGCTGGATTGCCAGAAAAACAAGGTATGAAGACAGGGTCCTTGTGGCTGGACCCAACTGCAGTTGATAGCAAGTGGATTTAGTCTGACTCAAGCTGGGATCTGCCTCCAGCTTTAACACACAGCTCACAGAAAAAGGGGAAATTCAAACAACATGAAGTCTTTCTGTATTCGGACATAATGCAGTTAGCCCCAACACTTGAACCGCCTCGGAGAGGAGAGAGTTAACTCTGCAGAAACACAGAACGTTGAGCTCGAGCTCGGTTTTCAAACCTCTGTCTGTGGTACTTCCCAGTGTAACCATCAGATTCTTTACTCCGCCTAACTGTGAAGTTGCTCCGGAGATTTCCTCTGCTCGGTTCGGTAAAAGTAAAGCATTCAGTTTAAATCAGTTCTTTTTATTGTTTTCCGGATTTCCAGCCTCTGTCTACAGTACAGGTAGTGTTGTAGATAGGTAGTGACTATGTTTAATTTTAAAAAACTGTGTGGAAATTTTGTTTCTTCGGTTTCTTTTCGGTCGGTCCGGTTGGAACCGACCTTGTTTTTTCTTCTATCTTAAATTAAAATTTTCTGGGATTAGAGTGGTGTTCCGGTACCGGTCGGTTTCAAAAGAACCAGGCCTTTTCCTGGTTCTTTTTCAAAACCTGTGACACGGTTTGTTACCGATCGGTTGTTATTACCTGGCTTGAAAGCTGCTATAGGGTAATTTTGGAAGGTTGGCCATGTCTGAGAAACCCAAGAAGAAAACCGGTCCCACTGGGTTTCAACACTGTACTAAGTGTGGGGAGGCCTTTGCCAAGGCCGACCCCTACCTCATCTGTGTTTATTGTCTGGGGTTTGACCACCTCCAATCAGACTGCCAAATTTGTAAAAACTTTCCCAAAACCACTCTAGAATAGAGGTTGAGTAGGTTGAAGGAAAGGGAAGCCGAGAAGTCCGTGGATCCAGATGGCCAGCCCGATTCGGTTGCGGCCGAACCTGAGGGGGTGCCTACTGACCTAGGCGATACCTCCTCGGGCAAAAGGAGAGCCAACTCCGAGGGGTCGGTTCCGTCGAAAAAGAAACGAAAGTCTGCCGTTTAGGATCCTGTATCGCACTCTCCAACCGCAGACGAAATAGCTAAAGCGATTAGCATTGTTCAATCGCTTAGACCGGTTCAGTCCGAACCGGTACTGCTGGTTTGGCGGTCGGTTTGGTCGGATCCGTCTCCTCCGAATTATGATCCAGATGTTTATTATGAGAGGTGGGAGGGAGACGAAGACTATCCCAGTGATGATGATGATGGGGTCTGGATGTGCCCATTGAACCGGACATCTCCCCAGACAGGCCCTCAGGTGTCTCTCCTCCCAGGCTCTCTGAGTCCCCTTCACATTTTTTGTTCTACAAAAAGGTGGCAGAAACCCTGAAGCTTCCCTTGGTTGAAGCCGCAGAGGAGGACGAAGAGCCTGATTTTGTGGAAATGATGGACATCCCAGAGTCCAAAAGGCTGTCTATTCTTCTTCATAAATCATTGGGGAAACAGACACACAAAATTTTACAAACTCCTAATTCAGTACCTCCTGTGGATAAGAGAATGGACAGGAGGTATTTGTTATCCGGCTCAGCTGCGGAGTTCCTTTATAGTCATTGCAGCCATGTTGGGGTGGTGCAGGCTGCAGCCTGTGACAGGGCTAACATTCCTTTGGCTTCATCTCCCCGGATAAGGACTCCAGGAAAGTGGATGTCATGGCCAAAAGACAGTATTTGGCATCCTCTTTGGGACTCAGGCAGGCTACTTATATGGCCTACACAGCCAGGTACCAGAAATCCAGATGGGATTACGGTTCTGAAACTGGCTAAACAGGCCTCTCCCCAGCTAGCCAAGGAGCTGGAGGAGGTGGCTGCTGATGGAATTGAGGCATCCAAAATGCAATTTTATGCTGCTGTGGACTCCAGTGATGTGGCATCCAGAGTCATGGCTACATCTGTCTCTCTCAGAAGGCATGCTTGGCTCAGATGTACTAGTCTTTCACAGGATACCCAGGCTAAGGCTATGGATTTTCCTGTAGTGGGTAACTCTTTGTTTGGGGAGCAGACAGAGGCTTATGTGAAGAAAATGGATGAATACAGGACCACGTACAGGAGTGCACAGGCCAAGGAAAGGCAAGCCACTCCGCACAAGCAGCAGTCTAGGGGCAGTGGCAGGTCCTTTCAAAGGCCTTTTTACCAAGCCCAGGCCTCCTCTCCCTTCCCACAGAGGGGGTTCTTCAGAGGGAGGGGCAGGAGGGGGATGAGCAGGGCGGCTCCCTCCTCCTTTTCTCAGTCTAAGGCTCCTGCCAAGCAGACACCCTGATGTGTCAGCCCGGGTCGACTCCCCATTTCCAGTAGGAGGCAGACTGGCTTACTACTTCCAGGCCTGGAAGTCTGTGACCTCAGGCAGGTGGGTTCTGGAGGTAGTAAGCCAGGGACTGGCCCTCAGCTTCAAAAAGTTCCCAAAAAAGAGGGCCAAGTCTTTTCTACTTGCATCAGCCTCAGAGACCATTGCCCTAGAGGCAGAAGTTTCCTCTCTTCTAGCTCTCAGAGCTGTAGAAAGGGTTCCTGTTCAGCACAAGGGGAAAGGACTGTACTCCAGGTACTTCCTTACCCCAAAGAAAACGGGGGAGTGGCTACCCATCCTAGACTTAAGGTATTTGAACAAACACATTGTAAAGCCAAAATTCAAAATGGTAACTCTCGGAATAATCCTTCCCTCTCTAAGGCCAAGGGATTGGCTAGCATCTCTGGACCTCAAGGACGCCTACTTAAATATTCCTGTTAGGTGCTCCCACAGAAAATATCTCGGGTTCGAGTTGCCTTCAGGCCATTACCAATTCAGAGCCATGCCATTCGGCCTAACATCAGCTCCAAGGGTGTTCACAAAGTGCCTTGCAGTAGTGGTGGCTTACCTCAGAAGACAGGGTATCACCATCTTTTCATATCTGGACGACTGGCTCTTAGTGGGTCAGTCATCTTTACAGGTCAAGTCAGCTCTTCAAACTACCCAGGACCTCCTCAATTCTCTGGAGTTTCTTCTCAAGTCTTCCAAAGTCTGTCCTCGAACCAGTTCAATGTCTCACCTTTATAGGCATAGAGTTGGACACTTTACAAGCAAAAGCTTTCCTTCCCCTGGCAGGGGTGAAGGCCCTAGTGGCTCTTGCTTCCTCCTTTCGACCTCAGATCTCCTGCCCAGCAAGACAGTTCCTCCAGCTCCTGGGCCACATGGCAGCTTCCATGGCAGTGGTGCAGGGAGCAAGGTTCCAGATGAGGGACATTCAGTTTCATCTAAGGTCTTTTTGGTCTCAAAAGGAGGACTCACTTAACAAACTGATTCCAGTGACTCAGACTCTGGTCCAAGCTCTCCAGTGGTGACTGGACCAGGACAACCTCAGACAAGGGGTTCCATTTCTCCCTCAAGTCCTATCAGTAGTTCTAACTACGGACGCTTCTCTTCTAGGGTGGGGAGCCCACCTGGGAGCCCTGACAGCTCAAGGGGTATGGTCTCCACAGGAGTCTCTCCTTCATATCAATCTCCTGGAGCTCAGGGCAGTTTTCCTAGCCCTGCAGAGCTTTTCAGATTCAGTCAAGGGCAAGGTGGTCCAAGTCAGAACGGACAACACCACCACAATGTGGTACATCAACAAGCAGGGAGGCACTCGGTCCTTGGCCTTGTGCACAGAAGCCATGAAGCTCTGGTCTCTGGCCTATTCTCTTCAGACTTCTCTGGTAGCAGTTTACCTTCCAGGGAAGGACACCGTACTAGCAGATGCTCTGAGCAGAATTTCACAGGGACATCATGAGTGGTCCGTGGATCCTCACATCCTGAAGGTCATCTTCTCCAGATGGGGCACTCCAAAGATAGATCTCCTTGCACCACCGGACAATCGTCAACTTTCTCTGTTTTGTTGCAGACCCCCAGTCCTGGGGATGGTTCCCCAGGATGCTCTCATTTTGGACTGGAAGGGCAGGTTTCTCTATACCTTCCCTCTGCTGTTCAGAGTTCTGATCAAGATCAGGACTCAACCCTGCACAGTGATACTGGTGGCTCCAGATTGGGCCAGACAGCCTTGGTATCCTTTACTGCTGTCTTTGTCAGTGTCACATCCCCTGTCTCTGCCCAGGACATACAATCTCCTGTCCTCCTTCCAGGGGCGGATCTGGTACCCCCATCTCCAGTCTCTCAATCTCAAGGCCTGGCTCTTGAAGAGTTAGAATATGCAACACTACATCTCTGTCTCAGGGAGTTCTGGATATTCTGAAGGTCTTCAGGAAACCTTCCACTAGAAAAACTTACAACTCCAAGTGGAAAAGGTTCAGTATTTGGTGCTCTCAGAAAGGCATCCTGCCTGATTCTGCAGACATTTCCACAACCTTAGACTTTCTATTTAGTTTATCTGAAAGGTCTAGACCTTAGGCCTGCCACTCTGAAGGTTCATCTAGCAGCTGTCTCTGCATTCCTGTCAGCAGGGAAGGGCTCTTCCCTGGCATCTCATCCTGTCTTCAGAAAGTTTTTCAAAGGTCTGGTTCACATTAATCCTCCCTTTAGGGAGCCCACTCCGCCTTGGGATCTTAATGTCTGCATAGCTCAGCTTATGCAGCCACCCTTTGAACCTCTGGCTTCGGCTGAATTGAAGTACTTGACCTGGAAAACTGTGTTCCTGGTAGCTATTACATCTTCCAGGTGGATTAGTGAGTTACGGGCTCTGTCAGTTGAACCTGACTTCATCTCCTTCCATAGGGACAAAGTGGTCCTGAGAACCAATAGGTGGTTCTTGCCCAAAGTGGTATCGGATTTTCATCTGAACCAGTCTGTATCTCTTCCTGTGTTTTTCACTGACCATTCTTCTTCAGGTGAAAGAAGGTTACACAGTTTGGATGTTAAGAGGTCCCTTAGCTACTACATTGAGCATACTAAGGCACATAGAAATGACTGTCTTCAATTATTTCTCACTTATGGTGAAGTGGGGAAAGGTAAGCCTGTCACTAAAAGAACTATTGCCAGGTGGATTGTTTTTTGTATACAATTCTGTTATGACAAGTTGGGTAGAACGCCTCCTTCAGGCCTGAAGGCTCACTCGACTACAGCTGCTTCTCTAGCTGCGGCCAGAGATATACCTTTGTTAGAGATCTGTAAAGCAGCCACCTGGAAACAGTACATACTTTCACCAAGCATTACTCCCTGGACATCCAGGCTAGGAGTGATGCTAGGTTTGTCACAGCAGTACTGCAGAGCCTCTTTCCAAAGTAGGTTCTGCATTCCCTCGTCCATAGGAAACTGCTTGGTAGTCTGCATTATGTCTGAATACAGCAAGACTTCATGTTTGAAGAAAAAATTGCTCACCATAGTAATGTTGTTTCTTCTAATGGAGTCTTGCTCTATTCAGACCTCCCCCCCCCGCCTTCCCTCTCAGAACCAGTTTTTTGGGAAGTGGGGTGGCAGGTACAGTGTTGGCACCTCAGGGGTGTACCTTGTACCGTCCCTCTTGTGTGGGATAGATGTTGTTGTTTTTCTGGTGTTTTATACTTAAATATTGTCACTACCTTTCCTTCTTGGGTTCTCGACTTGAGTCTTTGTGGCCCAAAAAGAATCTTTTGCCCTTTGGCTATATGTTTGAACAATTTCCACACTATAGTATATTAATTAGTTTGCTCGTAAGAATCTGACGGTTACACTGGGAAGTACCACAGACAGTGGTTTGAAAACCAAGCTCGAGCTCAACGTTCTATGCTTCTGCATAGAGTTAACTCTTTCCTCTCCGAGGCAGTTCAAGTGCTGGGGCTAACTGCATTATGTCTGAATACAGCAAGACTCCATTAGAAGAAACAACATTATTATGGTGAGTAGTTGTTTCTAACATCGCGATCCCCCACAAGCACTATGCACATTTATATGTAAAAGGAAAGTACTATACCAGGCAGGCTGCTCCTTGATCCCGATCACAATTACTGCGAAAATACCCGGGAGCACACACAGCATCAGCAGTCCCTGACAGGCCGATCGCAATTCTGCACACTTTTTGTCTTCTTCAGGTTAAGCCTGGTCCCAAAATGACTTCTGCTGCTTCTTTCTCCTCACAAAACTGGGATTCAGTCCGAACTAGCACTCACAACGGCTGCAGGCCGAACTTCAGGGCCTCACACACGCTTCCCGTGCAAATTACACACTGCAACAAGAGCAGGGCTTCTTCTTTCTTCACTGTCACTACTGATCTGAGCTTGCCAGCCACAGTGCCGGGCATTTCCTTTGAGTTCCTCCCAGTTCGGTTGGCTGGGACGGCTGCAACTCACAATAGGGCTCCCTCTGTTGGTGCAATAAGGTGCCAAGGTCCAAACTACATTTCCCAGAGGCACTGGCCATACAGTACATAGGTGGCTGGCTCCACAATGAGAGTCCATGTTCTGATTTGCCAACAGACTCCATTTTAACAATCCCCCCTTCACACTGATTGGTCCAATTCAACAGTTCAGTACCAGAATGGAGGGCTAAGCAAAAACAGTCCAGACTGCAAAGAAAAGCAGGTTAGACAAACAGTATTTTCATTATTACTCTAAACAATTCCTAGCAAACAGTTACACCTTTTGAAAGAGCTCCCTCTGCGCATTTAGCGATGGCAGAAACGGAGCGAGTAGCCAGCAGCTCGGGCAGGATTCGAGCATTAAATACACAGTCCCCCCCCATACAAACTAAGTCTGCAAGCAGACAGCTCTTAAAGAGACAGTACTAGAAGCTCTAAAAGCACTCGCAGTTAAGCAGCTTTAATGCCAAACACCATTCAGGCTGGGAGCACTTAGCCAGCTCCTATGAGACTTTTGGGAACCCCCATTTGCAGGGGGGTTACATACTCTTTGAAAGAGGCAGCTACCTCAGCAGGTTCAGAAATAGAGAATCACTGGTTTGAGGACCACTGTAGTTATTGGTCAACAGGATTGAAAATGGAATGGATCACATTCCAAAATGTGAATGGGAACTGGAGGTTGTCCTAAAGGTTGCTGAAAAAATTAATTTGCTTTGGTATCCATGGTAACCTTTGTGCTGGTGTTCTGGGTTGTTTGTACTTCAGAAATTCCTCCAGCGGCCTTTTGTTGTTACCTCACAGAATCACAGGCGTTGAAATGAGCAGTGAGCTCTGCCGAGATTCAGTCCAGATGAGAGCCTTGGACTGCAGGTGTTGGTGGTATGGGCAGAGTTTGATTTGATGGCTGGTTTGCTGGCACAGTGGTAGCGCTACCGCTTGTGATGCCGATGACTTAGGTTCAGGAACAAGCCTGGTTTGTGGGGGGGCTTGCCGGGGTGGGGGGGTGTTGGCTGAGCATCCCATGGACGCTCACCTTCTCCGGGGAGGGAGGGGTGGAGGGAGCATGGTCTCCAGCGCAGCACTGCCACCTGGGTGACCACCAGCAGTTGGAGCAACGGATTGAGGGAGGGAGATGGCGGCATGTGACATGCTGCATCAACAAGGCCTACCCAACATTAGGGGGTGGGACAGAAAATGCAGAAAAAACACCCAGACTGCAGCAGGATGCCATCCGCTGCCCACTGCAGGCCCCGCACCACCGACTGGGTGTGGGTGGTGTATGGACTGGCCTTCCGGCAGCTCTTCCCATGAGGGGTCATTCATGTATCATTGTCCAGCAGAGTGGTCCGGGTAAGTTCTGAGTTACGTTTCCTATGGTACATGCCTGTGTTGTATTTTAAGGGTCCTTGGATATTCCATACCATTGTAAGTCTTCCCTCCTCTGTAACTGTAAAGAGGTACATTTTCTGCTGTGGATAATTGAAGAAAACAATAAAGACTAAATATACATATATATTATGGTAGCACTGTAGTGCTACCATAGTTAGGGTTGAGGAGCCATTTCCATGTTAAACCCAAAATTTTGCACCTTAATAACTTTGCAACCGTTTGATGGATTTGCCTGAAATTTGGAATGTATGATCAAGACCCATAGGCCTTGGGATCTACCAGTTTAAGTACTGATGGGATATCACGGTTCTGAGGTTCACTTTGATGTGATCTGTCGCGTTCGCTTTTCTGGAATTCTGTGGTGTGCAGGTTGTATGGGTTTCGTGTGACCAGCCCAAAATCTTCAGGGAACGTGCAGGCGGGGTCCCCGATGTGCCTTTCAAAGATTTGGTGAAAAAATATTAAACGGTTCAAAAGTTATTCAAAAAACAGTTTCCCATTATAAGTCAATGGGAAAAAGTTAAAAAGTTCGACAGTGTCGCAAATGCATTTTTACTTTCGCAAATGGGCCTGTTACTTTCGCAAATCCGCCATTTTGTTTTCAGTTGGTGATCAGAAAAATGGTTGGCATTTAAATTTGAGACCCTCTAGCAGCGTAATTTTTTGTATTTAGCTATTCGGGCCCTGAGGATGCTTGCCATGTCTTTATTTTGTGGTAAAACACCCCAGAAATATGTTTTCAAATTTCTGGAAAAAGTACTTCATAAATTACTTGTGCTCACGAAAGTGTCGAACTTTGCAGCTTTTCATGAAATGGCGAGCAGTAATTTTCTAGTCTGTGGGAAAATGACAGCAATTCTTTGGCACTGCACTGCAAAATAACCGTTGGGAGTTTTGGGCTGAAATTTGGAGGGAACGCAGCCGACATCTCACAGATGTGCCTTTCAGTGTTGTATTGAAAAAATATTACACGGCAGCAAAGTTATGGCACTCCAAAGTTGACAGTTTTTCCCATAGGATAACATTACGGCGCCCGAAGCATTACAGGAATCCTTTGGCACCCTGCTGCAAAATGACGGTTTGGTCTTTTTTCCTGACATTTGGAGGGAAGACAGCCAACAGTACACAGATGTGCCTTTCAGTAGTTCGGTGAAAAAATATCACATGGCGGCAAAGTTACGGCACTCCAAAATTGACGGTTTTTCCCGTAGGATAACATTACGGCGCCCGACACTTAACAGAAATCATTTGGAGCCCTGCTGCAAAATAACGGTTTGGTCTTTTTTCCTGAAATTTGGAGGGAAGACGGCCAACAGCCCACAGATGTGCCTTTCAGTAGTTTGGTGAAAAAACATTACAGGGAGGCAAAGTTATGGCGCTCCGAACTTTTCTTTTTTTCCCATAGAATAACATTACGGCGTTAGCCGCACCTTTCAGGGCCCGTATCTCGGAAACAGTGCGAGATACGGACTTTTCGTCGGAAAATTTCTTAGCCCCCACCCAAATTAGCCAGGACAGTTGTAAATAATATGACTTTTACATTTTTTTTTCTACATCGTACGGTTCCTGAGATATAATGTATTTTATATTCCAAGATCTCATTTTCTGCGCCGATACTCATTATTTTGCATACATTATTTGTACTCACTGTCTTTCTCAATGCAGGTTTTGGGGAAAACCAGCCTGTGCGCTTACATTACTGTTACTGTTGCCCTTTCCGCTATGGATCCATACCCGCTTCACTTACCATTGGCGTCCTGCGCCACCATTGTGCGTTATCCTTTGCGTTTCATTTGCGCTATGCTTTCTGTTATTTTTGCCATTTCTGTCTACAGTACTGTTTATCTTTCTTTTTCACTTTACATCACCATGCCCATTGACATTTCTGTTTGCAGGCACCATGTTACTATGTGACAACACATCACGTGGCAGACCATTCCTGTCTACGATACCATGTGCGTTACCCTTTCTGTTCTCATTCGTGCTTGTTACCATGTGCGCCACTGTTAGCATTTCTGTTTGCATTGCTGTCCCTGTTAGTATGCCACAACACATCATGTGGCGGGAGCGGGTGGCCGAAGGGCCTAGCGCTCCGCCAACCTCTGGCCAGCTCCCTGCTGCATTACATTTACTATTTCTTATCATTCTCAAGAAGAAGGGAAATTAGAGGCAAAAAACTCCGTTTAATGCATTAGTTAGGGTTGTTCCACAGCGACAAAAGTGAGGAAATTCGCTGTTAGGGTTGAAAACCCCCCTTGGACCCCCACCCACCCCCAACCGGCATTGGGGTGCGCATTGGGATCGTCAGCCCTAACTCTCACCCCGTGACATGTGTAAAGCAGCAGAAGTATAGAGAATGGGGTGAGAGTTAGGACCCACGATCCCAGTCGCACCCCAGTGCTGGTTGGGTGGGTGGGGGTCCAAGGGTTTTCAACCCTAACAGCGAATTTCCTCACTTTTGTCGCTGTGGAACAACCCTAACTAATGCATTAAACTGAGTTTTTTGCCTCTAATATATATATATATATATATATATATATATATATATATATAAAATAGATTACATGTTGCAAGGCAAGTGAACTACAGTACGAAGCAGCAGCATACCGGACAAATTCAATGTAAGTAGTACAATTAACATAAATGTTGCTAGGCAGGAGCATAGGATACAGTGCAGTATATATAAATAACTAGTACGTAAGACGCACAGTACAGCACTAGCTCTGTACCATGGGCAAAAGCTGTTGCGTAAATACAGAGCAGAGGGTTGCACAAGAGACATGGAGCAGCACAGTTTGCTGACTGACACCCTTACCCATGTATGACACCCTCTGCTGTGGCCCTTATGCTGGGAACTGGTTGCTGGGTGGGCATTTAAGAGGTGAGTGTAAGTCCCTACATCCTGAGCCCCCGTGCTGCAGCCCATGTAGTCAAGCAGCATCATGTTACTCTGAGGTTGGAGTCACAGGCCGTTACAAAGGCCAAAGACCACATTGGTGGGTTGATGGGGAGCTATGAAAGAAGCTACCACCCCTCTCACATCTGCTTTAATGACTGGTAGCCATTGTCCTCTTTGGTGTCAAGGAAGGATTAAAGAAGGCCACGTTCAGAGGCAGGCCTCGCATGTGTGCATCCAAGACCAGGTCTCTAGGCATTTCCCCTGGGTCTTTTTCCCAGACATCTAGTTCTGTGGAAGTACAGAGTTCTCCTCGACCTTACTGCACTGAGGCGATGGAGACTTCAGTAGCTGAGTCTGGCGGACAGTTGACTCCTCCTGGGCGGTCGACTGTGGACCCGCCACAGTCTGCCTGCCCTGAGCAGCAGACGTCCCCAGTGGCGATGCCGCAGCTATAGGCTCGGAGTATACTGGTGGACACCTGAACATCGTTCTCTGGTGTCATGATGCTGTTGTCACTGTTCACGGTGATGATGTGGTGGGTGGTACCCGGAAGGGCACAAGACCCCCTTCTGACACTGTTTGCTGTATTGGGAGAGGGACCGACATCAAGGCTGTTGTTCATACTGTTGCTGGTTTGGATGCTGTCACCATCCATGGCATTGCTAGTGACACCTAGGAGGGTGATGGCTGTAGACATGGTAACAGAGGCGATGGCAATGATGCCAATCCTGGATTCTGCTTAGAGCAAGGTGCTGGTAACCACGTTGTCTCTGAGGTCATCCCTGACTCTGGCATCACACATGACACCGTGGATTGTGATGGCTTTGAGTGTGATGCTGAAGCTGGCACCAAGCAAGGTTGTTGAGGATGTGCTAGCTGTTATGATGGGGAGGTCCCAGTCTCTATGGCAGTCACCAATCCTGAGCCTAGTGCTGGAGGTGATGCTGAGTCATGGTGGGTTGGCGGCCTGGAGATGGAGTTCTCTCTCCGGAGCTGTTGGTCATCACTGTCACCAGTCAGGAGAACTGTTGGGGAACTCTCCTACTCCTGTGCCACAGGAGCCCCCCTATATCCCTGACCAGTCTCTGGTCTTGCCAGACCTGTAAGAAGTCCTTGCCCTCAGGTGTTCTTCCCCACAGAGGGCTGAGGGTATTGGTTACCCTCGGGATGAGCCAGCTACTCCCTCAAAAGAAGGAAAGCCTGATACTCAGACCCATAAGTGGGAATCAACAGTGTAGTCTGATTTTGGAATATATGAAAGTTACATACTTACTGTAACTGTTGATTTTTTCCAGAATATCTTCCCCATTGATTACCACACGCGTCCACCATCCTCCACTCTAGCAGAGCCAGGGTTTCTGGGCAGCTCACTCTAATAGTGCTGGCCCATACCACATAGTACCTTGACATCTCCCCGGTTGTACTCCGTATAGAGTAGTTTTCTTTTTTTGTTTTTGTTTTTTTGTTAAAGGGAGTTTGGGATCCATTGCTGGGTTCCCACTTCTACCAAAGGAAAAAAACGAACAAACTACAAACTGGGGTGAGGATTCCTTTTCAGGATCATAGAAGATGATGACAGCAGAAGGGGACCAGTGGTCCATCGAGTCTACCCAAGCGAGGTATGCCGGGACCTATTGTGCTGTGTTCTGTCCTCCTAAACACCCAGCCTAGCCCGTGCCAGTGCCATGTGTTTGTTCCCAATCCTTGTCTCACCCATGCCTAAAGCTTGATACTGATTTTGCAGCCACCACCTTGGGAGGTAATCTATTCCAAAGTTCCACCACCCTCTCTGAGAAGTAATACTTTCTGATGTCCTTCTTGAACGCTCAGCCCTTCAGTTTCCACTCATGCCCTCTTGTAGTAGAATTGACATTCTTGGTAAAAAGCTACGCTTCTGGCACCTTGTTGATGCATTTAAGGAACTTGAAGGTCTCAGTCATATCTCCTCTCTCCCTCCTAGTCTCTAGCGAGTACAATTTCAGAGCCCTAAGCCACTTTTCATAGGTGATTTCCTGAAGGCCATGTATAATTTTTGTTGCCCTTCTCTGCACCACTTCCAGTCTATCAATGTCCTTTCTTAGGTGAGGCCTCCAGATTTGTACACAGTACTCCAGATGAGGCCTCACTAATGACTGGTAAAGTGGTAGTATCACCTCCCTGTCCCTGCTGTCTATCCCCCTGCCAATGCATCCTAACACCCTGCTAGCTCTGCTGTAAGCCTTATTGCACTGACTTTGCTACTAGAAGTCATCGCTAATGATTACTTCCAGATCACGTTCCTTAGCAGAGGAGCTCAGCCCGGACTCATTTTAGTCAGTATTCTTCCTTGGGGTTGGCCCTACCCAGGTGTATCACCTTACACTTCTTAGCATTGAAGTTTAATTGCCATATTTGTGACTACCTTTCCAACTTCTTAAGGTCCTCCTGCAGTTGTCTGACTCCCTCCGTATTATTTACTCTTCTGCTGAGTTTCCTGTCATCCATAAATCAGGGCAGTGTTGCCATTTATGCCCTTGCTGATGTCACTAATGAATACATTGAAGACGACTGGCCCCAGGACCAACCCCTGAAGCACCCCACTAGTGACCTGCCTTTCGTTAGATTTCACCCCATTTACTACCACCCTTTGTTTTCTGTCCCTCAGCCAACTCTGTACCCACTTTACTATCTGTTCTGCTACTCCAAGGTGGTCTAGGTTTTTTAAGAGGTGTCTATGTGGGACTGTGTCAAATGCCTTACTGAAGTCAAGGTAAAGCAAGTGCACCGCATGACCCCTGTCAAACTCCTTGGTCACTTCATCAAAGAACATAATACGGTTCATTTGACATGACTTGCCTGTTACAAACCCATGTTGTTTGTAGTTCTTGAGGTGATTTACCTCGAGGTATTCCACTAGATCTTGCTTGATAATGGCCTTCATAAGTTTACCCACTACTGATGTGATGCTGACTGGCCTATGATTAATTGCATGTTCCCTGTCTCCGCTCTTGTGTAGTGGCACCATGTCAGCCACCCTCCAGTCGCCTGGAACTACCCCTGACTACAGTGACCAGTTGAATAGGTGCACAAGAGCTGCTGCCAGCTCTTTTGCAAGCTTTCTGAGCACTCTAGGGTGTAAACCATCAGGAGACTTGGGTCTGATATCTGAAAGGCCCTTCCTGACCCTCTCTGTGGTGAACTTCTGGGTGCACATTCTCTGAACCCCTCTGATACCGCTGTCTAGCAGTGGACCCTGATTCTGCCTCGTGAATACCGAGCAAAAGTGTTCATTTAGGGCCTCTGCTTTTTGTCCACTGTCCTCCAGAGCCTCATTCACCCACTTTTTTACCTTACAGTTTCTCCCCTTTTCTTCCTTTTTTCACTGATATAGCGGAAAAAGGTTTTCTCCCCTGATTTGACTTCACAAGCAATTGGTAGCGCTCTTGCTGCCTTGGCCTCCCTCACTATTTTCCTGGCCTCCTTACTTTTTTGAGAGTAATCCTCCCATTCCCTGTCCCCTTTATGTTGCCTGAACCATTTGTACGTATTCCGTTTGGCCCCGATTGCCTCTCCTACTGGAGTAGAGAACTATAGTGGTCTTTAAAACCAATTTTTCTTTATTGTTGTTCTAATGTAGAGTCTTAATGCCTCTAGAACAGTATCCCTAATATCTTTTCATATTTCCTCCACGTCTGGCTTGTCTCTGTTTAACTTATCCCTCACTGTCTCCCTCAATCTACCAGAATCAGCCTTCTGAAAGCACAGCACCTCTGTGCTTGAAGTGGTTTTAGTAGCGCCCATGGTTACTTCAAACCAGCCTGTATTGCAATCGCTATTTGCCAAGGGTTCTTCCACCCATACGGATCTAATTTCATCAGAGTTTGTGAGGATCCGATCCAAGATGGCATACCCCCTCATCAGGTTCTTCACTAGTTGAGACAGCAGGCAGTCCTGGAATGTGTCCAGTAAAGCCTGACTTTTGGAGCCCTTGGCTGCTGGGATATTCAAGTCCACATCTGGCAGAATAAGGTCCCCAACCACCATTATGTCACTTTTACGAGCGATTGTTTGTAACTCCTCAGCTAATTGTTCATCTTTCCCTTCTTCCTGCCCTGGGGGTCTGCATATCATACTCCTGTGCAATTTATTTCCTGCATTGGTAGCTAAATGGACCCAGAGTGACTCCAAGCCCCCCCCCCCAGCTTTGGTGCATTCATGCTCCATTGCTTCGATGCCCTCTCTCACATAGACAACCCCTCTACTCGCCGCACCTGTCTGTCCCTTCTAAACAGTGTGTAGCCTGGGATGACCAGGTTCCATTTGTTGTTCTCCGTGGCCCAGCTTTCAGTAATAGCTACCAGATCAACCTTTGTGTCTGCCACTAGAGCCTGGAGGTCACTGATCTTGTTGCCCAGTCTCCTAGCATTGAGGCAGACTCCTCGCCATGAGCGAACATCGTGATTCTTGTTGGGCTATTTGGTTTCCCTTTTTCCTGCTGGTTGTTCCTTGTGTCGTTTTTCTGATGCTGGCCCTTTGTTGTATGCTTGTTTGTCCTAATGTGATTGGTGCACTTATGTTTGCTCTCAGTTTTCCTGTTGGGGGAGGGTTTGGCAAGGCACACTACCTGTTTCCATGCCTTAGCCTCCCCTACAATTAGTTTAAATGATCCAAGTATACTTCCATCTTCTGAGCCAGTGCTCTTGTTCCCTTTTGTGTGAGGTGAGGTCCGTCCCGTTTGAAGAGTGATCTATCCCAGAAATTGCCCCAGGATCCAATAAAATGGAAGCCTCTTATCTGGCACCAGCTCTTCAACCAGTTGTTGAATTTGTCTATTTCCTCCAGTCTGATTCTTTCCATGCTACCATCTTTACCCCATACAGGCAAGACTTCTGAGAAGGCTACTGTGGTCGCAGTTGTCGAAAGCCTATCTCCCAGCTTCTCGACACTCTGTTTTGCATCCTTCACCATCTGGTCAGCCAGATCGTTTGTTCCAATGTGTACCAGTATTCCCATGTCTTCTTCCTCCCTGTCTGCAATTCTCTCGATGCGCTCACAGTCTTGTTGCTGAGGTACCGGCAAGGCATCTGACTGTCGCCCTCTGCTGTGAGTACTTGTGCATCTTCGATTCCATTCCTCTGATCATGGAGTCGCCAACTACCAGGATCTTCTTGGTTCCTTGACTGGCCTGCTGAGGTCTGCTGCTGGTTGTTGAGGTTGCTGCAGTCTTCGTCCCCCTTGATGGTTCCTTGACTGTCCTGCTGAGATCTGATGCCGTTTGTTGAGGTTGCTGCAGTCTTCACCCCCTTGACAGGATTAGCATCCCCCCTAAGCGGAGCTGACTGATTTCTTTCTGCTAGTAGCTCAGAGTGATTTATTGTCCTAATTGGGATGTATCGAGTTGTGTTATCCATGCTTTTCTTTCCTGGTTTCCCATGTCATCTTTTCGCCACTTTCCAGTCCAGGCTGCTACCAGCTGGGCCTGCAGGTCATGTATTTTCATGCATACTGGGCAGTGACCTGTCTTCAAGAGGTGCTCCTGGGACATGAGTCCTCCAATGATGAGATTTTGTGAGATTGGTGCTCTTTGTTTCAAATGCAGCTTCTTTAAACTATTTGCTTATATTTTTTTTTTCTTTTTTTTTCTGTTCTCTTTTATGCTGTAGTGACAGAAGTTGACCTTCTCTGTCACCAGGAAGTGTTCAGGAGGAGTTATGTTGCAGGTCCCGCCTATATTGAGAAACAATCAGTTGCACACAAAAAGAAGAGAAAATGTTACCCTCTTCCTCTCCAAAATGAGGTACTCTTAAAATCAAATGCTAGCTTCCTTTTAGCTGCTAGCTTCTCTCTCCAAAATGAGTTGCTTTTAAAAGTAAATGCTAGCTCCCTTTTGGCTTCTAACTACTGCTTCTGAAAACTGAAGCAAAATAGAGCTCTGCTGACAGTAAGGCTAGGGGCTGGACCGCTCTCAGCGTATACCTCCTCAGCTTGCCTTTTGTAGATCCTTATACCAACCAGAAAAAAGAGAGATTGAGAGAGAGGGCGTGTAGCTCCCTTTTTCCTCCTCCTTCTCTTGCTCCCTGCCTTGGCTACATCTTGTTTCTGGGATATATCCCTGTTAGTTGCAAAATGCAGCCTGCTGCAAGGCAGTATTCTGATCTAACTACTTGACAGCAGCACTGTCTATGGAGGAGAGCTGTTCACTGGATTGGATCGAGTTACACAGAGTTTCACAGGGTACATGCGTGTTGTTGCAGGAGAAACAGATAATTTTCTCTGATAGTTTTTTTTTCTCCTGGTAATGCCAGGCTGTTCCTATTGGTTGGTATTCTCCTTTTCTCTCTCTTATGCCAGCTGGGCTATTAGCCCACTGCCCTTGGGGGTGCCTGGGAGATAATCACACCTTGACTCCTTTGGGCTGTTCAGCCCTACAGTTCTGCGTGCACCAATATTCCCTTTTTTCTTTCTTTGGGAATAAGGGAACATAACTGATTACTTCAGTCAGTCCTCTGGTAGCATGAACTTGTTTTTTCCAGGAGTCTGATTTATTCCCATATTGGCACATATTGCCATCTCAGTTGAGGGTGTCCCAGGTCTTGGCATCTCACTTCAGGTCTCTTCTTCCAGAGCCATGTGCTTCAGGACTGCTGGCTTTAATCTCATTACTACTCTGCTGTTGGGCTAGTGGTGTGAGGCTCTGGTTCCATACCCTTCTACCCCTTGTGTTACCTAATGTGCCCCCTCCCCCCGTGTTCAGAGGTCGATAGTCTGGTTTTATTTTGTATGTTTATTTTTCCTATATCCTTTCCCTATCCCTTTGGGTTAGGGAATTTTTAGCACGCTCTTATTTTTCCCCACTTTGTTTCTCTCCTGGTGAACAGAACTGAGGTTGATGAGTGTGGCGGCAATGGTTATTGGCTGTCACGCTTCACCACGTGGGGTGGGGTTACATTGGTACTTTGCCCAGTAGCTGTGGCCAATCCCCTAGCCAAAATCTTCGCTCCCATGGGGTCCTAGTGCTTCTGGCCCAGACCTCTAAGTGGTAATCAATGGTGAAGATATCTGGAAGATCAGCAGTTGTGGTGAGTATGTAACTTTTATTTTTTGACATTATAAATAACAAGTTTAATACGTGGAGAGAAAAATAAATTGCTCACTGCTCCATAAAACTCCCAGAAAAACCCAAGGGTCAACATCATTAATCTTGCTTTCCTAACATGTATTCATTAGTACACTTTGCAAGGTGTAAAAAGGAAAAACATATAGTGGTGAACTAACTTCCCTGTTAGGATTCCTGTATATTTATTTGAATAAATATTTCTAAATATACATCACTTTTACATAGTAAGCAAGTTCATTTTCTTTTTATAATTTTTGATCTTTTGGCAAGGAATGTATTGATTTGTACAACACAGGTGTGGGAGTGGTGGTTCTTTTAAAACCACGCCATGGCAATGAGGCTTCCTGAGAAAATTTATACAGGGAAATAATGAAACAAATACCTTGGTCTCCTCTAGTCTGACTGGCAGGAGTAGATGAAGCCCAGCGGACAAAGAGCCTATTTTCATGCAGATTTCCTGCATGATAAAAGTAAATGAATTATGGATAGTTCTGTGCCTTAATGTTTTGATTTCCAAAGTCTTTCTCTAAGGCATTCATAGTTAATTTTTATTTGAATTTTCTTCTTTTAAGCTGAAAGGAGTAAATGTTCTTCCTAATTTTATGTTGCATTTTATTTTCAGAGTGCAGCAATGGAGGAAACCGTGATATGGGAACAACACACAGTGACTCTTCACAGGGTGAGTAAAACCTAGCTGTTAATGTTCTCCAAAAGGCTTCAGGATATTAGCAAGTTTTAGACACAATAGCTTAAAGCCAGATGTCAGGAAACCCAGGAGTAGGTGACATTCTTTGTTATATTCCTTTGTATAAACTTAAACTGTAATATCAATAACAGATACAGTTTAGGGCCTTTGGTACACACCAAGTTAACAAGCTGAAGAGGAAGTTTGCAGGAAGAGCAGTGTACAGTATCCGTTAAAGGATGCTGGGAGTAACGATTTATCCAGAATCATTTGTTTTTGCGCATCGTTCCAAACCACCCAAAAAAACTAACACTTTAAAGGGGACAGGAGCTTATTTTTAATGTGTAGCGATTTGTGATATTCCTGTTTTCAGAAATTATAATCTATATTTAATTGTACCAGAATAAAACGTTTATGTGAAAAACTGATACTGTTTTCCTTTAGTGGGCAAAATTCCATACAGTTGTTTTTATGAAACCAGGAATTTGGAATTTTGCCTATGTCACGGCATGGAGTCAGAACTCTGAGCCCTGCTCTGATAGACCAGCAGCTCCTGGTCAGAGTTCTGAATCCATGCAGTGACATAGTCAAAACTCCAAATTCCTGGTTTCTTGAAGAGTACATGCACAATGTTTTACATTCCAAAAAAAACAGTGGAAGACATTTACAGTTTTTAACTTTCACTCGGGAGCAGTGAAATATGTGTCATTTGGGGGATATAAAGTTTTTTTGCAGCTATTACTTTTTTCCTTGTTGGCTGTTACATCCAGGGGGCACCCCGTGCCCTGACGGCCACCATCTGGCTCTGACCGGTCCCAGGATTTACCCTCGGTGGGAACCCCAATCCCACGGAGACCCGGATTCAAGGGGCCAGTGCCGTGCTGGCTGGGAGAGAGCCTACAGGCGCCCTCCGTCACTCTGCTGCGACAAGCGGGTTTCTGTTTCCTTTCCTGGGGTCGGGTGTACACTGGCGCCTGTGGAGTGGGCGCGCGCGTGTCCGCCGCGCTCCCTCCAAGCGTCTGCCCGACTCCTCCCTCTGTACAGTCACGTTAGCCGTGCCCCCAGCCTCCTCTAGGGGGCAGCCAGGCTCCGACAACTGGGAACCCCCCTCCAGAGAAGGAGAACAGTCCTTAGGATGCTCATTCCTTCCCCATCCCTGCCGACCCCCGGCGGTCCGTGCTCGTTCCCAAACACAGGTCTCTGGCGTTGCGTGAGGTAAGGCGACCAGCGCCTCAGCTCTCAGCGCCCCCGGGCTGGCGGGGGATATAAAGTTACTGCCAGTTTTCATACATTTTCTGTCCCCTTCAATCCCTGTGCAAGGCATAATGGGTATTGAGCTAGGTGTTATAGATCATCCGTTTTGGAAAGGAAAGGAATTTATTTTGGCTTCATGAAATAGACAGCCAAATCCTTTCTACTATCAGACCCCCACACACACACACCCACCATGCTGTAGATATCTCATGCTATCTATGTATGCAGAATGCTTCAGAACTCCCTTTTTGCAGTAATTTTTGTCCTTTTAACTGGCCTTGCCTCTGTTCAACTTGGGTGACTTTTCAGCCCCATCATCTCAGCCTCAGACCCTCATTACAACTCTGCAGTTGGCACCCCTGTGGAGTGGTTCAGGAGGGCAAGCCCCACCACCCCATTGGAGGACAGTTTAGTTGAGGGGTGCAGGTGGCTTCATGGGGCCTCAGGTTTACCCAGGCTTCATCCTGCCAAGCCAGCCGATTTTCCGATTCCAGTTTTCTCCCTTCAGGATGCCAATAGAAGGTGTCCAGTGTGCTCCCAGAGCCAACCAGCGTCCATCCAGCCCAGCCATTTTGTTCTGTGTTGCTAACTGTGGTTACCTGGGTTAGCAGGGTTACAGAGTGTGGCATTGGCCAACCCCGGAAATTTTGTTTGTTTGTTAAAACATTTCCAGTTTGACAATAGTTAACAGCATTGTTCGTTTCAGATTGGGGGATTGTGACAAATGTCGCAGTTTTCAATTTTGCCCCCCCTTTTTTTCTCCCTTGAGGACAATCTGGCCCATTATTCAACGATTTTTACAATGCTGTTTTAAGAATTTGGGCTAAACTGAACAACATGACTCATTACTTTTGTATGTAACCCCTGCTTTGTTATACCCAGCTTGTCAGTGTCCCATGTAGGCAAACATCTGACGTGAACCCTGTAACATTGTATACATAATAGGATATAGTGAGCAACATACAGGAATGCATGTGCAGTGAATAATTACAAGAGTGGGGCACTCAAAAGGGCCTCCCTGGTTGGATATACCACAGAGTAGGGAATGCAGATACGGTCCCCAGATTTCCAGGAGTTCATCATTTGGGAAGCAAAGTGTGACTTTCTGTCGTATGTGGTGAGCTGACCCACTGCATTCTGACAATCTACTAAGTAAGCATCAACACACAACAAGGTGTGCTGATCATTTGGATTAACGCACACCTCAGGGGCATTGTGAGGCATGGGGGTGCAGCACGAGAGCTCTCTCAGCCCCCGGGGTGTGTGTTAATCTACATTATCAGCACACTCTGGAGTATGTTACTACACTTATAATATGGATTATGTTTAAACAGCACAAAATATCATGGGTGTTTTTTTGCTGTTTAAACGGCACAAAAAGTACTGTATCCTGCCACTTTGCAAAATAGTCCCTAACAAATAATGCAGAATGCACATATTTGCTTTCTATTATGCACATACAAATGTCACAAAACAGGATTTGTGACGTTTGTTGTGCATAATACTATCAGTAACACTTGAAAGGAGGAAAATGTCACACAGTGAGAAACAGATCTCAAATGATGTGCAACTGCAGGAAAGAGAAGCAGGAAAGATGAGCACCGTGTAACTTAGTCGCTCGGTCTTCTGCTAAACACCCGTACAAAGGTTTGGCCGGGAACTTGCACTCTGGGGGGTTTCCTTTCAAAGGAACTGCCAGCTAAGCATTTTGTCATCCCACTTGACAGAGAGAGAGAGAAACACACAGAGTGCAGCACGTTTGAACTGAACAGTTTGCACTAGGTCTCTCTTTCTGCATTCGTGGTGATGGCTGTAACTCTGTGCAGTGCTACTCTGCTGGCTTGGGACACTGTAGCACTTGCCACACGCATCCCACTGCTTCTAGGGGACCGGAGACTGTCTGGCTGTGGGGGGTGGGCATGAAGCAGCGTGGGGACATTGGCAGGGAGGAACAGCGGGGAACAGACTGGAGCACATTTGAATTGCACAGCTTGCGTGGGCACTCTCTCCCTCTCTCTGCAGTCACGGTTCTGCCACTAAATCTCTGCAGTCATACTGTGCTGGCTCAGGACAGGTGCAGGACAAATGCTTGCAAACATAGCAGGTGGAACTGCACGCAGACCCAGCGAACGGCTTCGTCACCCAGTAGTGCTCTCTCACTACAGCTCCATCCTCCATCACTACCCACCCCGTGCACCTCCCGTCCTGTTACAGCTCCGACTGTGCTGCGGAGGGAGAGGCCTGAACGGGCGTGCTGCAGGAAGCTACAGGAGTCGCCCTGGGAACAGAGGGTACATGGGGGGGGGGGTGCCACAGAGGATTTCACCAGTCACATGCCCAAAGTCTCATCCTTGAGGCTAACCCACCTACTTTCCCTACACTGTACTGTTTCAAACAGACACTGCCACATGTTGGTATGGACCAACTTCCACACTACTTGCTAGATGGCTCTTTCTCTTTGCTGTACCGTGGCTTCTGCTCTCCTGCTACTGTCTCGCAGTCTCCTCCGCATCATGACTCCATGCTCTCCCTAGCACAGAAGGGCACAGAGCAAATACTGGGGACACACTAATATGAGCAGTGCACAGGGCTCCTGCTGTCTGCAGCACAGAAGAAGCAGACAGATTGGGAGTATTATACCAAGGAAACACACATATGAGCCACGCACTCAGCAAGCGAAATGCCTGAGGGGGCACCTCCGACCTGCTCTGCTCCCACACTGCACACCACTAAAAGCAGACATGGGGGAACAGGCTGTCACGGGTTTTGGGGTTGGGGGAGTGAAATCAAGCCAGTCTACAGAGCAGCGGGACTGCTGAGGATGGGGTCCAGAGATGACAGAATGAACACAATATGCAGCAGGAGAGACAGAGAGAGAACAGTGTCAGTTCCTGCACTGGCACTTCTGCTCTCCAGCTCTCTCACTCTTAGGAGTACTCCCTGCCCTCAGTGACAGTGCGGTACCCACTGATCCATGGGGTGGGTGTGTGGGCAGGACAACAGACTTGCAGGATGCCTGACAGTGCAGGGGGAAACAGATCCCCCCCTTTGATTCCACCACACCTAAATTTCTTGTGTAAGGTACAATAATTTAGCAAAGGCACCTCTGTCTTGCACACTGCTACACTCACTTAGCGAGGATTGCAAATGGCTGCCTTTGCAAAATTATTTTCCCCTACACAACAAGTGCAGGTCTGCACAGAGATCTCCCTCAGACCTCTTCACCCTAACTGTACCGATAAGGGTGCATTAATGCACTGTCCCTGACGGCACTCCACCAATCACCTGCCTCTCTCTACCTACCCCGTGTTATAAAGTAGGTATATCTGTGGTCTTCCCTAAAGTCCTCAGGGCCTAGAGAGTGGAGTGGGAGTGTTTGAGATAGGGAGGAGCTGTGATTTCTAATGCAGAAAACAGTGGAGTGAAAAGAGCGTGGTCATTAGTTACATTGACACAAATCCCACTGATTTCTGCCAAAACTGTGCTAAAGTGAGGCAGCTCCAATCCTGCTGGCAAGTTGTCTTCAGCACACATCGTGCGTCATATACCCAAGTGGCTGAAGTACTGTGGCGCTCCTATACCAGTGGTGCATGATTCTATTTTTAATTAGTCTTCCCCTTTTCTCTGAGTAGGCCTTGTGAATGCTAACCAACCTGTGGCCCCTTTGTGCTTCTGTGATGCAGATCCCCATGGAGAACTCTTACATTTGCCTAGCTTTTTGAGTCTGGGTGGGTTGAAGGTCTTAAAAAGCTGCCTAGAACTTTCTGTCTTACTTCGAGAGGGCTCTTGCAGTAAGTAATTACATATAAGACTGACACCGGCAGGTGGCAGGACCCCACAGAAAAATTTCTAGCTAGCAGTCCCTGGCGAGGGACCGCCCCCACGTCAGGTGGCCGGCGTCAGGAGACGTTGGTATAAAGGGGCGGTCCCTCACGCCTGCCTTCCAGTTCTTTCCTGCCGTTAGCCTATGCCAGCGCCTCGTGGAAAAGTTCCTTGCCCGTCAGGCTTCTTCATCGGTTATTTTATCAAGTTTTTTCGCTTTTTTCTCAGTAATCGTCAGTCATTCATCGGTGTATGTCGTCCCCTACACCCTCTGAGCACAAAAATAAGTGCGACTCACGCGGCGCCCAACTCCCGCACAAGGACGGCCATTCCCTGTGCTTTTTTTTTTTGCCTAGGCCCCGACCGTCAAGTAGAGAAGTGCCAGCACTGCCTGAGTTTCAGCGAGGTCACCCGGAGAAGGCGGCAGCAGTCCCTGGAAGCCCACATTCTCAAAAAGAAGATGAGCTCCTTGGAAAAAGAACTCAAAAAACTTCGGCAGGCGTCAACTTCCCCTGAAGGCCATCACAAGAAAAGGACAAAAAAGCACCGGGACGAGACTCCCCTCTCCACCGCGACTCCTCGAAGTCACCGTGTTGAATGCGTCCCCAGGGACCGCTCCTCGGCGGCCGCCTTAGAGGCTTCTAAGGTGGCGTCGACCCCTACCTCTGGCTGCGCTCGGGCCCTTTGTGCGCCTCCGGGCTCTTGGGCCTCCGCCCCAGTAAAGCCATGGCTGCGGCCTACAGCGTGGCGGCTCTGATAAGCCGGACGTCGGCTCCTCCAACGTCTGCCGGAGAAGGTCGGTGAAATGGCCCGACCTTGATGCGGCACGACCCCTCTTCTGCCAGACCAGGCGCCTTGCCTCGGCGGCCTGCCTCGGCGAGTTCCACGTTAAGTTGAACGCCGGCCCTCCAGCGCCCGGCTCGGATCCCGCTGGCAAGACTCACATCCAGTCGCCCGGCGTCTGCACAGTGGATGAGTCGGCGCGACCATCCCACGTCCGTCGTTCCTGGCTCCCCACAGCCTTCGCTGCCCCCCCGGGGACCCTGAGTCTCCTCAGCCCGACCCGGATTTTTCCCTCCATCCCGGGTGATGCTGAGGTCCTGTTCCACCTCCATCGGACCAACCTCCTGCTGATCTGGCGTCGGCTCCTGGACACCTGCCCGACATTGGCACCTCGGCCACCTGCTCCGATGCGGTAGTGCAGACTCGGGTGACATCCGCTTCGGATACCCGGCGCGGGCCCTTCGCCTCCGGACCTTCTGTCCCAGTCCCGCCCGTGGGGCCTCCGGCGGGGCCGTCTGCTCCGGCAGCTCTCCCGAGTACCCGACCCCGTCATATCCGACGCCGTCGTACCCGGGACTGCAGTACCAGACGCCGCAATACCCGACGCCGGGCTTTCCGCTGTTGGGTTATGGATACTTGCTTTATGGGTATAACCCATACCCTTATCCCCCTCCTCCTCAACCGCCCCCAAGCCGCCGGTGGATTTGCAGGAGACTGTAGCCTCCTGGTGGGCTGAGGCCAAGGCTCAGCTCACCAGAGAGGTGGAGAGTCGTCTTCTGATGACTGTGCCGGTACCGGTTCCCGTACGTACAAGATGACAAACTCCCTCCCCTCCTCCAGACACCAGAGCTAAACCCTCTGGGTTCAGAGAGGGGAAGGACACGCTTCCCCGAGGGCTTCCCAAAGGGTCCGTTCCTCCCCCTAGACGGGAAAGGGAGTCGTCCTCTTCTTCAGTTTCTTCCTCTTCCTCCTCTGATGCCTCCGGCTGCTCCGAGAAGGACGACGAGCCTCGCTCTCTGTCAAAGCCCAGGCCAAGGACTCCTCCGAAGTCTCCTCTGGAGGATCCTTCTTTCACGGAGTTGCTATGTAAAATCCAGGCATTGCATAAGTGGCAATCCTTGGAGCCAGACCCACAGTGGGTGAAACTCGCTGAGCATCTGGATCTGCCCGTGACAGCTCCCACCTTGGTGCCACCCTGGATCGAGCCTCATGCCCACCTTGTTACCACTATTTGGAAACAACCGTCTGCATTAGCCCCTCTTCCACGGAAATGGAACAGGCTATACCAGGCTCCAGAGGGTGTTGACTATTTAGATTCCCACCCTCGAGCTGACTCGGTTGTGATTAGCGCCGCTCATGGCCGGTCAGCTAATCCAAAACACCTTAGCTCGTCGTCACCTGATAAAGAATCCCGCCTTCTGGACCAGTATGGCAAGAAGATTTTCTCCTCTTCCACGGTGGTGATCAGGGCCCTGAACTGTGTCGGTCACATGGGGGATTACCAGAAGGCAATTCTTTCTGAGGTGGAAACCAAATTGGACTCCCTGCTGGACTCTCAAGTCGAGCAGGAACTGTCTGACCTCATCCGCTCTGCACGTTCGGCCAGTCAACACATGCTTCATGTGATTTACGATGCAGTGGACACTGCTGGACGGAGCTCAGCTTTTGCCGTAGGCTAACGATGTCATGCTTGGCTCCGTGTGTCAGGGTTGGTCCCCGGAAGTGCAGTCCGCTATACAGGAAGCGCCCTTCCGGGGGTCGGTGCTCTTCGGGGGTGATGTCAAGGACATCATCACCGATCTGCAGGAGAAGGGGATGGCACGAAAGTCTGTCGACTCTATGTACCATCCCCATCAACTGCAGCACCATCCCTTTCGCAGACAGAATCGGCCAAAGACGAAACCTCCGGGAAAGTGGGCCACTAAACACCGGGCCCCCACACCTGCCAAACCCCCTCCGCCCAAAAAAGCAGCTGGTGCTTCAGCTGAGGTGCTGCCCCACACCACCTGACTCCTTCCCTCTCCCACAGCCTCCGGGCTTCCTGGAGGAACCGGTAGGAGGGAGGTTCTCCCTCCACCTTCCGGGCTGGAAGAGGATAACAGATTCATGGGTGCTCCAGCTGATCGCAGAAGGACACTCAATACAGTTTCTACAGAAACCACCTCGTCACCCTCCCCAAAGGTCGTCATTCTCTTTGGAATATCTTCTTCTGGTCCAGGAAGAGATTTCAGCACCGTTGCTGAAAGAGGCGATAGAACCTGCCCCCCTTCCCCTACAGGGAACGGGTTACTATTCCCACTTCTTCCTGGTCCCGAAGAAGACAGGAGATGTAAGACCTATCCTAGATCTCAGTTCCCTGAACCTATTAATGGAATACAAGAGGTTCAGAATGCTCTCACTGCAGAGCCTTCTGCCCGTCCTCCGCTCGGGTCAGTGGCTGTGCGCTCTGGATATGCAGGATGCCTACCTGCATATATCCATTCGCCCGTCCCACCGCAAATATCTCAGTTTTGCTTTCCAGGGGGACTACTACCAGTTCAAGGCACTTCCATTTGGCCTCTCCTTGGCTCCCCGAGTATTTACCAAATGCCTTGCGGGGATGGTGACCTACCTGCATACCCGGGGAGTGCAGGTTTTCCCGTACCTGGACGACTGGCTCCTGGCGGCCTCGTCCAGGGAGGCACTCCTGCGCTGCCTCTCCCTTACCCAACAGGTCTTTGCGTGCCTGGGTATTACCATCAACCATTCCAAATCTCACTTGATCCCATCTCAGAGACTCCAGTTTGTCAGGGCGATACTGGACACGACCCTGGGCAGGGTCTTTCTGCCACCGGACAGGGTGGCCACTATTCAGACTCAGGTAAGCCTGTTGTCCGGCCGCAAACGAGTCACTGCAAGGTCGGTTCTTCGCCTGCTCGTGCTCATGGCGGCTGCTATCCCGACAGTTCCTCGTGCTCGGCTCCACATGAGGGTTTCTCAGTGGACGCTTCACTCCCAGTGGGATCCATTGGAAGACGACTTGGATCAGCTGGTCCTGGTCTCCTCTCCCATGGTTCGAGACTCGCAGTGGTGGATGGTCAGAGAGAACCTGTTTCGGGGGGGGTTCCATTCTTCCTTCCTCCCCCCTCCCAGACTCTGACCACAGATGCCTCGGGCGAAGGTTGGGTAGCCCATCTCGGTCCTCACTGGACCCAGGGCTCTTGGTCCAAGCTCGAACAAACACTTCACATCAATGTGCTCGAGCTCCGGGCAGTGCTTTATGCACTCCGGGCAGTGCTTTATGCACTCCAAGCCCTCCATCTGTATCTCCTTCCAGGCCACCTAGCCATCCAGACGGTCAATGTGTGTGTGGTATGGTACATCAGCAAACAGGGAGGGACTCGGTCCTACCCTCTTTGCAGGGAAGCAATGAGAGTGTGGAATTGGGCAACAAAACACAACCTTCACCTTATGGCAATTCATGTTCCGGGAGTCGAGAACGCCTTGGCAGACAAGCTGAGTCGCTCCTTCGCCCTGGCCCACGAGTGGGAACTGGATCAAGGGGTCCTAGATGATATCTTCCTACATTGGGGAATACAACAGTTCGACCTGTTCGCTTCCCCTCAAAATGCAAAGCTTCCAGACTTCTGCTCGCTCTTTCAAAAGCGAGGCATTTTCTGGAGAGACGCTCTGTCTCTAGATTGGAAGGACAGATTCGTCTATGCCTTTTCCCCAATTCCTTTGATACCACGGGTCTTGCAGAAACTAGGTTCAGAAGGAGCACGCATGATTCTGATCGCTCCATTTTGGCCCAGGCAAGTTTGGTTCTCTTTTGCGACAATTCTCTTTCCTATATCTAGCTCATTACATAACACACTTGCCCTAATTTGGCCTCTGCCCCACACACTCTACAGCACCTGTCAATGCCACCTTCCTGGCAGCTCTACCCAACCCCCCCCCAAATCCTTACCTACCCTCCACCTCTTCTCTCTTCTCATTTTCTTACCTCCCCCTTGCCCCTCCCATTTCTTTCTACCACCATCCTATTGTCCTCTTCCTCTCCACTTTACCCTCTCCCTGTCTGTTCGAAATTAATTTGATATCCTTTATCCTTATTTGTGTAACAATTTTGTCTATTGTCATGTGATACCCATGTCTTGACGTGGAACCTTTGTAAAAGAGCCCTGGGCTCAAAGGTAATTGTAAATCCTAGAATTGAAATAAATAAATAAATAAAATTCTCAGAGGAACCACCGCTTCCTCTTCCTCTGTCATGATGTTTACTGTCCCAGGATCGGGGGACCCTGGTCCATCCAGTTCTCAAGTCCCTTCAGCTACATGCATAGCTCCTGCAGACATAGCCCAAGCCCGCTTTGGAGTTTCTCCCCAGGTGGTGGAAATTCTGGTGGAGGCTAGGAAACCCTCCACTAGGTCTACCTATGCCATGAAGTGGAAAAGGTTCACAATCTGGGCTGCTTCGAAAGACGTTGAGCCTTTCTTCTGCTTGTAGGCGTCTTCTGGAGTTACCTGTGCCATCTCTTCGACCTAGGTCTTAGTCACTCCTCTCTGAAAGTCCACATGGCGGCCATTTCGGCCTATCACGTTCCCTTTGCAGACAGATCGTTTGCTCAGCTGGAAGTCTCGAAGACTTTCCTCAGAGGGGTTCTCCACCTGAGACCTCCTATTCGAGTTTCCACCCCTCCTTGGAATTTGAATTTTGTTCTTGAGAAACTAACTCTGCCTCCTTTTGAACCGGCAGCCTCCGCAGACTCGAAGTTCCTTTCTTGAAAGACACTTTTTCTCGTGGCCATTACCTCGGCTTGGAGGATTTCCAAGCTCCAGGCTCTGATGTGTAAAATTCCATACTTGATTTTCCACAAGGAACGTGTGGCTCTGCGCACCAATCCTAAGTTTCTTCCCAAGGTGGCAGCGAAATCTACATTGAACCAGTCCATAGAGTTACCCGCTTTCTTTACGCAGTACTCCAATCAAGGGGAGTATTTACTACATACTATGGATGTTCACTGGATTCTGAGATACTACACTAACAGGACAAAGGATCTCAGAAAGACTGATCATCTGTTTCTCTTTTGCACCCAAAAGAGAAGGCAGTGCTGTTTCTAAGCAATGCCTATCCAAATGGTTGGCTCATTGCATTACTTTCTGTTATGACAAGTACAACAAGACCCTTCAGGGTCAAGTAAGAGGCCACTCCACCAGAGGAGTCGCTGCCTTAGTGGCTTGTTTCAAGAATGTGTCAGCGGCAGACATCTGTGCTGCTGCCACTTGGACTTCCATCTGTACCTTTACAAAACATTACAGTTTGGGTAGTGCCTCTCGCCGTAGAGCAGGCTTCGGGTTGGCTGTCCTGCAAGGCCTCCTTTCTTAAGGCCTTCACAGCTAAAGGATCTACTCTGAGTAGCTTTCCTCTTCCCGTGTGCTTCTTCTTGTTCCAGACTGCTTGGGACTCAGTCCTATATGTAATTACCTACTGCAAGAGCCCTCTCGAAGTAAGATAGTACAGTTACGTGGAACTTACCATAACAGTAGATCTTGAGGAGAGGCTCTTGCAATAAATAACTCACTCACCCTCCATCCCCTAAGCTTTTCAGCTCCTTTTCCAGTGAGGAAAATATTCGCTTCTCTCTCGTCCGGCCTCCTTTGGCGGGAAAGAACTGGAAGGCGGGCATGAGGGACCACCCCTTTATACTGACGTCTCCGGCGCCGGTCACCTGACGTGGGGGTGGTCCCTCGCCAGGGACTGCTAGCTAGAAATTTTTCCGTGGGGTCCTGCTGCCTGCCGTCGTCAGTCCTATATGTAATTACCTACTACAAGAGTCTCTCTCGAACATCTACTGTTACGGTAAGTTCTTGCGTAACTGTACTTTCCTTCTTGCTCTGTAGTTTGAGCCATTTGGAGAGGTGTGTGTGTGTGTGTGTGGTAGACACTTCTTGGAGAGGTGTTTGGAGGGGAATATAGGTTGGGGAGAATTGCTCTCCTTATTTGCAGATATTTCTAGCACTCAGAGTTACCCAAGGAATATTTGATATTCAAGTTTTCAAATAAATTACTATGTAGTGATCTATTTTTAGCAAATCTTGTACCTGTTAAATGCCTTCGGCCCACCAGGTATTCCAATTTACAGTCGTCTTCCGTATTTGAAACATGGGATTATACCAGATCAGGGTGAGTGTGTCTCCCACCCAGTTTAGTTTTCCATTATCGATCCATAGAGGTATGTCTGTGAAATTGGAGAGGAGTTTGTTGTACAGGTATATTGCAGGGAAGCTGTTCAGGGTTCCCCACTCTCTGAAAATATAGGGCGGTGGCAATGGTGATCAGGTCAAATGGTGCGTTATTTTTCAGGACCTCCTATATGCACTGTACATGTGCATAAGTAGCTTTTAAGTAACATATCGTGTGCTGGTATGAAATGGGTAGTATAGCAATAAAGGATGTCAGTAAAAGACAATTTTGGAGGATTTTATAAAAAAAAAAATGGATAAAAATATAGGTTGGTGGCAAATAAATATAGGGTGGTGGTAAAAAAAATATAGAGCAGTGGTAAAAAAAAAAATATAGGGTGGTGGCCCACCACTCTAAAACAATGAATGGGGAACACTGCTGTTATTTGTCAGAGCCCTCACTGTGTATGTCCAGTGTGGTGATTCTGACCCCGGATCAGTGAACCATCCAAGAGTTTGAGCTCCCATGTAAGCTAAGTGGTGCCTGCAGAACCATAGGAGGCCTCATCCCTCTTTTCTCCTGTGTGGTCTCAGTTTTGCTCTGTTATAGAGGGGGTTGCCCTTTCCATAGAAAGTTACCAATTAAGGAATGGATCTTAGCAAACAATAGTGAAAAGTATTTTGTATTTGTATCTTGTATTTATTTGTTTTACTAGGGAAAGGCTTATTTATTTTTTGAAGATAATCAGAATTACAATCCTTTGAGTCGCAGACTCCTTTGCAAAAGCTCCACATCAGAAAGAGAAGTAGTAAACAAACATAACGGTAACCGTACCATACAAAGGTCACACAGCACTGGGATATTTACATTGTTAGGTACAGAGTCAAGGACCATAACATAGATCCTGTGTCAAACATGGTTATATACATTTGGTATGTTACTATATCGGAGGGTCAGAAATGAACCCTGAGTTAGGTGTCATACAGCGAACTTGAGGACCTGTAGCATAAATATGCGGTACAGTATTACGCCTATGTCCCTTTCTAGTGTGTTTCCATGATGCACTAGGTCAACAACCATAGTAATATTGGGCTCCATGATGCGGGGATGGAGGAGAGAGAAATTAGTTGCAGTCACAGGCTGCTGCCTCGAGGAGGAGGGTCATGATGCTGGCTTTAAACTGGCCTAGACTGGGAACCAGGGAGATGGAGGATGATAGGTTGCTTAACCACAGGGGTGCTCGATGGCGGAAGGACCTTTGACATAGTGAGGTCCTACAGTGGGGGACTTGGAGGGAGGAATTGGAAGTACGTCTAGGGGCTTCGGTGTGGTACAGGTTGGATGAGGGGGTGGAGGCCATTGGGCGTTAACTTCAGAAGAATCTTTTTAGCAAGGAGTCAAGTGTTTAGTTTAGTTTATTAGTCTAGGAATTAATACCTTTGAGCCAGGGCTCTTTTACAAAGGTTCCACGTCACAAAGAACATTTAACAAAGCACGATACACAATTACAGGTAAAACCAGACAGGAAAGTTACATCATAAATTTGCTATTAACAGTTTAAGGCAGTAACGTTTTTAAGTTTCATAGAAAAACAAGCTATAACAGGTTCAAGCGAGTAGACAATTTCGAGGTTAAGGAAAACTTCCAGGGACAGGGTGATCATTAGGCGCCAAAAGGAGGCTAGAGAGGAGGGAAAGGTGGTGAGCAGGAGAGTAAGTGAGAGGGGACAGGAAAAAAGGGGGGGAGTGAGTTTGGGTGGGAGACAGGAAGTAGTAGAGGTACCAGAGGGTTCATTAGTCAGGGAGGAAGAGGCCTCAGATGTGAGGATGGACATGAGGAGTAGTAGTCTTTATCTAAGCGCAATCACAGTTGCTAGTGGTGGTGAGGTGGGCATAGAGCATGATTTGAAAGCTTCAAGCGAGGTTGAGGATAGAGTAGGTGGACTAAAGCGCATTGAACCATGTCGGGGCCCTGTCACGAAAGATCTTTGTCCCTGTGCAGTCAGGCATTTGGAATCAGGAAGGTTGGCGTTCAGATCTGGTGGAGGGTCGTGAGCCAGGATTCAGTCGGAGTAGGTTTGAATACATAATGGAGTCAGTCCCAAGATAGATTTTTTGCCATTGTGCAGGTGAGATAAATAAGGCGATTTGATAGGTTCAACCAGCCTGATTCATAGTACAGATCACACGTGTGAGTCAGTCTTTGAGCCCCCATGAGGAGCCGCAAGCCTTATTTAGAGTGATTGAGATAGCCTTAGAGCAGTGGAGTAGCTGAGCCATAAATAATAAGGCCATAGTCAATGATTGAGATTATGGAACTCTGTATAGCTATTCTCAATGCTGCTTGATTTAGAAATTGTGATCTGCGAATAGTATTCCAAGGCGTTGGTTCACTGTTTTGCAGTGTTGTCAATGTGGGTTGCAAGGTGAGCCCTTGGTCAAAAGTGATGCCAAGGTATTTGAAAGTATTTACTTGGTCCAGTGTAATTCCACAGAGGTTTGTATGGTGAGTGGAGTATGCCTATTTTTGTTTTGGTGATTGGAGAAGAGCATGGCTTTTGTTTTATTGTGGTTTAGCACAAGTTTACTATCCAGGAACCACCTTTCAACACTAGAGAAAGCAAGATGCAGGCTTTTCGTAGGGAGTTTGGATCCTTGTGGAAAAGAGAATTAGCATCATCAGCGTATAAGATTATTTGCTCCTGGCAGATATCTGGGAGGAGTTAAGGAACAGGCTAAAGAGGAGTGGTCCAAGAATTGATCCCTGTGGTACACCGAGAGAACTGGTTTGAAGTCGGAGAGTTCATTAGAGATTTTACAGCCTGTGACTGATTGGACAGGTAACTTTTACCAAGCACAATGACCTTCGCCAGGCCTAGGCTAGAAAGTAGGGAGGTAAGTAGGCCATGATGGACTGTGTCAAAGCTTTGTAAGATCGATAAAGACTGCACCTGTTTGGCACCCTTTGTCCAGGGCTGAATGGACTTCTCCAGAGAAATCAAGTAAGGCTGTTGTTGTACTGTGTCCTTTCCTAAAGCCGTGCTGTTGATTACAGAGTAGATTGTATTTGTCCAGGTAATCAGAGAGTTGGTCTGCCACTATTCGTTCAAGTGCTTTGGAGGGGAGGAGTATTGATATTGGTCGATAGTTTCCTGTTGAGGTTTGTCCCCACTTTGTGCACTGGTAACTATGGCAGATTCATTTGTTGGGAGATTGACTTTGGCAAAAGTGACAGATTAAAATTTTGCAAGGGGTGAATTACTTCATCCAGGGTGAGAGACAGGATTTTTAGATCTAGCGTGTCACTACTTGTTCTGGATTTGGAGCAGGCCTTTCTTATGTACTTGTGTGCTTCGTGCACTTTGATTTTCTTGAAGTAAAATTGTGGTTTGTCACGAGGGGTGTTTTGTGATACTAGGCTAGGCACAGGTAAGTCCGAGAAGAAATCTGGGGGGAGGACCCCACTAAGGTCTGTGAATGTCTTATTAAGCGCATCTGCAATAGACTTTGGGTCAAGAGTGGTGGATCCATCAACTTTCATAATGGTAGGTGACGATTTTGATTGTTTACCCATTATGTTTCGGATGTTGTCCGAAAGCTCTTCCATCACCCCAGGTGGATTCAAGGGCATTTTTGAAATAGGCGCTCTTCATTTGCCTAATTTGTGAGGTACGTCTATTTCGTGCCTGCTTGTATTTTAGGGTATCATGAGGTGAGCCTGTGTCTCTGGCAACTGCCCAGAGGTGGTCCCGAACCTTGAGCTCGGCAAGTAGTTTGGCAGTAATCCATGGATTTGATACCGCTTTGATTTTACGTTTTTTTACTGGGGCGTATAAGTCGCATGCAGAGTTGAAAGATTTAATGAAGTATTCTAGTGCGGTATTAATATCAGTTGATTCAAGGATTGGCGTCCAGTCCTGTTGTAGGAGATGGGTTTTCAACTTGATAAGATTCCCATAAGGCAGTACTCTGCTTGTTATAACTTTTAGGGGTGGCTTGAGAAATTTATTAGACCAGGTACAGGACACTGGGGAGTGGTCACTGAGGGAGTCAGGGAGGACTTTAATGTTTTTTATCCAGTCAGGGTGATTTGTGAGAACCCAGTCAATAAGGGTGCTTGTACCAGTTTTGTAATTTTTCCGGTTGGGGGAGGTTACCATCTGAGTCAGGTTTGCTGCTAGGATGTCATCTTTGTAAGAGCCAGTGTCAGAGGCGAGCCAGTTTATGTTGAAATCCCGAGAGGAGGAGCTCATTTTCAGAGGGCTGTAGACTAACAAAATCAAGTACAGACTTAATACTGGCACGGTGGTCTTTTGGAGGGATATAGACTACGTGCCACTGTGAGAACTTTGTTTTGTGCACCAAGAAGCAGTTTGATAGGGAGGAGTTGCATCTAGTGTATTTGTGGGGTGAAGCTACAGCGTTGACAGAGAGGTTGTCCTTTATGTAGATAGCACAGCCCCACCTTTCTTGCTTGCCGGTCGAGTCTGAAAAGATTGTAGCCTTCATCGGACCGCATGATCCGGGTGCTGGGAGATAGCCAGGTTTCCACAATGGCTAGTATAGCAGGGTTTTTTGTCCAGCGAGAGTTTGAAGAGATGCCAATTTGGGAAGGAGGCTGCAGATATTTAGAGTGATAATGGAGAGACCACTACCAACTTTCCCTGTTTTGTCGGCTTCAGTGCAACAGGACCAGGGTTTGGGTGTATCCCACAGATATTAAAAGTAGGAGGAGCAGGAGTTTCAGCGATGCCATTGTAGTTCATAATAGGTTGGAGTGAGTTTCTGCTTGTACTTTTTAAGATGCTTGGATTGTCTTCTGGAGTCCCAGTAGAGGGTGATCGTTAGTGAGTTATAATGATGTGGCAGTTTCCAATTAGGAAATATGGTTCTTTGCACCCAGGTATTAATTGGGTGATGTTTGTTTAAGACTTGCAGAGTAAAAGCCATGATACAGTGTTTCGGGTAGTAGTATAGAAAGGTGAGAGTAGGTGGAGGGGTAGGGTAGGCGGAGGGGGGGCAGTTGGCATAAAGGGAAAAGGAGGGTGAGGGTGAGCAGGAACAGGTGGTGGGGACTAAGCCAAAGCATTTTTTTAGTGAGGCAGGAGAGAGCAGAGAAGTAGTGTGGGCTAGGCAGTCGGGGGGTGGCGAGCAATAGGAGTGGTGGGGTACAGATTTAGTGGGCTAAGGTGGATAGCTAAGCACTATGGCGAAGCACAGAAAAAATGAAAAAAAAAGACTGGAGGGTTTGGTGCCAGAGGGTTTAAGAGAAGTACTATAGTACTGTTGAGATCCAGGATCACATAATATGTTAAAGTTCCTGAAAGGTGATAAACTGTGGCCTGGCATATGCAAGGTGTAAAATCCTTTTGTCTATATGTTTCCTTTGTTCTTCAAAGTCCTCAGAGATGAGTACAATACCTTGGGAGTAGGTCAGACAGTAGGCATATGCAATGTGTGAAATCCTTTTGTCTGTATGTTTCTTTGATCTTCAAAGTCCTCAGAGACAAGTACAATACCTTTGGAAAGGTCAGACAAAAATGTTGATTCAGTCACAAAATGTGTTTAAAATTCCTTTGTTCTTTGAAGTCCACAAGTGCAGTTGCTTTAAGAGTGGTCAGATGAGAATGTTGAAAATGTTGATTCAGTTGCAGGACCAGCATCACCATGTTTGTAAGACTAGTTGTAAGGCATATGCTTCCTTGGGGAGGCTTCAAGAAAGTTGATTTAAAATTAAAAAGCTGATACCTGATGATGGCGATTTGCAGAAATTCAGTCCAGGAGACTTTCACCAATGTTGTGTGCAAGAATGGCACAGGTATTCCCAGCAGAAAAACATGTAAATGAACAAAAACTAACCTACAGACACAGACAAGCACAAACAGCCACCCACACAGCCCCAGGAGGAGGAGCTGATACTTAAGTCTGTCTTCAAAGTTCAGCCAACCAGTATGTGTATAGAGGTCAGACGCGTGAGTTAATCTGACACTACCAGAGACCAGGCGGCAGGCTTTATTGAGGGCTAGGTTGATGCGGTGTAGGGCTGTACTGTCTGGCGATCCATAGATCACAGTGCCGTAGTCCACCACGAATATGACAGAAGACGACACCGCCAGTCGTAGAGCTTGCGGGGGCAGGCAGTGCCTTTGTCTGTATAGGATTCCCAGCCTGGCATTAGCAGAGGAGGAGATGTGTTGAATGTGCTCATGGTAGGTGAGGGAGGTATCAAACGTGACACCCAGATAGTTGAAGCAGGAGACCTGTTCAAGCGAGGTGCCTAGGGAGTTCAAGGTAGTTAACGAGGAGCTGCTACGTGGGCTTTGGCGGTGTGCGAAGAAAATTGATTTCATTGGGTAATGCTCATTTACAAGAGGTTCTGGTTATGATAGCCCAACGGTTGAGTGCAACTGCAATGATGCATGTACAGAAAAAGAAATTGGCGTTGTACAAAAAGAAAGCTACAGAGTATGGACAAAGATCATATTACATAAAAAAAGCATTAGGTGCAGAACATTTCTGTGGAAAAACAGTGTAGATTGGTATGTAGAGGCATAGGATATATAGATGGCATAAATTTATGTGATAGCGTATTATTAAATATACCAAAGTTTACAAATATATTACATCAGCAGCAGAAATGGATACTGAAGGTAAATGAGAAATACAGTGCTATAATTTTGGGGCACTCCCCATCCTTATGGCTACCTGTTTATATGCTAGAGAGTAAGTATTTTTTTTTTTTTTAAACTGTGTGTTTATTGTTTTATACAGTACATATAGTTCAGTTTACCAACATTTGATTTATCAGTTAACTAATACCAGGAGGGTGCCACTCCTCTTAATATACATATACGTCACATCAAATGTTAAAAGATACGACATCTAGGGGTATAGCCACTTCTATATACTAAGTGTTTTCATCTAATAAGACTGTGTTAAGGGCCCATGAGCTGCATGAGGAAAAAGAGAACATAGTCAAAGTCCAGAGTCCATAATGACTGCCTTATTTAGGAGTCAAAAAATGTTATCTTACGTGCTAAAACCATAGTAAGTGCACATAAAATGCATATCACGGTAGATAAGACATTATAAAATCAAATTAGAATTAGGTCTCCAGAACTACATTCTAACTATAATTCAGAACACTGGAAGAGATGGGCAATATTTTTAAACCAATGCGCTTAAACTGCCTAAAACAACCGAATTGCATTTTTCAAAGCAGGCATTTATTATTGATGTACAGCTGCAAGTGAGCAATAAATTGTAACTTTTATTACTATTACAGAGGTTCAACTACGGTTAGTAATGAGAGGGATATCCGATCTCAACACAGTTTAAAAAAAAAAAAAAGTCTGTATGATCGCTGGAAAGTATAAAGACATACAATTGTCTCGACAGGGCTTGACTATTTCCTTCTCTCTAAAACCTCATGTACAGTACCTTAGGTCGGCAAAAATATTCAGACACCACTTAAGTCCTACTCTGACTCTGACTCTTCATCTTGCTAAGGCCGCTGTCTAGATGGGGCATTTTTCTGACACCACTGCATGGCGTCTGCTGGGTCAGAAAAAATGAAGATTCGGCCTCGATGTACGATCCGTAGATGAGTTGGAAACACCAACCCATGTGGAATCCCGGCTTCCCGCAAAAACGCTGTGGTGCCATCAAACTTCTTGCGCTTTTGTCTGGTGGCATATCCCAGGTCTGGAAACAGGCAAATTTGTTGGCATTCGTATAGGAGCATTTTCTTGAGCCTGGCCTCGGTCAGAAGACGATCCCTGGAGCCTGCCCCATCCGTAACTATTACCACCATCCTGAGTGTCTCCGTATCCTCTCTTCGACTCCAGGGAGTAACTCTAAGCTTTCTGAAAGCACCGTACAGTGGTCACAATCTCCTTGCCAAGTTGCTCAACCAGCCAGTCTTGAAGAAAGAGCATAAGGTGATCGCCTTCACTCCCTTCCGGTAGCCCTAATACTCATATGTTTTTGAGACCTTGCTTGGTTTTCCAAGGTTTCCAATCGCATTTTCAGGTGGTTATTTTCTTTAACTATTGTCGCAACCGTTCCCAGGGCAGAATTTACTTTCTTGGATGATTCCACTGAGGCTAACGTGACAGCTTCGATCGACGATTCTACTGTAGCCACTCTATTGGTAAGGGTGTCATACTTGTTTGACAACCCAGCGACTGAAGCAATGAGACGATTAAGTTTCATTCCAACCATTTGCAGTGTTTCAGCAGATGGATCCTCTGTGTTCTTGCCCTCTTGTTCTTGAACTTGGGCCTGCATCGTTCTTGTGGTCGGAGTGCTTGCAGCATTTTTAGTTCTAGTGCCTTCTCCTGAGCCTTTATCCTTTTTAAGATTCCCCATCCTTCTCAGTCAATCTTCCAACACCCCTCTGTAGCTCTGGAGATTTATATTTCAGAGTATTTTCAGTTGAACTGTTTGATTTTTGCCACAGTTTAATCAGAGCCTTATCAAGGTGCTGCCATTTTTCTCGGGCTCAACAGCAGCCCCCTAGCAGTTTTCAACTATTGTATTCTGTTTTATGGGAAGAGAGCAGGGGGTCGAAGTTAAACTGAGCCCACTTTGTGACATTGAGGGAGATCTTTATTTCTAGATAAGTGATAGTGTTCAGTCCAATGGAGTCCAAGTTGTTGAACTGGGGAGGAGGCTAGTACAGTATGGGTTATTATAAGACACCACCTCTGTTTTGCTCTGATTTATTTTTAATTCAGATACTTTTGAGAATTCGTATACCAGGGATAACAGTGGGGTTATCAAGGAGTTCACCTGTAAGAGAAACTCTAATACAGACATAGAAGCTGATGGCAGAAAAAGGCCATTGATCCAGTCTGCCCGTAATACCCTATCCTGCCACCAGGACCTAGTATCTGTACATGGTTTATGCTTATGCTACCCACCCCCCCATGTTCTCTGCCTTGCTGCACCATCCCCCTCCCTCTGGCTGACTGTTAAACTCTGAACTCTGTCCAGCTGTGTTTGAAGCTGTTAATGGTCTTGTCAATCACCACCTTAGCTGGCAGGTTGTTCTATGGCTTAACCACTCTCTTTTCCTCCATACTGATTTTTATGATTTTTTTTTGTCTCTTTCTCCTCAATCCCAGACCCCTATCTTGGATGCGCCCATGTGGATGCATGTGCACACCGTGTCTCAAGGTGCCCTCCCTTTGTGTGGCCCCCGCCACCTACACTAAGCACAAGACCTCCAGCCGGTGGCAGCGGGACTACGGGGGTGGGGTCGCGGCGACCACCCAGGAGAGGAGAGCTGCCTTCAGCTTTACTCAATCCTGCTCTGACCCTTCCCCATACCCTTTAATGACCCGAGTCCTTTCCTGGACTCAGGTTGCTGGCATAGCACGAGGTAAGGCATCCAGCGCCTCAACCCTCTTCGCCACCGGACCGCCTTAACCACTCTTTGTGGGGGGAGAGAGAGAAATCCACATGTCCCTTATGGATTTCCCTCCCGCCAGCTTCAAAGCTCCACTCATGTCCCCGTGTTCTGCATTCACTATTCCTGGTGAATAGTTCCCCATAGTTTACCTTGTTCATGCCTTTCAGGAACTTAAAGGTTTTTTTATCATATCACCCCTTACTCTTCTGGCCTTCAGCGAGTACATGTTTAGTGCCCTAAGCAGATCCCCGTAGGATCTGTCCTGCAGGCCATGAATTATGTTCATTACTCTACACTGCACCATCTTCAGCCTATCCCTGTCTATCCTTAAGTGAGGGCCTCCAGAATTGGACACAGTTATTCCAGGTTCGGCCTTACCACTGCTGTATAGAGAAGTAGCAATACCTCCTTTCTCCTGCTATCAAATCCCCTCCCAGTACGTTCCAGCATCCTAGTTGCCTTGCTGTATACCTTGTTACATTGATTAGACTGTGTAGACTGTTTAAGGGAGTCACTTATGATTACTTCTAGGTCCCTTTTCTCAGAAATAGTGTCCTGCTTAACCTCCTGTCCAGTATTCTGTTCTGGCGTTACTGTTCCCAGTCTGTATCACCTTGCACTTATTGGTATTAAAATTTCAACTGACAAACTTTGGACCACTTGTCCAACCTTTGCAGGTCCCTCTGCAATGTTCTTACCCCTCCTTGCTGTTAACCCTACCACGGAGCATAGTGTAATTTGTAAAGAGACACATCTTGTCCTAAATTCTTTCTCCTGTGTTGCTGAGGAACATTTTGAAAAGGACTGGATTCAGGACTGAACCTTGTGGCACCCCACTTGTGACCTGTCTCTCCCAGATATAACTCTGTTTACCACTACTCGCTACTGTTTTCCCCACCAACCACTTATCTACCCTCTAACTTCTTCAGTAACCTTCAGTGTGGCATTGAGTTAAATGCTTTGGTGAAATGGAAGTAGAGTAAATATGCTTATTATATGGGGCTGCTGAGGGAGTAATTTGATTGGCTCTCAGACACCACCTGACAGTGCGATAATCTACATTATCAGCACTGTCAGGGTGATGAGGTCCACTGTAGCATGGATTGAGGGGCAGAACAGGCCCCGTTTCTGATGCCATGTCCTAAAAGGTCATCAACAGCCATTTGCAGAATCAGCTGTGTGGTATAGCTGTGCCTATGTTTTAGATGTCTTGTGCCATATTAATGTCCTGAGCCTGTGACTTAGTCATCTTGTGGCACTGCAGCATTTATAACAGCTAATGTGCTGTGTCTGCAGTGAGAAGATCTGTATTGTTGGCAGTGAGTGTCCTGAGGCTGTCCCTCCCCACCCTGTACAGTGCACACCCTGACATGGTAGTGCCTTGGCAGGTGGCACAGTTCTCACCTAGCCACCCACCGGATCTGTCATACTGCACGCATCTGTGTCCTCAAATGTGGCTTGTGTTAAGAGAAGTGTCCATCTGGGGATACACTGTATAGCACTGAGGCTACTGTCACTATACGTGAGCGGCATCCTGACATGGTGTCCCAGCGATTACTGCACAGTATCCCCAGAATGAGCAAATCGCTTCCCACATAATATGCACCCTGCCAGCTACTGTCTGCCGTTACAGTTCTTGCACAATAGCAATGTTGCACTCAGCGCTTGCAGTCAGTTCCCCAAAGCAGAGGCCCCCCCCACTGTGCCGCTAATACAGTCCTTGCGCTGACATTTTGTTCCCCGATGACCTCCGACTCTTCCCACCCACCCACCCTGTGGACCCTGAGACCCCACGGCACATGTAGTCCTGAGTTCTCAGTAGTTTGTTTACCGTTCTGGGGCTTAGGAGCAGTGGGTCCCATATATATGTAGCTGGTCAGTGCAATGCCGCAAGTCGCTGTTGCTAGTTGTGACTTGTGGCATTCTAGTAACCCGCTGTGAAGTTGGTATAGCCAAATCAGAATAGTTTTTCTACTGTGTTCCTGTATGGTGCCAACCGATGACTCTCAGCTTTCCAGCATCTGTGGCCTGGTGATGCTGATAAGGACCAGCTGATGGTGTCTGCAGTCTTGGAGTAGGTAACACAGACAACCCTCCGGAGCTTGCAAGACGGGCCATAGGTGTAGCAACCCTGCAAGCCACACAGATGGAGAGCAGCAACTGCACCTTACAATTGGAAGAAGTGCAGCTGCAGGGCGACCTCTTTGTGCAACGACAGACGCAATGCACGGTGCCAACGGCGACATGCTACCCCATGATATCTGCTGCCTATGTTGTGCTTGCCATGTCTCTTGTTGCTGATGCCTGCTGTGTTTTGGTCAGTGCAGAGAAAGTGACAGAGAGAGAGAGAGAGAGAGAGAGAGAATGGGACTGAACTCCGAGGTGCAGTGTGCATGGTACATACACTGAGACCAACAGGTGTGAGTGGCATTTTTGCTTACTGGTACAGTGCCTTGCAAGTTGCAAGCAGTAGAGCCACACCATACAGTAAAGTTGGTGTGTTGTCATGGGGCACAGGAGGTAGTTAGGGAGAGGCTTGCATCCCATCCCACCCCACACCGACAGGGCAGCAACGATGTTAGGAGCAGTTTCGGCATTAATGCACAGTGGGGGTTGCACTAGCCCACCCACAGCAGACAGTTGAATGAGCTGTGATCTCCACCCCTTCCAAAAAAAGCATGACAGTATTGCCGTGTTTCCTTCTGTCCTTGCCCACCCACCGGATCTCCATGCACCCTGTGCTGCCGGTGTCTGGGGGTACTGTGCTGCAGTGTCCCAGCTGGTCATGTGTGAGAATGCCCCAGTGTCCCTGCGTTTGCCAGTCAAACGCTGACTGTTGAGCAGGTACCACCCAGCGGGCTGCAGCCACCAGCCTTCTCCCCAGAACAGGGGTAGACATTGGTCCGCTGAGTCGACAGCTGTCGTCTTGCATCACAGTACCACAATGACTGCAGGTGTACAGAGTGTCCCCCACCCATATCCCCACAGGCAGGGCAGTGTACATGTGCGCTCCGTGGCAAAATCTGCATTTGCGCGACAGTGCTGGTGATCGACCACGACCAGCAGCTGTCTCCTCAGAGAACTGCAGATCATATTTATGATCAGTGCACACTGTGCCACTTGCAGGACTATGGCACGCCAAGTGCACAGAGTCCACAGGAGTGCAATATTGACAGTAGTTTCCTGGGCATGACAGCAAGTGAAACAGCACAGTGCTGTACCCCCCCGCCCCATGTAAAACTGTTTGCAGTCCGCTACACTCCTTCTCTGTGCCTGCCTGCCCGCCCAACATCAAAGCAGAAGACAACCAGCACACAGTCCCTGCTGTAGCCGACCTGGCGCTCAATGGGGTCAGGCTGACACCCCTTCCCCCATATGATAGACGCTGACAGCACCACCACTGAAACCCAGAACGATATTTTGTAGCCTACTGCAGGGATCGCACATCCTGCACACTGTCTTAGTGATAGTGGTGAGTACTCGCTGATCATGGTGAGTTAGGCAGACTTTGGGAACAGTACTTGTCAGTGTCTGATCTTTGCAAATGTGGGACTGAGTCGCACACAGTTTGTGACCCCTACATGTCAGCCGTTGCCATTTCTAAATGTTTGTAAATGTGGGAGTGATCAGCTGCACACTTGGTAAATGTAGAAATGAGTAGCGCACACTTTGTCCACTGTACATGTCTGTGTGTGATGTTTGTAACTGTGGGAGTCAGTAACATACAGTGTCAGACGTCTGTGATGTTTGTAAATGTGGCAGTCATAATGCACAGTGTGGAGCTACTTTGTCCGGCGGAGACCCTTGAAACAAGTAAGCATTAAGCCATGACGAAGGTGGCATCTAATGCTGGATTGATGTATGGTTGGGAGGGTTGTGGCCCGAGGCTGAACAACCGCCCAACCATGCATCAATCACATTAGATGCCACCACCGGCGTGGCTTAATGCACTTGTAACATGGGCCGCACGACGGTGGCATCGCCAGGAGGCTGCCTAGTGTGCATTGAACAACATGAGACAGGGAGTCGGGGCTGTGAGGAAAGAGTTTTACTGCACTTTCAAATCTTCGAACCAAACAATATTTACATAATGATGTGGTCAACATAATGAGTAGGTGTAAGTAAACAAGATAGTACGGCTGACATCACAGTCTCGAAATTCTGCCGTTCTCCGCGGGTATTAGCTTGATACCCGGTGCTGGAGGTCTCCGGTGCACTGCTGACTACGCCGCGGTGTGCGATCGTGACGTAATTTGCATGGAGCCCCTGGCCACTTCCCCTTGCCACTCATTGACTCGTCCGCTATTTCTATCTCGCGCTGTCCTATCTCTCAGTTCTGTGCGCCGCTCGTTCTTGTCCCTCCTCCCCGTTTCTGTCAGCACGTAGCTGGTCTCCCTGTCGCTGTGCCAGTCTTGCGCCTGCTACACTCGCTCCCCATCTGTGCCCAGTGCTGCTAAGCTAGGGGTCTGGCTCACATTGGTACTACCATTTCGGGCACGGCACCTATCGTGGATTAATACCCACTCCAGGTTGGACCCCGTGATGCCCTTTTACCAATCGCTGCTGCCCATTCCACCAGTCTGATTATTGCCATGTTACAATACTGTTTGAAACACTGTAACACGTGTTTGTAGTCTGTTTATGTACATACATGCTTCACCCATATAAGTGCATTAACTCACACCAGGGTATGGTGATAATGTGGATTAATGCATGCCCCGGATGCTGTGAGGGCACCAGCCTTGTGCCTCCCAATGCACCCGAGGCATGCATTAATCCACCCAGTTTACTGCAGTTTTAGTTACACCCTGGTCTTTAATCTTTTTGAGCAACCTTTTGTGTGGTACCAAATCAAAAGCCTTGCTGAAGTTGAAGTGCAGCAGATCCACAGTGTGGCCCTTTTCTACTTCCTTGGTCACCCAGTCAGGATGGCCAAGTCGTCTAAGGCAGCAGACTCGAGAAAACAGTTCTTCCATAAGAAATGGGTGTTCTGGTCTTTGAATGGAGGCATGGGTTCCAGCTTTTCCTTGATGTGATGCTCAGCAGCTCAGAGATGGTGGGTACTGTGGGAGTAGAGAAGTCACTAGAGAACAGTGACCACAACTCCATGTGGTTTGAGTTGGTCCTTGGGGTCGGTAACCCACATTCAAGAACCGAAGTGCTAGACTTTAGAAGGGCAGATTCTGATAGGCTTGAGGGAGCTGATCAGGGATCAGTTAGTAGAGGTGGAGGACATCAGTGAAAAAGGGGAAAGGGGGGGCATCGCAAGGCTAGCTGGGGGGTAGGATGATAGAAGAGGATGAGCAGAAGGCCACTGTCCTGAGTGACTGCTTATGCTCAGTATTCACTAAGGAGGACTGCGGGTCCATGCCAGAAAGTTGCATCAAAGCGGTCGCTAAGAGAATCCTGGTAATGAGGCAGCCAATACTTACTAGCAAGATGGTCTTGAAACTGTTACAGATGGTAAACATTACAGTGTGTTCACACTGCCAGTAAATTGTCATGATAATGGTTCGGAACCATTACAGCCGGTCCCCATTGTGGGTGACAGGTGACCGTTACGGTTGGCACCCTATCCCACAATGCAGTTCATGCTGCACTGAGGGCAGTGCTGGGGCTACACGCTCACGCGTCCACACTACAGCTAGTAATGTTACAGAGGCAGAACTGGTTTCATAACCATTGCTGAAACCACCTCATAAGTGGTTTCAACAACGGTCACAAAAACACCTCCTGTAACGTTACAGGTATAAACACAAACCACTGGCGGTAACGGTTTGGACCCCCTGTAACGTTACAGAGGGGAGTTTTCAGTGTAGTGTGGACAGGGCCTATGATAGATAAGGCCCCAGGACCAGATGGGTTGCATCAGAGGATACTTAGGGAGTTAGTTGCAGAACTGGCTGGACCACTGGCTGGGCTGTTCAACAGCTCACTTGGGTACGGGGAAGTTTCAATGGCTTGGAGAATGGCTGACATTGTACCGCTTCATGGGGAAGGGGAGATAGGGTGCAACCAGGGAGTTACAGGCCTGTCAGTCTGACCTCCATCATGGGGAACCTGAAGGAATCACTAATCAAAAAGGATCTCGTAAATTGGCTAGAGAGCAATGGGCTCCAGGATAGTGAACAACAGTTTTGTAGCGGGAAGGTCTTGTTAGTCTAACCTGATTTTTCTTTTTCTTTCATTGGGGTGGCTGGGGATGGAATGAGTTAAGAACTTGGGGTGGGGATGCCAGATGAAATTGCACCATGCCTAAGTGGGCTGTTCTGTCAGTGGCTCTGTCCCCTGGTCTGTAGGAGCTCATCCACATTTATCCAGAAACCCACGGGGGAGGGTTGCTGGTAGAGGTAGGTTTCCTGAAAAGCATTTCCTTCTTTAGAGCTCTCTCAACCTTACTGAGCAATATGAGAGGGAGAGTAAAGAAGCCTAGGGTGGAGTTTCACCAATCTGGGAGGTGGGGCAAGTCCACCCAGGTCTCTGTGTTTGAAATTGGTAGGTATCTGATTTGCAGACTACAGAAATAGGTCCTGGTCCTGGCCAATGGAGTAAAAAAAAAAAAAAAAACAGGGAGGGTCCCCATATTTTCTTCCACCCAGTAACCCTCCACCTACCTTAGCCTCCTAACCTGTCTCCCCCTGATGCCACTGTTGCTCCTCTGTCTCCATGAATTGCTCCCGTTATCAGCTGGGAAGCCAGATCCTTTCTTGGAGTGCTGACAGGGTCAAACTATGGGATGTGCCCAAGTCTCTGGGCCACCGGGGGCAGTTAGGCAGTAAGATCACCCCCACCTAGAGGAGCTGGGCATCTTGGCAGTTGCGCCATCTTTTTTTCTGCCAGTCCATTCCTGGTTTCACAGATCTGTGACTTGAATCAGAGTCACCTGTGAACCAGGCGGTCCCATGCTGTCTAGCACCATGAAACCAGCTGGTTGTCCATTTAAATAAATAAAATAATCACAAAACCCATGAGGGCAGGCTGAAAGACTTAACTATGTACTCCCTGGAGGAGAATATGATTAAGACATACAAGTACCTCACGGGGAGGAACAAGGTGCAGGAAAACACAATTTTTCATAGAAAAAGATGTTCCAGGACTAGGGGACATGGAATGAAACTGGAGGGATGTTTAAAGGGAACATGAGGAAGAATTTCTTCAAGGAGAGGGTGGTGGACAAATGGAACGCCCTTCCAGAGGAGCTGGTGGGGGCAGAAACTATTACAGGATTTAAGAATGTATGGGATAGGCATCAGGGGATCCTGGTAGTTTGGGGGGGGGAAGGGGACAACCTAGTTCAAGAGAAGCTTGGAAGAAGCAAAGTATGTGTACACATGGGCAGACTGGGTAGGCTGTTGGCCCTTACCTACCGTCAACATCTGTGTATCTATGTAAATCAGTAAATAAGAGTGAGACCCCCAGTGTAGACTGTAGGAAGCTCTGTACAGTAGTGTTGAATATTTTTAAAGTTACATTTCAGCAGACCCTGATGTGAATAATTATTCATTTGACAGAAAATGGGATCTTTGTCCATTAAATAATGAAAAGGCTTAAAATTCATGATTTCTTTGGACCGTTGTGTTATTGAGTTCTGCTCGTGGTATGCCAACTGTTTTTTTTTGTTTAGGTTTTTGTTTGAATGGTGGCAGCTGGAGCCAAAGACATTCAACTCTTGTCACGGAGGCATTTCTGTTTTCTGTGCAAATGCCTTTTTTTTTTTTCTCATTTGCTCTTTATTGAGCACTGTTGCAGGGTCAGGGATACTGTCATCATTTTTTTTTCCTTTTTTTTTCGCCCTCCTCTTCTCAATCCTGAATTTGTCGTCCTCCTCCCCCAGTTGTCTCCACTCTGTCACCCGACTTATCTGGGACTTACTTATTCTGGTGTCTTCTGCCACAGGAGTTGTCAGAAAGGCTCAGTCATCAGTGCAGGGCCTGCAGTGGACTGGGCCATCACCCAGCTGCAGTTGGAGGACTTTTCCTCTGTTTTCTCCATGGGGTCTATGCACGTACCCTGCCTCAGTGGAGACACCACTGGCATCAAGGTGTGGGGATCCCTTCCCATGCTGTGGCACTATGCTGCCACCCAGATTCTGCCAGGTAGCAGCCAACCAGCAAGACTCTCATTCTCCCACCTGGAGGAGAGCTGTCAAGTGACCCCCAATCCTCCTCCTGGCCAGCCCCCCAAATGTCCTGTGTCTATTCTGAAAGCTGGGTTGCCGGCGTAGCAGTTTGTAGCTATATAGCCATGCTTCTGGGCCAGCTGGGGACCTTTTCTTGAGACAAGAACCAGTTGGTAAGAAGAAGCCAGTTGGTAAGAAGCGGAATTCAACCCCTATGAACATGCAAATGTGCCAGCAGATAAAGGCTTTGTGGTCTATCTAGGTTGCTCGATTGTGCAGTTCCCACTGTTTACAGAAGGAACTGCAACCCCTTCCTATATCCTCCTTGATTCCTCTCAGATACCCCCTCCACCCCCTACCCCACATGCAACTTTCCCCCTTGCCCTGTCCCAACCTACAGTGAAGTCCGACAGGATGAAGTACAGTGTCATAGGTTTCCTGCATGACAAAAGGGATTAACTCCCATTGAAATTGCATTGTTTGCTGCAGTAACTCCACTGCAGAATTCTGCAGCGTTAGGCTTCATCCTGTTGGGCTTCACTGTACCTTGAAGCAGTCCCCTATATTTAGGGATACCACCTCCTCCATCCACTCATTCCACTTCGCTACCACCCTCTCAGTGAAACTTAGAAACATAGAGTATGATGGAAGATGAGGACCGTTTGGCCCACCTAGTCTGCGCATTTTCCCTACCTACTGTAATACCGCAGACCTACTTGATCTCTGCCTTTCACCCTCCCTTTCCTAGCCACTAAGATTCCCTTGTGCCTGTCCCATGCATTCTTGAATTCTGTCAGTTTTTGCCCCCACCACCACCTCTTGGAGGCTGTTCCATGCATCCACCACCCTTTCTGTGAAAAAGTATTTTCTCATGTTTCCCCTGAGTCTGCCCTCCCCTCCAGCTTCATAGCATGACCCCTTGTTCTTGAACATCTTTTTCTCTGAACAATGCTACCCTCTTGCACCTTATTTCTACCCATGATGTATTTCAAAGTCTGTCATATCCCCCGCCCCCTTCTTTTATCCAAGGTGTACATATTGAGGTACTTTAGTCTCTCCTCGTAGGGCTTTTGGTGCAGACCCTGCACCATTTTAGTTGCCCTCCTCTGGACTGCTTCTACTCTGTCTATGTCCTTCTGGAGATGCAGTCTCCAGAACTGGACACAGGACTCTGGATGAGGTCTAATCAGTGATTTGTACAGCAGTAATATCATCTCCTTCTTTCTGCTGGTGATACACCTCCCTATGCAGCCTAGCATCCCACTGGCTCTCCCCACTGCCTAGTCACACTGTTTGGCCACCTTTAGGTCATCATATATAATTACCCCCCGCTTTCTTTCCTGTTTGGTGGTTGCCAGTACAACTCCCACCATCTTGTACCCCTCACCTCGGTTCATGTGCCCCAAGTGCATGATTTTGCACTTTTAACCCCAGGAATCCACTAATATTATTACTCTTGTAGTGCTCCCTTAAGTCAGCATTTCCCCAGAGAGAACAGAATGCTATGCTAATCATGGAATGTTTAGCTGGTGCATCTATTTTCAAACTGCCCAGTGTCAACTGCCTACATTCTGCCTCAGATTTCTTCTCTATGCTGCAAAGATCAGATGCCCTGGAAATCTCTTTCAATCAAGACAGATTCCTGTAGTGCATAGAGCAAAAAAAGTAAGTTTTTTTTTTTTTTTAACTGCCTGGTGTCATTCGCTTTTTTTTTTTTTTTTAAACTCAGCTTTATTACAAGAAAAAGCAGTATACAGCCTGTTTTACAACTTCATACATATTGCTGATTCATAAAACAGAAATAATGTTGACCATGGTAGCATCTAAAATAAAAAGTCTCTCAAGTGTTCACTTGAAAGTCTCTTGTATCTTTATTCTTGTTCTGTTGGAATAAATCCAAATAGTTGGATGGCTGTAAAATGGGTGTGCCTAAGTCTTTATCTCCAAATGGAGATTCACCATATCTGAAAGAAAGCCTGAGTTAATACTTAAGCCCCTGGGATTTAAACTTACCAGATAAACAGGGGAACAAAAAAATATCAGTAATAATATAAAAGTTCTATAAAATAATTCATGTTGTATTTATTCAAAGCCCAACCCTTGGGTATACTACCCCCAGCCCCATCCGACCCTTTAGCTCCAAGACTGGGGTAGAATGTAAAGTATCACATATGCCCATTTTATTATTCCCATTATTAACCCCACTGAACAATTGGAGAGAGTCAGAACTATTATACTTAACTAAGTGGTAAGCCTCGGGACGAAAGCCAGGTATGCCATACACGCCATCTCTGCTCATGTGCTTCAAAGCGAAGACGCAGTTCGGCAGTAAGGGCCTCCACTGACAGAACCCCTGTCATCCTGGCTACCCACTCATCTATATTTGGAGGGGCAGGCTTCAACCAGTGAGCTGTAATACATTTGAGGGCCACTACTGTGAAAGTTAACAAAACTTTCCTTAGGTCACCTCTGATTCCAATCTCTCCTGGGAGTCCCAACACCCACTTCTCGAACTGTAACGGCAGGAGTACTCCAGTCAGACTGTGTACTGCTGTCTGAATAGATTGCCAAAGGGGCAACGATGGGACAGCTCCAAAAAATATGCCAGTGGCTGCCAATGTGGCTATAGCCCCTCCAGCATTTGTTGGAGCATGAGGCGCCATAGTGGTGTGTAATTGTTGGTGTCTGGAAAAATCGCACCATAACTTTTCAAAACAATTCACGCCAGAAAGGGGCTGACGTAACTTTCCATCCCAGCTGTAATCTCTTATTCCAGGTGGGGGTGTCTATCACCACACCCACCTCCTGCTCCCAGATCTTCTGAACTGAGTCCAAGGGGGTTTCCATTATTGCCCCCAAGAGTTTATACAAACTAGAAATATGGCGTTGTAAGCCTTTGATAGTCCATACTCCGTAGAGGAAGTCCTCCCATCCTGTGTATGGTCTGGTCAGGTGGCGCAGGTTCTTCCCTGACTGGATAAAATGCCTAACCTGCATATACCTCAAGAACTGCACATTGGACCAGTCAAACTTCTCTTTGGCACGTTGGAAAGAGATGCACCCATGCCCTTCAATAAACTGGGTGAAACAAAAGGGACCCCGTCGACCCCACTCAAAATATCCTGTATCCAATGTTGGAGGTAAAAACTTAGCCTCATATCTGAGGGAGAGTGGGCCTAAGCCTTCTGGTTGCAAGTACGTTTTTTTAATCTTCCTTAAAATTTGCAGGTTATGTCTAATCCATCTATTCCTGATAGTTCTGATCAGGTCTGGGGAAGATCCCAGACCTGCAGGCAATAATGTCAAAGGCTAAGCTGGACATAGTAGCAATTAGTGAGACGTGGTTTACTAGTAACCACACTTGGGAGTCTTCAGTACCTGGCTATGTACTGTTCAGAAGAGACCGAGGTGCAAAAAGGGGGGTGGAGTGGCCCTGTATGTCAATGAAAATATCAAAGCTACAGAAATTCATAATACACATAAGGAGCCAGAAGAACTGTGGGTCACCCTGGAAACAGAAAATGGGACAGCCTTAAGAACTGGGGTTGTCTACAGGCCCCAGACCAGGGGAGCGAGACACATTACTGTTAGAAGATATACAAAACATGACAGCTAAAGGGAGGTTCTGATAATGGGAGACTTCAACATGCGGATACAGATTGGTCAATACCAGCAGAATATCTGCCAGAACTAAACACATGGTGGATTCCCTGCAGGGAGGGCCTCAAACAACTGGTACCACAACCCACAGAGACAGGGCTATCCTAGATCTAGTACTGACTAACAGGGAAGAGATCACAGATCTCCAGGTAGAAGGTCACCTGGGGGCCAGTGACCATCACATGGTATGGTTCAATTTGGCCACTACATCTAAATCATCCCATTCCAAGGCAGAAATATGGGACTTCAGAGGAGCTGACTTTGATAAGATGGCCAACAGAGTTAAGCTAGCCCTGGCAAAAAGAAACACAGGGGAGTGGGTACAGGCAAAGTGGGCAAGCATTAAGGGTGCATTGCTTGAAGCAACATCCCATTGTGTTAGACAGAAAAGGAAGTGCAAAAGAAGAAGGAAACCACTTTGGTTCTCAAATACAGTAGCAGAAAAGGTCAGAGCAAAAGGCTGGCCTTCAGGAAATATAAGGGAACACAGCGAGATGAAGATAGGAGGCATACCAAACTGCCCTAAGGGGAGCAGGAAGGCAGTAAGGCAGGCAAAGTCCCAAACTGAGGAAACACTAGCATGAACAGTAAAGAAGGTGACAAGACTTTCTATAGATACATTAGTAAAAGGAGAAAGTCCAGAGGGTATTGCTAAGCTCAAAGGAGAAAAGGGGGCATGTGAGGAGGAGGACCCTGTAAAAGCATCTATCCTAAATAGATACTTTTGCTCAGTATTTACTGAAGAGAAGGTAGGGCAGGGCCCACAGCTCAGCACCATGGACACAGAGGGGAGGGAGGTGAGCACTACTCCCTTCACAAAAGAAAGGGTGCTACCAGAGCTCGCTAAGCTCAGGGTGGACAAGGCAATGGGTCCTGATGGCATACATCCCAGGGTACTTAAGGAGCTAAGGGTAGAACTAGCAGAGTCATTAGCAGAACTGTTTAGTGAGTCTCTGAGCACAGGAGAGGTCCCAGAAGACTGGAGAAGGGCTCATGTGATCCTGCTCCACAAGAGTGGTAGCAGGGAGAAGGCAGGGAACTACAGACCAGTCAGTCTTACCTCCGTCATGGGCAAGATTATGGAGGCACTCCTTAAGGAAAGGATAGTGCAACACCTGGAATCCATAGGGGCACAGGATCCAAGACAGCATGGGTTTACAAAAGGAAGGTCCTGTCAAACTAATCTCATAGATTTCTTTGACTGGGTAACCAGAGTGGTGGACCAAGGGGGAGCAGTTGATGTCTTCTACCTTGACTTCAGCAAAGCTTTTGACACTGTTCCACATAGAAGATTGATAAATAAACTGGGTAGGCTCAGGGTGGTTCAGAAGTTGGTCAACTGGGTGGCAAACTGGTTGACAGGCAGAAAACAGAGAGTGGTGGTAAATGGTATACAGTCAGAAGAGATGCAAGTCACAAGTGGGGTACCTCAGGGATCAGTCCTGGGGCCAGTCCTCTTCAATATCTTTATCGGTAACATTGCAGATGGACTAGAGGGTAAGGCTTGTCTGTTTGCAGATGGCACCAAGATCTGCAACAGAGTAGATGATCCAGATGGGGTTGGCAGAATGAGAAGAGATCTGGATAAACTAGCAAAATGGTCAGAAGAGTGGCAACTGGGATTTAATGCAAAGAAGTGCAAGATCATGCATAGGGAAGAGAAACCCTGAAGCCACCTATAGGCTGGGAGGGGAGTTGCTGGCAGTCACAAAGGAAGAAAGAGACTTGGGCATCATCATCACCGATGACCTGAAATCATCCAAGCAGACCTCTAAAGCAGTAGGTAAGGCTAGGGGGATGTTAGGGTGTATTATTAGGAGTATCACAAGTCGTAAGAGGGAGGTAATAATCCCTCTTTACAAGACACTGGTTAGGCCCCATCTGGAGTACTGCATGCAGTACTGGAGGCCACACCTTCACAAGGACATTAACCAAATTAAGGCAGTCCAGAGAAGGGCATCCAAAATGGTGCAGGGACTGCATCAGAAGACATATGAGGACAGATTGACGGAGCTCAATATGTATACCGTTGAGCAAAGGAGGGAGAGAGGTGATATGATTGAAACATTCAAACACCTTAAGGGCATTAACAAGGTGAAAGAGTCTAACATGTTTAAATATAAGAAAAATAGCAGGACAAGAGGACACAGCATGAGACTAGAGGGATACCGATTAAGGGGGAAATGTGAGGAAATTCTTTTTCACAGAAAGGGTGGTGGATGCATGGAACGGCCTACCTCAGGAAGTGGTGGCTATGAATACAGTGCGGGGCTTCAAACAGGCATGGGATAGGCATAAGGGAGCAATACAGATGAGTTGAGTAGATAGGCCACTGACAGAGCAAAGGCCGATGGCACATTTATAAGGTAGAAAAAGAAATGGGCAGACTGGATGGGAATTGCGGTCCTTATCTGCCATCAACTTCTGTGTTTCTATGTTAAGTACTTGTCAGGGCCAAAGCAGACAGAGGTTTGAAGCCAACATTACCATTCTCTATAGAAAACCAAAGAGATGAAGTGCGTTGTTTTGTCCATGTCACCAGCAGCGCCCCTTGTGCTGCTAAGTAGTACCTAGGGAGGTCAGGGAGGGACAGTCCCCCGCCTTCCTAAGGAGCTACAAGACTGTGCGGGCTACCCTGGGTTTCTTACCATTCCAGATAAAATGATTAATGTGCCCCAATACTTAGTAGTTTCCATCTGGCTAAATCTTTCGATATGTTAGTCCAGAGTGGTTTGTAGCTCACTGTGAGCAATCTGGCCAGATCTACCACAATTTGGATTCCCAGGTATCTGGTCTGGTTTCCAGGGGCCCACTTGAACAGAAAGACTCTCTGAAAGTGCCCAGGACAGACATCACTCAGTATAAGGGTTTCCGATTTTTGAAAGTTGATTTTGTAGCCTGATAGCTTCCCGAATGAACCCAAGAGGTCTATCAAGGGGGGCAAAGAAAGATCTGGGGAGGACAAAAAAAACAAGGAGTCATCTGCATAAAGAGAAATTTTTTGTTCGACTCCGCCAGCCATTACCCCCCTAATTCTCCCATCACCCCTTACCCGGACCGCAGGAGGCTCCAAGCTTAGGGCAAAAAGGAGGGGGGAAGGGGGCAGCCCTGGCATGTCCCCCGTGTGAGGGGAAAGGGGCAGGAACTAATTCCATTTGCTGTCACCTTAGCCATGGGTCTTGTATAAGGTTTAGAAATTAGGTCTAGAAAAATTTGGGGCCAGAATTCATACGGTCCATGGTTGCCTTTAGAAACTGCCAGTTGACCCTATCAAATGCCTTTTCTGCATCCATGGATATAGCTATTTGAAACTTGGGGGAAGAAGTCTGAGAGGTAAGGATATTAAGGAGTCTCCGGATATTATCTGATAGATAGATATCTGCCCGTAATGAATCCTGTCTGGTCATCATGCACCAAGGATGGCACCACTGTCTTTAATCTAGCAACTAATAATCTAGTGAATAGTTTTAGGTCTACATTTAGAAGAGGGATGGGCCTGTATGACTTACACTCCGTGGGGTCCTTTTCTTCTTTGAGTAGCACCGAAATTTGTGCCTCCCGCCATGATTCTGGGATTCCCCCCTTCCATAATTTCCTGGTATACTGGCAACAGAAAATGGATTAATTGGGCCTCAAAAACTTTATAAAATTCAGCAGGAAAGCCATCCAAGCCAGGGGACTTACCATTTTTAAACTTTTGGATTTGAATCTGCAGGTCCGCCACAACAATCTGCGTCTCCAGGGAGTCCCTGGCCTCTGAAATGAGAGACTTAATGGATGCCTGCCGGAAAAATTCCCATTAGCTCATCAAAACTATCTACCTCTTACTGGGAATATAAAGTTTTATATTAAGATGCAAATATTTGAGTTATCTCTTCTTACTTGCTAGTGAGGATGCCCCCTCTATCAGGATCCTTAAGCTTCAATATCAATCTGCTCACCTGTTCTTCCTTCAGTCTAGCAGCTAGCAGTTTTCCAGCCCTTTCTCCCCCCTCATAATACCCCTTCCTAATTCTTCTGTACCTCCCCTGTAGTTGTGTCTGTATTTCTGTTGTTAAAACCAGTCGTTTTGCCTCTAGATGTTTCATGGCTGCATTTAATGTGATTTTATGCTGGAATTAGAGGTCCCTCACCTCCTCCTCCAGAGATCTAATCCTGCCTTACCATCTCCTTTTCTGCTCCGAGGCATATTTAATGATTACTCCCTGCAAAACTACTTTAAGGGCATCCCAACATACCACCTGGGGAGTATCTCCTTCTGCGTTATGGTGAGCAAATGTCTTGATGGAGTTGCAGATCAGATCCTTAAACTCCTGCAAGTTCAGAAAGCCAGCATTAAGCCTGCAATGAGAGTTGCATGCAGCGGGGGCCAGGGTTAGTTCTAGACACACCATTGCATGATCTGAAAGGGAGCGGGATAGGATCTCGCAAGACACTGCATTTTAAAGCCACTCCTCCGACAGAAACAACATATTGATTCTGGTATAACAAGCATGCCTATCAGAATAGTGGGTATAGTCTCTCCTTCGGTCATGCAAGGTGTGCCAGACATCTCTCAGGCTTGTCAGCTGCATATCCCTGATCAACATTGATCTCGCTCTACTTCGCCTCCCCTCCCTTGTCCTTCCCCTTCTGTCTAGTGCTGGCATAAGAATCGTTTTGAAATCCCCTCCTAGGACGCAGAGTCTACTCTCTAAATCCACTAGCCCACCCAGCATCTTTTTAAAGAACCAGGCAGCTTCTTGGTTAGTGTTTGGAGCATATGTATTACTATTAAGCAGGGACTGTCCCTGTAATGAGACCAGAGTTTAACAGATTGGCCATTGGGGTCTGTTTTTACTTTTTCTGTTTGTAGAGGGCAGTCTCTGTGCACCAATATAGCAGTGCCCCTTCTATGAGGGTGGGCAGGTAATGTGGAAGCGAGCACCGAACCTAAACAGCCTCTATGTAGCCTAAGATGAACGGCCACTGTGAGGTGTATCTCTTGTAGTAATGTAATCTGCACGTTTGCCTTTCTAAGCTCTCGCAGGAGTCGGGTGCGCTTAACAGGGTTGTGAAGCCCTCGAACATTATAAATTGCAACTTTTAAGTCACCCATGGGAGATGTATGTAGTCTCTGTGTCCCTGAGGCTGTATCTGTTGGGGTCGAGTTTTATACTCCAGTGTCCATACACATTTAGGGTGGGGTACAGGTTTCTTGGGCTGACCAGTAACATGAAGAACCTTAAACATATGTTTAATGACAGGTTAAACCATCTTAACCAAATAATAATTTCCTCCAAATTTCCATAAAATGGGTAAACAGAACAATCCCTATCCACTTCCAAGGTCTCACTTTAGGCCCATCATACTTAAGATTGCCTTTGATGGCGGGTGGTGTCACAGCAAGCTCTGTACCTTGCTGTTATAGATCAAAATTCCTTCCACAGAGCAGCCACAGTGAGTGCGCCAAGGTTGTAATTTGCCAGTTACCTCCCACTCCCTCCTCATCCCCCTCTTCAGCTGTATGAGAGGGAGTCGCCATTTCGCCCCCCCCCCTTCTCTGTGAACATATAAGTTCCCCCCCCACCAGGTCAAAAGGGCACATCAGCAAACACACTGCTTGCCCAGTATAATGTGGTGCCCCTGTCCCTTACTGTGGTAGGCGTAAAGCCACCCATCCAACCCTCCACAAATAAGCTATCAGCACACAAACTTAAGTAGAAATGGTCTCGTCTGAGCCTTACAGAAAGGGTCTCAGTCTTCCTGGTTCTTGAACTGGAGAACGTTTTAATAGTGGTATTTACTCGCCCTCGATGCCGCCAATCTGTTCCTCCATTTCAGTTGTATCCTTTCTCCTTTTCTGGGGTGAAAGTTTGGTGGAGTGAATTCTGGACCAGGTCCCCATTGCACTGTTCTCGACTGGCTTGCCACCCTGAGGACAAAGGTTCGATCCTCCTACTACCTGCCCCTGACGCTTTTGTAGACTCTTACCAGCACTGGAGTCTATGAAGTTGTCCAGCAGAATGTCCAAGGATGCTAAATATTTTTTGCACCTTGAGTGCTGTCAAAAATTTTGGAACCAGAGTCTGAGGTTATTCTTAACTTTGCAGGAAAGTCTACCCTTGCGTTTAGCCCTTTACTGCAAAGCTGTTTAACCACCGGAAACCAGAGTTTTCTCTTTGCCATGGTAGTCGGGGCGTAATTGGGTTCTAAAGATAGCTTTGTGTCTCCAAAGATGATCTCTCTACGTGCTCAGGCCTTGTGCAGCACCATTTCCTTGGTATTGATAATCAAGGAATGCCATTTTGACTGAGCGAGGCCTAGCCTTAGGGTCTTTCGGTGGAGCTGCTAGAGCTCTATGAGCTCTGATAATATTTAATGGAACATCTTTCTCCAGATCCAGTAGCTGTTTTAACAGCCCCTCTATATACTTTGTCATCTCTCCTGTTTCGATATGTTCAGGTAGTCTGTGCAGCCTTAAGTTGACTAGAGAACGATTCTCCAAGTCCTCTAATTTCTCTAATAAAAATTGTGAGGGGGGCGGGCTGTGGGAGCCCGAGCTGAGAAGTCGCTCTGCATTTTGGCTCCAAGAAGAAGCTTTATTAAACTTAGAAAACTAACTTATATTGAACTTTAAGACGAGTTTCAGACTAACAGAAACCTCAACTTTCCTGGAACCAAATGGGCAAAACTCACAAAAATCGGCCATCTGGAGATGGCAGAAAAGAGACTGGAAAAAATCTGGTATCGGGCCCTTACACGCATTCTACACAGAATGTTGCAGCAGAGGGAGCCGACCCTAAGGAAACCATCCAATCGCTGGGAATGAAAATACAACAACTTCTGGCATCCTCTATGGCAATGAATCAGAAACTGAACATATTAACGGGCCGCCTAGTTACAGTGGAGACTGCCGTGGACTCACTGCATGCGGACATGGAGGAGGTGAAATGTCACTCAGAGGCCTTTAAAAGTGCCATGGCGCAGTGGGCTGAGGATTGACAACACATGGATAACCGGCTCGAAATATTAGAAAATCAAGTGCGGAGCCAAAACATCCGATTGATCGGCATACCAGAAGGTGCCGAAGGGGACTCTGCTAAGTTATTTCTCAAGGACTGGTTTGCCGAACAGTTTAGATCCCATATCTCGGCCTTGGAGCTTAATATTATCAGGGTATACCGGATCCCACATAGAGGTAAACCAATGACGGAACTCCCAAGGGTTCTAATGGTCATTCTGGATAATACCGGGACTCTGGACACCTTGTTAAACCTGGCAAAGCGATTTGGCCCTCTAACCTTGGATGGGAAGACTGTACATATGTTCCCTGACTACTCCTATGCAACCTGTATTCGCCAAAAGAGGTTCGATGGGGTTTGTGCGGTTCTCGGAGAGTCCAACATTCCCCACACCATCCAATTCCCAGCAAAGTTACGGATTGTTTATGACAGTAAGGTTTACATTTTTACTGATCCGGGGGACGCGGGGAAGTGGGCCTCAAAGATGGCAACTATAACTAAGAAGGCCAGTGGTCCTACAGCCGAGGAGGCAGAAGACCTTCCAGGACAGTCTGCTCCTACTTAACTGTTTCCCACTCTGCTGTATATTTTATACTATTAAGGTTCTGACCCGTGTGTCTGATTTAAATAGAGTTAAGCTAAGAATACTTTCAAACTACTGAGTTGTTATTATAGTGGGAAGGTTTAATAAAGTTTAATGTGGTTGGGGAAGTGTTGAATATTCCCTCTGAGGATTTTTCACTCCCTACTTTTCTTACTCCTTTTTTTTTTTAATTAAAGGGGGCAATATTATTTATTTGTTTTCACAGTTATGGGGATGATTCAAGGTGTAACTGTGCCTGTATCTAAATTCTTTAGATGTCCTCTTGAGTTACAGAGTTGAAATAGCAGTTCTGACCGTTTTACTAAAATTGTTTGTAGAAATTACATGAAGCTGTATACATGGCACTATTTGCCCTTGGGGGTTTGGGCTTGATTGGATATAATTCGTGGACTATTTAATTTTTGAATTTTGCCATGTGCTCTTGGGCTACAGTTCCTTGGCACCATTTGAATTTATATGGTGGATGATGTAAAGTAAAGGGGCCTCCCCTATTATGGAAAAAGTATGGGACACTGCTAAACTGTATAAGAAGGATTGTGAACTTTTTTTTTTTTTTACTTCCTCTTTATGCCCCCTTCCTCGCTGCGCTGGATTCCTTTCTTGCAGGGATCTCTAGGCTGTAGTTTCCGTAGTCCCTTGGTACCTCCTCCGGGTGCTTGGCTAGCCCCATCCTGCAGTGGTTTACCCCCAGGCGGGAGAGAGAGGACCCCCAGTTAGTCCCCCTCTCACACCTAGAGACTGTCGGAAGGCCTCGCGAGCCCCATCTGTGGAGCCTGGTTAAGGGTTTTCTCGGGATAGCGGGTCCCGTCTACAGGAGCCCAGTGCAGGGCTCTTTTCTCCCTTTCTCTGATCCCGACCCCTGGAGCGTCTGCACGCAGGGGGCCAAGAAATAGCGCTGCGCCTCGGCGGGCGCTACTTGCTCAACTCTCGGCAGAATCGCCCTCCCTTGTATGCTGTCTCGCTGCACCTCCACCCGTGGTCACCCAGGTGGCGGTATTGCAGCAGGACTCTCATCCCACCCACCCGGAGGAGGAGAGCAGCCCAGGCGCTCAGTCCTCCTCCAGCCACTAAGTCCGTTCCCAGCCGGGTCGCTGGCACCTGGCGGTAACTCTGCAGCTGGCAGTGACCCGGCCTAATAATTGTGAACTTTTGATGTTCCTTGCTTGCTGAGCTTGTATTTTGTGCAACCTGTAAAATGAATAAAATACAAAGTATAAAAAAAAAAAAAAAACTGTGTGCGATTATGGAGCTGCAGCAGGTCCCCGTTGTGAAGATCCCGCATTTCGGCTTACTCAGTAAGATGAGATTTTATTTCTTGTATTTGTTGGTCGTGCTGTTGTAACTTTTGCTTATTTTCTTTACTTCGGAGCTGATATTATCCAGAGTTTTGGTCAGGCGCCGCAATTCCTGGCATAGCTGCCTGGAAGTGATTGTAAAGTCCTCCCCCTCCTCCTCGAACTCACTCGAGGACTTGGGCTTGCGGTTGGTGAGTGGCCGAGGTGGCATGACTTTCTTTGGGGTGGGTGGCGGCACAAGATTCAGTTTCTGCTGTTTTAGCGCAGTTCCCTGCAGTGCTCAATTCCTGGAGCGAGCTGCTATGGAAACGATTAGGAGCCACACGTAAACCTGCTAAATTCACCTGGTGGGGTGAGGTTTAAAGTTAAATTAGTGAGGGAATTAGAGGGAGCTGATCTGCCCGACGTCTGCATTACTTGGCGTCCCAACCGGAAGTCGCATCATTGTTCTTTAGTATTTTATACCTCATTAGTGTAGTCCCCTAATCTTCCTGATCCTTGGCCTTCTTATTCCCTCTGTCGGCCAGCAACCGTCTATGGTAACCCCCCCTTTTTATTTTTTCCTTCCTCCTTCCCCTTGGTAACTTCCTTGGGGGGCTTCATCAAGTAGCTTGCCCTTCCCCTCTTCCCCTATATGTCTGTCACCCCTCCTCACTTGTCCACCTTCCTGTCCCTCCTTCCTCTCCCCTTTGTACACTACAGATTTTCTACTCGAATAGGCCACACTCTAAATGTTATGTTTTTGTACTTGCCACACACGTATTATCGTAGTTTGTACTGATTGTGTATCCTGTTACTCCTTGTATTATTATATGCTGTATTATATGTATGTTGTGTATTGTAAACAAGTTTGTCCCTTTGTCCAGGACCATCTTGAAAATGAGCTTTCTCAATGATGTTATTGCCTGGTTAAATAAAGTTTGATTGATTGAAATTTAAACTTGTTTATCGGTTCCTCACGGTTCCTTTGAACCAAGGGGCTGCCAACCTTTTTTTTTATTTAATCTGAACCTTTTAGAGGGTTCCAGTTACTCTATTCTTTAATTTTCTTTAATTTTAACAGCTTTTGAACCGAGGTTAATCGGTTTTCCTCAGCTGTTTCTCAGTTCTGGATCCGATCGGAACCAATAGTTTTTTTACTTTATTGGTTCCTGAACCGACCGTTATTCTATTGAAACCGACTGCAAATATTTAAATTTAGTCTATTTTTTTGGTCGGTTACTGGCTCCTGTTTTCTATAATGTCAGACAGGCCTAAAAAGAAAACAGGACCCCTTGGGTTCAAGAATTGCTTGAAGTGTGCAGAGGTGATTGCCAAGGCAGACAAGCATGATCTTTGCTTGATCTGCCTTGGGTAACAGCACTTCAATGAAGACTGTGATATTTGTAAGTCTTTCCCTGTTAAGACAGTGGAAAAATGCAAGGAGAGGCTTAAAAGAAAACTAGAGGAGGGGTGGGCTGTAACCAGTCCACCCCCCTAAGACTGTGGTGGCAGTTCTTCCAGAGCCTCTAAATCCACCCCGATACGGATGAGGGCTCTGACAAGAGAGGCAATCAACTGGTTGGACTCCCTGGCGCCTGCCAAAAAATTAAAGAAAACCAAACACACTGTCACCCCGGCTGAAACGCCTCAAGGGGTCCCTCAGGTGCCTATTAATATGCTCCTTCTCCTGCTGAATTGACACAGGCTTTTGCCTTCTTCCATGTGCTGCAGAGTTTATTACCCCCTCAGCAGCATGTGATTACTACTGCTGAAAAAGCAACTGTTACCCCTCTTTTGCCTATTGCTACAGTGGCAAATGAGGAGGATGACCAAGGTGAAGAGGGAATTGAACCTGAGGTGTCCTCAGAACAGGATTTTGGCTCCCCTCCCAGACCCTCAGAGGATTTCTCTTCCCATTTTTCTTTTGTTAAGAAAATGGTAGAGACCCTGGATCTGCAAACAGCTGAAGAGATCCAGGATGAAGAGGAGGCACAATACTTGGAGCTTATGGGGCTGACACCCTCAAAGAGGCTCCTTTTGCCTATTTACAAATTCATTAAGATAAATGTTTTAGAAATCCTGAAGGCTCCCAGTACAGTCACACCCACAGACCGAAAGTGTGATAAGAAGTATCCGTTAGAAAGATCTGGTGCTGAGTTTGTTTTTAGTCACCCAGACCACCAGGGTATTGTACAGCAGGCTGCCTGTGAGAAAGCCAAAACTCCCTTATCTTCTCACCCCCCCTGAGAAGGATTCGAGAAAGGTGGACAGTATGGCAAAAACGGGGTACCTTTCAGCATCCCTGGCAATTCATCAAGCCAGCTACCGGGCCTATGCAGCCCTTTATCAAAAAGCTCTCTGGCAGTCAGTAGTGGACAATGCTGAGGCTAGCCCCTCTTTAACAGTGTCAGAGCTGCTAGACACAGCAAAATTGGGCTTGGAGGCTTCCAAATACCAATTTCAGATGGCAGCTGACACCAGTGATACAACTGCAAGGTGGATGGCTGGTACCATTGCTCTAAGAAGATTTGCCTGGCCGAGGGCTGCCAACCTCACCCAGGACACCCACACTAAGGCAATGCACTTTCCTGTCGAAGGCCACTCTCTTTTTGGTGCCCAGACTGAGGCATATATGAAAAAAAGTAGACAAATATAAAGCTACTTTTAGGAGCAACTCGACCAGAGACAGGCCCTCTATTTCAACTTTGTCTTATTCTAGGGGAGGCAGGGGTAGGTCCTCTTTAGGAGGCTATTCTTTCAGGTACAGGCTGTTTCCCAGCAGGAGTACCAACCACAGCAGACTGGATCTTACAGAGGTAGAGGTAGAAGGGGTTCTCGGAGATGTTCCCAGTCTGTTCAGCCTCAGCAGCAAGCAAAACAGAACCCCTGATTTTTTTTCCCTTCAGGCTGCATCTCCACATCCTGTAGGGGGCAGACTCAACCACTATTTCCAGGAATGGTTGGAAATAACCACAGACAAGTGGGTTCTGGAAATAGTGAGTCAGGGTCTCTCTCCCTTTGCATCAAGTCCCTTCCTCCTCCAAGGTTAAAACATTTTGCACCAGCTCCCTTCTCAGAAAGAAAACTACTGGAGCAGGAGGTACAGTCCCTACTGCTGGCAAAAGCAGTGGAGCCTGTCCCCCACAGCCAAAGAGGGCAAGGGTTCTATTCCAGATATTTCCTAACAACAAAAAAGAATGGAGAGTGGCGGCATATACTAGACCTCAGCCTGCTAAACAGGTACCTGGTAAAGCCCAGGTTCAAAATGGTCACAATGGCCATGATTTTGCCAACTCTGCAAAAAGGGGACTGGCTAGCCTTCTTGGATCTAAAGGATATTTCCATATTCCCATAAGAGAGTCACACAGAATGTATCTCATATTCAGACGCCCCTCAGGCCACTACCAGTTCTCATCACTTCCCTTCGGCCTTACCTCTGCATGAAGGTTCTTTACCAAGTGCATAGCAGTAATAGTGGCACACCTCAGAAGACTGGGTGTCACAATTTTTGCTTATCTGGATGATTGGCTAATCATAGGGAAATCCCACCAACAGGTGTCAGACCACCTTCAGGTAACCCAGGTTATGCTGCTCTCCCTAGGATTCCTTCTCAGTACCAAAAAATCAGTCCTGACCCTTATGCAAGTTCTGCAGTTCATAGGTGCAGAACATGAATACAGTAGTGGGAAGAGCTTTTCTCCCTTAGGAGAAGGCAGAAAGCATTCAGCCTCTGGCAGGCTCATTTGCCCTGGGCAGGCCAAAGCCAGCAAAACAGTTTCTTCAACTGTTAGGGCACATGGCTGCAGAAATAAGCACAGTCATAGGTGCCAAGATTCAGATGAGCGATGAGAGATATTCATTTCCACCTCAGAGCACACTGGTGCCAAAGGCGGGACCCCCTCTCAAAGCCAGTACCAGTCACACAAACGTTACTACAGGCCTTCCAATGGTGTAGGGAACTGGAAAATTTAAGGGAAGGGGTTCCATTTCTGCAGGAGCCTCCCTTCCTCCCTGGTTCTCACAACTGATGCTTACCTGTGTGGTTGGGATGCTCACTTAGGGGATCACACCATCCACGGTACTTGGGAGAGTGCAGACTCACTCCTGCACATAAACCTGCTGGAGTTAAGAGATGTTTATCTGGCCCTTCAGGGTTTCTCTCATCTCATACAGGGAAAAGTGGTACAAGTCAGAACAGACAATACCACAACAATGTATTACATCAACAAACAATGAGGGACAAGGTCCACTCCTCTGTGTACAGAGGCAATGAAGATATGGAGCCTCACTTACTCTCTAAATGCCTCTCTACAGTCCATTCATCTGCCAGGCAAGGACAACACTTTGGCAGATGCCTTGAGCAGGATAAACCAGGTCCATCACGAATGGGCATTGAACAAGCAAGTGGCGAATGCTCTATTCAGGAGGTAGGGGACCCCAGAAATAGACCTTTTTGATTCCCACCACAGTCACCACTTACTTCTTTATTGCTGCAGGGTCCCAGTGAAGGGGACAGTTCCAGTGGATGTCCTGATTCTGGATTGGACAGGCAGGTACCTCTATGCCTTTCCTCCTTTTCCTCTGATACTCAGGGTGCTCATCAAGCTCAGGTCACAACTAGCTTCGATGATTCTGGTAGCCCCGGATTGGGCAAGACAGCCTTGGTACTCCCTGCTGCTCTCAATGTCTGTGAGCAAACGGATTCACCTCCCTCAGAGGTACAGTTTACTGACTTTCTTTCAGGGGAAGGTAGTGTACCCCAATCTCAGGTCTGTCGAGGTCAAGGCCTGGCTCTTGAGGACTTAGAATATGCAGATTGCCAGTTCTCTGAAACAGTTTTAGAAGCCCTTAAGGGTTACAGGGAGCCTTCCACCAAGAAAACCTATGCCTCAAAATGGAAATGGTTTTCCATTTGGTGCAGTGACAAGGGTATAGTCGCAGCCCAGGCTGGGATCCCAAACCTTCTTGATTATTTGTTTCACGTGCACTCCCTGGGGTTGCAGCACTCAACTCTGAAGGTGCACCTGGCTTCAGTTTCAGCATACCTTTCAGCTAGAAAGGATGCCTCCCTGGCATCAAACCTATATTCAAAAGATTCTTTAAAAGGCTCTCTCATCTGTTTCCCCCTCACAGGGAACTAGTGCCAGCATAGGACCTTAATATTTGCATTGCCCAGCTTATGCTTCTGCCCTTTGAGCCTGTGGCATCTACAGAGCTTAAATGTCTTACCTGGAAGGTAGTTTTTCTGGTAGCAATCACTTCTGCCAGAAGGATAAGCGAGCTACAGGCCCTCTGTGTGGAAAAGGACTATGTTTCTTTCCACAGGGACAAGGTGGTGTTAAGAACTAATAGGAAGTTCCTCCCCAAGGTGGTTTCTGACTTCCATTTGAACCAGTCTATAACATTGCCAGTTTTCTTTACTAAACATTCTAGCTCAGGTAAGTGTAGATTTCACAGCTTGGATGTAAAAAGAGCACTGAGTTATTACATGACTCATACCAAAGATCATAGGCAGGACAGACAGCAACTGTTCCTCACCTATGGGGAAGTAGGTAAAGGTACTTCTGCTTTAAAGAGGACTATCTCTCGATGGATAGTCCAGTGTATTCAGTTTTCCTACTCAAAAGGCAGGCAAGGTTCCTCCCTCTGGTCTTAGGGCCCACTCTACAAGGGGCACAGCTGCCACTATTGCAGCTGCCCGAGGGGTACCTCTAATAGAAATATGTAATGCAGCTACCTGGAGGTCAGTTCACAGCTTCACTAAGCATTATAGCCTGGGCATCCAGTCCAGGAGTGATGTCAGATTTTGCACAGCAGTCTTGCAGTCTTTTTCTTAAACAGATTCTGGCCCACCTCCTTGAGGTACTGCTGCATAGTCTGCAAGAGTAATAATATCAGTGGATTCCTGGGGTTAGAAGAAAAATTACTCACCTGTAGTAATCTTGTTTCTTCTAAAGGGATCCACTAATATTATTACTCCCTGCCCTTGCCTCCCCTTTCATAATCAGTAATAAGAAAAATCCTCTCCACAGCTGGGATAAGATTTATAGTTGGAGTGGCATGCCACCTGCTGGCACCTTCTAGTAATGTCTTAACTTGTAGGTTCTTTTCTAAAGGCATGTCTGACTTCAGAAGAAAAAGGGGGGGCATTTGTTTATACTAGTCCTTTGGTTAATGTTATTTGCCCAGTTGTGCATTATTTTTCTGTAATTATTTAAACAGTGGTTCACATGTTGTTATGGCCTCTTTGCAGGCTTCTAAGAAATCTGAGGTAGAATGTAGGCAGATGACACTGGGCAGTTTGAAAATAGATGCACCAGCTAAACATTCCATGATTAGCATAGCATTATATTCTCTCCGGGGCAGTGCTGACTTAAGTGAGCACTGCAAGAGTAATAATATTAGTGGATCCCTTTGGAAGAAACGAAATTACTACAGGTGAGTACTTTTTTCTTCTTTGCATTGAAATTTAGTTGCTATGCTCTTGACCACTCCTCAAGCTTTCTTAGATCCCTCTTCATTTTTTCTACCTTCCCGAGTGTCTACCCTGTTGCAGATCTTTGTGTCATCTGCAAAAAGGCATACCTTCCCTTCGAACCCCTTTGCAGTGTCGCTAATAAAGACATTAAAGAGGACTGGTTCCAGTACTGATCCTTGTGGCATTCCGCTGGTCACCCACCCTTCCTCGGAGTGAACTTCGTTTACCACCACCCTCTGTCGCCCATCCTCCACCAGTTTCTTACCCAGTTTCCACCTTAGGACCCACTCCCAGGCTGCCCAGCTTGTTTATTAGTCTCCTATGTGGAACAGTGTCAAAGGCCTTACTGAAATCTAGGTAGGCCCGTCCACCGCTCCACCCTAATCCAACTCCCTGGTCACCCAGTCAAAGAAATCTATATCAGATTTGTTTGACATTACCTCCCCCCAGTGAATCCATGCCGCCTTGGATCCTTTAAGCTTCTGGATTCTAGATATTCCACAGTCCTTTCCTTCAGTAGTTATTCCATTATTTCCCTGTCACCGTAGTCAGGCTGTCTGGCCTTTACTTGCCAGCCTCCTCCCTCCTCCTACCACTTGTATGAAGTGGGGGTAATCTGCCCTGCTCCAGTCCTCCAGAACCACTCTCATCTCCAGTGAGAATTTGAACAGCACCTCTCTAAGCTCCTTCAATATTCTTGGAGGTACCCCATCTGGCCCCATTGCCTTGTCCACTTTTAGATTTGTGAGTTCTTTCAGGGCTCTCTCCTCTGTAAATGGACTGGTGTCCACCTCCTTTCCTTCGATGCTTCTGTCACTTAACTGTGGTCCCCCACTTTCCCTTCCTCTGTGAATACTGAACAAAAATATTTGTTCAGGATGTCTGTTTTTCTCTGGTTCCCCTCCACACACTCCCCCATCCCTCCTTAGCCTTACAATCCCTCCCCTGATATTTCTGCTTTCGCTTACGTACCTGAAAAATGTCTTGTCCCCTTTCTTCATTACCTGGACTATTTTGTCCTCTGTTTGCGTCTTTGCAATCTTGACTGCCTTCCCCGCCTCCCTCTACTTTTCTTAAAACACTTCCCTATCCTCCTCCCTTTGTGTCTCCTTATACCTCCTGGATGCTAACTTTTTTGCCCTAACCTTCCCAGTCACTTATTTTGTGAACCATAGCGGTCTCTTTTTCTAATTGCTTTTGCTAACTTGCCTAATACAGAGGATTGTTGCCTTCACTATGGCCCCTTTTAGTTTTGCCCACTGTTCTTCCACTCCACTCAAGTCGTACCCCCCTGTCAAAACATCCCTGAGGCATTCCTCCATTTTTGTAATGTCGGCCCTCTTGAAGTCCAGGACCCTTGCCTTTGTGTGGTTCGACTCTGACACAGTACTTATATTGAACAAAACGTACGATGGTCACTAGTCCCCAGGTGGCCACCCACTGTGACATCTGCAACACTGTGATCGGTGAGTACAAGGTCCAGTATTGCTCCCCCACAAGTGGGCTGTCTTACTAGTTGCCAGAGGAATGCCCCCGCAGGGATTCCAGCATGTCCCTGCTCCTTGCTGAAGCTGCAGCTTGGATGCTCCAGTCTACGTCCGACAGACTGAAGTCCCCAACCAACAATGCCTCCCCCTTATTCGCCATCTTTTGGATGGCTTCCACCAGAATCTTGTCCATCTCCCCCCCTTGTGCTGGAGGTTTGTAGATCACGCCAGTTCAAATAGCGGCTCCATTTCCGATATCTAGGGTGACCCACAGTACCTTCGCCCCTCCCTGTATTCCCTGCATTTCAGTTACTTTTATGCTATCCCTCATGTAAAGAGCCACTCCTACCCCTTTCTTACCCTTCCTGTCCTTGAACAGAGTATAGCCTGGAATGGCTGTATCCCAGTCGTGGTTTTCATCACACCATGACTCTGAAATAGCAACAATGTCCAGGTCAGCCTCTGCCACCAGGGCCAGGATTTTAATTCCCAGAATTTGAGCATTTGCACACAGGACCTTCCAAATTCTGTTTTCACCCTTCTTGTTATTTCCCCCTTCTTCCTTCTTGCCTACTCTCCTTACCCCTCTGCCTACATTCCCTTCCCACTTAATTTCTACCATCCTGCTTTCCCTGTTTGATTACCTTTGGGGATTTCCCTCCCTTAGGGTTCTCCCTCTTGGCTACTTCAACTTCTGGGGGGGGAGACAGTTTAAGACTCCCTGCTTCCTTCTGGGCCCCCCTTCCCCTGGCTAGTTTAAATGCTTGCCAGTATTGCATCTAAACCATCCACTGAGGACTTTGTTGGATGCAGGCCATCACCCCGTATAGACCTTTATCCTTCCAGGTGGACCCCAGTTCCCAATGTAGCTGAACTCCTCCTCCTCTGCACCACTCCTTCAAACATGCATTGAAGCTCCTGGCATGGAGTTACCCTATCCTCCCCGCCAGTTGTAGGCAGGCAACACCTCAGAAAAGGTCACTGAGTGTGCTACCTGCCTAAGACTCCTACCCAACTCCCAGAACTTCTCCTGCCCTGCGCTAGCTTCACCCCTTGCCTAGGTCATTTGTCCCTAGGTGGATAATGACATCCCGCTCCCCCTCCCTTCCTGCCATGCTAGCGATCCCCAGGATCTGGTTTCTATCCCTCCGAGCCGTGGCGTTGGGTAGGCACCTAACCTCCCGCTCCCCTTCCCTTGCTGTTTCCAAATCTAGCCCCCTCACAGTGGAGTCCCCAACCTGGAGTTGCTTCCTCCTTCTCTGGAGTACTCTGGCACCCTCCTTGGGGTCTCCACTACGGAGGATGCCCGCATCCTCCCTGGTCACTACTGTGGGTGCCTTCATGGGACAGTCCCACCCCGCCAGAGTGGCGTAGGGATTGCGTATTGGTACCATCTGGGAGATGCACCTCTGACCCACCACCCTCACCCTTCCTGAGCCCACTGTAGTTGAGCTGCTCCTTCTCTTTGGTAACCTTTGAGGCAGCGGTGGCAGACCTGGTGATCCTTGGGAGGGCCAGGAAGTCTCTCGAATCCTAGCCAACTCAGCCTGGAGTCGAGCAACCTCCCCCTCAGCCCAGAGAGGTGCACGCAGATGGGGCAGCACCGCAGTCTCTAGGACATGTCCCCGAAAACTGTTGCCCCAGAGCCACTACATTGCACCGCTCCCAGCATGTCTGTTTCCTACCCTGCTTGCTTTGTTTTCCTTTCTTGGAACCATTTGGTACCCTTACCCTAGATAAAGTGAAAAGAGCATCCTCATCTCCTTCCTGGCGCCCCCCAAAAAAAAAAACAGCTTCAGGCTGTTACCCAAGTGGTCTTGTTTCCACTAAGGCTGAAGAGGCCCACAGTGCTCACCCTGTTTATAGGGTACCTGAAGGTCTCAGTCATGTCCCTCCTCTCCCTTCTGTCCTCAAGAGAAGATGTTTTTGAGTCCCCTTAGCCTCTTCTTGTAGAGGTTGCCTTGCTTGCCCTGGGTCATCTTGGTTGTCCTTCTCTGGATCGTTTCCAGCAAGTTGATAGCCTTAAAGGAGATAGAAAATGATATTTTCAGCTGCCTTTTGAATGTAATAAATATGTGAACACAAGAAGGTCTTGTCCGAGTCCTTTTTTCTTTTATTTCTTGGGGTCTAAGCTATTTTGTTATCAAGCTGACAGTGGCAGACATTGAGCTCGTCGGTAAAACGGGAGTTCCGTTTTTTCTCTCTCTGAGCCAGACGTTTAGAACTGTATTGACATCACAGACTCCCAACTCGCGCCATAGACGGGCTGTGTTGCAGCAAAGGTGAAACAAGTTTCCTCTTCTGTATCGTGTACGCAGTGTAACAGAATTCTGTTCTAACGGGCTCAGATAGATAAAACGGAGCTCCCATTTTACAGACGAGCTCAATGTCTAAAACTGTCAGCTTGATAACAAAATAGCTTAGACCACAAGAAATACAAGCAAAAATGACTTTGACAGGACCTTGTGTTCACATATTTATTATATTCAAAAGGCAGCTGAAAATATCATTTTCTATCTCCTTTTAGGCTATGAACTTGCTGGAAACGATCCAGAGAAGGACAACCAAGATGACCCTTGGCACCACTGGGTCAGCACTTGTTCAAGGTTTTGACCATGGCCATTTTGGATGGCAAAGGGTGTAACTTTCCTCTTCTGTGGGAGGCTAGAGAAGAGCATGCTCTGTTTTTTGTAACTGAGGACCAGTTTGTTGTTGGAGAACCAGCTTTCAAGTGACCAAAAGTCTCTTTTGAGAGTGGTGGTAAGGCTGTCAAGGTCAGGGTTTTTGGAATAGATGACAGCATCATCGACATAGTGGAGTACATTGGCCGTCTGACAAGCATTGAACAGTTGAGTGGACCCAAGATGGAGCCCTGGGGGACACCAATAGATACTCCCCCAATGCCAGACAAAGATTTACTGATCTTCACCCACTGGGAACGATTGATTAGATAGCTGTGGAGCCAGTTAACTGTGTTCTATAGCAAACTCAGGCCAGGGAGTTCGTTAAGTAGGAGCTTATAGTTTACCAGATTGAAGGCTTTAGTAAGATCAATATATCTGTGTATGTATAGCTCCAACTAAGCCACCATTGTCAAGGGTCTCATGAATATAGCTGGTGTATTCTCACAGCAGTGAGTTGGTACTGTGGAGTTTCCAGAAACCATGCTGCTGTACACACTGGACACTACATTATTCGAGGTATTTGACAAGTTGGTCAAAGACTACTCTCTCTAGGGCCTTGGATGGGGGGGGGGAATAAAAATGGGTCTGTAGGGGCTCTGTTGAGCACCTTGCTGAATGGACGTGGTCCACAGCAGTTCTGCAGACCAAGGACCTTTTTTAAATAAATCTGCTATTAAAGCTGGAAATTGCTGGTGTAACTCTGCATCAATCGCTAGAGCATCTCAAGCAGAGCATTTTGATGCCTGATACCACAGTGGGGAGAACCAACAAGAGTGGGCCTGGAGTCTCAAAGCAATGTCCACCAGTGGCGCTCCAGGCCTCAGACCCTGCATTGGACCACACCACTCAAGACCCATCATGGAAGGCCCTTCAAAGATTGATGCAGGCCATCAGTTCAAAAATAGAAACTCTGCTGCAGAGGATCGGGGAGCAAGACCTCAAAATTGAGTTGGCAGCTAAAACAGCAGCTGTTGCAGAATTGCAGGCCACTAGAGTAGTGTCTACAACAATGATGCTGGTGCAAGAAAACAATTGAGCTATTGGCTAGAAGCGCTTAAAAATGCTCGCCGTGCTTCAAATATGCAACTAGTGGGTCTGCCTGAAGAACTTGGAGAAGCAGACCAACTTAACTTTTTACAGAACTGGTTACCTGGCGCTCTTCAGCTGGATGCTAAGCTGGCAGACTGCTTTCGCAGGGCTTACCGTAGTTCACCCCCTTTGGTGGCAGCCCAGCATGATAACCATCTGACTGCACTACCGGTCACGGATGGCATCACTGCAAGGGATCTACCCTTACAAGCAGCTCACTCGGTGGAGTGTTTAAACTTTCAAGGGCATACTGTTCAACTTTTCCCTGATATTTCTTTTGCCACTGGAGCACACCGGAAAAAGTTTGATGCAGTCCGGGCTAGACTGCATAGCCTCAGGGTTACACACTCACTATTGATGCTGGCCCGCCGTAGAATCTATTACGAAGGCCATACCTACCAGTTTACCGACCCGGAGGAGGCAGGCAAACAGTTCCAGCAAATTGAACAGGAGTTTGCAGGGAAAAAGTCTGCTCTCTGGACTCTGAGGAAGAAGGGACCTGAGGTGGTGAGATGGCCAGTAGAGTTGGTAGTGAATTTAGCTGCTGGAGCTTGGTGCAACTGACTCTGGTGTGGAACTGCTTCTAGTTTGGAATTTGGACAGAATGTGGGTTCACTAACTAAATCTGGGTCGCTTATTCTTATGTTTAAAGTAGCTTGTTAATATTAGTTTACCCTCCAGTTGAGGGCTAGTTATACTATAATGCTAAAAATAGATGGGGAGCTAGCTTTATGGTGCAGGAAGGTCACCAAAATAATAACATAGATATAGACTTTCCTTGTACCACTGGTTTGCAACTACTGTGGATCATTATTTATTTATTTATTTGTTTTTGTTAACCAGGTAAGCACACTAGACAGCACGTGCCTATTTTCAGGTGCGACTGGGGAGGATTACAAGTGTACAAATCAGAGTAAACAGGTAGACAGGGTGCACACAAAGCATTGAAACGACGGTTACATTAAGAGGTACATTGTGATCATCGGGCAGACAGGGTTCATACAGGAGCAACAGGCTTAGTGAAATTGGGGCGAGGGGTAGAATAGCAGTAAGTACAGGCATAGGAGAAAAAACAAAAGTACATAACAAACATCAAGCTAGCTAGGTACATGGAAGAGCTTCAGGCTCATACATTTCGTCAAGAGGTAGATGACTGTGGTACTGGCCTGGGCAGCAAATGCATACAGGACAAGTCACCAGTACCCCTCTGCAGAGCCAGGTAATTGAGAGGCAAGCTACACAGGATGGGCAACAGGTTGTGGGTGGGGGGACTTCTGGATGTAGGCATTCAAATCAGGGTCCTCTAGGGCAGGGAAGTGCACCATATACAGAAGGTGGGACAGGTGGCATCGAGTTTGCTAGTACCATATTCAACAGGTGGGTCAGATGGCCTCGAGCTTGCCGGGGGGGGGGAGAGAAGTGGTAGTAGAGGCCAGGTTCATCATGCCCAGATTGTTAGGACCAGTTCGGCAGTTCAGGCGCAGAGGCAGGCAGAGGCCGATTCTAGGAGGACCCATAAGGAGGCTTTGAAACAGGGGTGGGAGGTAGTGGGGCGAGTATTAGCGGGAAGGGGATTCCACAGTTTGGGCGCATAGGCAGCAAAGGCCCTATCCCCTATTTGGGTGTGAGTTTTAGGGGCCAGGAGGACCAGAGAGTCGCTGGATCTTAGTTGGTAAGTGGGGTTAGCAGGTTTGAGGAAAGAGGTGAGTATGGGGGGAGTGGCATTTCTGACAATATTGTCAGTGAAGTTGCCAGGGACAAAGGTGTGGTGGTATTCCGGGGGAAGCCACTCCAGTTGGGAGTATAGCTCACAATGGTGTGTGAAGTGAGGAGCGGCGAGGGCAAGACAGCATATATTGTTGTACGCTGTGTCCCATTTGGAGAGACTGGATTTTGGAACGTGGACAAAGGATACCAAGCCATAACCGAGCATGAGTAGGAGGATCCCTTTAGCAATGGCGAGATGTGCGGCTGGGGTGAGACGGCCTTTAGCTCTGTAAGCCATGCCCAGCTTGCAGTTTGTGGCCTTACAGGAATTCCGAATGTCGAGTGAGAGGTCCAGTTGTGGGTCAAGGGTGACACCCAGGTACTTGACCGCATCCGCAACCTTCAGGAGGGAACCATCAGCTCCCAAGATATTGAGAGAAGCTTGGCATGATTTTATCTTGGCCGAGGAGCCAAAGAGCATGACCTGGGTCTTAGTGAGATTAATGGTTAGCCTGTGGTCCTCAAGCCAGGTTTGGATGTGGTTAAAGTCGTGGTTTAACCGGGAGTTAATGTCTTTGATGTCCCATGAGCTGACCAGGATGACAAGATCATCCACGTAAAGGGAGGAGTGCCCTTGGGCAGATACTTGGAATTGTTAACATGTTTGGGAAGAGGTTCATATCAGCTGTATGAGCTGAATTTAACTATGCTGAAAGACATTACATGTTTGGACTGACCCTTTAAATTCTTGCAAGGTGTAACTATCAATTTTTTTTTTTTTTTTGTTAAGGATTAGTCAATATTGGGACTTCCTCCTCATCCATAATCTGTATGCTAGATTTCATTAATCTGTTCCATTTGATGGATCCTGTGTAAAATGAGATTTCTGGCATTTCTGTGCACTGTATTTTGTGTTTGCTTGAAAATGCAATAAAGTACCCCAAAAAAAGAAAGAAATGGGTCTGTAATTGGCAAGGCTAGTTTGTTTGTTTTATTGTTTGTTTATTGTTCTAGGAATTACTACCTTTGAGCCAGAGGCTCTTTTACAAAGGTTCCACGTCAATTAGATGCAGTACCAAAAAGGTTACGTAGATAACACAACAATTTGTGCTGTGTCAGGAACGAGAAAACATTTACAAATACATATGAATCATTTGTGCAAAAGGACATGAGATATCAATAATCACATTATTATTACAAAAAAGAGGTCACGCTAGATTAGGAGAACCAATTAGGGAATAAGTCTAGAACAGAGAGGGTAAGTGAGAGGTGTGGGGAGCAGACAATAGCAGGAGAAAAGGTTTCCCAAACATGTCTTTGTCTAATAACAGAACTGGGGTGGGTAGTGAGAAAATAGGTGGTTTAATCAGGGCAGTCACAAGAGCTGGAGGTGGCAAGGTGAGAGAACAGCCTTGATTTAAAAATACCAGGAGAGGTGGTGGCAGTAATAGGAGTGCTGAGGGCATTTAGCCTGCTGGGGGCACAATAGGCAAATGATCTTTGTCCCTGAGAGGTCCGGCATCGGGGGACTTGGAGAGGCTGGTGTTCTGATCTTCTGGTAAAACGGGTGCTAGCGCTTGGGCATAACAGGGCTTGGATACAAGGTGGAGTGAGGCCCAGAGTGGATTTTTTCGCCATCAGGCAGGTAAGGTACTTGATCCGGTTTGAGAGTTGCAACCAACCTGAGTCAGATAGAGTTCACATGTGTGGGTACGTCGATGTGCTCCAGTGAGCAGACGACAGGCCTTATTTAGGGATGTTGAAATGCGACTAAGTGCTGTAGTAGTAGCTGATCCGTATATAACTAGGCCATAGTCAACGACTGAGATGACAGATGATTGGATGGCAGTCCTCAGTGCAGAATGGGTAAGGAGCTGTCGGTTACGATACAGAATCCCAATTCACTGATTAATAGTTTTTGTGTGTTGCAAAGGTTAGGCCTTGATCAAAGTTGATTCCAAGATATTTGAAAATTGGCACTTGTTCAAGGGTATTTCCCAGGTATGTATTTATGGTGAGTGGGACTTGCCGTTTCTTGTTTTTCGGGTTAGAGAAGAGCATGGATTTAGTTTTTTTGTGGTTTAGAACCAGTTTATGTTCAAGGAACCACATCTCAACTTTGGAAAAAGCATGCTGAAGGTTGAGGCGTAAGAGGTTTGGATCTTTATGAGTGGCAAGAATCACAGCATCATCGGCATAGAGGATTATTTGTTCAGGGCAGGATTTGGGGAGGGAGTTTAAGAAAAGGCTGAAAGGTGGGGCCCAGGATGGATCCCTGGGGAACTCCTGAGCGAACCGGTTTTGAGTCTGAGAGAACTCCTGCTACTTTTACAGATTGAGAGCGCTGAGCAAGGTAATTTTTTACCCAGTCACAAGGACCCTGCGAGAGCCCTAGGGATCGTAGTTGTTTGACGAGTAGGCCATGGTGTACTGTATCAAATGCCTTGGTTAAGTTAATGTAGACTGCTCCAGTTAGGTTTCCTTTGTCCATGGCATTGTAGATTGCTCCTGAGAATTCAAGTAGGGCAGTCGATGTGCTGTGCCCTTTTCTAAAACCATGCTGCTGAGTGCATAGGATGTTGTGCTTTTCTAGGTAGTCTGAAAGTTGGTCTGCCACCATGCGTTCAAGGGGCTTAGAGAGAGGTGGTAGTATTGATATCGGTCGATAGTTACCAGGCAGTGACTTATCTCCACTTTTGTGCACGGAGTGACAACTGCAGCCTTCCATTACCTAGGGAATTGGCTGTAGCAGAGGGAGAGATTGAAAATTTTCGTGAGGGGGAGCAGCACTTCCTCCAGAGTGAGGGACAGAAGTTTAAGGTCAATAGTGTCGCTGCTTGCTCGGGACTTAGAAATGGCCTTCTTTACATATTTATAGACATCATGTGCCTTTAATAGTTTGAAGTGGAAGTGTGGTTTAGTTGGAGGGGCAGTAGTAGAAGTAGAAATTTGAGGTTCAGCATCAGTGAAGAAATCAGATGAGAGGACACCACTAAGGTCCGTGAAGGTATCATTTAGGGTGTTTGCAATGATCTCTGGGTCTAATGTAGTGGTTCCATCCACATTCATTATTGTAGGAGAGGATTTGGACTGCTGACCCATGATATTCTTTATGTTGTCCCAGAAGGATTTCCCTTCACCCCAGGAGTTGGAAGGCATTCTTGAAGTAGGAGCTCTTCATCAAGCGGATCTGTTTAGTACAGTGGTTGCGAGTCTGTTTATACTTTTGAATGTCCGACAGAGTGCCAGTGGCTCTTGCAGTGGCCCAGAGGTGATCCCTACTTTTGAGTTGTGCCAGTAGCATCGCCGTGAGCCAGGGATTTGTGAGTGCTTTGATTTTGCGCTTTTTTTACTGGTGCATAGGTGTCACAGGCAGTGTTGAAGGTAGTGATAAAGTAATCAAGGGCTAGGTCCACATCTTGAGTTTTGTAAATCAAGGACCAGTCTATCTGCCTAAGACAGGTCTTGAGATGAGTAAGGTTGCCATAAGGTAGGACTCTGCTATAGATGGTTTTTGGAGGCGGCTTACGAAACTTATTTGTCCAGGTACATATTATAGGAGAGTGATCACTGAGCGAATCAGGGAGAACACTTACATTGGTTATACGGGAAGGGTGGCTGGTAAGGATCCAGTCAATGAGGGTGCTGGTCCCTGATTTGTAGTTTTTCCTGGTAGGGGAGCTTACCACTTGCGTTAAATTTGCTGCTAGGATAGCATCTTTTTTAGTGCTAGTGCAGTCTGTGCTTTTGAAAACTGGTGTAACCAGTTCAGATTTCCACTTCCCTGGGAACTGTGAGTAGCACAGAGAAAAGTAAAAAAAAAAAAAAAATCCTAGAGATGGGGTAGGAAAGTTCCTTTGCCACAGGTTCCCCTACCCCTCCATGATTCTCTTGGTATGCAGAAGTTTTGTCCAGGCTTACTGTAACAACTTGTACTGTCTTCATATCTACTGTCTCCACTAGTGGGCTGTTCTATAGGTTTGACACCCTTTAAGAGAAGTGCTTTCAAATGTTACCTGAATTTATCAGCTTTAATCTTCAGGAAATGGCCCTATATCATGTTGGAAGACATCAGAACAAACATCTAGTCTGTTTGATGGTGTTGATACTGTTAAGTGTGTGGAAAGCTGAGAGGTGTTCCCTCCTGTCTTTTTTTTTCTCCAGTGTAAACATGTTAAGGGCCACCAGTCTCTACTCACAGCTTTTATCTTTTAATCCTAATAATTTTAATGACCCTTCATTGCCCCCCGCCCCCCAACTGCCTCAGTGTTTTGTTTTTGTATTGCAGAGCTCAGAACTGTACACAGTACTTCAGGTGGGGTCTGACAGAATCTGATAAGGAGGCAGGATAATCTCTCCTCTGCTGCTGATCACCCATGTTTTTATGCAGCCCAACATTTTGCCATTCCTTTTGGCAGCGGCTGCACTGTGTAGGTCCTGCAGCTGTTTTTCCTCCTTAGGTATAGTAGCTTGAACTTGGTTACACTGAATCTGAGAATCCAGTTGTCTGACAATTACCCTTCTTGTTCAGGTCACAAGCCACCTTTCATATAGCACATTGGGGTACTTTGCCCAGAAACTTGCCATGCCTCACAGTGTCAGAGGCCTTGCTAATGTCCCAATAGACAAAGCTAGCCCAGTGATGTGTTAGTAGAGCTACAGCACACCATACTGGTAGTCCAGGTTTGGGAATACACTTGGGTTGTGGGGGCTGCCGGGGCAGAGGATCAGGTGTCCAACAGACTGCTTTACTGTCCTGGGGGTGGGGGTGGGGGCTGCCTCGTGGTAGTGCAGGCTGGAGTAGCATCTAATAGGGAAGGGCCGTTGGTTTGGCATAGTGCATCTGTGTCTCCATGAACATGCACTACTGCCTTTCTGGTACGGAATGGGGGGGAACAGAAAAGCTGGAAAGATGTGTGGCCTTTGTGAGGCTCGGTCTGCTTGTCTCTGACCCATACCACCACCACCTGGGAACATCAGGACCAAGTCTGGATTTGTGTTTTGGGTGTATGTGTGTGTGTGTGTGGGGGGTTGGCCCTGCCCCTCCACAGAAGGCAGTCTGGGGGGGAATTTGCAGTCCCATTACTATGAGGTGGGGGAGAGTGGGGACAGGGATGATAGCCTGCCCATACCTTGCGTTGAGGAAAAGCTTTACAAAGGAAAAAAGAAATTCCAAATCGAAAGTATGCCTATTTACACTTGGCATTCTGCACCATTATGAGTGGTATAGAGTTGCTGATTTGCAGCCAGAGGATTAGTATAGACAGGTTTGGGAGCATTGTAAGTGGGTCCAGTCCAGCCTCCTGTGAGACACTGCAGTGATGGGGAACCAAAATGATGCAAGCATTTTCAGTCCCTATGTTGACACACTCCACTGTGTGCAGTGGTGCACTTGCAGTGTATGAACATTTGTGGTCTTTTTGAAGCCCTGCCCGCTAGTCTCCAACCCGTGCCACCGCCTGGGAACACCAGGACCAGCTTTGGATTTGTATTCCCGGAGGCAATGGATGGCCCTCCCTCCTCTCGTGGCCCACCGTGGGAGGCATTCCACAAATGCTTCACTACAGGTAGTACACAGCATTCACACAGGGACTGAAAACACAGGGGGAGGAAATTGATAAGGTACTGGAAAAGCCATCAGCACAATGGCAGAAAAAGGGGAGGTGCTGCTGATGTGGGATATCAGTCTGTTAGATGTAGATTACAGCATCCCACCCATGGCCTCAGCTAACAGGGACATCCTAGACTCCCTACAGGTGGTGTTTTTTAGGCCACTAGTTAGTGAGCCTACTCATGATGGGGCAGTACTGTGTCTGGTGCTCACAAATGGGGATAGTCATTGCAGGCATCAAGGTGGGATTTCCACCTTGGGGCCAATGATTACTATACAGTGTGGTTCAACATAAGGATGGCAGCAGAAGCAAACCACACAGCGAGGGTCCTGGAATTCAGGAGGGTAGATTTTAAGGGGGGAAAGTGAATGCATCAAACACGTCTAAGTTGGGGGCTGGGGTTGCCTGTGTGGGTGGAGGAACAGCGGGTTAAATTAAGGGATGGCATAGTGAAGGCAGTAAACCTCAGTGGAAAAGATGTGAGCAAAAATGGAAGAAGAGACTGCTGTGGTTCTTAAGGAAGTGGCTACAAAGGTTAAGGCTAAAAGGATAGCATTCAGGAAGAAGAGACACAGAGGGAAGAGGATAGGGAGGTGTACCAGGCAGAGGAGAAGGAAGCAGGGGAAATGGTGAGGGGTGCAAAGATGTAAACTAAGGAAAGGTTAGATGGGGGTAACTAAGAGGATCAAGACCTTTTTAAGGACAAGAGTGAAAAGAAGACGATAAGGGAAGATTATTAGGTTAAGAAGGGAATGAGGAGGACTTTGCAGAGGAGATCAGGAAAAAGCAGATATCCTGGACAGAGTTTTCTGTTCAGTCTTCACAGTGGAAGGAGAGGATAATGGACTAATAAAAGCAGCAGGAACATTTGAGTGAGGGAGGTAGACACAAGCCCATTCACAGAGGAGGGAGCCCTGAAAGGACTTGCAAATTTGAAAGTGAACAAAGTTATGGGGCCAGATGGGGTACACCAGAGGGTCCTGAATGGGCTCAGGAAGCTACTGGCTGCACGTTTGAAAGCCCTATTCTACAGCTCATTGGAAGCAGGAGTGGTTCTAGAGGAATGAAGGAGGGCAGATGTAGTCCAGCTTCATAAAAGTGGCAGCAGGGAGGTGGCTGGCAGCTATAGGTTGGTCACTCTGTCGTCAGTGGTGGGAAAGTTAATGGTGATAACTTTAAAGGAAAGGCTTGTGGAGTATCTTGAATCCAGAGGGTTACAAGACCCTAGGCAGCACGGAATCACCGTGGGGGTGTGTGTGTATCACAGCAGACAAACTTGATAGATTTCTTTGACTGGATGACCAGGGAAATAGATCAGGATCGGGTGGTAGATGTGGCCTACTTAGACTTCAGCAAGCCCTTCAGCAGCATACCACATAGGAGGCTCTTAAGGAAACTGGGCAGTTTAGGGTGGGTCTGGGTCCTGTGGTGATAAACTAGGTATGACATTGGTTGATGGATAGATGACAGAGGATGGTGGTAAATAGCACTCACTTGAGGGGGGGGGGACCAGCAGGGGGTCAGTGGAGTCCAGGTGACTGCCATGGGGTTACTGTCACCATGGAAGTTGTTCTTTGTGCATGTACTTGTGTAGTTTTGCTGTCGTGCATAAATAAAACAAGCAGTTTGGTTAATTTGGCTCTCTTGCCTTACTGTGTTTTGAGACCGTGAAGTAAAGCTCCAGAGTGCAGTTATTTGCTTTTTTGGACCAGCAGGGGTACCTCGGGGCTCAGTACTGGGACCAGTCCTCATACATTGTCTTTATAAGTGACATTGCAGAAGAGCTGGAAGGGAAGGAATGCCTCTTTGCAGACGACACCAAACTCTGCAATAGGATAGCCAATCCAAAGGGTTGGAGAGAATGTGCAGAGATCTGACAGAACAAAAGGAATGGTCAAGTATATTGTAGCTGGGTTTCATTGCAGAAAAGAACAAAATCATGTACCTAGGGCACAGAAAACCAGAGGTGGAGTATAAAATGGGTTAAGAGGTATTGACTGTCACAAAACAGTAAAGGGACCTTGGAGTAATTATATATGATGACCTCAAGGCGGCAAGGTGGTAGGTAGGGCCAGTGGGATGCTGGGATGTATAGGGGAGGAGTACCGCCAGCAGAAAGAGGAAGATGGTGTTAACACTGTGTAGACTGTTGGTGAGATCCCCATATGCAGTACTGTGTCTAGTTCTGAAGACCACATCTCAGGAAGGATATAGGATACAGGCTGTCCAGAGGAGGGCAACTAAAATGGTGCAGGGACGGCTTCAGAAGCCTTAAGAGGAGAGACCAACTGAGGGATATCAGTATATACTCCACAGAAGGGGTGGGGGGAGACATGAAGGAGACCTATAAATACCTTAGTGTTGGATAAGGTACAGGATGGGAATATCTTTCAGAGCAGAAGTTGCATGAGAACATAGGGGCATGCAGTGCAGGTGGAAGGGGGAAAATTTAGAAAACACATGAGGAAGTACTTCTTCACTGAAAGAATGATGAATGCCTGGAACAGTATACCAGCAGAGTAAGGGCTGAAACCGTGGTGGATTTCAATCATGCATGGGATAAGTACAGGGGAATCATGGTAGGGAAGCAGGTTTTGAGGGGGGGGGGGTAACCGGATATCAGGTAGGTTCTGTGGTGACAGTTTAAGCAGGGACAAATGAGCAGAATAGGTGGGCCCAGTCGGTTCTTATCTGCTGGTAAATTCTGTGTCTGTGAAGCTCTCAAAGAAGGTGGTCGAGCTGGTTTGGTATGATACCAAGGGGTCCATTATTCTATCCTTGATTAATGGCTGTAATAATGGCTTTCTTTTTTTTTTTGCCAAAAATTAAAGTTCATGCTGACCGACTTGTAGTTGTCATGGTCACACCTTGCCCCATCTTTAATTTGGGGACTAAAAGTGGCCTCACCATTTGTTCCCTTTGCTACAATGTCATCCTGGGGTGTATGTATCCTGTTTGACCCTTGGGATATACCTGGCTTGATCTTCGCTAGGTAACATAGAAAGTAGGGACAGAAGAAGTCTTTGAGTCTGCCCTGGGTGGATGTGATGTCTGCCAGCAACATCATGTTTCCTCCAGGTGCCATTGGTTCTCCATTTCTCCATAATGACATGAACTTTTGGCTGGCACCAGAAAAAGGTGCGCTTTAAAATGAGAGAGTTAAAAATAGCCCAAAGAGTTTGAGGCGCTGGTTGCTACACCTCGAGCCATGCCGGCGACCTGGGTTCGGGAACAAGCCTGGATTGCTGGGGTTTGGTAGGGGGAAAGAGGATTGAGTGTCCGGAGGACTGCTTTCCTCTCTAAAAGGGGAGGGTTCCACATCGTTCCGCTTGCTGATTGCCCTCTGGTGGTGACTGGAGGGCAATACGGGTCGGGAGGCACACTCCAGCATAATCATGTCGGTAGGAAGGGGGGACGGGAGAAAACAGGAGGAAAAAACGAGCCTGGCATAGCTCCATGATTGTCTGCCGTGCTGAGGGCAGACCCTAGCTTCTGGATTGGGTCTCTGGGGAGGGGGCACCACTTTCCTGGCCCTGCCATGGGGGACAAGCCATGGGGTAAATACCAGGGTCGGCAAGTGCAGTGCGGCGGGACCTGAAAGAGAGTTCCTCCTTTGGAGGGCCAAAGTCCCTGCCAGGGCTCAGGAGGATGAAAATCCGTATTAAAAAAAAAAAATAGCCTATAGAGTACATCACTGTCCTCAGATTCGACAGAGACCAGTCATTGCTGACCATGCTCCGAGGTAACCAAATTCATCCTGATGGAAAGATTGCCTTGATTAACTATTTTGCCTTTGAAAAAAACTATGCCGTACAATCATATTGTATCGTAAATGCTTCCGAGTAGCTGATTTTCTTCATCCACATCTCTATGACAAGCCGCTCTTAAAAGCATATTTCTATCAAGCAACTATATATACTATTTTAGAAGACTTCCGGTTGCGTCATCAACCTGCATGGCAGCTTGAATCCCAAGCTCTGCGCCCAAGACGACCATCACCCCTGTAAAACTACTTAAATGCTGGCAAAAACAAACCAAAACACTAATGACGAAGGGAAACAGACATAGAGGATGCTCACAGACTGAGAAACTCGTGGAGGCGGAGCCGGATTGCGATCAGAGGCCTCAGACTCCAAACTATCACAGGCCTTAGCCGATATCAACCGCCAGGATCCTGCGTCTCAAAATCTAGGCAATTTCCAAGCTCCAAGAAAACAGGTAAAACTGGACACCATATACACTGAGCTGTTAAGTTTTGGAGTGGAAATGAAGCAACTATATGGGGACCTTAAGAAGGAAGTAGAATTACTCGAACAATGGGTATATGTTTCAGAGAGACAAATAACTGTGGCAGAGAACAGATTAGACAACCTAGAACAAGCAATCCAAACCATACAAGAAACTCTAACTCCAAATAAAACGCAGACAGGAAGACTCAGAAAATCGTGCCCGTAGAAAAAATATAAGGGTATGTGGAATATAAGAAGGGGCAGAGGGACAAAATATAACAGAGTTTTTGTCTATGGTGTTACATATGGCCCTGAACTCCTGATGACATGGTACTGAATTTAGTACACACAGGCCTTGGGCTCAAATCAATAAGCCAGATGTGCTTCATCGATCCATTATAGTGCGTTTTCTCAAATATACAATTAAAGAACGTGTCCTACTTACAGCATGGAGAAAACAGAAAATATTTTATGGCCAAGATCGAATATATATTGATAACGATTATGCCCCTGACACCCTCCGGGCCCGTAGAGAATACCAGCCTTTCTTTGCCCCTCTCAAAGAAAACAAAATCAAGTTCACCACTCCTTACCCTTCCAGGATGATTATACAATTCCCTGAGGGCAAAAAAGAATTAGATTCTCCAGAAGAAGCCAGAGCTGAAATCCTGCGTCACGGCATACAAATACAGGACAGAACCTCAGACCCATTTAACTCCCAGAGAGCGGAGAGATGGCGAGAGGCGGCACAATCCAAAAACAAGAGAGTGGGATCTAAAAGTCTCTCCAAAACCTTGGTTAAGATGCTAGCTTTGTTTCGCCGCACTGTAGTGGCCACCTGAAACCTTAGTGGGATTTGAGAGGTGTTTCCTAGAGAACTCTGTCCTGCAGCCAGGTTTGGTTTACTTTTAGTGTGTTCAGGCTATGGTATCATAAATTACACAGCAAACTCTACGAGGTGTGGACTTTCCCTGAGAAGTCACTTTATAGTGGGGAAAGTCGCTACCAGGTTGCCCTGTTTCTTTCTGCAGTAAAACACTTGAGAGCAGTGTTGCCTGGGAGGACTGTATCTGTAAAACAAATGTGGGGGTCCTCACCCAATAACATTGCCTCCCACAAATATCTCCCTTCCAGTGACTTTTCAACTTTCTTCATGCAAGATTTACTAAGGGTCTAATGGTTTTATATACTACCATATGGGTGAACCCAGGAGAAAAATGGCTGATGCCAGAGGGTGGACATTTAAAATTTCTTGAAGGACAAACCTGTATGGTAGAGGGATGTATAATTCAGGAGCTATGTTGTATAAGTTTAATGCCCTAGGAGGCCCCCCCCCCCCAACTGAATAGCCATGTATATTTATTAGGGGCAAAATACTTAATCAAGATGTGTTTACTGTGTGGGGGTTCAATCTTGTAAATACCTGCTGGATTCAACTGCCCCTCCATTCTGTTCTACACCCGGGGAGAACCGGGAGACTAGATGATGGTTTTTACTAAGTGAACAACACCTGGTTAACAGAGCAGACAATCCTCTTTCCTGTTGTAACTATTGAGTTTCAGTGTCATCTTAGGCCCTGAAGCTATGCTTCAGACCATCCTGACGCACTTACTACACCCTCTCCCATTGATTTGGTTCTTATACCAAAGTCTGCTTAGCCCTGTTTTTCTTTATGGGCCGATAGCGGACAGTTTATATCTGAACCAATCCCATTTTATTTGCCCTAATTTTGGGGGTGATTGCAGCCTTTGGGAGGCCCATCTGGTCAAGCTAGCTGGTTTACTTCCCCCTCTAACGGTTATACACGGTACTGGTCCGGATATGAGACAGCATATACTCCTCTCACTATCTGTGGAAGTCAAGACACATTTTGTAAATAGTTTACCTGCTGTACTGCAGGCTTCTATTTGGAAAGCCCAGTTGGCGAGCGGATATTAGACTACATTTGATGCTCGGTTCGAGCGGATTGCTCCACCATCCTTAATAAGTTATTTCTGATATCTTGAGGTGTAAGTTTTTGTTTATTTTTGTTTCTGGTATCAGTTCTTGAGGCGGGAAAAAACAGAGATAATTGCCCTGCAGGACACTCACTTGTCCCAAACAGCATTTGAAATTGCAAAACCAGAGTTATGCTCTGCTGGCCTCGGCTTCATACAGTTTGGGGAGGAAGAGGGAGTCGCATTGCTCATTACTAAAACAGCAAACTGGGCGGAAATACAGACTTGAGGACACAGAAGGAAGATATGCCATAATGTCTGGTCTCTTACATAATAGAGAGGTGTCTCTTGTCTCCACTTACTTCCCTCCTGGCTCCCCAAAGTGTGTTGCTCAGAGATTTTTATCTGATCTGCTGTCAATACATAAGGGGCAATTAATAATAGGGGGATACTTGAATATTGTTTTAGACCCTACGCTTGATGTCTGCAGGTGCCTTGCTCATAGGGTTAATCCCCTACAAAATTATTTCAAGTTTAACATCGCCAATCTGGGTTTCGTAGATGTGTGGAGGCATACCTTTCCTTCCACTAAGAGTTTTACACATATATCCCCCAGTACGGGGGTAGCTGCCAGATTAGATTATATGTATACAACTGTGGAACATTATGACTCCGTTTCAGATATCTGGCATCCCCTGCTGTCGAATCACTCCCCAGTTTGTCTGAAGGTGTGCCTGAGTAATATACTTAAGTTCAGTCATTGGCATCTGAATGTCCAACATTTAAGAGACCCAGAATTTTGACAGGAAATACTAGACCTAATCCCAGATAGCATTAGAGACAATCAGAACCAGGAAACTTCCCCTGGGATCCTCTGGGACACTCTTAAGGTGGTCCTGCGAGGACTAATAACTAAAACTTCTGCTAAGAAGAAAAGGGAGAGGGACAGGAGGTATACTGAGTTACAAAATGAGTTAGATACCCTACACATGATGCTGGAACAGGGAGACTACTCTGTCAAGCCCGCCCTCTTGCAAGTTAAGCAGCAAATTCAAAAGTGCTTAGAACAAAAGATAGAGAAACAGCTATTTTATCTTAAACACTGTCTTTATGAGGGGGGCCCGAGAGGAGCCAGGAAACTTGGAGAACAAAAAGCCAGAACCACAGTTTCCTCCCTTTATGACCCCAACACTAAGATTTTGCACACTCAACCCTCCAAGATTAGAAAAATCTTTGCTGACTTTTACCAGCACTTATATGCATGGGATAGTTCCCCCTCTTCGGTTGAAATTTTGGCCTACTTGAACTCCCTTAACCTCCCAAGTCTTACAACTTCCCAGGCCCAGCTGATTAACAGGCCTTTCTCTAGAGCTGAGGTGGATCGGGTTGTCTCTGAAGCAAACACACTGAAGGCTCCTGGCCCAGATGGCTACCCAGCCAAATTTTATAAGGCCTATAAGGACACTTTGGTCCCCATTTTACTCCCAGCAGTCCAACAGGGAGAGGACCCTCCCCCTTCCTGGCAGTATGCCACTATTGCTGTGGTCCCTAAACCCTTTAAAGATCCAAAGCAGGCTGCATCTTATAGACCTATATCCATGCTAAATTTCGATTATAAGGTCTACATGACCATATTAGCACATAGATTTGAGGATTTAGTCCCCTACCTAGTAGACCTGGAAGGTTTTATTAAGGGGCTCCAGGCTCACGATGCCATCGGGCGTACTTTTTTACTACTTGAGTATGCCATAACTCAACGTATATCCTTTGTCACCTTGAGTCTTGATGCAGAGAAGGCGTTTGACAGGGTTGCCTGGACCTTCTTATGGGCGGCGCTGTCTCATTTTGGCTTTCCAGAGGCCCTGGTGTCCCAGCTTCAAAAAATGTATCACTCCCCTAAGGCTTACATATGCTTGGATGGTGCTCTTTCAGACCCCATTTCCCTTGCTAGGGGTACTAGACAGGGATGCCCCTCTTTCCCTTGTTATTTGTATTATACTTACAACCATTGGCTGCTGCGATTCGCCAGACTCAGAGGGTGGAGGGGGTCCCTATTGCAGGTAGAGAATTCAAGCTGTTTCTGTTTGCAGATGACACATTGCTTACCCTTACAAACCCCGAACACTCAATCCCAGAAGTTTGGATGTAGATTTGCAGCTCTAGCAGGACATAAAGTTAATGAACAGAAAACTGAAGTTCTACTATGCAACTTCCACCCCACTCCCCAATTACAACTAACTTTATTGTCGAGGAGGGGTGGCGTGGATGACCTGTGCTTGGAGAGTCCCCCTTCCCCCAGGCTACGGCTTTGTTTCCGTGAGTCGAGGTGCCGTCTTGCTTACCCGAGCACCGGCGGGCCTCCTCACCACATCCTCAGAAAAAGCCCAGAACTGGAATTTTACCTTAATCCCGAAGCCATCAGCCCCTGCTGCTGCAGGTGTACCAACCGCGAAGAGCTGAACCGACAGTTGCAATCTGTAGCTGGGGAAATATTTTCTTCCGCCCTCCACCCGTTCCTCCTCCGTCCTGTTCCCTCCTCCCGTTAAGTACTCATAAGCTCCTCCCATATTTATTTATTTAGATTTTGTTTACCAGGTAAACCCACTGAGACCAAAGGTCCCTTTTTCAGAAGGCGACCAGGTGAATACACCACCAACTTTACATTATGTACAGTGTACAGCTTCGAAGATACATATACAGTTCATATATAAGGTACAGCATACAGATACATAAGTAAATTAATTTAAAAAACAAAAATAATGTATATACAGTTCATACAGGAGGTTGCGTAAGGATGTAAGGAGAAATACAGATTGTGAGGAGAAATACAGTTAATAGAGGTTAGTTAGTACCAGGGGCACCATATTAACTGGAAGGGCGTGGCTGAAAAACCCTTTAGTACCTTGACTTTACTTTATGTTGCTTGATCTCACTGACTTACTTGGGGTTATGTGCTTCGGGCTGCTTACAGTCGTGGCCAAAAATATTGGAACCCTTGCAGTTTTTTCTAATAATGCACCATTCCTTCCAGAAAATTGTTGAAATTAAAAAATATTTTGGTATCCACATATGTATTTCTTTGGTTTGCAGTGGAATAAAACACAAAAAGCAGAAAAATTTACTAAGTCTTAGCTTATTCCACATAGAAATCCTTAAATGGCCCGGACAAAATTATTGGCACCTTTTAGAAGTAGTTAGAAATAATTAGATTTCAAGCAGGTGATTCTCCTTCACTTTGAATTGAACTCACCTGTGGTGAGTTGCAGGTGCCTCCAATATAAAAATCACTCATTCAACCAGTTTGAATAGAGAAAAGGACTCATTCTCCTGTCTTGTGTCACTGTGTGTACCAGTGAGCATGGAGAAAAGAAAGACAGCCAGAGAATTGTCTGAGGAGGTCAGACAGAAGATTGTAGCCAAGCATGGACAATCTCAAGGCTACAAATCAATCTCTAGAGACCTTGATGTTCCTGTTTCCACCGTACGTAATGTTATCAGGATGTTTAAGGCTCATGGCACTGTAGCCAACCTCCCTGGACGTGGCCACAAGAGAAAACTTGATCGAAGATTGCAGTGCAGGATTGTTCGAATGGTGGAGAAAGCACCTTGATCAACTGCCAAACAGATTCAAGCTGACCTTCAGACACAAAGTACGACAGTTTCAACTCGCACCTTCCGTTGCCAACTCAATGAAAGGGGGTTATATGGTAGGAGGCCCAGGAGGACCCCACTGCTGAGAGAGAGACATAAGAAAGCCCGACTGGGGTTTGCCAAAACACACCTGAACAAGCCAAAATCTTTCTGGGAAAATGTCCTGTGGACAGATGAGACCAAATTAGAGCTTTTTGGTAAAGCACATCATCTCTGTTTACAGAAAACAAAATGAAGCCTTCAAAGAAAAGAACACCTTCCCTACAGTCAAACATGGAGGAGGTTCAGTGATGTTTTGGGGTTGCTGTGCTGCCTCTGGCACTGGGTGCCTTGAACGTGTGCATGGCATCATGAAATCTGGAGATTACCAGGCCATTTTGTAAAGCAATGTTGAACCCAGTGTCAGAAAGCTGGGTTTCCGTCGAAGGTCATGGGTCTTCCAGCAGGACAATGACCCCAAACACACTTCAAAAAAGCACCCAGGAATGGTTCAAGACAAGACGCTGGACTGTTCTGAAGTGGCCAGTAATGAGTCCAGATCTAAATCCCATTGAAAACCTGTGGAGAGATCTGAAAACAGCAGTTGGGAGAGGCACCTTCAAATCTGGGAGAACTGGAGCAGTTTGCACAAGAAGAGTGGGCCAAACTGCCAGTAGAGAGATGCAGGAAGCTCATCCATGGCTGTAGGAAGTGGTTGATTGCAGTTATTTTGACCAAAGGCTGTGCTACCAAATATTAAGTCTAGGGTGTCAATAATTTTGTCAATGCCATTTTTTTTTCATTATCTGATTTAAAAGGATATATTAAATTCTGAATCAAAAACAAAGGTCCTGTAATGTTAACAAAGAAATAAAGAATTGTGGAGACCAAATACTGTTGTTAATTTCAACTTATGTTTAGAGGAATTGAGTTATTTGAAAAAAGTGCAAGGGCGCCAATATTTTTGGCCACGACTGTATTTCTCCCCGTGTACTGTAAACTACAAAGAGTTGCTTATTCTTCTACCTGCTCATTATATATTGCTGCATGTACTTTGCTTACCCCTGCATATTTTTACTTTCAAACAACATGAAGTCTTGCTATATTATGACATATGCAGTATGACCTCAGGTTAGAACTGCTCCGGAGGTGAAAGAGTTAACTTTCCATGCAAGGCATGGAACCTTGAGCGCGAGCTCGGTTGAACACTCTGTCTGTTGTTGCTCAAACTCAAACTGTCAGATTCTTTACTCCACCTCACTGAACAGTCGCTCCGGAGATTTCTCCTTCTGCTCGGTTCATTTGTCGGTTAAAAGTTTTATTTTTTCGGTTTTTTGACCGAAATTAAACTGCAATCGGTCGGTTCCAGCTCTGTCTGTGGCATTGTAAGTAATAGATAGGCTTTCATTTATTTCTTCTGTGTGGAACTTGTAAACGTCTCTTTTGGTTCAGTTTGAACCGACTAGGTTGTTTTTAAAAATAACTTTCTAGTCCTTTAGAGTGCGGTTCCCGGTTCTTATCGGTTCTAAAAAAATGGATTTCATTACGGTTTTTTCCACAACCCGTGACACGGTTGGGAACCAATAAGAGAGTCTTGCTTAGCGGATTGCCACTAACGGGCAAGTTTGGTTAGGCTGGCATTATGTCTGAGAAACCCAAAAGAAAAACCGGGCCCACTGGGTTTCAGCACTGTGGCCTCTGTGGGGAAGCCTTTGCTAAGGCTGACCCACACACCACCTGTGTATTTTGTCTGGGGTTTGACCACCTCAATGCAGACTGCCAGATTTATAAGAATTTTCCTGCTGCCACCGTGGAAAAGAGAGTTGGTAGGCTCAGGGAAAGGGAGGCCAAAAAGTCCCTTGACCCGGATGGCCAGCCCGGTTCGGTTCCAACCGAACCAGAGGGAGTGCCCTCTGACCAGGGCGATACTTCCTCGGGCAAACGAAGAGCCAGCTCGGAGGAGCCGGTTCCAACTAAAAGGACTAGAAAGTCAGCTAGTGTGGAGCCAAAAGTTCTTTCTCCAACCGCTGAGGAAATAGCTAAAGCAATTCAAATTGTCCAGTCTCTTTACCCGGTTCCGTCCGAACCGACACCATCAGGGAAGCGTTTGGTTCGGTCGGTTCCACCGGTTCAAGATTTTGATTTTGATGATTTTTATGAACCAGAGGAAGGGGAGGAGGAGTATGAGGATAGTGAATGTGATTTGGAAGGTCTGGATGTGCCCATTGAACTGGACATCTCTCCAGACAGACCGTTGGGGGTCTCCCCCCCCAGGCTATCTGAGTCCCCTTCTCATTTTATGTTCGATAAGAAAGTTGCTGAAACTCTCCAACTCCCTGTTGAGGAAGCTGTTGATGACCAGGAAGAGTCTTATTATGTAGAAATGATGGATATTCCAGAGTCTAGGAGACTGTCCATTCCCTTGCACAAATCTTTTAGGAAACAGACAGTAAAAATTCTAAAAACTCCTCATTCTATCCTCCCTGTGGATAAAAGGATGGACAAGAGGTATGCTTTATCAGGCTCTGATACGGAGTTCCTCACTCAGCAGTGCAGCCATGTGGGGTAGTGCAGGCTGCTGCCTGTGACAAAGCAAATATTCCTCTAGCCTCTCCTCCTGAAAAGGACTCTAGGAGGTTGGATGCCATGGCAAAGAAACAGTACATGGCAGCATCTCTAGGACTCAGACAGGCAAACTATATGGCTTATGCTGCTAGGTACCAGAAATCCAGATGGGATACTGTGCTGGCCCTAGCAAAACAGGCCCCTGACCAGCTTGCCAGAGAGTTGGAACAGGTGGCTGCGGATGGTATTGAGGCATCCAAGGTGCAATTTCATGCTGCAGTAGACTCTAATGATGTGTCATCAAGGGTCATGGCTACATCTGTGGCACTTCGCAGAATGGCTTGGCTCAGATGTACTACCTTGTCACAGGATACCCAGTCTAAGGCCATGGATTTTCCTGTTGTGGACAATTCTCTGTTTGGGGAGCAGACAGAGAATTACATGAAGAAAATGGATGAATATAGGACCACCTATAGGAGTGCACAGGCCAAAGAAAGGCAAGCCACTCCTCAAAGACAGCATGTCAGGGGCAGGGGCAGGCCTTTTCATAGGCCTTTTTACCAAGCCCAGGCCTCCTCTTCTGCTTATGCCCAGAGGGGGTTCTTTAGAGGGAGAGGCAGACGGGGTACAAGTAAGCCTGCTTCTACCCCTCAGCCCAAAGCTCCTGCCAGGCAGGCTTCCTGATGGGGTGGCCAGGGCCGATTCTCCACTACCGGTAGGGGGCAGGCTGGCTTACTTTGTCCAGGACTGGAAGTCTTTAACATCAGACAAGTGGGTCCTGGAAGTAGTAAGCCAGGGACTGGTTCTCAGCTTCAAAAAATTTCCAAAGATGAGAACCAGGTCCTTTCCACCTGCAAATCCATCAGAGGGATTTGCCCTAGAAACAGAAGTTTCTACCCTCCTGGCTCTCAGAGCTGTGGAGAGGGTTCCACCCCTACACCAGGGCAAAGGCTTGTACTCCAGGTACTTCCTTACCCCAAAAAAGACAGGAGAATGGCAGCCCATCCTGGATCTCAGGTATCTAAACAAGCACCTTTTAAAACCAAAATTCAAAATGGTGACACTGGGAATTATTTTACCCTCTCTAAGGCCAGGGGACTGGCTAGCCTCTCTGGACCTTAAGGATGCCTACTTCCATGTTCTTATCAGAAGCTCCCATCAGAAGTACCTCAGATTCGAACTGCCCTCAGGCCATTACCAGTTCAAGAGCAATGCCCTTCGGCCTCACCTCGGCCCCGAGGGTATTCACAAAATGCCTGGCAGTAGCCGTTGCCCACTTAAGAAGGCAAAAGATTGCCATCTTTCCTTATCTGGACGATTGGTTCATAGTAGGTCAGTCCCCAGACCAGGTCAAGCTACACCTTCAGGTAACTCAGCAACTGCTCACATCTCTAGGTTTCCTTCTCAATCTTCCAAAGTCAGTTCTAGAGCCTGTTCAGCTTCTCACCTTCATAGGTGCAGAACTGAACACAAAAGAGGCCAGAGCCTTCCTCCCTCTGGAAAGAGCAAGGACCTTGGTCTCTCTGGCCTCCTCTTTTACCCTGCAGGTCTCTCGACCAGCAAGGCATTTTCTACAGCTCCTGGGGCACATGGCTGCTTCTACAGCAGTAGTGCAGGGAGCAAGATTTCAGATGAGGGACATCCAGTTCCATTTGAGAGCCTTTTGGTCTCAAAGGACAGACCCTCTAATCAAATTGATTCCAGTGACTCGAACCCTGATCCAGGCCCTTCAGTGGTGGCAGGACCAGAGCAATCTGAGACAGGGGGTTCCCTTCACCCCCCAGTCTCACTCCTTGACCCTTACTACAGATGCATCCCTTTTGGGGTGGGGAGCTCACATGGGCGACCTCGCTACCCAGGGGTTGTGGTCCCCATAGGAATCTCTGCTCCACATCAATTTGTTGGAACTCAGAGCAGTTTTTCTAGCACTCCAGGTTTTTTCCACATCTGTTCAGAACAAGGTTGTACAGGTCATAACAGACAATACCACTACAATGTGGTACATCAACAGGCAAGGAGGCACTCGGTCTACGGCCTTGTGCACCAAAGCAATGAAGTTGTGGTCTCTGGCTTATTCCCTGAACGCCTCCCTTACGGCAGTTCACCTCCCAGGCAAGGACAATGTCCTAGCGGATGCTCTGAGCAGGATTTCCCAGGGCCATCACGGATGGGCACTGGATCCCCTAGTACTGGAGGTAGTATTTGCCAGATGGCACACCCCGCAGATAGATCTTTTTGCAGCCCCAGACAATCACCAACTTCCCCTTTTTTGCTGCAGGCCCCCAGTGTTGGGCTCAGTCCCTCTGGATGCCTTCCTCCTCAGCTGGGAAGGGAAGTTTCTCTATGCTTTTCCCCCCTTCCCTCTTCTCTTCAAGGTGCTAGTCAAAATCAGATCTCAACCCTGCAAGTTGATCCTGATTGCCCTAGATTGGGCCAGACAGCCCTGGTACCCCTCCTCATGTCCTAACAGTCCACGTTCCCTGTGTCTTCCGGAATCACAACCTGTTAACCTGTGCCCAGGGGAGAGTTTGGTATCGAACCTCAAATCTCTCAATCTCAAGGCCTGGCTCTTGAAGAGTTAGTTTGCTGACCTACACCTCTCCAAGGTGTATTGGATATCTTGAAGCCTCTAGAAAGCCTTCCACCAGGGCTACTTATAATTCAAAATGGAAGAGATTTTCCTTATGGTGCGCTGGCAAGATATTCCCCAGAATCTGCTGACGTGCCCATGATCCTGGATTATTTGGTGCATCTGAATTCTTTGGGTTGAGACCAGCTACCTAAAAGTGCACCTGGCAGCCGTGTCTGTTTCTTATCAGCAGGTAAGCCCTCTTCTTTTTCAGCTCACCCTGTATTCTCCAAGTTTTTCAAAGGGTTGCTTCACACCAACCCTCCGTTCAGGGACCCTGCCCCTGCTTGGGATCTTAATATTTGCATTGCCCATCTTATGCAACCCCCTTTTGAGCCATTGTCTTCAGCAGAGCTTAAGTACTTGACTTGGAAAACTTTGTTTTTGGTAGCCATCACTTCTGCCAGGCACATAAGTGAGCTGCAAGCATTGTCAGTGAAGCCTGATTTTATCTCCTTTCACAGAGATAAGGTGGTCCTCAGGACTAACAAAGTTTTTGACTAAGGTGGTTTCATACTTCCACCTTAATCAATCCATGTCTCTTCCTGTGTACTTCACTGACCATTCCTCCTCTGGCGAGAGGAGATTGCACAGTTTAGATGTCAAAGAGCCCTTAGTTACTATATAGAACGTACCAAGGGTCACAGGTTTGACTCCCTCCAATTGTTCCTCATGGTGAGGTTGGTAAAGGAAAACCTGCCACTAAAAGATCCATTGCCAGGTGGATTGTCTCTGGTATCCAATTTTGTTATGAAAAACTGGGTAAGGTTCTTCCCTCAGGCCTGAGGGCTCGCTCTACCAGAGGTACAGCTGCATCTCTGGCTGCTGCCAGGGACATCCCTATCTTAGAGATATGTCAAGCAGCTACCTGGAAAACAGTTCACACTTTACTAAGCATTACTCCCTGGACATCCAGGCTAGGAGTGATGCTCGATTCACAGCTGTGCTTCAGAGCCTATTTCCTAAGTAGGTTCTGTCCCTCCTCCATGGAGGTACTGCTGTGTAATCTGCATATGTCATAATATAGCAAGACTTCATGTTGTTTGAAGAAAAAATTACTCACCTTAGTAATGTTGTTTCTTCTAATGGAGTCTTGCTATATTATGACCTCCCCCCCAGCCTGCCCCTCTCAGAACCTCTACTTTTGGGATGTGGGTGGGCAGTGCAATGTTGGCACTTCATAGATGCCCACTTTATTTTCAGCCTTTCTTAGGGTGCTTAGGTGTTTTATTTTTTCTTTCTTGAATCCCCTGACTTGAGTCTTTGTTTTGGGATCAAGAACAAAAATGTGTTTTTGTAGTTAGTAGTCAGTGGGCTAGTGTAGGTTTACGGCTTCCACACAGAACCGTAGTGAGTTTTGCTCGTAAAGATCTGACAGTTTGAGCAACAACAGACAGAGTGTTCAACCGAGCTCACGCTCAAGGTTCCATGCCTTGCATGGAAAGTTAACTCTTTCACCTCCGGAGCAGTTCTAACCTGCGGTCATACTGCATATGTCATAATATAGCAAGACTCCATTAGAAGAAACAACATTACTAAGGTGAGTGATTTTTTCATATTGTTGCTCAATGTTGGCTGGGCTATCAATAGTAAAATAGCGTTCTCTAAGTACTGGCTAGCATATGTCTGTCTGCCCTGTAATCTACCGAGGGGAATGTTCTAACATTTATTCTCTGAGTCCCTGATCAACTGTCCAAGTTCTATTGTCTATACCCATGTTGTTCTTGTCCAACTAGTTGCACTTGTGTTCTATGCACATTGGCCAGCCTTCCATCAGATCATCCCTCTGGCCCTTTCACTGTCACCCTATAGAAGGGAAATCACTTGATATTGTTGTTTAGCTCTACCTTGGAATGGAAACTCCTAAACCTACCAGGGTTGGTGACATGCCTTCCTCTCCTAGTGTTGCCCTCCTTATTGGTCTTCTCTCTGGTCTCTCCCTAATGGTTGCTGTCCCCTCTCAGCAGGGGATCACTGGGGTATGTCTGCCCTTTATGAGGTGTCCGACTCCACCTTCTCTAACGTCCTTGCCCTTGATAGGTAGCCCCCCGCCTTACCTACTGCCTTGATCTTGGATGCCTCCTGTGTCCTACATTGGTGAGGAGACATCCAGCCTGCAGGCCCTCCACCAGAGGTACCCCCTGCCGATGGTACCTCCTCTAGCTCCCCCTGGTGCTACTGGTCCTGGCTGGTGACATTGAGCCTAATCTTGGTCCTACCTATCAAGCCTCTTCACCACCTACAGAATAGGGCTCGGGCAAGGGGATAAAACTTGCTCATCTTAATATTCGCAGTCTTTTGCCCATCCTGGATGAACTCATTGCCTGGGCTGCACACTATAAGCCTGACATTCTTGGCATAACAGAGACCTGGCTTAAACCCCTAATTCCTGACTCGGCCTGTGCGCATCCTGGCTGTGAGTTTATTAGACAGGATCGGCAGGGAAATAAGCAGGGTGGTGGCATTCTAATATACTTTAAGTGTCATCTTAAAGTGTCTCCGGTGGCGCACCAGCAGACTTTCCTGTCCTCATGTGAGCTGCTGCATTCTGTGTTGTTACTCGGGAATACAAAAAAGCTGCACGTTGTATGCACATACTATCCCCCCAAGGGTGGTCTGCCTGGTCTTGCCCACCTCCTGGACACCGTTGGTCCTAATGTCGGGGACAATGAACTACTTATCCTTGGAGATGTGAACTTGAACTGGACTGGAGGCAATTCTAAGCAGTTTGAGCCTCTTCTTGTGAGTCTAGCCCTAACACAGCTTATCCTTGAGCCTACTAGATGGTCAGCTAATGGAGTCACTAGCTCCCTGTTGGACTGGGTTCTGTCAAACCGCCCTGAGAGGGTCTGCTCAGCCGGAACCCTGCCTGACTCCATCTCTAATCACACCCCTGTATTCTGTGTGTGGAAAATCCCCTCTCCAAAAATTCCCCATAAAATCATCCATGTTAGAAATTTCTCTAGGCTTGATCTGGGGACATTTCAGGAGGATCTGCGGATCACTGACTGGTCTGCGGTGCTTAGTGCCCATGACCCCTTCACGGCTGTCTCCCAGTTTCTCACTGTCTTTGGTGCCCTGCAGGACAAACATGCCCCTCTTATTAGGCAGCAGGTCAGAGGGTCCGCCACAAAATGGCTGCATGGGAGTCTCTTAGCCCTCATGCGAGCCAGAGAGAAGTGCTGGGCTCACTTCAAAAGCACTCTAGATCAATCCATCTTTCAACAATTTAGGAAGCTCAGAAATGAGTGCAAAAAAGCCATCAGGGCAGCAGAGAGTGACTACTGTAAATCTGCCCTACTTGGTTCTGCTAAGGACCCACAGAGGTTCTGGAGGAACATAAAAAACCTTGTCAGTGGCTCCTCCAATTCTGGGACATCTGATATGATCATTTGTGGCTCCACTTGTAATAATCCACTCACAATAGCAAACGCTTTTAATTCCCACTTTTCAGATTTGTCTGCGTTCACCTTCCTTTTCCCTGCTGGTGTGAATACCAGTGGCCCCTCGGCACCCCAACCGGAGGAGGCTCACCCCTTCCGTCTGTTATTTTATCTCAGGGCAGTGTCTGTCATGGAGACGCAGAGACTTCTCTCTAGTCTCCCACTGCACTCCAGTGCTGGCCTTGATATTATGGAGCCCAAGCTTGTGAAGCTAGGTGCCCTACACATCGCCCCCCCCCTCGTGGCACACATCTTTAACCTGTCCCTTGCCACTGGGGTTATTCCTGACATTTGGAAGGTGGCGAGGACTGCCCCTGTTCTGAAGCGGGGGAATCCTAAAGTTCTGGATAACTATCGGCCGATTGCCATCCTATTGGCCATTAGCAAACTCCTAGAGAAAGTCGTGGCTGAGCAGCTCACTGAGTACATTCAGGCCCATGAGTTGCTGTCCCCCGCTCAGCATGGCTTTCGAAAATGGAACAGCATATCCACGGCCCTTGTCTCTGTCTCATCTAGCATCAGGGCAGCAATGGACCAGGGTAAACTCTCTGGAACCATATTCATCAACCTATCAAAGGCCTTTGATCTTGTGGACCATGCATTACTTTGCACACTCATGCGGTCCCTTGGCCTGTCTCCCCTATGCCCTGAAGTGGCTTACAAACTACCTCCAGGGCAGAGTGCAACTTACCAAATTCAACAAGGTCCTCTCTGATCCCACTTCGGTGACCTCTGGCGTCCTCTAGGGCTCTGTCCTGGGTCCCCCTTCTCTTCTCTGTATTTAACAATCTCCCAGCCACTGTAACCAACTGTAGTGCCACCCTTTATGCGGATGATCTGGTCATTCTGGCACACTCCCGTGACATTGAGACTCTCAACCTTCAGTTGACTGAGGACTTTAAGAACACTTAGTCCTGGGTAAAGTCCCACAGACTGGTCCTCAACCTGAAAAAAGACTCAGGCCATGATATTTGGATCTTTGGCAAAGGTCAAGGCCTCCCCTGCCCCTCTGTGTGTCATTGGAGAGGATGGTGCTCCCCTCCTATCCACAACTTCCATCAAATACCTTGGAGTGACACTTGACCCCCAACTTGACATGGGGAGTCACATCCTAAATGTCTGCAGAACTGTAAACTGGGTCTTGCCTACTGGGCAAAGAAAAATGTGATATCTGCTGCTCGTCTGGCACTTGCCAGAGGTGTGCTGCTCCCTTTGCTGATCCATGGCCTACTCCAATTTGCCCGCACCTCCAAGGTTCTCCTTACCCGGTGGCACACAACCTACAGCAATATCTGTCGCTTCACCCTGGCTGCCCTTAGACTCACCCACCACTGTGAGCTATACGACAAACTTGGCTGGCTTTCCCCAGCAAATCACTTGAACTTTGGGCTGGGCTGTTTCGTGGCTAAAGTGATCAGAACTGGTACCCCTCCGGCGCTAGCTCAACTTCCCAGGCCTGCTGACCCCTCCTCCTACTCCCTCAGGAACTCTGTGTGCTCAAAGTCCCCTTAACCCGAACCCTTATGGGGGATAGGGACTTTGCTACAAGTGCTCCCAGGCTATGGAACTCCCTTCCTGCCAATATTCACTCTTCCCCCCACCCACTTGTGCCTCCGGAATTCTCTTTGGAAGCATCTGAAGCTGTCCTCAGCGTGCAAGTGTCCCAAACCCCCCTAAACTTGGTCTCCGCACTGGACTCTCACTTGGATGCATGAGATCTGTCTGATTGATTAATTCCTCAGGTACTAGCTATTTCTGTGGCCCCTGCTAAATGGTCTCTCGTACACTGTGATTACTGTACCTGCCATTGAATGGCCTAGAATATTTACTTTTGTATGCATGTTTATTACCTATTACTGCTTACAGTAGACTATCTATGTTAGCCTATTTCCCTTGTATCAATGTACTCAGCTGTACTCATTGTCATGTACTCTGCTTGTACCTGTATCTTCAGTGTACTCTCCCGGGTCGTTCCTGAAAATAGGCATATAACTTGTCTAGTGTACTTACCTGTTCAACAAAAGATAAAATAAAACTATCCTACCCTCTAAAATGGAACAAAGTCTCAATGAGATATTTAGGGGTAAAACTGGCGACCAACCTAGAAGTTATTGACCTCATAAACTGTGAACCTCTTACCTCCCAATTGGCCCTGGATATGAACAGATGGTCCCACTCCCCCTTAAACTTTTTTAATCACATAGAATCCATAAAGCAAAATGTCTTACCTCGGGTTCTGTTTTTCTTGCAAAACCTGCCTCAGCCCCCAACCAACATATATTTCACAGCCTGGGACACCAGTTGATATCTAGATATATATGGGCTGGAAAGTCTCCTCGGGTTCAGTTTTCAGTATTGCAGCTTCCAGGGGAGAAGGGGGGCTATAATTTACCATGTTTTCAAAACTATCATAGGGCTGCACACCTACAAGTACTTGTGGGATGGCTTAATCCACTGTATAAAGCCTATTGGAAACAGATAGAGACAGTTTATAATGACTTGAGTCACCTTCCTGAATTGCTCTTTGCTAATCCTCTAGCCTGCAATTTCTTAAATAAATACTCCCCCTATGCCAGGGAGCCCATGAGGATCTGGATCTGGTTGCACACCCATTATTTCACACAACAGGAAATGCTTTTTATGAGGGCTGTTCCCTCGGATAGATCCTTCCCCCCAACCTGGTAGGTGGTAGAACCCAGGCTTGGTGGACCAAGGGTTTAAAATATGTACATCAAATAGTGGGGCCCACTGGCTTACTTCCGTTTATAGCCCTGCAAAAATCTTATGATCTTTTGCCCACTGAATTCCATGGGTATATGCAGCTAAGATCATACTTGTTGTGATATGAAAACTCGCTGGCGGACATTGCTGAAAAAGTCCCTACAATAGTCCAGCTACTAATGCAGTATACCAAAGGAACCCTTCGTTCCCATGAAATTAGTGCCATCTATAATGCATTAAGTGAAAGATTCCCTGATTCTACGGAAAGTTTGAGGATAACTTGGACAGAGGAAATACAAATGGATATCTCTACTTAAGCTTGGGAGGGGACAGCTGGTCCAGCCACCAGGGTGGTCCAGACCTCATATTGGAGGGAGTATATTTGGAAACTCAGAGCCCGATATTTTAGGAACCCCCTGCTAACCTCCAGATATTCTGGGGACCCATCGGCGGCATGCTGGAGAGGGTGTGGGACTGGTCTTGTGGGACAGACCCATGTGTTGTGGTCATGCCTGCTACTGCAGGGGTTTTGGAAAGAGGTGGTAGATGAGTTACAGAAGGTTTATGACATGGGAGCCCTCGACCACCCAGTGTTTCTGTTAACATTACCCTCCCTCAGGGAACAGAGGTTGATAAAACCACTTATAAACAAACAATTTTGTTAGTGGCTGCTGCCCATAAAGCAGTTACACGCCTATGGCTAACCACAACCATTCCCACCAAACTGTCCTGGGTTAGAATTGTCTGGGAAATCTATTCCCTGGAGTGCCTCTCGGCCAGTCTTTTAGACCAGAAAAAAGTATTTGAAATCTGCTGGCGAAAGTGGGTTATCCACCATTTAGCTCATTATCCAGAGTTTGTACCTGATGCTCATTATGAAATCTAAAACTTATTTATGTGATGAGTGACACTTATGCCTGATTTCCCCACCCCCCACCCCACCCCGGGTAATCCTTGTTTCAAACAACATGAAGTCTTGCTATATTATGACATATGCAGTGAGTCCCAACCTCGAACTGCTCCGGAGGTGAAACAGTTAACTTTCCATGCCAGGCATGGAACTTTGAGCATGAGCTCGGTTGAAAACTCTATCTGTTGTTGTTCAAACTCAAACTGTCAGATTCTTTACTCCGCCTCACTGAACAGTCACTCTGGAGATTTCTCCTTCTGCTTGGTTCATTTTGTCGGTTAAAGTATTAATTTTTGGTTTTTTTTTAACCCAAATTTAAACCGCAACCGGTCGGTTCAAGCTCTGTCTGTGGTATTGTAAGTACTAGATAGGTTTTACATTTACTTCTCTGTGGAACTTGTAAGCAGTATTATCGGTTCGGTTTGAACCGATCAGGTTGTTATAAATACATTAATCTGTCTTTTAGAGTGCGGTTCGGTTCTTATCGGTTCTAAAAAACGTTTCATTATGTTTTCCACGACCCGTGACACGGTTGGGAACCGATAAGAGAGTCTTGCTTGCGGATTGCCATAAATGGGCAAGTTTTGGTTAGGCTGGCACTATGTCTGAGAAACCCAAAAAAAACGGGCCCATGGGTTTCAACACTGCAGTGTTTGTGGGGAAGCCTTTGCCAAGGCTGACCCCCACACCACCTGTGTTTATTGTCTGGGGTTTGACCACTTCAATGCAGACTGCCAGATTTGCAAAAATTTTCCTGCAGCTACCCTGGATAAGAGAGTTGGTAGGCTCAGGGAAAGGGAGGCCAAGAAGTCCGCTGACCCAGATGGCCAGCCCGGTTCAGTTGTAACCGAACCGGAGGGAGTGCCCTCTGACCAGGGCGAGACTTCCTCGGGCAAAAGGAGAGCTGACTCTGAGGAGTCGGTTCCAGCAAAAAGGACTAGAAAATCAGCAGGTTTGGAGCCAAAATTTCCCTCTCCAACCGGTGAAGAAATAGCCAAAGCGATTAAAATTGTCCAGTCACTTTCCCCGGTTTCGACCGAACCGGCACCATTAGGTAAGCATACGGTTCGGTCGGTTCCACCGGTTCAAGAATATGATTTAGAGGAATTTTATGAACCGGAGGAGGGGGAAGAGGAGTATGAGGAGAGTGAATGTGGATTTGAAAGTCTGGATGTGCCCATTGAACCGGACATCTCCCCAGACAGACCTTCAGGAGTGTCTCCCTAGGCTCTGAGTTCCCTCTCATTTTATGTTTTATAAAAAAGGCTGAACCCTCCAGCTCCCTATGGAGGAAGCTGTGGATGATCAAGAGGAGCCTGACTATGTAGAAATGATGGATATCCCAGAGTCTAGGAGACTGTCTGTTCCTTTGCATAAATCTTTTGGGAAACAGTAAAATTCTAAAACTCCTCACACTATACCTCCTGTGGATAAAAGAATGGACAAGAGGTACACATTGTCAGGCTCTAATACGGAGTTCCTTACACAACAATGCAGCCATGTTGGGGTAGTGCAGGCTGCAGCCTGTGACAAGGCAAATATTCCCTTGGCTTCACACCCCCCTGACAAGGACTCCAGGAGGATTGATGCCATGGGAAAGAAACAGTACATGGCATCATCCTTGGGACTTAGACAGGCAAATTATATGGCTTATGTTGCTAGATACCAGAAATCCAGATGGGATACTGTTATGGCTCTAGTAAAACAGGTCCCTGGCCAGCTTGTCAAGGAGCTGGAGCAGGTGGCTGCTGATGGTATTGAGGCATCTAAGGTGCAGTTCCATGCTGCAGTGGACTCTAATGATGTGTCATCAAGAGTCATGGCTACATCTGTGGCACTTCGCAGAATGGCTTGGCTCAGATGTACTAGCCTGTCACAGGATACCCAGACTAGGGCCATGGATTTTCCTGTTGTGGGTAATTCCCTGTTTGGGGAGCAGACAGAGAATTACATGAAGAAAATGGATGAGTATAGGACCACCTATAGGAGTGCACAGGCCAAGGAAAGGCAAGCCACTCCTCAAAGGCAGCCTTCCAGGGGCAGGGGCAAGCCTTTTCATAGGCTTTTTTACCAAGCCCAGGCCTCCTCTTCAGCTTACGCCCAGAGGGGGTTCTTTAGAGGGAGAGGCAGACGGGGTACAAGCAGATCTGCTTCTACCCCTCAGCCTAAAGCCCCTGCCAAGCAGGCACCCTGATGGGGTGGCCAGGGCCAATTCTCCACTACCTGTAGGGGGCAGGCTGGCTTACTTTGTCCAGGACTGGATGTCTTTAACATCAGACAAGTGGGTCCTGGCAGTAGTAAGCCAGGGACTGGTTCTCAGCTCCAAAAAATTTCCAAAGATGAGAACCAGGTCCTTTCCACCTGCAAATCCATCAGAGGCACTTGCCCTAGAGACAGAAGTTTCTACCCTCCTGGCTCTCAGAGCTGTGGAAAGGGTTCCACCCACACCAGGGCAAAGGGTTGTACCCAGGTACTTCTTACCCCAAAAAAGACAGGAGAATGGCGGCCCATCCTGGATCCCAGATACCTAAACAAGCACCTTTTAAAACCAAAATTCAAAATGGTGACTCTGGGAATTATTTTACCCTCTCTAAGGCCAGGGGACTGGCTAGTGTCCCTGGACCTCAAGGATGCCTACTTCCATGTTCTTATCAGAAGCTCCCATCGAAAGTACCTCAGATTCAACTGCCCTCAGGCCATTACCAGTTCAGAGCAATGCCCTCGGCCTCACCTCAGCCCGAGGGTATTCACAAAATGCCTGGCAGTAGCAGTTGCCCACTTAAGAAGGCAAAGATTGCCATCTTCTTACCTGGACGACTGGCTCATAGTAGGCCAGTCGCCAGACCAAGTCAAATTACATCTTCAGGTAACTCAGCAACTGCTCACATCTCTAGGTTTCCTTCTCAATCTTCCAAAGTCAGTTCTAGAGCCTGTCCAGGTTCTCACCTTCATAGGTGCAGAACTGAACACAAAAGAGGCCAGAGCCTTCCTTCCTCTGGAAAGAGCAAGGACTCTGGTCTCTCTGGCCTCCTCTTTCACCCTGCAGGTCTCTCGACCAGCAAGGCATTTTCTGCAGCTCCTGGGGCACATGGCTGCTTCTACAGCAATAGTGCAGGGAGCAAGATTTCAGATGAGGGACATCCAGTTCCATTTGAGAGCCTTTTGGTCTCAAAGAGAGACCTTCTATCCAAATTGATCCCAGTGACTGAACCCTGATCCAAGCCCTTCAGTGGTGGCAGGACCAGAGCAATCTGAGACAGGGGGTCCCCTAGCCCCTCAGTCTCACCTTAACCCTTACTACAGATGCATCCCTCTTGGGGTGGGGAGTTCACATGGGCGACCTCACTACCCAGGGATTGTGGTCCCCTCAGGAATCTCTGCTCCACATCAATCTGTTGGAACTCAGAGCAGTTTTTCTAGCACTTCAAGTTTTTTCCAAATCTGTTCAGAACAAAGTTGTTCAGGTCAGAACAGACAATACCACCACAATGTGGTACATCAACAAGCAAGGGGCCCTCGGTCTACGGCATTGTGCACCGAAGCAATGAAGTTGTAGTCTCTGGCTTACTCTCTGAACACCTTCCTTATTGCAGTTCACCTCCCAGGCAAGGACAATGTCCTGGCAGATGCTCTCAGCAGGATTTCCCAGGGTCATCACGAATGGTCACTGGATCCCCTAGTACTGGAGGTAGTATTTGCCAGATGGCGCACCCAGCAGATGGATCTTTTTGCAGCCCCAGACAATCACCAACTTCCCCTTTTTTGCTGCAGGCCCCCAGTGTTGGGCTCAGTCCCTCTGGATGCCTTCCTTCTCAGTTGGGAAGGGAAGTTTCTCTATGCTTTCCCCTTCCCTCTTCTGTTCAAGGTGCTAGTCAAAATCAGATCTCAACCCTGCAAGATGATCCTGATTGCTCCAGATTGGGCCAGACAGCCCTGGTATCCATTCCTTATGTCCTTAGCAGTCCACCTTCCCCTGTGTCTTCCCAGGAATCACAACCTGTTAACCTGTGCTCAGGGGAGAGTTTGGTACCCGAACCTCAAATCTCTCAATCTCAAGGCCTGGCTCTTGAAGAGTTAGAGTTTGCTGACCTACACCTCTCCCAAGGTGTATTGGATATCTTGAAGGCTTCTAGGAAGCCTTCCACCAGGGCTACTTATAATTCCAAATAGAAGAGATTTTCCATATGGTGCTCTGACAAGCATATCTCCCCAGAATCTGCTGACTTACCCACAGTCCTGGATTATATGGTGCATTTGAATACTCTGGGGCTGAGACCAGCTACCCTAAAAGTGCACCTGGCAGCCGTGTCTGCTTTCTTATCAGCAGGTAAACCCTCTTCTCTTTCAGCTCATCCTGTATTCTCCAAGTTTTTCAAGGGGTTGCTTCACACCAACCCCCCTTTCAGGGACCCAGCCCCTACCTGGGATCTTAATATTTGCATTGCCCATCTTATGCAACCCCCTTTTGAGCCCTTGTCTTCAGCAGAGCTTAAGTACTTGACTTGGAAAACTTTGTTTTTGGTAGCCATCACTTCTGCCAGGCGCATAACTGAATTACAAGCATTGTCAGTGGAGCCTGATTTTATCTCCTTTCATAGAGATAAGGTGGTCCTCAGGACTAACAGAGTTCTTGCCTAAGGTGGTTTCAGACTTCCACCTTAATCAATCTATGTCTCTCCCTGTGTACTTCACTGACCATTCCTCCTGTGGCGAGAGGAGACTTCACAGTTTAGATGTCAAAAGAGCCCTTAGTTACTACATAGAACGTACCAAGGGTCACAGGTTTGACTCCCTCCAACTGTTCCTCACTTATGGTGAGGTTGGTAAAGGGAAACCTGCCACTAAAAGATCCATTGCCAGGTGGATTGTCTCTTGTATCCAATTTTGCTATGAAAAACTGGGTAAGGTTCCTCCCTCAGGCCTGAGGGCTCACTCTGCCAGAGGTACAGCTGCATCTTTGGCTGCTGCCAGGGACATCCGTATCCTAGAGATATGTCAAGCAGCTACCTGGAAAACAGTTCACACTTTTACCAAGCATTACTCCCTGGACATCCAGGCTAGGAGTGATGCTCGGTTTGGCACAGCTGTGCTTCAGAGCCTATTTCCTAAGTAGGTTCTGTCCCTCCTCCATGGAGGTACTGCTGTGTAGTCTGCATATGTCATAATATAGCAAGACTTCATGTTGTTTGAAGAAAAAATTACTCACCTTAGTAATGTTGTTTCTTCTAATGGAGTCTTGCTATATTATGACCTCCTCACCTGCCTGCCCCTCTCAGAACCTTTGCTTTTGGGGTGTGTGGGCAGTGCAGTGTTGGCACTTAGTAGATGCCCACCTTTGTTTTTTTCACCCCTCCTTTTTGGGGTGATTGGGTGTTGTGTTTTCATTTTTTGGATCCCTGACTTGAGTCTTTGTTTTGGGACCAAAAAATGTGTTCATATATTTAGTAGCCAGTTGGCTAGTGTAGGTTTACAGCTTCCACATAGAACCTTAGTGAGTTTTGCTCGTAAAGATCTGACAGTTTGAGTTTGAAGAACAACAGACAGAGTTTTCAACCAAGCCCTTGCTCAAAGTTCCATGCCTGGCATGGAAAGTTAACTTTCACCTCCGGAGCAGTTCGAAGGTTGGGACTCATTGCATATGTCATAATATAGCAAGACTCCATTAGAAGAAACAACATTACTAAGGTGAGTAATTTTTTCATTTTTACCCTCTCTTTTTTTTTTTTTTTAATTTATTGTGTACATTTACCTGTCTATAATCATGATGCATTGCTTAGAATTGCACGTGTCCATATATAACTTATGTACTAAGCCCTTGTTGAGTCAGGCTTTGGCCTATCTTTATTGGATGTACATGTACTGTCTGAATTGAAGTATGTTGTCGTGTCTGTATGAATAAAGAATAAATAAAAAAAAAAAACTATGTATACTACTTTAGGGCAGACTAGGTGGGCCATGAGGTCCTTTTCTGCCAACAGCTTCTATGTTTCTATGAAATTAACCATTCATATGATTAAATATTTAATTAAAAACAAAATGAGTAACATAGCTTTTGCAGTCTTGGAACAGATATGTTGTTCATTAGGTTGTTTTTTGTAGTTCAGATTTTTTTTAAAACCTCCATATTTAATAAATTTGGGTATAATGAGTATTTTGATAAGGAGTTGTCTTTCAAGTGGATGACAATCAGCAAAGTGAGTTAGTAACAGCTTTCTAGTTGGCTCTGTAAATGCCTTAGTTGGCATACTTTTTATGTTTTCAAAGTTGGCTAGACAATAATTACAACTTTGAAGAGTTGTATGCATTGCATAATTACAGTCATTAAGCTATAATATGGGTTCTCCATTAGGCTGTGTAAAATTGTTGCTTTTAGGATTCGATAGTGCTTATTTAATGTTACTGACACATTTTTAAAGTACAGAGGCCCATTAAATTTGACATACATGCCCAAGGATTGTAGACTAAAGCTTGAGTATAGATGTCAGTGGCTGGCGTTCTTCTCTCAGGCTTAAATCTGCACATCCTGTTAAATACCATGATGATTCTGTGCAGAGTTGTAAAGTTGTTTGTTTGGTGCAGTTCACTTGCATCTTCAAGAGCTGGTAGGAGTGATTGATTTCCTATGTAGCAGCTTCCTTGTGTTGAGATTCAGGCAGCTGCTGTGGTGGAAAAGCTGAATCAAGTTTTAGGTTAGAGATCTGAGCCATTCTGGTGATAGGTTTGCTGTACGACAGCTTAGGGTCTAGCCAGAGCCCAAACTATTTGAAGGCTTTAGTACTGTCTAGGGTCGGCCCATTCTGATGTCAGAAGTGCATTCAAGGAAAATGCCGGAAAACCTAGAAAGTGCAACACCTGCTGCAGAAAACACCCAAGTAGGGCATATGGTAGAAAATGATTTTTTTTTTTTTTTTAATTTCCTGCTACATTTCTAGTTTTACTGTTAACTGCATCGTCTGTAATGTCTGCTGAGCTCTCCGTGGCCATCTCTTGTACCCCAGGCAGCTTCTGGCTTGCAGGTTATGCTAATGAGGGCTACCAACTAATGGCAAAGTTGTGGTAACCCTCATTAGCATAACCCATGCACCTGAAGCTGACTGGGGTGCGCGAGATGGCTGCCGGCAGCTTGACAGGCATTACAGACGGCACAGTTCTTTAAAAGTAAAAGCAAATGCAGAAATGAAGCAGGTAATAAAAATAATCTAATTTATTGCTATAAGCCCTAATCGGGTGTTTCTGCAGCACCTGCTGCAGTCTCTAGGTTTTTCTTTAAGTGCATACATCTTTCTGGAGAATCTCATGATCGTACTTTGAGGAAGGAAGGCTCTTGCAGTAAGCCACACTGATAGGATTAAGCAGTCGGGCACCAGGACCACATGGAAAACTTCTAGCTAGCAGTCTACCACGGGGGACCACCCATCACCGACATCAGTCAGTTGATGTCAGCCTAACCTATAAAGGGGGGTGGTCCCCCACACCTACCTCAGTTCTTTTTCCACCATTGACCCACGCATGTCAGACCTTAGCGGATGCCGCAGGTACGGTCGCCCGCCATTGTCTGCGCTTGCTGCACTTTTTTATTTTTCATTCTAAGTTTGAAACATTGATTTTTCTGTGTTTTTCTTGACGAGTTTGTCTTTTCCACCAGCCTCATCTTCCAAGTGCTCCTCAAAGTGTGACTGTGGCAAACAGATCCCTGAAAAGGACGGCCACTCTGCGTGTCTCATCTGCCTAGGCCCCAACCATGACACCAAAGCCTGCCAGTTTTGCCAAAAATGCAACCAGGCCACTCGCAGATGTCATCTAAAAACTCTGGAGACCCACCTTTTGAAGTAGTAGTTGGTTGCGACGGAGGAGAAGCTGCAGGCCAGGAGCTCTTAGGCCTCGCCGGCACAGTCCACCAGAACTTCCTCATCTTCTCACAAAGAGAAATCCAAGAAACACAAGCACCGGGAAAAATGCTGGGACTGGGCCTGGTCAACTTCCTGTTCATGGTCGCCCCATAAACTGTTGACCATGACGCGGTTGTCCTCCCGTGGGGGGGGGGTCATCCCTGCCAACTCTCTCTTCCTCCGGACTCCCGGTGGCTCTGCTGCCCACCCTTATTGCTGTCTTGGGTGGTGTCTCTTCAGGGTAGGGGACTTAATCTCCTGCTTCCCAGCCTCTGACACTGAGACCCATATCTTCCACGGGCTCTCAGCCAGGTGGCTTGGCTGGTGTTGGTTCCTTGGGCGTCGGTTCCATAACAGTCACCCACCCCCCCGCCATGGCACTGCATTCATTGGTTTCAACTACTGGGACCGACGTCAGTCCTTCTAGGCAATGCCCACAGCAAGCTACATGCCGTCTTCTCCTCTCCGACATCGCCTCTGCCTTTGCCTCAGGGGTCTCCATCCCTTCAAAGGGCCTGCTTCTCTGGCTAGGCCGGTGCTGGTTGATCCTTTCCTCGGACACTTCAGGCTGATGCCTTCTGGGTTGCTGCAGCCCCAGCCTGTGGGCCTAACCTCGTCGTCGCCCCTGCCACAGCCTATGCTGCAGCTGATGCCTGTTGGGCTGGATGCCGGATCCTCAGCCGGCGCTGGGCAGCCCTATGCCTGGGCACTGTACACTGGCTCCTCCACCATCGTACCCTTACCTGGCGATCTCTTATCCTTTTCCACCAGTGTACAGTGTACTGCCCCCGTTGGATTATAACACCCTCTTGTCAGCGTGGTGATCCTTCATCCAGAGGCAGACCCCCACCCCTCAAGGGTTTCCTCCACATCTCCCCTATGTCCTCCCCGGGACCCCCAGACCGGACTGGGCCAAGTGACTCCCACACATTGGGGGTCCTCCAGGGCTCGACCTGACTTGGGCCCAGGCTCTCGCAGGGACGAGTGCTGGAATCAGGCGTTGGTCCAGATAGTGAGTCTACTGAAGATGAATCTGATTTTTCAGGGTCTTTCTCCTTACCTGGGGAGTCCTCAGATGGGGATAACTGTACCAAGGAGGTACCCAAGTCCCCTTCCGTTGATCCTTCCTTTATGGATGTCATGCACCACATCCAGTCCATTATGGGCTGGGAGACAGCTGAGCAGGACCTGGAGAAATGCTGCCTGACCATTTATCTCTGGCAGTGGGATGCACTCCCTGTGGTGGTGTCCCCTTTGATTGACTCTTATGAGGATGTCATTAGTGCAGCATGGAATCGCCCTTCTACCTCTCCTCCTCAGCCTAAGAAGGCGGACCACCTTTACCATGCCCTTGCTAGCAGACCCTTTTTAGGGGGCCACTCTAAGGCATATTCTGTGGTGATTAATGTGGTGCATGACCGTACTAAGAAGCCCAAGCACCTTAATACCCTTTCCCCCAGACCGGGAGTTCAGGCAGGTAGATCACCTTGGCAAACGTGTGTTTGCCTCTACTACCCTGGCCATCTGGGCCCGGAATTATCTGGCTCACATGGTTCAGTATCAAAATGTTCTTTGGGATGAAGCAAGGGGCCTGATGCAGACCTTGACAGAGGACTCCACCAAGTTGCAGCTCGCCCAACTCATGAAATCTGACTGGAACTTGGCAGTCATGTCCTCTGGGCTGCTTATGATGCAGTGGATGCCTCCGGGCGTGGGGCAGCTGCTGGGGTCTGTCTCCAGTGCCATTCTTGTCTCCAGGTATCCAGCTTTGCCTCGGACATACATGGCTGCATTTTGGACGCCCTGTTCCGGGGTTCGGTCCTTTTTGGAGGGGATGTCCAGGATATTATTTTCACTCTACAGGAGTCAGTCCAGGCTCCCAAATCAGTCTATTCACCCTGTCACACTCTGCCTAGAGCAGGCCAATGCCAGTCCTTTCGCAGGTCCTCCCTTAAGCAATTTTGGAACCAGCCTGCCAAGGCTTAGCACAGGTGTAAGGTCGCAGTGGCCCCTGCTGCTGCTGCCCCAGAGCCCCCAGGGACCCCAGAGCTCCCCTGCCTGCGCCCGCCCCCACCTCCTGACTCCTTAGCCAATCCCCCCCCAACCTTTCTGGCCAAGAACCCAAGGGAGGTGGTCGGGAGTCTGTTCTCCCTCCACCTAGAAGGGTGGAGGGGGGGTGACCATGGACAACTGAGTACTTCAGATCATAGAGCATGGTCACACTCTGGAGTTTCTAGAGTGGCCTCCAGAAAATGCCCCAAGTGAACTCCTCTTACCCCCCTGCCCACCTGTCCCACGTCTGGGAGGAAATTGAGGCACTCCTCTAAAAAAGAGCCCTAGAGTCCGTCCCTCTGGCTCACTGGGGAAGGGAGTTTGACTCCCACTTCTTCCTCATCCCCAAAAAGACAGAGAATCTGCAGCCCATCCTGGACCTGAGCCATCTGAAACTGTACATTGAGTACAAGCGCTTCTTGATGGTCAGTCTCCAGGGGCTGTTACCCCTTTTGCACCAGGTGGACAGGCTTTGCTTACTGGACATGCAGGATGCTTATCTGCATGTCCAGGTCTTTCCTGCCCATCGTTACTTCCTCCACTTCCACTTTCAGGGATCCCACTTTCAGTTCTGGGCCCTCCCTTTTGGCCTTTCTTCGGGCCCCCCTGGTCTTTACCTCATGCCTGGCAGTAGTGGTTGTTGCTCTGAGACGGCAGGACTTGTATGTGTACCCATACCTGGATGATTGTCTGCTAGCAGCCCCCTTCTGGGACTGCCTAATTCAGACTCTGGAAAACATTTTCTGTCTTTTTCAGGCCTTAGGGATCACTGTCAATCTGCCATAGTCCTGCCTCTTCCCTTGCCAGCATCTTCAGTATATAGGCGTTGCCCTGGACACCAGTTGGGGCAAGGCCTTTTTGCCCAAAGACAGAGAGGAGCAACTGATGGAGCAGGCCCGTCTGGTTTCCTCCAGTTGTCGGGTCCCTGCCACGATTTTCTGTGCCTTATGGCGGCAGCCATTGCCATGGTTCCCTGGCCCGCTTGCATATGCGGGTTCCTCAGTGGACCTTGAGGGTCCAGTGGGACCAACACACGTACGACCTGGACCAGTTGAGCCAGTCAGCCTCCTTCCGGGGGCCTTTCAGCTTTCGATCCTCCAGTTAGAGTCTAATGACGGATGCATCCGGCCTGGGATGGGGTGCTCATCTGGCCAGTCTCCAGACCCAGGGTACCTGGATGGAAATGGAACAGGGTCTCCATATCAACATCCTAGAGATGTGAGTGGTTCTTCAGGCCCTGCAGGCCTTCCAGACTCGTCTCCTCCCTGGGGTGGTGCAGACAGACGTGTGTGGTTTATTACATCAGCAGGCAGGGTGGACCCATTCTTACCCCCATGTTAGGAGGCAATGATAATCTGGTATTGAGCCATTGAGCATGGTCTGGAGCTCGGGGCTGTACATGTTCCAGGCATCCAAAACGTCTTGGCCGACAGTCTCAGCCGATCCAGGTCATGGGCTTATGAGTGGGAGCTGCTAACCTCAGTGATTGAAGATCTTTTCAACAGGTGGGTCGCGCAGAGCTGGACCTGTTTGAATCCCCACTCAATGCAAAACTTTTCTGCTCTCTCAATCCCAGGCCTAGAGTTTTCTGGCGAGACACATTGTCCCTCTCCTGGAAGGGGAGGTTTCTGTATGCCTTTCTTCTCTTCCTGCTCCTACAGAGGGTTCTGCTCAAGGTACAGGTGGAAGGGGTGGAGATGATTTTCTTAACTCCCTTCTGGCCGCAGCAGATTTGGTTCCCCTTGCTGCAGCAGCTGGCGGTGGAGCCCCCAGTGCCTCTGCCCCTGTGCACTGGCTTGCTGTCCCAGGACCGGGGCACCCTGGACTTCAAGTCCCTGCATCTCCATTTGCTCAATTTGGGGTATCCACTAGGGTTGCAGACATCCTGGTGGCGGCTAGTAAGCCCTCCACCAGAGTCACTTACCCTGTGAAATGGAAGCGTTTCACCCTTTGGGCTGCTGCTCGCCAATTGGACCCTTACACCTTCCTGGTGAATAAGGTGTTGGAGTACCTTCTTTCCCTTTCGGACTCCGGCTTGGGGTACTCCTCCCTCAAGATGCATCTTTCCGTCATCTCTGCATACCATGCACTTATTTAGGGCAAAGCTGTCGCTCAGCTCGACGTATCCCGCACATTCCTGCAAGGCATTTTGCATCTGAAGCCTTCCATTCGGGACCTGTTCCCTCCATGGGACCTCAACTTTATGTTGGAGAAACTCACTTTACCTTTACCTCCCTTTGAACCATCCGCGAGTTGCAAGCTGCACTTTCTGTTGTGGAAAACGCTCTTTTTAGTTGCTGTTTCTTCTGCTCGAAGGATTTCTGAGCTCCAGGCTCATATGTGTAAGGAGCCTTATTTGTTTTTTTCACAAAGATAGGGTGTCTTTGTATACTAATCCTTAGTTTTTACCTAAGGTGGTGTCGGAGTTTACTGTGAATCAGTCCATCCACCTTTCAGTTTATTTTCCTGAGTATTCTAACCCAGGGGAGGCCTTGCTCCATACTTTGGGTGTACATAGGATTTTGTAGTACTACATGATAAGCACAATGCCTTTCAGGAAATCTGAACAGTTGTTTGTTTCGTTCGCCCCCCAAGAGAGAGGGCACTGCTGTTTCCAAACAGTATTTGTCTAAGTCGTGGGGGTGCATGCACTTATTTATGTAGTTTTTGTTAGCCAGCTAAATGTGCTAGACATGAAATGCTTTTTTTTTTTTTTCCAGGCATACCCGGCCAGGAAAATACAAGTCAGAAAATAGTATGTAACAATGCAGCTCAATTTAAGGACAGAATTAATGAACTGCTTGATGTCCAAGTGGGGAACACCTCTCTCTCTCCCATGATGGCGACCCGAGTTCGAAAAATGGATTTTATTTATTTATTTATTTATCTATTTACTTACTTACAGGTTTAACCAGGAAGGCATACTGAGCAGGGTTGCTCGATTCCATATGCAACCTGGGGGACAAGTCCCAAGAAATAGTACATCACAGGGCACAGTAATTATACATCACAGCGAGGGGGCCACCTGCCATATCAGACAATCGGCAGGTAGAAAAAAAGGAAAACCGAGGAGGGGGAATACAAATGGATAAAATTACACAGAATACCATCTGAGAACACAAAATACATGCACATAGTGGGAACTAGCTAAAAGCATGACTTGGGAGCAGTCTGGGAAGGGGGCTGGCGAGGAGTTGCCACTTAGCAGTGCTACCAGCTGGGGAGGGTTGGTGCCAGCTTCCTCAACTGCAGATGATGCCGCTGCATGCAAGATCTGCCAGGGCACTGCCTGGCACCATCTGGGAAAACCAAGAAATACCCTTTGACCAGCGCAAACTATCAATATGACAATTGTTGTTTTTTTTAAGGCCTTGCCCCTTGTGGATTCCCTCTGGGCAAGACAGTGAGGGGAGTGACGATTGGGACTTGGGGAGCACCGAAAGACCTGAAGGGAGGGGTTCAATTGGCTTCTTGGGGCAAAAAAGTTTGATGAAAGAAAAAAATACTGTATTAGATATGGTACAGCATTGACCCAAGTAGCACAGAAGTGCTGAAACAGTGCATGATAATACAGCAACACAGAAAAATAAGTAGAGAGCAAAATAATACAGGGTAACTGGGCATGAATTAACTACGCGAATACAGACAACAGTTAATTAAGCAGAGTTGCATACAATTAGAGGAAATAAAGCATCTCCAGGCAGTGCTTTGGAATGGGGGATTGCTACTGGACACCCGGGAGAACATGTGAAGGAAGAGGGCAGGGAGTGCCACTGTTTAGTGCAGGGTGGGTGAGGAGGACACTGGACCCCAGGAGAGAGCTTGCCATGGTGCCTTGAGTAGTTAACAGGTGCCTTTAGAAATGAGGAAGTGCTGTATAAAGTGCTTGCACTATCGGGACAAAGTAAGGTGCATCTGTTATTAAATATCCTTCTAAAAGGAGAATTTATTGTAAACGCAAAAACAAAAAACATTTAGGCAGCAGTTAGAGTTGCAGAACGAGAGTGCAAAAGAAGTGAAAGTGCAATAAAATGTCTTCTGTCTTGACAATTGTGTGGTGTTCCTAGGGTTGGAATGATTGCTCGAAGTGGCATCAGTGTTCCCCTAATTTTGACATGCTCTTTTAAAGCATAATATAGGGCATGCTAAACAGGCAGACATACACAACCAGCCTGTGCTGCCACAGAAGGGTTCTGATTACGACTTCCGGTTCTGGTATGAACCTGTGAGCATCTCGGGGACGAACCCTCCTGCAGTATCGGGCAACATCTTTAAAAAAACACACAAAAAAAAAAACTAATCTCCACTCGAAAAATCATATCCCCAGTTTACAACATTGTCAATCGCTGGGTCATCTATAAATATGTACCTTTCATGGCCAAACAGCAAAGAAATCGGTTCCAGCTTCTCTCCAAGATGGACGACCACGAGGATCGCGGTACATTGGAACCGGAACAGGCCGCCAGACAAACTAAAGATTTGGGCCCTGGAAAATCCACACCATCGATGAAATCTGGCAAAAGGAAGGGTCAGGAAGTCCAGATAGGCGACAGCATCCTACAGGCTATATCCAAATTTCGCGATGAAATGCGCAAATCTATCAGTGCTTTAAAAACCAATTTGGGAGCCCTTCAGTCACACCTGGAGGAAGCTGATCAACAGATCAGCACAAATTATACAAAAATTTAATCTATAGAGAGCTGTATTCGTAGTACGCCCTTAAAACAGATCTACGTAGCTGCCAGACAGGAAGATGCAGAGAACAGAAGCCGATGGAAAAATATTCGCATCTATGGCCTGTCGGAGGGGGAGGAGGGGGCTGATCCGATCACTTATACAGATTATCTGTTCTGACTGATTCTAAATTTAGAGCCTGAATTCCCTATCAATATTGAAAGGGCTCATCGCACCCTGAGTCCCAAACCCTCCCAGGCAGACGCCAGACCAAGATCATTTGTGGTCAAATTCCAAAGCTACCAAACCAAGGAGCAGCTTTTGAAGAAAGCATAGCAACCGGGGCGCATGATGCTAGGGCCACATGCTTAATCCTAGATAACGATTATGCCCCTTATACCCAAAGAACGAGAAGGGACTATGCCCTGCTTTTTCCTTTGCTCAGGGCACAGAAAATAAAATTCTGTATGCCCTACCCATCCAGATTGGTAGTTCTCCTTTCTTCGGGCGCTGTTACATACTCCACGGCCAAGAAGCGGCCACAGATCTGACTTCCAGAGGAATTAAGGACAAACCTGCTTTACCAACCAGACCAAAAGCAACTTCGAGAACACAGAGAACCCGAAGAACATCTTCGTAATGCCCTGTTGACTGACCTGCTGGAGAGACTACACCAATACCGAAACCCCACCCTGGTCACCTGAAAGATTATGGTAGAATTATTCTGGGTATTACTTTTCTTCCTTCCCACCTGGGTCCCCTTAATTACCCTCTTGCTGAGACCTGCTCGGTTCGGGGGGGAGGGGTTCAGATAATCCAGCCGTGAAGCTCCCAATATTGATGGTCTTCCCAATCAGTTACCCCTAATGGCTTTCAAATACCGGGTTTTATGGCTGCATTTTGGGAATGGTAACCACTTGATGCTGGGGATTTTTCTAGGCTGAGTGGTTATGAAAAATATACAAAGCGCTACAATGGTAGGGGAGCGGACTGGCCTGATGGACTCTCCTAATTTTGAACTTATTCCTCCCTTGAGACGATGTCCCTTCCAGGCCAGTGCTAGTACGAGGGGTTGCTGGGACACGGGGCAGGGGCGGGGGACCTGGAGGGTTGGGGGCGTCTGCTCAGTGACGACCTTATCGCTGGGGACTGGTGAGGAATTCGGGCCAAACCGAATAAATAACATTCCTATTATGGATCTCCAGTACTTAAATGGGAAATTGTAGATAACAGTAGGCCTGCGATTTGAAATACCTCAATTATTGCAGACTGCATTAATTGTTGATCTTTATTTCTTAAATGGACAATACAGTCAGCACCTTTAAATGGAATACTTGAACAATCCATGGCCATTATTTGAGGATAAATTTTCCCATCCCACATGATGATTCTTTTTTAGTTTGGTCCTACTGCTCCCTAGGAGTGGTAGTAAAGTGGGAAACCGAAGAAATACAGTGTAATCTCCGGAAAGTAGTCCCAGGACGGGCTAAGGATACCCTCCTTATATATTAATACCCCTGGGGATTAGATATGGGAATCTATATATCCCAGCTTGGTTGTCAAGCGGATGGGTTTGTTTAGATCTCTCTTTTGAGAATTTTTTTTTTTCTCTTGTACTAGGCCCTGGAGTTGACCGGGAGAATATAATATATTAATATCTGCGGGAGGGTTGGCCAGGGAGGTCATTATATCCCAGGCTAATGCCGGACCACACTAGTGGGGGGGCTCCCCCTTGGGAATCCTCACCTTTTGGGTAATCTTGGGGTTCCTCGGGTGGCATAACAACCACGGGGGGGGGGGGACGAGAAGGACCCAAACCTCATTGTGTTCCCTTTTAGGGATCTACCTGAAGCTTTGAGTAGGTGCCCACAGATAGGTACCTCACAGATGAAAGTCACCTTGTTTATAGTTCAAATATTTAAATGTTTATTATTCATTAAGCCTCTGATTTTCCTTAAGGAGTTGTCAATAAGCTTAATATCAAGCCCCAAAATTAAAGTGGCCATATTGTATATAGTTAATAGGTTAAAGAGTTATGGGTTTCAACTTAATTGGGGGGATCTGAATATGCCAGATGTTAACTGGAGTACAGTTGCAGCAGCCACTTCTAAGAGTGAGGTTATTCTAGATGCCCTACAGGGGGCATGCCTTAGACAACTAGTATTGGAACCCACTCGAGAGGAAGCAATCTTAGACCTGGTCCTCTCAAATGGAGATGGAAAGAGGATCACAGATGTAGAAGTGGGTAGCCATCTGGGAACTAACGACCATCTAACAGTATGGTTCACAATAAACACAGCAATAGAGTCAAGCCATACAAAGGCAAAAGTACTGGACTTCAGGAGGGCTGACTTTGCCAAAATGGGTGAGTGCCTAAGGAATGCACTAGCAAATGGGTAAGAAGGAGGGGTGGAAGAACAATGGGGAATAATAAAAACTGCCATCACAGAGGTAACAAGCCTTTGTGTGAAGCAAATAAACAAAACGATGTAAGAAACCACTATGGTTCTCAAAGGAGGTGGCAGTGAAGGTTCAAGAGAAAAAGAAAGCATTCAGAAAGTACAAGGAATCGCAGAAGGAGCAGGACACAGAATTGTATCAGTTAAAGCAAAAGGAAGCTGGGAAGGCAGTCAGAACAGCAAAGGCCCGAACTGAGGAAAAGATAGCCAACTCAGTTAAGAAGGGGGATAAAATCTTTTTTAGGTACATCAGGGAGTGAAGGAAGACTAAGGGAGGGATAGTGAGGCTTAATAAAGGGAAGGGGGGTGGGCAGAGGGTGACTGTGAAAAGGCAGAGATACTAAACAAATATTTTTGCTCAGTATTTACAAACAAAGAGGGGGAGGTACCTAAAACAAACAGAAACAGTCTGGATACAGAAGTTGATACCAGCCCATTTACAGAAGAAAGGGTTCTGAAAGAACTCTTAAAACTGAAGGTGGACAAAACAATAGGGCCTGATGAGATTCATCCCAGAATTCTAAAAGAATTAAGGGTAGAACTAGTGACACCACTGACTACCCTCTTTAACAAATCATGGGAGGATGGGGTGGTACCTGAGGACTGGAGGAGGGCAGATGTGATTCCTCTTCACAAAAGTGGGAGCAGGACAGAAGCAGGAAACTACAGACCTGTTAGTTTAGCCTCAGTGATAGGTAAAATTATGTAATCACTTCTGAAGGAAAGAATTGTCAAGTACCTAGAGGCCAGAGGGGCACAGGACCCAAGGCAGCATTGATTCACAGCAGGAAGGTCATGCCAGACGAATCTAATAGATTTCTTTGACTGGATGACCAAAGTAGTAGATCAGGGAGGGGCTGTGGACATGGCCTACCTAGACTTTAGCAAGGCATTTGACTCAGTCCCACAAAAAGATTAATATACAAGTTAGCCAGCCTGGGAGTGGGTCCCAAGATGATAGCCTGGGTAAAGAATTGGCTGGAGAATAGGACACAGAGGGTAATAGTAAATGGAGTCCACTCTGAAGAAAGGGGGTTACTAGTGGGGTACCGCAGGGTTCAATATTAGGACCGGTCCTCTTCAATGTCTTTATAAGCGACATTGCAGAGGGACTGGAAGGAAAAGTATGTCTCTTTGCAGATGACACAAAGATCTGCAACAGAGTTGATGCACAAGGTGGGGTGGAAAGGATGAGAAGGGACTTGGCAAGGTTAGAGGAATGGTCAAATGTATGGCAGCTTAGATTTAATGCTAAGAAGTGCAAGGTAATGCACCTGGGAAACAGAAACCCAGGGGAAGAGTACACAGTGGGGGGTGAGATACTAACAACAACAAAAACGGAAAGGGACCTGGGGGTAGTCATATCAAATGACTTAAAGGTGGGCAAGCAATGTGAGAGGGCAGTAAGGTGGGCTGGGGGATACTGGGGTGCATAGGGAGAGGCATCATCAGTAGGAAACAGGAAGTTGTTATCCCTCTGTACAGACAGCTGGTGAGACCCCATCTGCAGTACTGTGTGCAGTTCTGGAGACCCAGTCTCCTCAAGGACATAGACAAGATGGAAGCTGTCCAGAGGAGGGCAACCAAAATGGTACAGGGTCTGCACCGGAAGACATATGAAGGGAGACTAAAGGAGCTTAATATGTATAGCCTCGAGGAAAGGAGGAGAGGGGGACATGATAGAAACTTTCAAGTACTTCAAGGGAATCAACAAAGTCCAAGAGGGTAGCATCTTTCAAAAAAAGAGATGTGCAAGAACAAGGGGGCGCAATTTGAAGATGGGGGGAGGGGGGGCGGCGGCTCAGAGATAATGTAAGGAAGTATTTTTTCACAGAGAGGGTTGGGTTGTGGATGCATGGAATGGCCTTCCGGAGGAGGTTGTGAAGTCAAAAACAGTGGTTGAATTCAAGCATGCATAGGACAGCCATAAGGCAATTCCAGGGGTTGGGGGTAGAAAGAAGTAGGCTGCTGGTTAACTAGGATCTGCAGCTTATCCATTAGGTAGGGAAATGGGCAGACTGGGTGGGCCAAGCGGTCCTTATCTGCCGTCAAATTCTAGGAGGGAATTTGGGATACTGTTGTTTTGGGAAGGGCATGGTTAAAAAAGCACACATGTACAAGTATTTTACACATGGAATTTTTATTGGTACTGGAACAGGTCGAAGATACACAGATGGCTCCACTTCAGACTGTTGAGGTCCTCCGGGAGGGAGCGGTCCACTTAGCTGTCAGGGCTATCCTCCTAGGAGACAAACAAAACGACCAAAAATACTTAGAGTTATGGCTATTTTACCAGTAAAAATCTTTTCCCGGAACACAAATTGCCTGCATAACCCAACAAAGCGTTCACGCTTTATGCAACATATTAAAAAACAAAATGCTGACCTTTTTATGATTCAAGAAACGCATCTTTCAGACGAAGAATATAAAAAAACTGAGTTGGGGAGGGAGATGTAAAGTCTATGCTTCCTCTCACCCTGGAGGTCGCCATGGAAGGGGGCGGCCATCCTGGTCTCTGCTTCCACACCATTGGCGGTCACTCAGTCCCATATGGACAATAAAGGCCGATTTGACATCTTGCAGGGAAGATTATACTCCCAGGAGGTAACTTTGGTGAGTGCTTACTTATTGCCTCTGTCAAAACCCTCAGTAATGTAAAATTTAATGGCATGGGTGATGGACCTCCTTACGGGGACAGCTTATATTAGGAGGAGATTTAAACATCACTATGTCTGCTTATTTAGACAGTTCCAACCCTCACCACAGGTGTCAATGAGGCACAACCAAGTATTTAAAAAACACAATGGAATACTTGGGCATAGTGGATGTTTAGCGCCGATTGTTCCCTACTGACCTGGGTTTTACCTTCTTCTCAAACAGGCATCACACCTACTCCAGACTAGACTATTTTTGGTAACCTGTGAACACCTAGGCCAAGTGCAGGACATTACAATATGCCCTATGGTCCTCTTTGACCATCATCCACTTATTCTCAAACTGGATTTGAGTCGGAAGAAAAAACAAACGTTACGGCGATTTAATTCAGTTTGGCTAAAAGACAAGCAATATGTACAACATATTAAAAAACAAATTCCCCCCTCATTCTATATGAAAACACCTCTCCAGATATTTCACAGGCCTTGGTTTGGGATGCCTTAATGGCCACCCTCAGAGGGGAGACCATTGAATATGCTTCTAGAAGACGGCTGGAGTTAGACTCCAAATATAATACCCTTTTGGAAAATGTAAGCACATAATTATTGTATACAGAAGGGCATCGAGAGGTCCAACAAAAAATTAGAGACACAAAAGCTGAAATACAGAAGTTAATGGACATTAAAATCCAGCAGTCCCTCCTTTATTTAAAACAGGCCAGATATGAGGGAGGTCCCCGGGGGTGCATGTAGACTCGCCCAACGTCTCCGCGGACAGAAGGGCTCCACAGTCGTCCTAAAGTTAAGACCCCATCTCCGGGAAGATTTCACATGAGATGGACATTGTCAATTCCTTTGTCACCTTTTGTCAGCACTTGTATCAGCAAGATGATCAGTCCACCCCTGAGGAGAGAGAATCCTTTTTGAGAGATCTCCCACTTCCCTGTCTCACTACAATTCAAAGGGACCTACTAGAATCTCCTATCTCATCTAATGAAATTTCTCAATGTCTGCAATCTTTCTTCCTACCATTGCCCAGGATCTGATAGATTTCCATCCGAATGGTACAAGTTGTTAAAGGTTGAAATCTTATCTAAGTTGTTTTCAACCTTTAGAGAGGTGGCAGAGGGTCCCCCCCCGCTTCCTAGGCATACGCCACACTAGCTACCTTATTGAAACCAAATAAAGACCCCACTAACCCGTCTTCTTATCGACCAATCTCGATCCTTAACATTGACTACAAACTTTTTATGGCCATTTGGGCATCTCGATTAGAGAAGATTTTACCTTGCCTAATTCACCATGACCAATCTGGCTTCATTAAAAACAGACGCACTACAGACCATATACACCGAACATTGATACTAACGGAATACATCCATGACTGCCAGATTCCCACGACGGTTATCAGTTTGGACACAGAGAAGGCCTTCGACAGGGTGTCCTGGCAATTTTTGTGGGACACCCTGTCGAGGCTCCACTTCCCGGAATCCCTCCTAAAGTGGTTGGGGAACCTTTACACTGCTCCCAAGGCATATGTGAGAGTCAACGGAGGAATATATCCCTCCCTTTACTCTATCTTGGGGCACTCATCAGGGTTGCCCACTCGCCCCTCTATTGTTTGCTCTCTACATGGAGCCATTGGGGATGGATCTCAGGATTTCTCCTGAGGGTGGAGGGCATTCCACTGGGACGACAACAATATAAAGTCAGTATGTTTGGACAACGTCCTACTAACCCTTCTTTCACCAGACACATCCATTCCTGCGGTTTGGCAAATTGTCCAGAAATATGAAGCTCTAGCAGGCTTTAAGTTAAATATCTTAGTCAGAAGCCCTCTTTTTCAGTTAGTCCCCAACAAATAACCTTTGTGCTCTCCTCGCTCTGAGGTGGAGAGCCACGAATATAAAATATTTAGGAATATTTATTCCATTAAACCAGGGGGTAACGGAACTGATCAACTATGAGCCACTTACTATTACAGTGCAAAAAGATTTGGAGAAATGGTCATCTCTACCATTGTCATTTTTCCAGCGGATTGAAACCATTTGCATGAATGTCCTTCCTCGACTGTTATACATTTTTCAGACCATCCCTTACTTCCCTTCATCTTTTTACTTTAAATCCTGGGACAAACTACTTTCAGAATTTATATGGGGCAAACAGCACCCAAGAGTCCACGTCTCCATCCTCCAACTGTCCATGGCTCAAGGGGGAGTAAATCTCCCTAATCTTAGACTTTACACTCAAGCAGCTCTTCTTTGTACCCTTATCTATTGGCTGACAGATCTTGGCACCCTGGAAATCCCTGGAGTTTATTCTAAACGATATGTAAGACATATCTGCCCTTCTCTTTTCCTCAGTCGACAACACACCTGCTCTGAGACCATTTCACACAGATTACATCTGATACTCTCCAAGTGTGGTACAGACTAAGAAACGAACCAGAAATAAAACCAACATATGATTATTGTAAAATAATTGCTAAAGACGACCTCTTTCAACCTTCTCATACAAACCTGGCCTTCTCACAGTGGCGCTCGTTAGGACTATCACATTTATTTCAATTCCTTGATGAGAGGGGGATCCTACCGTTTGATAAGCTCAAAACCCAGTACGGGCTTCGAGATACTGACTTTTTTAGATATCTCCAGGTGAGGAATTATATACTTCGCCATCTGACCCTAACCGCTAACCTACCTACTCCAGTCCCACCCTTATTAAAAATCATTATCGATTCTATCAAGGGGAACCAGGGTAGCCACCTTATAGGAAATATATAGAGTACTAAGAGACCTACTGGAAGATTCAACAAAATCAGTATTAGATAAGTGGAACAGGGATCTGGCTACTGAAGATCAATACTCAGACTAGGTCAATGCGACTTTGCCAGCAGTTAAGGTAGCCTCCTCCTCCTTTTGGCAGAAGTTTTCCTGGAAGATTGGATCCAGATATTTTCGAGCCCCAGCGATCCTAACTAAATTCCTCCCAGCCACGTATGGCCATTGTTGGAGACAATGTGGCTCTTGTCTGGCAGATTTGGGCCACGTGTGCTGGTACTGTCCTCTCCTCATGCCCTTTTGGTGTGGACTTCAGTTGGAACTGTCCAGCTGTTTAGGAGAATCAGTTGAATTAACGGGAAATTTTACTACTCTCGGTATATCCAGATTACTCCCCCCAGTGGACCAAAACATTGCTGCATATACTTCTTATAGCTGCCAAGAAAGCCATTACCAGAAAATGGATGTCCCCACAAATCCCTTCTATTTAAGATTGGAGATCCATTGTGTTGGAAATTTACTAGATGAAATGCCTCACGGCAACACTTCAAGAGTGTATACAGAAATTTAGACTTAAATGGCAGGGTTGGGTAATCTTCTACTCTGAGATAGACTAAACTTTTGTTCCTTAGATATACTTTATAGCATTTTTTAACTATTTTAAGGTCAAGTGTTCCGGTGGGAATGCCATACTTTGTAATAACTTTGGTGATTCTGGCTGTTACCTTATACAATGCCTGAACTGTTGTATCTTGTGATTATACTGTACTGTAACGACTGTACTAAGATTACATGTGTGCATGAAAATAACTAATTAAAATAAAAAAAGAAGGGTTCTGATTACATCAGACCTTAACAGTGATGTGCAAGGGGTCTGATGTAATTAAACCCCAAGGTGGCAGCACAGGCTGGTTGGGCATGCGGTTAACCTTCCAGTATTTTTATATAATGTATAGTATCAATTTACTTGAGTCTGTGGAAGAAATAAAGCAGTTTCAGTTCATGCCATTCACACTTTTCTACCTAGTCCGCCATTCCAAGCCACCCTCTTTCCCATTCTTGTTTCACTTGTTCTACTGTAAACTAATTTTACATGGTGGTGTTTTGTTGATGATTTTGTTTAACAGACAAAAACAAGACTCTTTCCTTTGCATCACTATTCCTCCTCTTTTGGGGAGGGAGGGAGGGGGAGAACCATCCACCATAGTAACAGTTCACTTTCACATTTAACTGTTTGGTGTGCGCGTGACGGTTCTAAGTAGGGAAAACAGGTGGCTCGAGGATTTCTGAACCCACTGGAAGTTATTGTACCACAGAAGGGTATAACAATGTTCCTTAGCCTTTGAAGTGTGGTATAACAACATTTCAGCTGACATAAAAATCTATACCGAACATGCCCTCGCTGTACACTATAAAAGAATATATTGGTGTATTACTACATTTCCTTACTTTAAAGAGGACCTTTTATGGTGTCTTCAGAAATTTCCCCCAGAAACAGTGTAGGTTCCTCACCTGCTCTGGTGTCAATGGGAGCCAAAAGGAGCATTTTAAAATTGCTGCATTTAATAATGAAAGGGATTGTAATTTGGTTCTGTGGAGCTGAGCCGCAGATCCCTTCCACTTCGTGGTGTGCAGCGCTGCCCCCGCGCTAGCATGGCTTGTGACATTTTTATATGGAAAGTGCGGGGGCATGCTCCATAGACTACCATAAGGGCTGACATTTATGTCCTTTTTTAATATTTCCGAGTTCCGATTCGGATACATCAAGGCCACTGCTCAACTAACAAGAGCCTTGCTAGTTGAACTGTGACCTTATTTTATCCGAATCAGTACCCTGAACTATTAAAAAAGGACATGAAAAACGGCTCCTATAGTAATCAATGAAGTGCGTCCCCATGCTCTCGATGTAAAATGTGGGTGCGAGTGTCGGGCAGCGCTAAACACAAGCAAGTGGAAGGGATCTGCATCTCTCGGCTCCGTGGAGCCGAATTACAATTCCTTCCATTATTAAATGTAGCAATTTTAAAATGCCCCTTTTGGCTACCACTGACACCGGAGCAAGTAAGGAACCTATACCGTTTTTGTCCTAAGTACCATGAAAGGTGCTCTTTAAATGACTGTGGCAAAGTTGGGGTAACATCAGCACTGCTTCAAGCAGTACAAATTTTTAAAAACCCGACTGTCATGATTTAACAAGTGGATCTCCTCCCTTCCTTTTCCATTTATTTTAATGGAGAACAAAATTTAATAACCACCTTTGTAGAGCCTGTGAGAGCCCCCTCCAGCACATCACTGAGTCAGATCCCTGGAGCAACAACACTATCAAGACTGAGGTACATTTTCACCCTAAAGTTACATTTCTGTTCTCTTCAGCTTTGTGCTGCAACTCAAACAATTGCTCAAGCAGTTTTTGTTTTCAAATAATTAAGGATAAATTGGATTTTCTTCATTAGAATGCACAGCAAACTATTGTATTGCGACTTAACGGTGTGAAAGAGTTCATGACAGATATTCTTTAAAAAGCAGTTTTTGTATTAAAAAAAAAAAAAAAAAAGGAAAACGTTAAATGTTCTTTACAATTCTGGTGTTGATCCCTGCTACACATTTTTGTTTCCTTAAAAATGTATATGGTGCGTCATTTCGTTTTACGTTTACTATGTTCTGGCTTAAATTTTATCTCTTAAAATCCACCATGATGTCCCAAATTTGCCATAAAGTCAGGGAACCATATTTGTTGTGTGTTCATTATTCTTAATTGTATAAGATTGAGTGTTCCACTGCTGCAGAGAATATTGATGAAAACTGTGCAGCATTCATCTGTTTCTTTTTCCTGCATACTTTTTAAGTATTGCTCCATGTTGTCACTTGGAATTACAACATGGGTATAATGGGTATTTATATACTGGGGCTGGCAATATAGCCTAGGGGTTAGAGTAATGAGCTGTGAATGAGCTTGGTACATCTAGCAGATGTGGGTTTGATTCCCACAGCCTTGACTTGCATACTGTGTAGCTCTGAGCAAGTCACTTAACCTCCCCAGTGCTCCTGGGTCACCCCTTAAAACAGGCATTTGTGCCTAGTGGGCCATACCCAGTTACAAAAAAAAAAAAAAATGTGCGTCCATGCACGACCAGGGCTGTATATATACTCATGTTGTAAGTAGTTCCTAATTACAGCAGCGTAGCCAACAGCATAAGAAATCACAGTAATTCTTTTTTATTTATTTACTTTAAAGATCTATTTTCTGTGTGCATTTAGTGCTCGTGGAAGGTGCTGGATTGACAGCACTGGAATCTAAAATCATTTGCTTGTCCACATGACAAGTAGAGCACCCACAATCACAGTGCAAGCTTTCCCAAACAGCTGTGCCAGTGTGCCTCAACCCTGTCATGAAGGGACCATCACCTAGCTGAGAGGGTAGTTCAGATTCTGTGCCTAATCAGTCCTTGGCTTCTTATGTGAGATACCGATTGACCACTAGGAACTAGACTAAGACCAGCACAACTCATTTCACATAGGCTACTGAACAGCCCTTAAGTGGTGATGGCTTCTGGCCACTACTGACCTGTGCTGGATTTGAACCAGTGACCTAGAGGTGAATGGCTTCTTAACCCGCCACCAATCCACCGAGCCATCCACTTCCCCAAATTGCAATAAGTTTGATAGAATTTCTTTTTCAAACAACATGAAGTCTTGCTGTATTCTGACTATTGCAGTGATATCCAACCTTTGAACTGCCCCGGAGAGGAAAGAGTTAACTTTCCATGCAAGGCATGGAACGCTGATCTCGAGCTCGGTTGAGACTCTGTCTGTTGTTGTTTGAACCCAAACTGCCAGATTCTTTATACTCCGCCTCACTGAACAGTCGCTCCGGAGATTTCTCCTTTGCATTAAAATTAGTCGGTTAAAGTGTCGTTTTTCCCCTCGGTTCAACCGAATTGCTTCGTGTAACCTGTCGGTTCAGTCTCTGTCTGTGGTACCGTGAGTATTAGATAGGTTATTGTTATTATTTTCTGTGTGGAACTTGTAAACGTCGGATTGGTTCGGTTTGAACCGATCAGGTTTGTGAAAAAAGTTTATTCTGTATTTTAGAGTGTGGTAACCAGTCCTTATCAGTTCTAAAAAAAAAAAAAAAAAACTGATTTCATTACAGTTTTTTCCACAACCCGTAACACGGTCAGGAACCGATAAGGGTGTCTTGCCTGGTGGATTGCCGAAAAAAGGGTAAGTTTGGTTAGGACTGGCCATGTCTGAGAAACCCAAGAGAAAAACCGGGCCCACTGGGTTTCAACACTGTAGTGTGTGTGGGGGAAGCCTTTGCTAAGGCTGACCCCCACACCACCTGTGTTTATTGTCTGGGGTTTGACCACCTCGATTCAGACTGCCAGATTTGTAAAAGTTTTCCTACAGCTACCCTAGAAAAGAGAGTTGGTAGGCTGAGGGAAAGGGAGGTCAAGAAGTCCGCTGACCAGATGGCAGCCTGGTTGGGGTTCAAGCAGACAGAAGAAGTGCCCTCTGACAAGGGCAAACTTCTTGGCAAAGGAGAACCAACTCTGAGGAGTCGGTTCTGGTTAAAAAGAAAAGAAGGATAAGTCAGCCGTTCGGATCCACAAGTTCTTTCTCCGGCCGCTGATGAAATAGCCAAAGCGATAAGAGATTGTTGGGTGCTAACCGGTTCCGACCAAACCGGCACCATCTGGCAGGGCTCGGTTTCGTCGGTTCCTCCGATTCCGGATTACAATTTAGAGATTTTTATGAACCAGAGGAGGAGGAGGAGGGAGAGTATGAGGATAGTGATGGTGATTATGAAAGTCTGGATGTGCCCATTGACCCGGACATCTCCCTAGACAGACCTTCAGGTGTTTCTCCTCCTAGGCTTTCTGAGTCCCTTTCCCACTTTGTTTTACAAAAAAGTGGCTGAAACTGTCCAGCTTCCTATGGAGGAAGCAGAAGAGGATCAGGAGGAGCCTGATTATGTTGAAATGATGGACATCCCAGAGTCCAGGAGGCGGTCTATTCCCCTCCATAAGTCTTTTGGGAAACGGACAATAAAAATTTTAAAGACTCCTAATTCCATACCTCCTGTGGACAGAAGAATGGACAAGAGGTATACCCTTTCAGGCTTGGATACGGAGTTCCTTTCCCAGCAATGCAGCCATGTTGGGGTAGTATAGGCTGCTGCCTGTGGTAAGGCAAATATAACCTTGGCTTCACCCCCCAGATAAGGACTCCAGGAGGATTGATACCATGGCAAAGAAACAGTACATGGCAGCATCTTTGGGACTCAGGCAGGCAAACTATATGGCCTACACAGCTAGATACCAAAGGTCTAGATGGGACACTGTCATGGCTCTAGCTAAACAGGTCCCCGACCAGCTTACCAAGAAGCTGGAGCAGGTGGCTGCGGATGGTATTGAGGCATCCAAGGTGCAATTTCATGCTGCAGTGGACTCCAATGATGTTTCATCTAGAGTCATGGCTACATCTATGGCCCTTCGTAGGATGGCTTGGCTCAGATGTACTAGCCTGTCACAGGTACCCAGGCTAAGGCAATGGATTTTCCTGTTGTGGGTAATTCTCTGTTTGGGGAGCAGACAGAGAACTACATGAAGAAAAATGGATGAGTACAGGACCACCTATAGGAGTGCTCAGGCCAAGGAAAGGAAAGCCACTTCTCAGAGGCAGCATCCCAGGGGCAGGGGCAGGCGTTTTCATAGGCCTTTCTACCAAGCCCAGGCCTTCTCTTCTGCCTTTGCTCAGAGGGGGTTCTTTAGAGGGAGAGGCAGACGGGGTACAAGCAGGCCTGCTACCACCCCTCAGCCTAAAGCCCCTGCCAAACAGGCACCCTGATGGGTTTGCCCGTGATGATTCTCCACTACCCGTAGGGGGCAGGCTGGCTTACTTTGTCCAGGACTGGATGTCTTTAACATCAGACAAGTGGGTCCTGGAAGTAGTAAGCCAGGGACTGGTTCTCAGCTTCAAACAATTTCCCAAGATGAGAACCAGATCCTTTCCACCTGCAAATCCTTCAGAGGCCCTTGCCCTAGAGGCAGAGATCTCTTCCCTCTTTGCTCTCAGAGTCATAGAAAGGGTTCCACCCCTACACAGGGGAAAGGGATTGTACTCCAGGTACTTCCTAACCCCCAAAAAGACAGGAGAATGGTGGCCCATCCTGGATCTCAGATATTTAAACAAGCACCTTTTAAAACCAAAGTTCAAAATGGTGAGACTGGGAATAATTCTACCCTCTCTAAGGTCAGGGGACTGGCTAGTCTCCCTGGACCTCAAAGATGCCTATTTCCACATTCTCATCAGATGCTCTCACAGAAAGTACCTCAGGTTCGAGTTGCCCTCAGGCCACTATCAATTCAGAGCAATGCCCTTTGGTCTAACATCAGCTCCAAGGGTGTTGCCAAATGCCTGGCAGTAGTGGTGACTTTCCTAAGGAGAAAGAAGATCTCCATTTTTCCATACCTGGACGACTGGCTCATAGTGAGTCAGTCTCCAGACCAAGTCAAGTCACACCTACAGATAACTCAGCAACTGCTCACTTCTCTAGGATTCCTTCTAAATCTTTCAAAGTCAGTTCTAGAGCCAGTGCAGCTCCTCACCTTCATGGGGCGGAGCTGGATACTATAAGGGCAAGAGCTTTCCTTCCCCTGGACAGGGCAAGGACCCTTGTGACACTGGCCTCTTCTTTCACCCTTCAGGTGTCTCGACCAGCAAGGCATTTTCTGCAGCTCCTGGGCCACATGGCTGCCTCTACGGCAGTGGTCCAAGGAGCAAGATTTCAGATGAGGGACATTCAGTTCCACTTAAGAGCCTTCTGGTCCCAGAGAAAGGATTCTCTGACCAAGCTGATCCCAGTGACTCGAACCCTGATCCAGGCTTTGCAATGGTGGCAGGATCAGGACAACCTAAGGCAGGGAGTTCCCTTTGTCACTCAACCTCATTCTCTAATCCTTACCACAGATGCCTCCCTCTTGGGCTGGGGAGCCCACTTAGGAGATCTGACCGCCCAAGGGTTGTGGTCACCTCAAGAATCTCTGCTTCACATCAGTCTCTTAGAACTCAGAGCAGTGTTTCTAGCACTTCAAGTTTTTTCCAAGTCTGTTTAGAACAAACTGGTTCAGATCAGGACAGACAATACCACCACAATGTGGTACATCAACAAGCAAGGGGACACTCGGTCTACGGCCTTGTGCACAAGCAATGAAGTTGTGGTCTCTGGCCTATTCCCTGAATACCTCTCTGGTAGCAGTGCACCTCCAAGGGAAGGACAATGTCCTGGCAGATGCTCTCAGCAGGATATCTCAGGGCCATCACGAATGAGCCCTGGATCCCCTAATTTTGAAAGTAATCTTCTCCAGATGGGGCACTCCACAGATAGATCTTTTTGCAGCCCCCAGACAATCACCAGCTTCCTCTTTTTTGCTGCAGACTCCCAGTGTTGGGTTCAGTCCCCCTGGATGCTCTAGTCCTCAATTGGGAAGGGAAATTCCTGTATGCTTTTCCTCTCTTCCCTCTCCTGTTCAAGGTACTAGTCAAAATCAGATCTCAGCCCTGCAAAATGATTCTGATTGCTACAGACTGGGCCAGACAGCCCTGGTACCCTCTCTTGCTGTCCTTAGCAGTCCACCTTCCCCTGTCTCTTCCCAGGAATTACAACCTGTTGACATGTTCTCAGGGGAGGGTTTGGTATCCGAATCTCAAATCTCTCAATCTCAAGGCCTGGCTCTTGAAGTGTTAGAGTTTGCTGATTTACATCTCTCTCAAGGTGTTCTGGATATTCTAAAGGTTTCTCGAAAGCCTTCCACCAGAAAGACTTACAACTCCAAATGGAAAAGGTTTACTATTTGGTGCTCTAGTAAGCATATTTCTCCAGAGTCTGCTGGGTTGCCTACAGTCCTGGACTATATGGTTCATCTCAATAGCTTGGGACTCAGACCAGCTACACTTAGAGTGCATCTGGCAGCTGTCTCTGCCTTCTTATCAGCAGGCAAGCCCTCTTCCCTTTCAGCTCACCCTGTATTCTGTAAATTCTTCAAGGGTTTGCTGCATATCAATCCTCCCTTCAGGGACCCTGCCCCTGCTTGGGACCTTAATGTTTGCATTGCCCAGCTTATGCAACCCCCTTTTGAGCCTTTGTCCTCAGCAGAGCTTAAGTACTTGACTTGGAAAACTGTGTTCTTGGTAGCCATTACTTCTGCCAGACGCATAAGTGAGTTACAGGCCCTGTCAGTGAAGCCTGATTTTATCTCTTTCCATAGAGATAAGGTGGTCCTCGGGACTAATAGGAGGTTTTTGCCTAAGGTGGTTTTAGATTTCCACCTTAACCAGTCTATGTCTCTTCCTGTTTTCTTCACTGACCATTCCTCCTCTGGGGAGAGGAAGCTACACAGCCTGGATGTGAAAAGGGCCCTTAGCTGCTACATAGAACACACCAAGGGTCACAGGTTTGACTCCCTCCAGTTGTTCCTCACTTATGGTGAGGTTGGCAAGGGAAAACCTGCCACTAAGAGATCTATTGCCAGGTGGATTGTCTCTTGTATACAATTCTGCTATGAACAATTAGGTAGAATCCCACCCTCAGGCCTGAGGGCTCACTCTACTAGAGGCACAGCTGCTTCCCTGGCTGCTGCCAGGTATATTCCTATCTTAGTGATTTGTCAAGCAGCCACCTTGAAAACAGTCCATACTTTCACCAAGCATTACTCTCTCGATATCCAGGCTAGGAGTGATGCTCGGTTTGGCACAGCAGTGCTTCAGAGCCTGTTTCCAAAATAGGTTCTGTCCCTCCTCCATGGAGGTACTGCTTGGTAGTCTGCAATAGTCAGAATACAGCAAGACTTCATGTTGTTTGAAGAAAAAATCACTCATCTTAGTAATGTTGTTTCTTCTAATGGAGTCTTGCTGTATTCTGACCTCCCCCCCTGCCTCCCCTCTCAGAACCTGGGTTTTGGGATGTGGGTGGGCAGGAACAGTGTTGGCACTCTAGAGGTGCTCCCTTTTTCTTACCCTCTTATTTTTGGTGTGTGTGTTGTGTTTTTTTTTGGGTTTCCTGACTTGAGTCTTTGCCTTGGAAACAAAAAACCTTTTTATTAAATTTAGTAGCCAGTTGGCTAGTGTGAGTTTACAGTTTCCACAGAACACAGTGAGTATGCTTTCGTAAAGATCTGCGTTTTGGGTTCAAAGCGACAACAAACAGAGTCTCAACCGGCTCGAGCTTAGCGTTCCATGCCTTGCATGGAAAGTTAACTCTTTCCTCTCTGGGGCAGTTCAGAGGTTGGATATCACTGCAATAGTCAGAATACAGCAAGACTCCATTAGAAGAAACAATATTACTAAGGTGAGTAATTTTTTCTTTTGTCTCACTGCTTGCATATCTTGGGCCATGGCTTTTCCCTGCTGCATCTGCCATTAACCTTCTGCTGTGGGTTAGCACACAGATGGCCCCTGCAGCAGGTCCCGGAGGGAGGGCCATCACCTCAGTACCACAGATCTGTTCTTGCAGAATACTGCATGATGTTAAATCCAGGTGGGTCAGTGGCTTTCATTCTAATGGCAAGCAAACTTTTTCACCCTCATTTTCTCAGAGTCTCCTCCCTCCATTCCTCAAATCGGCTGTAACCTCTTATTGCCCTCGCACAGTGCATTGTGCACATGAGCAACTGCTCACAAGGAAACTGGCACCTTAGCCCACTGCTAAGGGTTACTGCACCATCTCCCTCACCTGGCTGTCTCGCGCTGTGCGTAGGTGCACTCCCCAGCCTGGGCACAGCCAATTCAGGTTCCTGAGTCTGCGTCTGAACCTGGGTTGCTGGCACTAAAGTACAGTGGACTTCTGCCAGGCCAGTCAGAAGCCCTATGCCAGTCATGACTGAGGATTGTCACCATTAATTATTTAAAAAGAAATACTTGTATTGGAAACTCAATAAAAATAAATGTCAAAAAATAAATAAATGCTAAAAAGACTTAAAAAAAAAAAAAAAAAAAAAAAAAAGAAAAGAATGGGCTTCCTTGAAGACAGAGGAAAAAGGTTATCCAGAACAGAATAAAAAGGTAGAGGTGAATTTTCATTGTAACATGAACTGCTGCTTTAAGATGCTATGTTAAACTTATAAAAGTGCATGATAAGAAAAATGTGAACATGTTATTTAAGACCTTTGTGTGGTAATGCATAGTCTCATTGTGAATGTCTTCCCTTTTTTCAGGCCCCTGGATTTGGGTTTGGTATTGCAATATCAGGAGGGAAAGATAACCCCCATTTTCAAAGTGGTGAAACCTCTATAGTAATCTCAGATGTGTTGAAAGGAGGTCCAGCTGAGGGGCTTTTACAGTAAGTAACACAATATTCTTGTATTACTACTGCTAAGTTATGCAAGAAATGAACATTTAAAAAAAATGCTCTGCAAATATCATTGTTTTTTGTTTTGACACCAGTTGTCTCATTTAAAAAAATGTTCTCAACTCCCCCACCCCCACCGTGGTAGCTTACCTAAACCAGAGTTATACTTGCCACTTAGCTTCCTGTTTTCTGTTTAAGGGAGATAAGAAATTATTTTCTTCTAATTGTAGCTGTTAAATAAACCATTGCTTCTTACCAATTGCTTTTGTGTGTCCTTTTTACAGTTTAAATGTTCAAAACAGTATTTGTGTGCTGTCTTTTTTTTTTTTTAACTGCCTACCAGCTTCACACCATGTATTTTCCGCATCGGGAGTCAGCACGTGCCAAGCCTAAAGTGCTCCTGTCACAGACTCCTGATACAGCATGCAGGCTGCTGTAACTGTTACAGCAACTCCAGTAAAGGCTGATGCCATACTCAACCTATGTAAAGGCTGGGGCCGACTAGAAAATCACATGTGTAAAGTGACCAGCTCATCATCACCATCCCGCTTTCATCTTCGATCAGTCGCATTTCAAATGCTGTTAACTTCAACTATTGAATAAAGGTAACTGTTTATTTTTGTATCGTATGGATTCTTACCCTCTTTCACGTTTTCCCTGGTGTCCAGTGGATTCCTTTCCACACTACCCACTAAATCTAGTGGAACCAGAAATTCAAATTCTGTAACAGGCATTGTTACTGTTCACAGCAAACATTCAGTGACTTACATAGCCCTTCTTTTACTTCCCCGTCAGCTGCTGACAGACAGCTGCAAACCGCAAAGCAGAAGTTGCGGTTTGCATTAGTCAGTTGGCGCCCGACAGGGGAAGTGACAGGAGGGCTGTGTTGGTTGCTGAATATTTGTGAATACATTTTAAGTGTTACTTGGGATGCTAGTCTGTTGCCCCCCCCAATCACCACCAAGGTTGGGTGCTTACCTCCTGTTCTATAATGCCATCAACTTTCCTCCAGCTCCTCTTGTTTGCAGCTAGCAGCTGCCAGTGGACTTCACTCCGCCTGCTTTCTCCTGAACTGAACAGGCTCTTTGCCGGGAAGCTCTCCACATCTGGACTCTTGTGCGCAGCTTGGATGTTGACCTTTTGGTAATCCATGTGGCCGTTGTCTCCAACCAGCTGGCGGATGCCCTCAGCCGAGTGGGTGAAGCATCTCACAAGTGGGCTTTCCACCAGGTGGTAGTCAACTGTCTCTTTGCCCAGTGGGGCACTTTCCAGGTTGACCTGTTTGTCTCCAGGGAGAACACGAAGCTGAGGCTGTTCTGTGCCTGCCCTCCTCAGTGTTGGACACTGCAGAGGGATGTCTTCGCAAAACCCTGGACTCTGGGCCTCCTATATGCTTTCCCTCCATTCCCCCTGACCCATAGGGTTCTGCTCAAGGGTATGGAGGGACAAGGTGCAGGTGATCCTGGTGGCTCCAGACTGGCCATGACAATTATGGTACCACGATCTCCTCAGCCTCAGCAGCAGGCCTCCGTGTGCCTTCCTCTCCACCCAGATCTGCTCTCGTGCTCACAGGGGAAAGGTTCTTCACACAGACCTTCAGTCCCTGCACCTGACAGCCTCGTTCCTGAGTGGCTAGAGTTTCAGGCTTTGGGTCTCTCCAGTGAGGTCTTCCAGGTTGTGGAGGCCTCTCTGAAGGAGTCGACTCACAAGTGCTACGCTTTCAAATGGAAAAGGTTTTCCATTTGGTGTCAGGGCAAGGAGCTAGACCCCTTGTTCTGCTCTGTGGCAAGTATCTTGCAGTATCTCTGGTTCCTCTCCCAGCTGGGACTCCAGTCGACGACCCTCAGGATGCATCTGGCCACCACCTCGGCTTACTGGGTGTGGGCCAGCATGCTGATGGTGGCTAAGGAGAAGGTGGTCAGGTGCCTTTTCAAGGGCTTGGACCACTTGTCCACTCCGGTGCATGAACCTTCCACCACCTTGGGACTTATTGCTGGTCTTGTCTATGCACTTGGGCAAGCCATTTGAATCCAAGCTCAGATGCAAAATGTCCCACCTGTTGTGGAAGACCACCTTCTTGGTGGCTGTCGCCTCCACCAGAAGGATCAGTGCGCCAGGTGCTTTCTGTGGAGTCTCCTTATCTGGTTTTCCACAGGGCAAGGTTGTCCAAAACCTGAAGTTCCTCCTGAAAGTTGTTTCGGAGTTTCACCTTAATCAGGTGATGAATCTCTGTGTTCTTCACCAACCACACCTCAGAGGCTGAGCACAGGCTCCATACTTTGGACCTGAAGTGAGCACTCTCTTATTATGAGGAACGTATGGCTGGAGTTCGGGGACAGGTTCGCCAGCTGTTGGTCACTCACACTGAAGCTGCACATGGTAGACTGGCAGTATATGTTTTTTAACGAAACCAACGAAAGGCACTTCTGTGAGGCAAGCCCCTTCTACCCTGAAAATGTCAGACCAAAATTCAAAACCATGTGGGCACAGCGAAATGGCAAAAAAGTGCAAAAAAACAGCTGTTTTAACATTTTAGCACTATGCACAGCTCAGAATCTGCAACTCTGACTGGAACGGAACTTGGGACATCAAGAGATCTACCACACAAGACTGTGCATGCAAAAGTTCATGCAAATCTGTTAAGCAGTTGCAAAGTTATTAAAGTGCAGATTTTGAGGTTTAACATTAAAGTGCCTACTCAACCCTAATTATAGGGGTGTTACCGTACCCTATAATATATATACATACACACTCTCATACTCTATGCAAAAAACTTCATTAATGCACCATTAGGGTTCCTTATGATTATACTTTCTAAAAAAGTAGGGAAATTCTATGCAAAAAACTTTGCTAATGGACCATTAGGATTCCAGCTTCAGAAGTTGGGAAATAAGATCTTAGGGTTACCAACCCTAAGACTCCCACCCTTGACTTATAACCCTAACACCCCACCCCTACCATGCATGCAGTAACAGGTGTGACGGGTGTGCCTTGGGGTTGCGAACTCTAATGCTTACCCAATTCCAAGAGTAAGTAAGCTAAGATGGGTACAGAATAAGAGAATGGGGTGAGCCTTAGGATTTGCAACCCCTAGCCACACCCCTCACACCTGTTCCTGCATGCAGGGTAGGGGTGAGGTTTAGGGTTGGAATCCGAAGGTCGGAGTGGGGTCTTAGGGTTGGTAACCCTAATGTAACCCCTGGGTGGCACTATCCCAAGGGCTGCTACCCCTACCTGCCTGCTCGGCTAGTAGCAGGTTAAGGGGCCTGAGTTCTGAAACAGGTGCCTCCACCTGGAGGTCAGGGTTGGTAGTGGTTAAGCTAACCTGGGCACAGCCCTCTGGGACACTGTAACCCCCCTCTTTCCCCTCTAGTGGCCTGAACATTGTATAATAATCACTTTCACAATACCTCTGGTACATCACACAAGTACCCACACTGTTTGCACTTACCATCAGGGCTGGCTCCTCTGGCTCGACCCTGGGGACCACCTGTAAAACAAGGTTAAGTATAGCAAATAACAGTACAGTACTTTGAGCACAAATTGGAACCACCGTCGGATTACATGCAGAAAAAGTTAGATCTGCTTTATTCAGGGGACTTGAACAAGGGAGGGGCAAAATCAGGTTAATTAGCTTAAAGGTTATATCACTCAAGCAGTTATGCATGCGCTTTGAGTCCCCCCACACAGTCACACCTCTGGGTACCCAGGTGGAGAAGAGATGGCTAGCCAGGACTGCTGCGGTGGGTTGTAGCTGGTTGGGGCCCTGTGATGGAAAACATAACATGCACAGTACACAATATTTGAAATCTGGAGCCAGAGGGCTCAGTTCGTAAAGGAAACGAAACAGCAAGACAATCAGATGACACACTCAGATTGAGCTGTTGTTGCAGGGAGCTACCCTGGTATTTACTCACGATACCCAAGACTGGACACAGGCTGGATGAAAATAGAGTCTGCGGGTGGTTGATCTAGAATGCCAGGAGAAGCAGGGCCCACACGAGTCGCAGAGGCGTCATTCCTGTTCAGGCGTGGAGCAGGGGGCTGATCCCCAGGCAGGTCTCTCGTCGATGGCTTCTCTGTGCAGCGGGTAGTCTGGCTGGGCCAGTCTGGCAAGGCCCAGACCGCATGGAGAAAATTCGGATGCAGTCGGTTTTGGGCTGGATACAGCTTCCAGCAAGCAGAACACAGTTCACACAGTGGGGAACTAACTCACGACCCTCTAGCAGCAAATAACACATTTACATGTAAGGGAATTCTACTGGATCAGGCAAGGCGCTCCCCGGTCACAATCGCAAAATCTCTGCACACACCGGGAGCTTAAGGGTAGCTGAAACTCCTGACAGGCTGATCGCATTCAGCAAAATCTTCGATCTTCTTCAGGTTGAGCCTGGCCCACTTCAGTAGCTTACTTTAGTCACACAAACTTGGATTTAGTCCAAAATAATTCTCTTCTCTCCCTCTCAGGAGCAACAAGCAGGCCAAAAATTCAGCCTTTTCACACAGTTCTCCCATGCGAATCCACTCAGGATTGCTGCTCAGAATCATTTCAGCTGCTTCTTCTTTAGCTTCCAGCTTAGATCTGCCTTAAACAGCAGGCAGCTTGCGGAATCTCTGAGGTCCAAAAGGTTTGGTTTGCTGATTTGGCTATCAGTCAGAGCAAGAGCTCCCCCTTCAGTTGCAAAAAAAGGCGCAAAAAAGCTCAAAACTACAATTCCTACAGATTTTGGCTTCAGCCAGCTGCTGTAGTCCAGCTACAGTTTAGGTCCCACCAGAACTGATTGGTCCAGTTTGCAGTCCAGGACCAATATAGTGGAGACAAACAAAACAGTCTTTGCTGCAAAGAAAGCATGTTAGACAAACTACATTATCACTCTAAATGATTTTCAGCAAATAGTTACATCTTTCAACAGAACTCCCTCTCAGATTACTTATGCTGCAATCAGGCAGCTCTTAAAGTAACAGTACACAGAGGCTATACAGGCTCTGGTAATCTCATTTAAACTGCTAAAACGCAGGACACCAGCCTGGCAGTGAGCATTTAGGCAAGCTCAAGGAAGACTTTTTGGGAACCTCCATTTGTAGGGGGGTTACACTAAGATCTCATTTCCCAGCTTTTAACTCTGGAACCCTAATGGTGCATTAACAAAGTTTTTTTTGCATAGAGTTTCCTTACATTTGAGAAAGTATAACAGTAGCCTTAGTTGGTTATGGGAGCGTAGTTGGGGAGGAAAGACAGAGGTACGCCTACACACAATATGAGACTCCTCTTGCTGCCGTAGTGGAATAAAGGTGAGGCTAAAGCATGCCAAACAATGTGTGGTTGCAGTTAAGAATACTAAAAGAATGCTGGGGTAGAAGAGGTGAGGGCATAGTGGGGATACCACTGGGTCAGATGCAATATAAGATATCACTATTTGCGGACAATGTTCTCTCTGTACTGTTCCCTGAAGATTCGATTCCTAGGATTTAGAAAATACTACAAAAGTTAGAAAAACTTGCAGGCTTCAAATTAAATGTAGCTAAAACTGAGGTGCTTGCCTGTAATTTCTACCCATCTATTGACTTAAAAAACAGACTTTCCTTCCGATGGAGGAGAACTAAAATTAAGTACTTGAGACTTCTGGTGACGTCACCACCACGATGGCCGCCTAGTAGATGCTCTTTGGGGCCGTTCAGAACATAACAAACTATTCCAGCAGTAAATAAATACTCTAAAAATCAGAGTAAAAAAAAATTTCCCTACCAAGATTAAGGGGAGATGTCAACTAGTAGATCCCGATACAGGAATTCACAGGCTGCTAAGCTGAAAACCCTGATGGATTCAGCAAAAAAGTCGTGCCTTGCCAGGGATGCTTGTTCTGCTTCTCCAGTGAGCAGTCTCACTGACTCAGAAGACAACTTTGAGGGGTGCGATCAAGAGATGATTCTGTTGAAACTGGATGGTATTATCAAGGCTGTTCATAGAGTCTAATCATCCATAGCGGATCTTAAAGCAGAATTAAGAGCCATCGACAAACGAACCGGTGCGGTTGAGGACTGTGTGGGAGGCCTAGCTGATTCATCGGGCCAGCATGATAGAGCCATCTTTTATTTGTTAACCAGGGAGAGGGAGCTACAACTAAAATTAGATGATCAAGAAAACCGTGCACATCGGAACAATTTCCATATTTATGGAGTTCGCGAAGACATGGAAAAGTCTTGATTCTCTGGAAGCATTCGTACTGCATATCCTAAGGGAAGTACTGAAAATAACTGAGGACAACCCTCTTCCCATTGAGAGAGCACATCGTTCACTGGCTCCCAAGCTGAAAGATCAGTCCATCAGGCCCCGCTCTATAATAGCCCGAATGTTAAACTACTAAGATCGCGAAATAATCCTCCAAACAGCTTGGAAAATGAAGGAAGTTAAAAATGATAACCAGAGACTGTTTTTCGACCAGGATTTCTCAGATTCCCTCAATGAGAAGAGAAGGTTAGTCAGAGAAGTTATTAAGCAGGCAAAAGAAAAGAAAATTTGCATACAGCTTTATTACCCAGCAAAGCTACGTATACATACTGAAAAAGGCCCTGTTCTGTTTCGCACCATGAGAGAAGCGGCACCTCTGCTGAAACAACTGGGCCTTCATTGCCCTGAAATGCATGCTGACGCACTTGAGCTTGAGATATCCCGCTTGACCTGGTGGAGGGCTGTCAGGCCCAAGAGAGCACAACCTTCCATGATCACCTGGCCATCTCATTTAAACCAGGACCTGAAGGAGATTTTGGGCAGGGAAAACAAAAATCAGAGTTCGGATGATACAGCACGAAGTAAAGAATTTGGAACTCAACCTGAATTGGTCAAAGGTACTGAGTGCTTGTTTTCTCTCCCGTGTCACATTATATTCTTATTCGGGGACTAAGTCTTTCATCTTGAATAGAACCTGTCTGGAGTGCCATGGAGATCTTGGGTTTTGGCGGCGCAGCTCCTCTGCTTGGCCTATATATATTTCCTGCTCGTGGGGATCCAGAGAACTAACCATGACTCAAATACAAACTGGATTAAAATAATCACAATTCACTAGGAGTTAAATATGTTGTTATTTTAGACAGGCATATATGTTGTATCTGCTAGCCGACAAGATTGGGAATTTGGGGAAGGGGGGGCGCACGGCTATGTTGAGATCCACTTAAGGGTTGATAACGTTTATATGGTGGCCTCCCACCCGGGCCTGCTGATTACTAGAGTGAGAAATTCACAAGGAAAGCAGTGCACTCAGGTCTTCAGAAGGTTCACGCATAGCAAGGCTGCCAAATCGTATGGATATCCGGGAACCCGGGGTGTGGGCACTCCGGGGGGGAGGGGGTGCAGGCTGGGGATGCTTGGCTTGGGTGTTGATTCATCTTGCTGTAGTGGGCTTCCACTGGGGTGGGTGTTTGAGGTCTGTGTTCCCTTGGAGTGTGTGTGCCTTTGGATTTTCGTTTGACTGTTAGGGTGGTAAATGAAGGCTATTGCTCAGGGGCTTGTGGGGGGGGGGCAGCCCCCTGGTAAAACAGCCGGGCCCTAGGGTGGATGGTTAATGATACAAATACCACCAGACTGCTGGTTAAAGATGTGGGGGTTTTCCCCGATCTTCTCCCCCAAGTAGCATTTTAAGGGAAGTGAACGGCCCCGGGGAGGTCACTGGGTGGACCACGGAGTATTGAGGGGGTTTAACACTGCACAGCTACCCTTGGTCTCTTACCGAGCGGTGACGTTTCTCTCTAACTGATTCTATGGAGTCAGACCTACAGTTTGTAGGAGCTTGAACTTAGGCTCGATTTCCCCCAACGGCTGCGGGGTAACATCACTTATCTGTTACACCTAGAAGCAAAGTTAAAACTATCAATAGATTATAATTCATAGTTTATAGTTGTGTGTTAATATACTGTTTATAATGAGTTGGTTTGCAGGCTTAGTTGCCTACCAAGTTAATAACTCAAGTGTTTCTATGGCTGGTTTAATTGTGGAATATAGAGGGTCTACAGAAGAGATAAGGGATTTTTTGATGGCTGTGAAGGCTTGAAGGCAGGGTTTCATAGAAAATTAAGGTTGGGAAGTTTAGTGGAAGAAGGATTTAACACCACCTAACATGGGTACCCTTAAGGTTACATCCCTGAATGTTCAGGGTATTTACTCTGCAATCAAACGAGCAAAAATACCTCATTAATTAAAACAAATAAAAACAGACATAGGGCTTATTCAGGAGACTAGACTCTCGGATTCAGAGCATGAGAAATTGAAGTGTAGTTGGGTAGGGAAGGTTGTGTATTCCTTGCACCCCTCGGGGAAGCGTGCAGGGGTGGCATTCCTGCTCTGGAAGAACATACCACTGGAAATTAGCACAGAGATTCAGTTAGAGAACGGAAGGGGGTTAATAATTACTGGGAAAATATTCTCTCAGTTGATGCATATTATGAATATATACAGTATGCCCCCTAAAAAAGACAACCCAGCCTTTTTTGATAGGATATTTGGGAAGATAGCGGAACTGGGAGAGGGCATAATTTTGATGCGGGGAGGAGGGATTTCAATTGTCATCAGTCCGCATTTTGCCCGCTCCTCCCCAAACTCCTCGACAAACAAAGGTTTGAGTAGGGCGGTGAGGGTAGGAATAAAAGAACTGGCCCTGGTGGATATTTGGAGAGATCTTAATAAAATTACTAGGGCTACTCATGTTATTCCCCTCCGAATGATGCATACTCGAGAATAGACTTTTTCTTAGGTAGTGGTCCAGACTTCCATAAAGTTAAGCATTGTGATATCCTCCCCAATTTGGTTTCTGACCACTCTGCTATAGTATTAACTTTGGAGTTGGGAAGCTGGGCTAGAACACCACATTGAAAAATGAACTCATCCCTGCTGGACAGGGAGGAGTTTAGAGCTCCCATACTGGATACCATTAAAGATTACCAACTGCACAACTCTGTAACAGGCCCAGACTCTAAATGTTTCTGGGACGGGCTAAAAGCTGTGATGCGTGGTGAAATTATTTTGTTTTTATCCCACCTCAAAAAAACTCTAACAGAAAAGCAAAAAAACCTGGAGTCCAAATTAAAACTACTTTAACTCCAAGCAAAGCAGGTGGGAACTGACAGTGACCATCTAGATAAAGAACTAAAAGAAACAAGAAAACAGCTACAACGCGTATTAGATGCCCAAATGGAGGGGAAATTGAGAAATGGAAATCAAAAATATTATGAACAGGGCAATAGAGCCAGCAGGTTGCTCTCCTTTTGGCTGAGACGAGCACAGGCTGACAGGTATGTTAGTCTTAAAGAGACCCAAGCAGGGATCCACATCTCAGATTTACATGCCCAGGGATATTGAAGAAGCATTTAGGGAATATTATATGGATTTATATGGCCCAACCCCCAAGACCCCAAATACAAAAAATCTAATTCAGACTTTTCTGGATAGGATATCCCTCCCCAGATTATCGGAGGACTTCCATACACAATTGGATTCTCCTGTAGCATCTAGTGAGGTATCCCAGGTAATTGGAAATCTGAAGTGAGGTAAATCTCCAGGCCCAGACGGATTTAACGCTGAATTTTATCAAAGATTTAGGAAAGATCTGGTTCCTATTTTGGTTCAGGTTTTTAATAAACAAAAATAGCAAGGTGGTTTCCAAATATCATGGAACAAAGCTTATATCACAGTCATCCCCAAGGAAGGGAAAACCCCCAGACTCTTGCGCTTCTTACAGACCGATCCCGCTTTTGAACGTGGATTCTAAGATCTTTGCAAAGATCTTGGCAAATAGGGTAAATACTGTGCTTCCCAGCTTGGTGCACCCAGATCAAGGGGGGTTCGTCCAAAATAGATATATTAAGGATAACATCAGGCGTTGCCTGAATACACTGCACATAGGTAGACAGGGAGAGAAACAGCAAGTAACCATAGCAGTCGACGCACAAAAAGCGTTTGATCGCTTGCACTGGGACTTCCTTCTAGAAGTATTGCATAGATTTGGGTTTGGAGACCAGTTTATAGAATGGATAGAGCGTATATACAATAATCCCACAGCTAGAGTCAAAGTGAATGGTACAGTTTCATACACTGAATGTTAACAGGGGTACACGGCAGGTTGCCCCCTGTCCCCAATTCTTTTTGCTGTTAGTATGGAACCCCTGGCCCAGTTAATTAGGATACATAAAGGTTTAGTGGGAATCAGCGTGGGAGGAGAAGAAAATAGAATTTCCCTGTATGTTGATGACACTGTTATATTTAAGAGACCCTTTGGATACTTTTCCCTATTTTGAACCAGATCTTAGTGGAATACAGTCAGGTGTCTGGATTTAAAATATATAATGATAAAACGTAAGTGATTCTAGTTAGTGGTCAGCGCACTAGAGACTTAGAACAATTAATTCCTTTTAAATGGGTTACTTCCCAAATAAGATACATGGGTACCATTGATTTGAAACAATTATATCATGTGAATTATAACAGATTGTTTTAAGAGGTATCCACTAACTTAAAGAGATGGAACATCCTCCCCCTGTCCCTGCTTGGGAGAATTGAATCTATCAGGATGAATATACTCCCTTGTTTTTTGTTTTTATTTAACACTCTGCCCCTTCGGATTTCTAACATAGAATGGAAAAAAATCACTGGTCCTACACCCAATTTGTCTGGTGGGGCAAACGGGCAAGAATCTCATGGGAGACATTACAGAGGACTAGGGAGGGAGGAGGACTGGGGCTCCCTAACCTCAGAGCTTACTATCAAACAGCACAGCTAAGCACCTGGGTGAAATACTTAGTGAATGACCTTAATAATACCTGGGAGTCCCAAGAAACACAGGCGGAACCCGGTTTAACCCCACAATTAGATTTTAATGGTCCTCCTGCTTACCTTCTTAAAAAAAAATATAGGAAATCCATGGACGAGACAAACTTATAGGATTTGGGGGGAAATTAAAAGGGACCTAGCTATAAAGGACACGCTCTCCAATAGGACAGAAATTCTCAGTTGCACAGACTTCATCCCTCCCAGGATGAACTTGGCCTTTACCCACTGGAAAAGAAAGGGGCTAAGATTCTTTAATCAGTTTATACATCTGGGTCAAATCAAAACTTTCCAGGCTCTTCAGTGTGATTCCCAGCTCCCCAGTTCTCATTTTTTAGGTACCTTCAGGTGTTGTCTTTTCTCAAACCGGGGAACAATATAAAGGCGGTACAAAAATATCCCTCTTTATTGACCCAGACTATATGGGACTCTGTCCTTTCACTGGGGAAAAAAGAAAATAATCTCTAGACTTATGGAGGCACATAGAGCCACCAAAGGGATGCCACCACCCCTATGTCAGACCCAATGGGAAAAGGAGATACATACTCAACTAGATGAAGTCACCTGGCTCAGTGCATGGGATGGGGTTAAATGTACTTCTGCATCTAATAATTGGAAAGAATTTAGTGGAAAATTGTATCTAGATTTTTTAATACTCCCACAAGAACAAAACACTTTAAAATAAGAGGCACTCAGGGCCGGCCCGGTGGCGCTTAGGGATGAGGCACTGGACGCGACAACTCGCTTCACGCCGGTGACCCGAGTTTGGGAATGGACTCTGGTCGGCCGGGGGGTGAAGGATTGAGTGCCCAACGGCTTGCTCTCCTTTTCTGGGGTGGGATGGGAAGCTTTCCCCGCCGCTATACCGCCGCCTCCTGGTGAACTCTGGGGATGTTGGTGCAGTCGTGGGATGTGGCAACGCAGGGTTGATGCTGGCAGGGGACTGGGGTGGACGCCCGTCTCAGCGTGCACCTGACCCCTTGCTCCCCATTGCACGCCAGCATTGGGGGAACAGAACACGGAAACAAACCTTCACGTCTTCTAGGTGACGACTTCTCGAGCAGCATGCGCACCACCTACCGACATAACAGGGCAGACTCCACTGTGCAAGCCCTCTCGTTGGAAACACACGGAGGGAAGGTAAGGGGGAGCTCTTTTCACCCCGCCCGGAGGGCAATCCAGGCCATCAAGGACCTCAGGAGTTGAGGTGTGCACTCTAGGGGCAGACCTTGAGTCGGGAGGGTAGACGTATATGGTGCACTGTAGGGATCCGATTGAGTGGAGAGTTGGGGGCAAGTAGAGGCGAGGATAAAAAGAAAGTAAAGAAAAAAAAATCGGAGGCACAGACTTATGTTGGAGAGGCTGTGGGGGAGTAGGTTCCCATTTACACATTTTTGGGACTGCCCGGTGATGAGGCCTTATTGGGTCGAACTCAACACCCACATCGGACACAAGTTGGAGTGGAGAGAAGAGCCTGATTTTCAGAGATTGATTTTGGGCATTCTCCCGAAGGGACAACAATCTAATGGCCAAAAATCATTCATTGGGATTTTACTGGCAGTAGCGTGTAAAGCCATTTCTGGGCACTGGCTTACCCAGACTGCCCCCACGGTAGAGTACTGGTTTAACATAGTAAAAGAGATCTCCAGGATGGAAAGGATTACAGCAGGCTTATAGCTACAAAAAAGATAAATGCAACCAAATTTGGCTCCCCTTTATACACCTTGTGGAGGAGAGGGAGGGTATTCCAGTTTTGGAACAAATAGCCCTAGGATATTAATTTATAGGTGCTCCCTTAATTAAACAGGATTCATGTCCAGGAGGAGTTGTTTAAGCCCTATGCTGTAGTCCCTTGGGCACCCTCTGAATTCATGGTTACCTCCATTGGATGCCGATATTGACCTCGTAAGACTTAACTGGGGATATTTCCCCAATCCGCTATATTCCTATCATTGAATCTATATTAACATTGTAACCTTGAACAAACCAGCCATACACCAAACTCTTTGTTGTGTTAAGAGTTTTATTATACATTTAATTGTCTGTATATGTTGTATGTACAACTGAGCATATGTTATTTAATAGAGATCAGGTGCCTTTCTTTTTTCCCTTTTCCACCTGTTTGGACTCAATATGCAAGTTGAACCCACTGCAGATTAGCAGTCTGACCTCGGTTACCAATATCTAGAAAGGATGAGACAATGGCTGATGAAAATGTTGGGCCAGCTTCACAAGACCTGGCGTTTAAAAGATGGTGCCACTTAGGCTTGCATTTTATATACCAAGTTTTTACAAGTAATGGTATGGCCTTGTTTGAGGAATTGAGGGGAAGATATGGGCTGCCACACGGGGATCATTTCCTTCAACTGTGAACATGCATACAGAGACAGGGTCAAGATGGAATGAAAATCCGGAGCCCTAAACCACCCTTGCCTGGCTCTCTTAATTGAAACAATCCAGGGCAACATAGGGAGGCAACTTATTGGACAATTGTATAGGATCTTAAGGGATTCAGTGGGGATTCCACAATATCAGTCCTTAATAAGTGGAATATAGCTTTGGAAACATAATTTACCACAGAGGAATGGCTTAAATATGCATCGCCTGCTGTTAAGATCACCCTCTCCACTACTTGGCAAGAATTCACATGGAAATGCCGGTATAGATATTTTAGATCTCCTGCTACCTTAATCAAATACATGCCCCCAACATTTGGTCTATGTTGGAGGGGCTGTGGTTGCCCAGTGGCTGATTTGGGACACATTTTTTTGTTGGTGCCTGGTATTAACACCATTTTGGTGTAGCTTATAAGCAGAGCTGCAGGATTGCATGAGGAAGGGGGTGGAATTGATAGTGGAATTGGTACTGCTGTCCATTATGCCCAGTCGGGAGAAATCATGGGGTCGCACTCTCCTGCCTATATATTTACTGGCAGCTAAAAAAGCTATCTCACAGAGATGAATGTCTTCGGTGATCCCTTCCGTCACTGAATGGAGAAATATTGTAATGAATATATACCAATTAGAAAAATTAACAGTGGCAATACGTGAATTTCATAGATCTCACTAAAGCCTTTGACATTGTCAACACCCTATCTTGCTGGATCAGCTTCTTGATATGGGTCTTGCCCCCTTAAGCTGTCCTCTAGTTTAAAGACTGTCTGTCCAGCAGAGTCCAGAGTGTAAAAATCGGGAGAGCAATTTCTTCCTCTAGGGAAATTAAGCACAGGGTCTCACAAGGGTCCCTGTTGGGCCCTCTCTTTTTCAGTCTGTTAGCCGTCTCCCTGAAGCTTGCAATAGCAAAGTCGTCCTTTACGCCGATGATGCAGTTACCCTTAGTGGTGCCGGTTGCATCTTTTGCAGGATGAGCTACAATGCGCCTTCCATCGCCTGGAGGACTGGTTCAACTCCCAGAAACTGTTACTTAATTATAAAAAGATGAAGACGATGCTGTTATCCAGTCATCAGCTAAAGAAATCCCTCCCGGCCTTGACGATCACCGATAAAATGGGTGACACGCTAGAGCAGGTTCAATCATTCAAGTACCTTGGGGTCATCGTTGATGACACCTTCTCCTTTGTGCAGCATTTTGACCTGGTCATAAAGGCAGTTCAGACTAAGCTGGGAGTCCTCTATAGGCATAGGCATTATCTGTCACCTGCTGCCTATGACTCTCTGTTTCCTCCTCCATCCTGTCAGTGAGACTACGGCCTTGTAATGTATAGAGTGGCCTCGGACACTGCACTCAAACTTGTGGTCACAGCCCTCAGTAAGGCCTATAGGCTGACTCTTGGAGCTGACCGACTCACCTGCTCCTCCCTTTATGAGCAAAGCAACTGGCTCACGCTAGCCAGTAGGATTAAATTCTAGACATGCCTGTTAAGCAAGAAATCACTAATTGGCAAAGCTCCTCCATGTCTCAGCAAATTGCCCAATACCTGTTCTTCAGGATACCAGACCAGGGGCCAGACTCTGGGCTCATTGGCTGTCCCATTTAGGAAAACGTCTCTTGGACAGTGGTCCTTTGCCTACAGGGCTCCCTTGTGGCTAAATGAGATCCCTGCTCACCTATTATTTACTGACAGCCTCCCCACATTTAAGTCTGAGTTGCAGTGGCACCTTAATGCATCCAGGGCTTGTTGTTGCAGATAGATGGTGTACTACCAGTCCCTCTCTACCCATCTCCTAATATGTGTGAATGTTGATACCCGGGCCCCCTCCCTCACCTGCCCCACATCGTAACTGTCATAGCTGGCCTTACCAGTAGGCAGAGTTTCCTCACCTGCCCTCCACACTAACTGCCCCTGCAATTAGATGGGCCTGGCTTGGATCGCTCCTCTACAGGCTTGCACTCTGCTCTGTTTTAGCACTTGCTGTCCTACTGGAGGACATGCCTGGTACTAGCCAACCCCCCCAAGTCAGCTGATTTCAGTCCCCATCCCTGTTAACAGGACAAAGCCTGTACTACGTGCTGCTGAGGTCCTTGCCTCTGTGTCCCCCCGTAAGCTCATAGTCGTACTCTTTTTAAGGTTTTTGGTAGTAGCTTCAGTAGCTGGTTACTTGTTGTTCTGTGCTTGCATTCTGCATTATGTCTCTCTGTTTGCATTACCATTGTACTGTTTGTTTAAATGTTCCCTGAGTTGTTATTGTGTACGCTTCTTCCCATGAACTGTGAACCACAGAGGGGGGCAGTTCCCTTTCTGTTGTGTTGTATATGCCATGTATGTGACATAGAACCTTTGCAAAAGAGCTTTCACCCGAAGTTTTTTTCCGAACAATTAAATAAAAAATAAATAAATGAAAAGATGGATTTGTTTAACTGTAAATGGCAAAAATGGGTGTGGTATATGGCCCAGCTGGACTCTGATTTCGTATCTTAGAAGCATTCCTGCAGCTTGCGGAGGGGGATGCTGTTCTCACCAAAGGGGGGAGCCCTTAGTGGGGGAAAAATGAAAGTAAAATGGGTAATGAAGAAATCAACTAATTGTGCTGTGAAGATATCTGCTGTTTGTCTTAAATGGAGAATGTTTAACTGCAGATGGTACACATTTGGATTAATCCTTGTAACCTTATGTAAAAATACCTGATGTTACTACACCATTACTTAATGTTTAATACCCTACATGTACTGTGATGTGCCATTTATGTCAAAACTCAAAAAAAACTATATATAAAAAAAAAAAAAAATACTGAAAGAATGCTGGGGTGCATCAGTTCTAGGAGTGTGGATATGTTGTTCATCCACACTCTCTGGCATGTCCCTTTCCCCTTTAAATCTCACCGGAAAGTCTTCAGGCTGGCTCCTCCCACCCACCTGGGTGGTAAATACCTCGGCTCTGCCCCATGACGCCAGATCTTCCTTTCCACTGGAAGATTCAGGTTCCCTCGTGCTACTATTGCAGTTCGTAGGCCCTGGATTCTCAACATCTGTTTTCACCGAAAACGCTTTCGCTAAAATTCATTAGAGTTTACGATTACGATCCTAGCGCATCGGTCACGGAGGACAAATCGTCAAGCGGATTTCACTGGTGTCCCTGCGGCCAGAAAATGTTGTGCACCGATCCCCACCTCTCATTTGTCTACTGCTTAGGTGTCGTGCATGACACCACCTCTTGCACCATCTGTCTGGCCTTCCATCCCAACGTCCTGGATGACTGCAAGGTGCACCTAAAATTAGGGAGACTGGAGCTTCACAATCCACCAGTGAAATTGAAGGAGGCAAGGTGGGCGGTTTCCTCGGCTGCGGGTCCGCTGAACAGCTCAATCAGATGGCGGCTTTCAAAGCGGAAGCTGCTCAAGCTTGCCAGCTGGTCATTCTCTGCACTTCAACCTTTGCTCTACCTTTTACTGGGTCCTTTGGAGTTGTGCCAGTCTCTCCCCACCAGGGGTGAGGTGCCCTCGGGCTTGCACTCCTCCCGTCCTCGGAAGAGGGACAAGGACCCCAAGTAGTCTTCTAAAAGGAGACGTTCCTGGTACGAGAGCGGTCCGATTCTCAGGAACTTGCAGTCTCTACCTCGGTCGTGATCGCTTCCTTGGCTGCCAGCTTCTCGGACCTTCCGTCAGACCAAGGCATTGAGGCCAAGGAAATGGCTGAACCGGCCGAGATTTCTCTTGATCGAATCGAGCCTTTGTTGCAGACTCTGATCACCCATCCTTTCCTTCCCCGATGAGACCTGGCCCTCGGGTGTCCCAATTGAGGGAAAGGCGCCGGAACCTCAGTTCTCTCCGACTCCAGCATCTCCCGATGGAACAAGCCGATCCCGTCGGTCTCGATCGAGGACCAGGACCCCTTCGGTCGAAAAACTGAAGAAAGGTTACAAACACCCAGGAAGAGGTGTCGCCACTGATCCTCATCCTCCTTGGATGAGGAGAGACTTCGGAAGCTCCGTCGACGTTATGAGGATCTCATGTGGCAACAGCTGTTATAGGGATGTGGATATGATGTTCAATCCACACTTACTGGCAGGTTCCTTGCCACTTTAAATCTTGCTGGAAGGTCTTCAAGCTGGCTTCACCCCACCCACCCGGGTGATAAAACTCTTGGCTCCGCCCCATGACGCCAGATCTTCCTTACCGCATGGAAGCTCAGGTTCCATCCTGTGCACTCTGTGTTTTAGGCCTGGATCTAAACTCTTCAGTTAACCCGAAACTAATTTTAAAATTTGCAAGACTTCGGTCTTTTTCTTCCCTCGCGGCTGCGATGGACAAATCGACTCCTGGATTTCGTCAGTGCCCCTGTGGGCAGAAGATATACCGGACTGATCCGCACTCCATGTGCGTTTACTGCTTAGGGCTTGGCCACAATTCGCAGGCCTGCGACTTGTGCAAGTTCTTTTCGGCTATGGTCTTGGAGGATCGCACTGCCAGATTACAACTTGGGCACCCCGAGAAACGTTATTCTCCAGTCAAGTTGAAGGAGGCCCATTGGGCGGTGTCCGCGGCTGCGGGCTCGGCTGAACAGCTCGAACAGATGATCACCCTCGAGGAGGAGGCGGCCCAGGCCACAGTGACATCTTCCTCGGTCGCGGCATTTATCCTGCTCTCCTTGGGGATCCTCCTACATGGCTTCGTTTAAGGAGCTTTGCCAGTCCCTCTCCACCAAGGGAGAAGGGCCTTCGGGACATTCCTCTCGGTCCAAAAAGAAGGACTCTAAGGGTAAGTCCCACCATTGACGTCTGTGGGAGCGGGAGAGGTCCCCTTCCCCGGATAGTCGACACTCTACTTCGGTCGAGGCTGCGGCTAAGGCTGCTGGCTTCACGGTGTCCCCGTCAGGTCAGCCGGCCGAGACACCCGTCGATGCAGTCAAGATTTTTCTTGACCCGTCGGACGGTTTGTCGACTGGAGAAGCCGACAACCCTTCTTCACCGGTTCCCTCAGTGGAAACCGAGGACTTGCCTGTGCCTCCTGTGCCGGAGTCCCCGATTAAGGTCCCTGAACTGAGGGAGGAGCGGGTTTCCCCCACCCCCTCTCAGACCCACCCTCGGAATCCCCAAAGGTCTCTGTCTCGGACCTCTTCCAGGTCCAGCCGATCCCGCTGACATCGGCGGTCTCGGTCTCTGCACCATGGAAAGCGGTGGCGCTGCTCATCCTCGTCATCGTCCTCTTCGGAGGATAGGGCTCCGGCGCAAATTGCGTCAGTGCTACGAGGATCTATTGTGGCAGCAGCTCGTTTTGACCGGGAATAAGCCGACTCTGTCGCCTTCCAGCCATTAAGTGGCTGTCACTGGAGCGGCTGAAACAACTCCTCATGATAGTCGAGGAGCCGAAGCCGGCACTGGTTGTTCGGCCGAAACCGTCTGCGCCACCCATTCAAACAATATGAAGTCTTGCTATATTATGACAATTGCAGTATGACCGCAGGTTAGAACTGCTCCAGAGGTGAAATAGTTAACTTTCCATGCAGGCATGGAACTTAGTTGAAAATTCTGTCTGTGGTGCTTCAAACGCAAACTGTCAGATTCTTTACTCCGCCTCACTGAACAGTCGCTCTGGAGATTTCTCCTTCTGCGCGGTTCATTTTGCTGGTTTAAAAGTATTATTTTTGGTTTTAGCCGAAATTAAACATAACTGGTCGGTTCAAGCTCTGTCTGTGGTAATGTAAGTAATAGATAGGTTTACATTTATTTTTCTGTGTGGAACTTGTAATTCTTTATCGGTTCGGTTTGAACCGATCAGGTTGTATTTAAATCTACTAGTCCTTTTTTAGAGTGCGGTTCCCGTTCTTATCGGTTCTAAAAACAAATTTCATTACGGTTTTTTCCACGACCCGTGACACGGTTAGGAACCGATAAGGGTGTCTTGCTTGGTGGATTGCCATAAGCGGGCAAGTTGGTTAGGCTGGCATTATGTCTGAGAAACTCAAAAGAAAACTGGACCCACTGGGTTTCAACACTGTAGTGTTTGTGGGAAGCTTTTGCTAAGGCTGACTCACACACACATGTGTCTATTGTCTGGGGTTTGACCACCTCAATTCAGACTGCCAGATTTGTCACAATTTCCTGCAGCCACCATAGATAAGAGAGTTGGTAGGCTCAGGGAAAGGGAGGCCAAAAAGTCAGCTGACCCGGATGGCCAGCCCGATTCGGTACCAACCGAACCAGAGGGAGTGCCCTCTGACCAGGGCAATACTTCCTCGGGCAAACGAAGAGCCGGTTCTGAGGAGCCGGTTCCAGCAAAAAGGACTAGAAAGTCAGCTAGTGTAGAGCCAAAAGTTCTCTCCCCAACTGCTGAGGAAATAGCTAAAGCAATTCAAATAGTCCAGTCTCTCTCTCTCCGGTTTCGACTGAACCGACACCTTCAGGTAAGCGTTCGGTTTGGCTGGTTCCACCGGTTCAAGATTATGATTTTGAGGATTTTTATGAACCGGGGGAGGGGGAAGAGGAATATGAGGAGCGTGAATATGGTTTTGAAGATCTGGATGTGCCCATTGATCCGGACGTCTCTCCAGATAGACCCCTAGGGGTTTCTCCTCCAAGGCTTTCTGAGTCCCCTTCTCATTTCATGTTTTATAAAAAAGTTGCTGAAACTCTCCAGCTCCCTGTTGAGGAAGCTGTTGATGACCAAGAGGAGCCAGACTATGTAGAAATGATGGATATTCCAGAGTCTAGGAGACTGTCTATTCCTTTGCATAAATCTTTTCGGAAACAGACAGTAAAAGTTTTAAAAACTCCTCACACTATACCTCCTGTGGATAAAAGGATGGACAAGAGGTATACCTTATCAGGCTCCGACACTGATTTCCTCACTCAACAATGCAGCCATGTGGGCGTAGTGCAGGCTGCAGCCTGTGACAAGGCTAATATTCCTCTAGCTTCACACCACCCTGAGAAGGACTCCAGGAAGATTGATGCTATGGCAAAGAAACAGTACATGGCATCTTTGGGACTCAGACAAGCAAATTATATGGCTTATGCTGCTAGGTACCAGAAATCCAGATGGGTTACTGTGCTGGCCCTAGCAAAACAAGTCCCTGACCAGCTTGCCAGGGAGCTGGAACAGGTGGCTATGGATGGTACTGAGGCATCCAAGGTGCAATTTCATGCTGCAGTGGACTGTAATGATGTTTCATCAAGAGTCATGGCTACATCTGTGGCACTTCACCGGATGGCTTGGCTCAGATGTAATACCCAGTCTAAGGCCATGGATTTTCCTGTTATGGGAAATTCTCTGTTTGGGGAGCAAACAGAGAATTACATGAAGAAAATGTACTGCCCTTAGGCCACTACCAGTTCAGAGCAATGCCCTTCGGCCTCACTTCTGCCCCAAGGGTATTCACCAAATGCCTGGCAGTAGCAGTTGCCTACCTAAGAAGGCAAAAGATTGCCATCTTTCCTTACCTGGACGATTGGCTCATAGTAGGCCAGTCCCCAGACCAGGTCAGTTTACATCTTCAGATAACGCAGCAACTGCTTACCTCTCTAGGTTTCCTTCTGAATCTCTCAAAGTCAGTTCTAGAGCCTGTCCAGCTTCTTACCTTCATAGGCGCAGAACTGAACACACAGGAAGCCAGGGCCTTCCTTCCCCTGGACAGGGCAAAGACCCTAGTCTCCCTGGCCTCCTCATTTACCCTGCAGGTCTCCCGGCCAGCAAGGCATTTCTGCAGCTCCTAGGACACATGGCTGCTTCCACAGCAGTTGTGGGGAGCAAGATTTCAGATGAGGGACATCCAGTTCCATTTGAGAGCTTTTGGTCTCAAAGAAAGGATCCTTTACCAAGTTGATCCCAGTAACTCAAACCCTGATCCAAGCCCTACAGTGGTGGCAGGATCAGAGCAACCTGAGACAAGGGTTCCTTTTTTCACTCAGTCTCATTCTCTAATCCTTACTACAGATGTGTCCCTCTTGGGCTGGGGAGCTCACATGGGTGACCTCACCACCCAAGGTCTGTGGTCTCCCCAGGAATCTCTGCTCCACATCAACCTGTTGGAGCTCAGAGCAGTTTTTCTAGCACTTCAAGCTTTTTCCAAATCTGTTCAGAACAAGAGTATTCAGGTCAGAACAGACAACACCACTACAATGTGGTACATCAACAAGCAAAGGGGCACTCGGTCTACGGCCTTGTGCACCCAGCGCGATGAAGTTATAGTCTCTGGCTTACTCCTGAACACCTCCCTCACGGCAGTTCACCTCCCAGGCAAGGACAATGTCCTGGCAGATGCGCTCAGCAGGATTTCCCAGGGCCACCACGAATGGTCACTGGATCCCCTGGTCTTGGGAGTAGTATTTGCCAGATGGGGCACCCCGCAGACAGATCTTTTTGCAGCCCCGGACAATCACCAACGTCCTCTCTTTTGCTGCAGGCCCACAGTGTTGGGCTCACTCCCCCTGGATGCCTTAGCCCTCAGTTGGGAGGGGAAGTTTCTCTATGCATTCCCTCCCTTTCAGAGTGCTAGTCAAGATCAGATCCCAATCCTGCAAAGTCATTCTGATAGCTCCGGATTGGGCCAGACAGCCCTGGTATCCACTCCTGCTGTCCTTAGCAGTCCATCCTCCCCTGTGCCTTCCCTGGAATCACAATCTGTAAACCTGTGCCCAGGGAAGGGTCTGGTACCTGAATCTCAAATCTCTCAATCTCAAGGCTTGGTTTTTGAAGAGTTGGAGTCTGCTGATTTACACCTTTCCCAAGGTGTAATGGATATATTGAAGGCCTCAAGGAAGCCTTCCACCAGGGCTACTTACAATTCCAAATGGAAAAGGTTTTCCATATGGTGCTCGGAAAAGCATATTTCCCCAGTTTCTGCTGATCTACCCACAGTCCTGGATTATATGGTCCACCTGAATTCTTTGGGGCTGAGACCAGCTACCCTGAAGGTGCACTTGGCAGCTGTGTCTGCTTTTAGTTCAGCAGGTAAATCCTCTTCTCTTGCAGCTCATCCTGTATTTTCCAAGTTTTATAAGGGGTTGTTTCACACCAACCCTCCATTCAGGGATCCTGCCCCTGCCTGGGATCTTAATGTTTGCATTGCTCAGCTTATGCAACCCCGCTTCGAGCCCTTGTCTTCAGCTGAACTCAGGTACTTGACTTGGAAAACTGTGTTTCTGGTAGCCATCACCTCTGTCAGATGCATAAGTGAATTACAAGCGTTGTCAGTGGAGCAGGAGTTTATCTCTTTTCACAGAGATAAGGTGGTCCTTCGGACTAACAGAAAGTTCCTGCCTAAGGTGGTTTCAGATTTCCACCTTAATCAATCTTTTTCTCTTCCAGTGTACTTCACTGACCACTCCTCCTCTGGGGAGAGGAGGCTGCACAGCCTAGATGTGAAGAGAGCCCTTAGTTACTACATAGGAGCGTACCAGGGGTCATGGGTTTGACCTCCAACTGTTCCTCACCTATGGCGAAGTTGGTAAAGAAGCCAGCCACTAAAAGATCCATTGCCAGGTGGATTGTCTCTTGTATCCAATTCTGCTCACGAGAAGTTGGGTAAGTTCCCCTCAGGCCTGAGGGCTCACTCTACCAGAGGTACAGCTGTTTCTCTGGCTGCTGCCAGAGACATTCCTATTCTAGAAATATGTCAAGCAGCTACCTGGAAAACAGTTCACACTTTTACCAAGCATTACTCCCTGGATATCCAGGCTAGGAGTGATGCTCGGTTTTAACACAGCCAATGCTTCAGAGCCTATTTCCCAAGTAGGTTCTGTCCCTCCTCCGTGGGGGTACTGCTGTGTAGTCTGCAATTGTTATAATATAGCAAGACTTCATGATGTTTGAAGAAAAAATTACTCACCTTAGTAATGTTGTTTCTTCTAATGGAGTCTTGCTATATTATGACCTCCCTCCCTGCCTGCCCCTCTCAGAACCTCTGTTTTGCGATGTGGGTGGGCAGTACAGGGTTGGCACTTTTTTGATGCCCACCTTGTTGTTTTGCACCTACCTTTTCGGGTGAATTGGTGTTGTGTTTTTGCATTTTTGGGTCTCCTCACTTGAGTCTTTGTTTTAGGCCAAAAAATGAGTGTTTATGTTAGTAGTCAGTCTGCTAGTGTAGGTTTACAGCTTCCACACAGAACCTTAGTGAGTTTTAGCTCATAAAGATCTGACAGTTTGCGTTTGATGCACAACAGACAGAGTTTTCAACCGAGCTCGTGCTCTAGGTTCCATACCTGCATGGAAAGTTAACTATTTCACCTCCGGAGCAGTTCTAACCTGTGGTCATACTGCAATTGTCATAATATAGCAAGACTCCATTAGAAGAAACAACATTGCTAAGGTGAGTAATTTTTTCTTGTGGTGGAACCCCCACCTCCACAACCTAAAACTGGGGCCCCGACCAAGGATTCTCAGTCGGGTCAGGGCTTGCCCCATCGGTTGTCGGTCACCCTCACTCCCGATCGACCTCGGCAGGTGGAGGGTGGTTCAGGCGCTCGGCAGCTGTTTGCAGACTCCTCGGAGTCTGACAACGATGACTCCTTGTTTTCCAGGCCACTTGATCTGGAGTCCACTGGGGTCAGTCGGTGGACGAGAGCCCATCCTCGTTCCTTGGAATGCTTCGACTCATCTCTGAGTCCACTGGGATGAAACTCGAACCAGTTTCAAAACGGGCCAAGTATCCCCTCACAGAGATACTGGACTGAGGGGATTCCCCTACGGAGGCCTTCCCGGTAGCCGAAGCCATTGTTGGCCCGGCCCTGGAGCTATGGCAGCGGCCAGCACCTTCGGCCAGGATGGCTCAAAAGTATGCTGTTCCCACTGGTTCACTCTCCGGTTTCTCGGAGCACCCCTCTTCGGAGGGGCTAGTGACCGACAGTGTTTTCCGGCATTCCGGAAACGCCCGGGACATATACAAGCCTCCTGACAAGGAGTCCAAGAAATTTGACTACTCAGGGAGGAAAGTACGTGCTGCTTCTCCTTAGGTCTTCATTGGGCCAGCTCGGCCATCCTGATGGCACACTTTTCACACGCCCTTTTGGGCTCCCTGGTTGCGGTGATTCCTCATCTCCCGGCTAACCTCCAAACGACGGTCAAGCAGGTGCGGGATCAGGGAAGGGCAGTGGCCAAACAGCAGCTCCAGACTTCCCTGGAGATCACTGACTCGTGTGCCCAGTCAGTAGTGGCCGCAGTGGCCATGCGCCGCAGAACTTGGCTGCGGATTTCCACTTTTGTGGCGGATACCCAGCACAAGCTGGCAGACATTCCCTTCTTGGGTACTGACTTGTTCAGTCCTGGGGTGGAGGGTCATCTGCAAGGGACCGAGAAGTCCAACGCCACGTTAGACTCAGTCACGTCTGCCCAGAAGGACAAAGGCTGCCAGCAGCAGCATAAGCCCTTTCGACCTTCAGCCCCTGCGGCACGTCTGGCCCAGAAACACCAGCATCAGGACCAGCAGGCTCACACTTGGCACCCCAAAGCCAAGCCTGCTGCTTCCTCCAGGAGGAAGCCAGGAGGGAAAGGTCCAGGAGGCTCCTCGGTGGTCCTTCCTCCAAGCCTGCCCAGTGGCGGTTGAGGGTGTCGCCCCCAGCAACTCCTCCCTGGTTCCTCCATGGTGGCATGGCTCCACTACTTCCTTTCTGCCTGGTCTGATATTACCACGGACCGCTGGGTATTGGAAGTGGTAGGCAGGGGTCTGCCTCTGGAATTCGAGCAGTCCCCACCCTATCGAGCTGTCCCCACAGGGGGGGACTACGGGGTCTGCAGCCTCTCTGTCGGGTCTTTGAGCTGACATTGCCCTGCTCCTCCAGAAGGAGGTGATCAGGGAGGTAGCGGATCCTCTTCCAGACCCAGGGTTTGTATCCAGGTACTTCCTGGTCCCAAAATGGACAGGGGCCTGGTGCCCCATTTTAGACCTACACAGCCTGAACAAGTTCCTAAGGTCTCATACCTTCAGGATGGTCACTCTGGCTCAGATCATTCCATCGTTGGAACGAGGCGTGTGGTTCTGTTCTCTGGACCTCCAGGACGCATTCTTTCACGTCTCAATCCGTCCGTCTCACCAGCGATTCTTCCGCTTCAGGGCAGAGGGATCACTTTACGAGTTCCAGGCCATGCCCTTCAGCCTCTCTCCAGCTCCCAGGGTCTTCACCAAATGCATGGCAGTCATGACAGCATTCCTGCTGCGCCGAAGGGTTCTGGTGTACCCTTACCTGGACAACTGGCTGATTACAGCCCCCCTCCAGGTTGGAGGTGGAGTAGTCCAGGGATCTGGCCCTCCAGGTCTGCTTTCAGATTGGCCTCCTCATCAACGAGGCCAAATCAGAACTTGTACCAATGCAAGTGATTCAGTTCATCGGGGCAGAGCGCTACTCTCTTCGAGCCAGAGCACGGCTCCCGGCGGACAGGGCCGAGGTCCTTTCCTCCTTTGCCCAGTCATTTCTGGTTGGGCAATTGCGTCCAGCCCGGGACTTCCTGCGCCTTCTGGGCCTCATGGTGGCCTGCACCAGCGTGGCCCATTGGGCCTGCTGGCACATGCGTCCCCTGCAGTGGGGGCTGGCCAGCCAGTGGTCATAGCGCTCCGGTCCGCTGGACCAGCCAGTGGCAGTGACCCAGGAGATGTGGAACGGTCTCCAGTGGTGGCTCGTTCCAGCTCATCTGCAGGAGGGTATCCCGTTTGTCTACCCAGAGCCGACGGTCACTCTGACGACCGACACTCTCTGAGTTGGGGTGCCCATCTAGGGGGTGCTCAGAATGCACGGCCTCTGGTCCCCTCGGGAGTCTTGATGCCACATCAACCTGCTGGAGCTTCGATCAGTTCGACTAGCCCTCACTGCCTTCGCTCTGTTTGTACGGGGTCAAGTTGGTCCAGGTCCAGACGGACAACACCACGACCATGTACTACCTAAACCGCCAGGGCAGGATGCTCTCCGCACTTGTTCTCTCATGAGCAGACTGGAGGCGGATCTCCTAGCCATCCATGTGGCAGGATCCTGCAACACTCTGGCTGATGCCCTAAGTCGGATAGCTGCTGCATCTCACGAGTGGTCTCTCCTGCCGGAGGTAGTACAAGATCTGTTCTCCCACTGGGGCACTCCTCAGGTGGACCTGTTTGCCTCCAGGGAGAATGCGAAGCTGAGGCTGTGTCATGCCTGCCCCCCTCAGCAGGACTCGCTACAGGGGGGATGCCTTCTCAAGGCCATGGACCCCGGGCCTCTTCTGTGCCTTCCCTCCATTTCCCTTGATCCACAAGGTGCTTCTCAAGGCGAAGAGGGACAAGGCGCAGGTGATTCTGGTAGACCCAGACTGGCCCCGTCAGTTCTGGTATTCAGATCTTCTCAGCCTCAGCTCCAGGCTCCCGAGGCAGCTTCCAGCCTTCCCAGACCTGATCTCCGTCAACAAGGGGAAGGTACTCCACCTGGACCTTCAGTCCCTGCACTTGACGGCCTGGTTCCTGAGCGGCTAGAGATCCAGGCCTTGGGTCTTTCCGACAAGGTCCTCAACGTTGCTGAGGCATCCCATAAGGAGTCGACCAGAAAATGCTATCCCTTCAAATGGAAGAGATTCTCCATTTGGTGTCAGGATAAGGGGTTGGACCCTTCCTCCTGTTCCTTGGCTCAGATTGTGGGACTACCTGTGGTCCCTTCTCAGCTAGGGCTCGCTGACAACCCTACAGACTTGAGACATCTCCGCTACCGGGCGCCGGGCCGGAAAGCTAGCCTATACGCAGGAGAAGGTGGTCTAGCCGCTTTTTCAAAGGCCTTGATCACATATCCTCCGATGCGAGAACCTCCACCTCCGTGGGATCTGCTGCTGGTACTGGGTAAGCTCATGGGCAAGCCATTTGAACCTATGCACAGGTGTGATATCTCTCACCTGTCGTGGAAGACGGCCTTCTTGGTGGCTATCACGTCAGCCAGAAGGATGGGAGAGCTCCAGGCGTTTTCCATCGAGTCTCCTAACTGGTCTTCCACAGGGACAAGGTTGTCCTGTGCCCCCACCTGAAATTCCTTCCGAAGGTGGTGTCGGAGTTTCACCTTAACCAGGTATTGACTCTGCCGATGTTCTACCCTAGTCACACCTCGGAGGCCGAATATAGGCTCCATACTTTTAACCCTAGAAGAGCGCTCTCTTATTATAAGGAGCGGATGGCTGAAGTTCTGGGAGAGGTTCGCCAGCTTTTGTCACCTCCGCTGAAGCCGCACCTGGCAGACCTGCAGCCAAGCGGACGGTAGGCAGGTGGGTCACCTCTTGCATAGATCTCTGCTATAGGCTGGCGGGCATGGAGCCTCCCAAAGGGATAAGAGCTCATTCTACCCGCCATACCACTGCTTTGGTGGCTGCTTCCAGGGACGTCCCTATCCAGGATATCTGCAGGGCTGCTACCTGGAAGTCAGCACACACCTTCATTCACTACCACATCGACCTTGAGTCACGCTGGGATGCTAGTTTTGGGACCTCGTCTCTCCAGTCTTATTTCCCAAGTAGGAGGTGCACGCCTTGTCTCCCTCCTCCCGGAGAACTGCTAGGAGTCTGCCAGTAAGTATGAATTGAACAACATACCATCGTCCCTAGAGTACAGGTTACTTTCCTGTAACAGGATTTCGAGAGGTACATGTTGTTCATTCACCTGACTCCCACCCGACCTCCCGGCTTGACCCAGCGCCTGGCTTCCAGTGGGCTAGATCTGGCGCATGGGGCGGGCCGAGAGTTTCATCACCCGGGTGGATGGGAGGAGCCAGCTTGAAGGCCTTCTGGCAAGATTTAAAGCGGCAAGGAACCTGCCAGTAAGTGTGGATAACAACATATACCACTCCTAGAACTCCTGTTACAGGTGAGTAACCTGTATATTCTGACTGGTCAAAAGCTGGCGACACCAGCCATTACTTGGCCCCCGCCTCTCAGGCCGACGCCAACCCCTCCGGAACCGAAGGCCTTGATTCCCCCACCCATGGGGCCTTCGCATATTCCAGCTCGGCCTATCTCGATCTCCCACCGATATTGGTAGAACCACTGCCTAAGCAGCCTCAGGGAGGGGCTTCCTCGAAAGAGGACTGGACAGACTCTGGACTGCCCCGTCTGTCCATCACTGTTGTCCTCGATTGCCCTCGGCGTATCAAGGGAGACATAGGCAGGAGACCTTTATATCCTGACTCTTCGGACTGGGATGCCACTGGTTTGCACTCGCATCCAGGGGATGATGAGTCATCAGTGGCAGGCTTGGAGGCAGGTCCTTCCTCATTCCAGGGCATCCTCCGCCTGATTTCCGAATCGAACGGAATGCCCTTGGAGCCTATCCAAAAGAAGGTGGAGTACCCCCTCACGGATATCCTCAAGAGGGGAATACCCCAATGGAGGCCTTTCCAATGGCCGAAGCCATTGTTGGCCCAGCCCTTGAGCTCTGGCAGCGTCCTGCCTCCTGTCCAGCCCCATCTGCCCACATGGCCCACAAGTATACGGTGCCCATGGGGTCCCTGGCGGGGTTCACAGAGTATCCCTCAGCAGAGAGCCTTGTGACTGCTTCTGTGTTTAGACACACGGGTGGCTCAGCGGACACTGACCACCCTCCGGACAAGGAGTCCAAGAGTTTGGACCATTCTGCCCAGAAGGTTTATGCGGCCTCATCCTTGGGCCTCCATCAGGCCAGTTCGACTGTGATCATGGCATACTTCTCTCATGCCCTCTTGGGGTCACTAGATGAAGTCCTCCCTCATCTCCTAGTGGACATGCAGACCACGGTGAAGAAAGTCCGTGACCAGGGCCGTGCTGTTGCGAAACAGCAGCTCCAGACGGCCCTGGACATTGGAGATTGCTTTGCCCACTCCTTAGCAGCTGCAGTGGCCACTCGCGGCAGGGCCTGGCTGAGGTTATTCTCCTTCCTGGCAGATACTCAGCACAAGTTCGCTGACGTGCCCTTCCTAGGCACAGACCTCTTCGGTCCGGGAGTGGCAGGTCACCTCCAGTGAATAGAGCAGTCCATTGCAACCTTGGATGCTACCTCTGCTAAGGGTTCTTCAGACAAGAACCAGCAGAAGTGCAAGAAGTCGTCTTTTCGGCACTCTTCCCCTGCGGTCAGGCAGCCCTCCTTTCAAGGAGGTCAGCAGCAACAGCAGGCTCAGGCTTGGCGCCCCAGGCCCAAGCAGGGTTCTCAACAGCCCCGTAAAGGAGGCCAAGGTGCTGGTCCAGGAGTCTTCTCCTCCTCTAAGCCTGCTCAGTGACTGGTTGGAGGTTGCCACCCCTACACACGTCACGCCAGCTCTGGGTCCTCCCGTGGGGGACCGGCTCCATCATTTTCTTTCCGCCTGGTCTGGTATCACTTCGGACAGGTGGGTTCTGGAAGTGGTTGGTCAGGGACTGCCTCTGGAATTTGAGCAGTACCCTACCAGCCGAGCCCGTGCCCCTTGGGAGGAAAGGATCTTGGCTCGCACTCAGTCGGCCCTTCGGGACGACATTGCTCAGCTCCTCCGCAAGGAGGCGGTAGCTCCAGTGCCGGATCCTCCTACAGACCCAAGCTTAGTGTCCAGGTACTTCCTGGTGCCCAAGTGGATGGGGGGTTGGCGCCCCAACCTAGATCTGCCCGACCTGAATCAATATCTCGGGTCTCACACCCTCTGGATGGTAACTCTGAACCAGATCATACCATCTCTGGAGCGAAATGTTGTTCTGTTCACTGGATCTGCAGGACGCGTTCTTTCACATCCCAATCCGTCCATCCCACCAGTGGTTCCTCTGCTTAAGGTTCGAAGGGACCCTGTACGAGTTCCGAGCCATGCCGTTTGGCCTGTCGTCAGCCCCACGGATCTTCACCAAGTGCATTGCAGTGGTGGCAGCCCATCTTCGGCGTCGAGGAGTTCGTATATACCTTTATCTTGACAGCTGGCTCTTGGCAGGTTCCTCCCTTCAGGAGGTGGAGAGGTCCAGGGATCTGGCCCTCCGAACCTGCTCCCAACTCAGCCTCCTTATCAACGAGGCCAAGTCCGAACTCGTGCCCTCTCAGGTGATGAGCTTCACTGGGGCAGAGCTCGAGACTTGTCAAGCCAGAGCTCGACTTCCGGTGGACAGGGCGGAGGTTCTCCCCTTCTTTGCCCAATCATTTCTGGTTGGGCACTTGCGCCCTGCCTGGGACTTTCTGTGCCTTCTGGGCTACATGGCGGCGTGCACCTCGGTGGTCCGTTGGGCCAGGTGGCACATGTGCCCCCTCCAATGGGAGCTGGCCGCCTAGTGGACTCAGCAGTATGGTCACTTTGACCAGCTGATCACTGTAACACAGAAGATGTGGGGACGCTCTCCAATGATGGACCATCCTAGACCGGTTGTAGGAAGGAATCCAGTTTGTCCGCCCCGACCCGACTGTTGTCCTGACGACCGATGCCTCTCTCATGGGCTGGAGAGCCCACATGAGGGACGGCAGGGCCCACAGGTTCTGGACCCCCGAGGAGTCCCGATGCCACATCAACCTCTTGGAGCTCAGAGCAGTCAGACTAGCCCTGTCAGCTTTCGCTCCTCAGCTCCGGGGTCAAGTGGTTCAAGTCCAGACGGACATTACCACAACCATGTACTACTTCAACAAACAGGGCGGCAAGCACTCCCGTCTGCTATGCAAGAGGCGCTCTGAATTTTGACCCTCGTTAGCCGGTTGGAGGTGGATCTCCTTGCCATCCATGTGGCAGGAGTCTCGAACCAACTGGCGGATGCGCTCAGCAGCTTAGGCCAGACATCCCACGAGTGGTCTCTCCATCCAGAGGTAGCTTACAATCTGTTCTCCTGTTGGGGCAGACCGTTGGTGGACCTATTTTCCTCCAGGGAGAACACCAAGCTGAGCCTGTACCATACCCGCCCTCCTCAGCAGGGCTCACTGCAGGGGGATGCCTTCTCAAGGCCGTGGACCCCAGGCTTCCTCTACGCCTTCCTTCCATTTCCCTTGGTCCACAAGGTGTTACTCAAGGTGAGGAGGGACAAGGCGAAGGTGATCCTGGTAGCCCCAGATTGGCCCCACCAGTTCTGGTATCCAGATCTCCTCAGCCTCAGCCTCAGCTGCAGGTCCCCGGAGCAGCTTTGTACACGCCCGGACCTGATATCATTGAACCAGGGGAAGGTATTCCATCTGGACCTTCAATCCCTGCACCTCACAGCCTGATACCTGAGCGGCTAGAGTTCCAGGCTCTGGGTCTTTCTGAGGATGTCTACACCGTGGTGTGGAGGCATCTCGTAAGGAATCGACCCGGAAATGTTGTGCCTTCAAATGGAAACGTTTTTCCATTTGGTGTCAGGGTAAGAGTCTGGACCCCTTATCCTGCTCTCTGTCTAACATTCTAAACTACCTTTGTTCTCTCTCCAAAGGGGGTCTACGGTCATCGACCCTTTGGGTGCACCTGGCAGCCTTCTCTGCTTACTGGGCGCAGGCCGGTCAGCCAACGTTGGCACAGGAGACAGTGGTCGGGCGCTTTTTCAAAGGCCTGGATCACATATCCCCTCCGGTGCATGAACCTCCACCACCGTGGGATCTCTTGCTGGTTTTGGCAAAGCTCATGGGCAAGCCATTCGAACCCATGCACAAGTGTGAGCTCTCACACTTGTCATGGAAGACGGCCTTCCTGGTGGCTATCACGTCTGCCAGAAGGACAGGGGAGCTCCAGGCGCTTTCGGTGGACTCCCCTTATCTGGTCTTCCACAGGGAGAAAGTTGTCCTGCACCCAACCCGAAATTCCTTCCAAAGGTGGTTTCAGAGTTTCACCTTAACCAGGTGTTGACTCTGCCGGTATACTACCCTAACTACACCTCGGACGCCGAGTACAGGCTCCATACTCTGAACCTCAGATGTGCTCTCTCCTATTACAAGGAGAGGACAGGGGAAATTTGGGGAGAGGTTCGCCAGCTGTTTGTCACCTACGCTGAAGCCGCTCCTGGCAGACCTGCAGCTAAATGGACCATTGTGTGATGGATTACATCAAGCATAGGTCTGTGCTATGAGTTGGCGGGCAAGGAGCATCCCAGAGGGTTAAGACCTCATTCTACCCGCCATACAGCTGCATCGGTGGCTGCTTCCAGGGACATCCCTATCCAGGAGAACTGTCGGGCTGCTACCTGGAAGTCAGCAAACACCTTCCTTACCTACTACCACATCGACTTTGAGTCACGCCGGGATGCTGGTTTTGGGGCCTCTCTTCTGCAGTCTCTGTTTCCCAAGTAGGGTGTGTGTGCCTTGCCTCCCTCCTCCTGGAGAACTGCTTGGAGTCTGCCAGAGTGTGGATGAACAACATATCCACATTCCTAGAAGAACAGGTTATTCACCTGTAACAGTAGTTCTAGGAGTGGTATATGTTCATCCACACGCACCCACTCGACCTCCCCGGCTTTAGGCGCACCACCTTGCTTCCAGCGGGCTAAGATCTGGCGTCATGGAGCGGAGTCGAGGTATTTATCACCGGGGTGGGTGGGAGGAGCCAGCTTGAAGACTTTCCGGCGAGATTTGAAGGGGAAAGGGACATGCCAGAGAGTGTGGATGAACAACATATACCACTCCTAGAACTACTTTATTTATTTAGCTTTTTGTTGACCGGGTAAGTGCACTAGACAAATCCTGCCTATTTTCAGGCACGACCCAGGGGAGGGGGATACAGATGAATACCAACTGACTTTGAACCAGATTAAGCTGTTGGTGGTATTTATAGTGAATTACTACTGTTACAGGTGAGTAACCTGTTCTTTAGGGATAGCAAGCAGAGCAAATAATCCTATCACTTTACAAGGCCCTGATCACACCCCTCCAGGAGTACAGCATGCAGTTCTGGGTTTCCCACTACAAAAAGGACAGACACAGTTAACAGGGTGCAGTGTAGGGCCACAAAAAAATTATCAGGGCGTTGTCAAACAAAAGCTGTGAGTAGCAGCAGAAGACCCTTAACATGTTTAGCATACTACAACACAAAGCGGAACATGCTACCAGAAGGGTCCAGTGCAACTGCAGAGTCAATGACTTTTAATCAGAGGAACAGGATGCAGGGCACTTGAGGAGGACTGTGCCAGTAAATCACATCAAGTATGCGCAGTTTTCTTGGCAAAAGTGCAAGGTGACCAAATACACTGATATTCCCAGTGTTCAGTGTATCTGGTTTCCTTGTAGTTAACCCTTACCTCTCAACCTCCTGCCTCATAAATCAGGGACAAGGCTTAGAAAAATCAGGGACAAAGGACCAAAATCAGGGACACATCTTCAAAATTAGAGATATCCACCCAGAAAGCTGGTAGAATATGGGGCTTAGTGCAAAATGCATTTTCTAAAGAAGAACAAGTCTGTAACTTTAATGCTTGACATTGTTTTGTGCTTATAGTCCTCACTGTTTAGCCACAAAAATACAAATTTTAGGAGGGACAGAGTAAAATTTTGAGGCAAAATCAGGGACGTCCCTGAAAATCAGGGACACTTGAGAGGTATGAGTTTACCAATAAAAGGATTGAGCACTTGACTATGCAGACTTTGATGTAATTATTGACATAGCCATCATCAAGTGCTCTGCATTCTCCTTAACATGTTCACCCTAGAGAAAAAGAGGCGGAGGCTGGTGGAACATATTAGTTTTCTGTATACAGAAAGGTATCAACAAGGTTGAACAGACCTTGATGTTTGACCTGGTGTACTCCAGCAGGACCAGTGCAGAGAGTGGCAGAGACAGGTGAGAACAAACACTTTATACCAGAATTTTCGGTTTGCTTTATTTGTTGAGCAAAACACTCAGCGTAGGTTCGAAACACACACATTCTGCACCACCAAAGATGCTTCTAGTTTGAACAGACTTTGAAGTTTGACCTGGTGTGCTCCAGCAGGATGCAGGGACATGCCTTGAAGCTTAAAGGCAGAAAAGGGGAGGACAGAGTGCCTTCCCCCCACAGCAGCGCAGTCAAGGAACAGGGAGCAAGGAAGGACAGCAACCCAGATAAGGGGGGAGAAGCAAGTCAGGTAGGATTAAGTCAGAGAAAGAGCAGGGGCACAACAGAGACAAAGTGGAGAGTGGTGGTGCAGAATATGCGTAGTCTTGGGAACAAGATGGCAGAACTGCAAGCACTCTTAGCAGAAAGCAGGGTAGACATTGCTGCCATTACAGAGACCTGGACATCAGCACTTCAGGACTGGGACCTATCGATCCCAGGTTACAGGCTGCATAGAAAGGACGGGGAGACAGGTAAAGGGGGCGGGGTGGCAGCATACATGAGGGAAGGTATTGTGTGTACCAGGGAGGAGATGTTGAAAGAGGAAGCACGGAGGCACTATGGCTCCAACTCCAGACTAATAAAGGAAGGAAGATAAGGATGTGGGTCATATACAGACCACCCAGTGAGGGCGAGGACAAGGACAGGGAGTTATGCACTCAGTTAACTAAAGCAGCAGAAAGGGGGGAGGTAGTAGTGGTAGGTGACTTTAACCTTCCCAAAATCAAATAGGTTAGTCTGGCCACATCCTGTGCCAGAAGCCAGGCAGTCCTGGACATAATCCAAGATGGCTTCATGATGCAGTGTGTGACCAGCACCACAGGGGTGGGGGGGCAATTCTGGACCTGGTGCGTTCCAATGGTGAACACGTGCAGAACATAGATAATGGGGATCCCATGGGTGGAAGTGACCACAACACAGTGTGATTCAACCTGGACATGGGTAGGGAAGATATCCCTACCAAGACAAGAGCGCTAGACTTCAAGCTGGCAGATTTTAAGAGAATGAGGGAAGTGATCAAAGAAGACCTTTGGAACCTAAAGGAAAACTTGGGTGCGGAGGAAATGTGGGACGCAATCAGAGGGGCCATACAGAAGGCCACAATCGGATGTGCAAAGATGAGGGGAAAGAGGGCCAGAACTCGACCACCTAGCTGGTTTAGCAGAGAGATGGCTAAGGTAGTGAAAGATAAAAGGGCAGCATACAAGAAAAGTAAAAGAACAGCGAGGGAAGAGGATGAGGAGGAGTACCAAAGACTGGCTAAACTAGCAAAAAAGGAGGTAATACAGGCAAAATCAAAAAAGGAGCTTCAGATAGCAGAAGGGATAAGAGGGGGATAAGCCCTTCTTTCGATACATCAGAGAAAAAAGGGACAAAAAGAACAGCATAGTCAGGCGGAAGAAGATGGAATGTATAGTGGAGGAAGACGGAGCAAAAGCGGAGATATTAAACAATCACTTCTGCTCTGTCTTTACCAAAGAAAGAAAGGGCCCAGTACCGCGCATTGCAAGGAGCGGGAAGAAGGCTGGTGAGGACCCTTTAGGGACCATAAGCACAGAGTGGGTGAGGGAGGGGCTCATGAATTTGAAGGTAGAAAAATCTCCAGGGCCTGATGGAATACACCCCAGGATACTAAAAGAGATGGCAGAAGAGCTAGCTGGCTCACTGACCATACTTTTCAATAGATCTCTTGATACAGGGGTGGTGCCAGGGGAATGGAGAATAGCACATGTCGTGCCAAACCATAAGAGTGGCCCTAAGGAGGACCCTGGTAGCTACAGGCCGGTCAGCCTGACCTTGATTGTATGTAAACTAATGGAGACGATTTTGAAGGAGGGTTTGGTCAAGTTCTTAGAGGAAAATAGCCTGCAGGATAGCAAACCGCATGGGTTCCTGGCAGGCAGGTTGTGTCAAATGAACTTGATTGAGTTCTTTGACTGGGTCACCTGAACAATGGATGAAGGCCAAGCAGTGGATATTATATATCTAGACTTTAGCAAGGCCTTTGTCTCTGTGCCACACAAAAGGCTGATCCCGAAGCTGAAGGACTTGGGGTGGGAGAAAGGTTGGTTCGATGGGTCAATAACTGGCTGAGTGGCAGGACACAGAGGGTGGTAGGTGGGGGGGGGGGGTTCTCCAGTACAAGGGAAGTCACCAGTGGAGTTCCACAGGGGTCAGTGTTGGGGCAGTGTTGTTTAGCGTCTTTATTAGGGATTGGGGGAAGGTATTAAGGGAAAAATGTGCATGTTCGCTAATGACACCAAACTCTGCTGGAGGGTGGACACTCAGGAAGGGATAAAGGAGATGAGAGAGTACCTAGCCAAACTAGAGAGATGGGCAGGGATATGGCAGCTCGGGTTCGATGCCAAAAAGTACAAGGTGATGTACACGGGGCGAAGAACCCGAGAACAGAGTACTACGTTGGAAAAGTCCAGGTTACGCCTTCATAGGAGGAAAAAGATCTGGGGGTGATAACTTCTAGTGACAGGAAGCACTCGACTCAATGCAAAAAGGCTGTAGCAAAGGCTAATAGGATGTTAGGATGTATTGCTAGGGGAATATGGACTAAGATATTGGCACCACACCTGAAGAAAGACATAAACATGATAGAGAGAATCCAGAGGAGAGTGACTAAAATGATAAAGGGACAGCAGAATAGATCATATGCAGAGAGGTTGGAGGACCTGGGGATGTACACTCTGGAGGAGAGGAGGCAGAGGGGGGATATGATTGAGGCATTCAGGTACTTGAGGGGAATTAACAGAGTGGACTTTGGGAGCCTATTCAATAAGAGGACCACCACCACCATCAGAGGGCACAGCCTTAAGCTGTTCGGGGTAGATTCAAGAGGGACATAAGGAAGCACTTTTTTACAGAAAGAGTGGTGATGGCATGGAACAAGCTGCCACAGGAGGTGGTGGAGTCAGTCAGTGGGAGCCTTCAAAAGAGCCTGGGATGGACATAAAGGAATGTCAGGAGGCCTTGTAAGGGAAAGACCAGAAATGGGGGATGGGGTCACAGATGTAAACTGAGAGTCGGAAACAACCCTTATTATTACAAGCAGACCCTGATAGATCGAGAGGTCTTCTCCTGGCCATTTTCTTATGTTTTTATGTTCTTAAAACTGTTTAACTTGGGGTAACATTAGCAGACCCTTCTTATAATGGAGGGTGGTGAACCTATGGTACAACCTACCAGCTGAGACAGGGTACATGAAGACAGCACAGGCCTTTGAGGTAAGCCTGGACAAATGTATGCTTACCAAGAAAATCACAGGCACCCGCTGTAATAGTCAGTGGGGAATCCTTATAAATTGGTACATATTTGCACAGTATACTTGTTGGTCTCTGCTTATGAGCTGATGGGGGGGGGGGTGGCAAACTGGATGAACCTAGAATAGTAATTTTATTTATGAGAATTAAATACACCTTTGAGTCAAGTACTTACAAAGATTTCCAGTAGAAATGCAAGGCAATGCAGGATCTGGTTATAATCAAAAGGTAAGGGTCAAACAGCATGAAAATGAAAAGGCCAAATCTACAGATAGATAGACAGCCAAAGGTAGATAGACAGACACACAGATAGAGAGAGAGTTGGGCAGAAGGATAGGTACATAGATAGACAGACCGATACGTAGGTAGGTAGGTAGATTGACAGACGTACGGATGGATGGATTGATGGACGGACAGACCAGTATAGAGATAGGTAGGCAGATAGACAGATAGATATAGTCAGATAAACAGATAGATGGCTAGACAGGCAGACCTGTAGACAGACAGACAGGTAGACAGACAGACACACAGCTATGTAGACAGATAAATGGATAACTATTAAGTGGGTAGCAAAAATAAGGAGCTGTAATTGACTGAGATGCATCAGATACTCGTGGACGATATTGCTTCATGGATGGTTACAATTTTTTTTTTTTTTTACATAGTTTGTGTTAAATACTCATTTGTATAAATGCAATAACACATTCTACAGTGTGCTTTAAGATATAATAGCTGCACTTACAGGGCCTTGTTAGTTGAACACTGGATTTGATTGGTACCACAAGCACATTTAAATCGCTAAAAAAGGAAAGTGAAAATATGCACCACAAACTCATGTGGTGGTGGTGGTGGTGGTAGTGGTAGTAGAATATTTTATTCATATTTTTTTTTTTATGAATCTGAATGAACTCGATTGAGTTGAAAACTCATTTACAACGAGGTCCCTTGAACACACAAAACACTGTTGCAAAATCATATTTAGAAAATCAGTACAAAGAGTGTATATAATATAAATACTAAGTGTGTAATAGAGAGCAGTAATGGTCATAGGGAAATCACAGTACATATCATCAATGGAATACAGTAACATTAACATGTCCCCAGGGCTAAGCTTCCACTATAGCTAGCACAACATTGTCTTGTTTTGCTGGCTGGGTTGCTTATCCAAGATTTTATTGCTTTCCAATTATTTTTTCCCCACTGAGGCTCTCAGATTAGGTGGTGCAGAGCATCCCCCATCGAAAGTAAGTCTGCAATATGTATCAACATGTTCTCAATCTGAATGAAGGACTAAAAAGAGCACTGCTTTAAGTCTGTATGAAAATACTAAAATAAGCACTATTTTAAGTCACTAGCTACTAGCAGGTGTTACATTCAGGGTCTACAAGCCCAATGCTTTTGTCTGCAACTGGCAGGTACGAGTCAGAATTTCCTGTTCTATGTGAATGAATTGTGCTGAACTGTACTGCTGTTAGAATTATGCATTACCTGGACAAGTCTGTTTTTACATTACTTAATACTAGTGCACCTGCCAAATTGCTTCCCTGAGCGGCTTTCACTTTTAATCTATAGCCTTGACTAGCCTTCTGTCTGTTCTCCGATTACCCCAAATGTGGTGGCAGCTTGGTTGCGGGTAAAGTTAGCCTGGTTTTCGCTCAGCCTGGGACAGATACGTTGACTCAAACTACAGCTTTCACAAGCTTCCCTTCATTTCTCTGATTGCCCCAACCATGGTGGCAGCTTGGCTGTGGATAGAGTTAGTACGGCTTTAATTCAGCCTAAGACGGAAATAGTGGCATCTTGGTAGTGGCAGTGAAGTGGAGAGGGCAAGTGAGTCTTCAGGAGTGTGGCAGACTATTGCAGCACCCACTTACCCCCTTCTGTGTAACAACTAGTGACTGCAGGCCCAGTGTTCCATGTCATCAGCCGGAGGGTGTGAGCTAGGGCACCTGTCAGTAATTTGTGTTGAACTGCGAAGTTGCCAGACTTGGTTCTGCCTATTCAAGCTCATTTTTATACACATTATGACATTGTTGTACTTAATTTAATGATGTTTTTTGTACTGTTTTGGCTCCTGTAATCACATTTCTTCTGTATCACTGTAAACAAGCCTCCCTCTGTACTCTGATTGGCCCAATTGTGGTGGCAGCTTGGTTGTGGTGCAGAGTCAGCCTGGCTTAATTTCAGCTCGGGATAGACGCAGTGCTCGCTCAGTGGTGGTAGTGAAGTAGGGTGTGTAAGTGGAGAGCTTGCAGGACTGTGGCAGACTGTTGCAGCTCCCACTTTCCTCCTTTCTGAGTAAGATCTCAGTGACTGTAATCCCAGTGTTTTCTGGTGGGTGTGAACCAGAGCAAATGTCCATGCTAATTAGCTGTACTTTATTGTACTACCATTAGTTTGGGTATTACCTGCACAAGCTTGTTTTATACCTTTTTACATTGTTGTACATATTTAACATTGTCATCAACTGTTTTGATTCCTTAAACTATACTGTTCTGGTTTATTACTGCAGCATTCACAAGCTCCCACCCCCTTTGTACTCTGACTGACCCATCCGTGATGGCAACTCAGTTGTGGGCTGAGTCAGCTTAGTTCAGTTAAGCCCGGGGCAGTTATGATAGTGGTGAAGTGGGGTGGGTAAGTTGAGAGTTCTGCAGGAATACACAGGGAAAGTTGAGGTTCTGCTGGGCCAAGTTATAACAGTTTGTTTTTGTTTTGTAAACAGGATTTTAGGATGCTGGAAGGGGTGTTTAACTTGTGTTTTGCTGATGTGGTGGTGGTGGGGGGGTTGTCAATGTCCAAGTTGTCAATGCTGCTGCTGAGCTTATTGTTTCACCTTCATCTAGAGTCCCGCTGACTATAGGGACTATGTCCTTACTACTGCAGTTTGTTCTACTGTTAAATCGAGAAATGTGGCTAGTGCAATCCAATTATCCTGGTCAGATATTTCCTCTGTCACTTTGCCAAAAATACTATTTTTTCAGGGTTGAAACTAATTTACTTTAAAGGTGCTACTAAACGGTCCAGATGGCTACATTTTTAAAAAGTTATGTCGCAAATTGCGTCAGTACCCCCGTTTCTTGAAACAGTGCCTCAGTTTGCAGCAAAACTAGTAGTTTCGCAAAATTGCAAAGTGCCGCAATTTGCGAAAGTAAAAAACACACAATTAAAATAAACATATTTGTAGCAGTTTTTGATGCAAAGTAACTACAGAATCCGATTCCTTAGGCCTAAATTAGGTAAACACAAATGTTGGTGTTTACCAACTGGCAGTGTGTTTTAAGATTTTTAAGTTTTTCCACGTTGCTAACTGAAAACAAGATGGCGGAATCTAGATCCTACATTCTGCATCTGCGAAAGTGAAAACTGCTTTTGCGGCAGCAAAACAGTACTTCAAACCCCAGGAAATCTTACTGTATTCTGACAGATGCAGTAAGGTCTCACCATAGGACTGCCCTGGAGCCGAAATGGTTAATAGAACCTATGCTAATGATGGAATGTTAGGCTTGAGCTTGGTTTTCAGATCACTGTCCCTGGTTGCCCTTCCTGCAACCGTCAGATTCTTTACTCCGCTTGCCTTAGTAAGACGTCTCCGGAGAGCTTCACTTGAAGAAGTTTTTTTCTTGGTTTAAATTTAAGTCTTTGTTATTTTATTCGATTTTTGAAGCACTTGCCTTGGTTCATAGGTAGATTGTTAGTTTGTGTCAAATTGGTAAGTTTTATCTGTCCCTTTCTAGTTCTCCCTAACCGAGAGGGAACTGAACCTTTATTTGGTTTGTATTTGTTTAGTTTAAATATTTTTACCGTCAGGTAAGGCGGTTTAGTTAAATTTAGTTTTTGACTGTTTTTAACTGAGGTAATTCTTGGTTCATTTCGGTTCTAACCAACCGATAAATGTCATAGCCTAAGAAACGAACGGGCCTCACAGGTTTCCAACTTTGTGCAGAGTTTGGGGAACCATTTGCTAAAGCAGATCGTCATTTAGTTTGTGTTATTCGTTTGGGGTTTGACCACCTCAAGGAGGATTGTGAGATTTGTATCTCCCTCAATATTTCCCTCAGTTGACGCTGGATAGGCGCTTTAAACGACTGCAGGAGAAAATGTCAGAGAAAACCACTGAACTGGTAGCAGACACTAATAAGGAACCGGAGGACCAGCCCTTTGACAAGGGTGACTCCTCATCTACAAAAAAGAGATCTGCCGAACCGGCTGCTGACCCGACACATTCCAGCAAAAGAAAGAAAAACACTCAGTGGTTGAACTACAACCGAAGCCATCAGTTCCAACTGCTGAGGAGATTGTGAACATGATTCGCATTATTCAGTCCTTACAAACCAACCCAGCCCCGGTTGAGAAAAGACCGCGGTTGGTTACTTTAGGTCCTGCTTCGGTTCCCGGTTCAGGAGAACTTGAAGTGGACGATGGAACAGAGGATTATTTTGAGGGTGATGGAGATGATTATGGGAATCCTATTGAACCGGTTATTTCCTCAGATCCTCTCAGACCTGATTCTCCTGATAAGGGAACTGAGGATTATACATCCCATTTTCAGTTTATTAGACAGTTGGCTCTGTCTCTGGACTTCCCCACTCAGGAATCCACTGATGAGGAGCAAGATTATAAAGAAAATATGGATGTGCCAACTTCAAAAAGAGTTTTGTTGCCCAGCCATAAGTCCTTAAAGAAACGGGTACTGAAAGTACTACATACACCCACTTCCATTCCACCCTGGAAAGAAAGGTGGATAAAAAGTACTGGGTGGCTAAGGGTGGGGTAGAATTCTTGTTTGGCCACCCTAGCCATGAAGGAGTGGTACAGGCTGCAGCCTGTGATAAGGCTGGCATTCTTTTATCCTCACATCCTCCTGATAAAGACTCCAGAAGGATGGATTCCATCGCCAGAAGCAGTATCTAGGGTCTTCTCTTGCAATAAGGCAGGCTTCTTATATGGCCTATGTTGCAAGGTATCAAAGAACTTTGTGGAACACCGTACTGGACATCACAAAGTCAGTGCCAGCTCCCATGGCAGCGGATTTGGAGGAAGCTGCAAAAAGGGGCATAGAGGCATCTAAGGTGCAATTTAGAATGGCAGTAGACACTGATGATACTGCTGCCAGGCAGATGGCTTCTTCCATATCTTTGCGAAGGTTTGCCTGGCTCAGGACAACTAACCTGACACAGGACACCCAGTCCAAAGCAGTGGACTTCCCCTGTTAGCCTCTGTCTCTGTTTGGTCAGCAGACAGAGGTTTACAAGAAAAGAATGCATGATTGCAAGACAGCTTATCAAAGTGCTGCTGCAAAAGAGAAATCCTCCACACCCCATAAGCAGCAAGCCAGCGGTTCCATAGGTAGGCCCTATAGGCCATTCTTTTAGCCCCAGGTTTTTCCACAGTATCAGCAGTACCAGCACCAGAGGGCTACTTCAGAGGCAGGGGCAGAAGGGATGGTAGCTAGATAGCCCCTGGAACTCAGCCAGCTTCACAACCTAAGCAGACCCCTGAGAGATCTGCTCAGGTTGCCTCTCCAGTACCAGTAGGAGGCAGCTTGGCCCATTACCTCCAGGAATGGAAATCCATCACTACAGACAAGTGGGTCCTGGAGATGGTGGGCCAAGGTCTGGTCCTCAGCTTCAAATTAAAACCAAGGCTGAGGGCAAGAGTTTTTAGACCTTCAACCCCAGCAGAAATCCTGTTGCTGGAGAAGGAGGTATTAAATCTACTTTTCCTAGGGGCAGTAGAGCCATTTCTCCTGCAACAGTGGGGGAAAGGCCTCTATTCAAGGTATTCAAACAACATGAAGTCTTGCTATATTATGACAATTAGCAGTTTGGTCCTCCTCTAGAACTGCCCCGGAGGTGAAAGAGTTAACTCCATACAGGATGGAGTTCTGAGCGCGAGCTCGGTTTTCAAAGCTCTATCTGGGCAGTTTCAAACTGAAACTGTCAGATTCTTTACTCCGCCTCACTGAACAGTCGCTCCGGAGATTTCTCCTTCAGCTCGGTTCATTTCTCGGTTCATTTTAAGTATTCTCGGTTAAATTTAACCGAGAACAGTGTTTTATTTTACCGCATTTCGGTTCAAGCTCTATCTGGTAACCGTAAGTACAAGGTTTTAGTCTGTGTGGAAATTGTCATTATCGGTTCGGTTTTGAACCGATCGGTTTGCTTTAAAACTCATTTTAAACATTTTAAAATATATTTAGAGTGCGGTTCCCGGTTCTTATCGGTTCTAAAAACCGGATTTCATTACGGTTTTTTCAAATACCCGTGACACGGTTAGGAACCGATAAGGGTGTCTTGCCTGGCACTGCCATTAAAAGGGCAAGTTTTTGGTTAGGCTGGCATTATGTCTGAGAAACCCAAAGGAAAAACCTGGCCCACTGGGTTTCAACACTGTGATGCTTGTGGGGAAGCCTTTGCCAAGGCTGACCCACACACATGTGTTTATTGTCTGGGGTTTGACCACCTCCAGACTGACTGCCAGGTATGTAAAAATTTCCCTGCAGCCACCCTGGAAAAAAGATTGGGCAGGCTCAGGGAACGAGAGGCCAAAAAGTCCGCTGACCCGGATGGCCAGCCCGGTTCAGTGCCAACTGAACCAGAGGGAGTGCCCTCCTGACCAGGCGATACTTCCCGGGCAAAGAAAAGCTGGTTCTGAGGAACCAGCCCCAGTAAAAATCTAGAAAATCAGCAGGTCTGGAGTCCAAAATTTCTCTCCAACTGCTGCAGAAATAGCAAAAGCCATACAAATTGTCCAGTCACTGTCTCAGGGGCCGTCCGAACCACCACTAGTTGGCAAAAGGTTGGTTCGTCCGGCCCCAGTGGTTCAGGAGTATGATGTTGAGGAACTTTATGAACCACAGGAGGAGGAGGAGGATTATGAACAGTATGTATGTGGCTGGGAGGGTCTGGATGTGCCCATTGAACCGGACATCTCTCCAGACAGACCTTTAGAATCTCCCCCTATGCTGTCTGAGTCCCCATCTCATTTTATGTTTTATAAGAAAGTTGCTGAAACCCTCCAGCTTCCCTTAGAAGAGGCTGTGGATGAGCAGGAGGAGCCTGATTATGTTGAAATGATGGATATTCCAGAGTCTAGGAGATTGTCTGTTCCTTTGCATAAGTCATTTAGGAAGCAAACAATAAAAATTTTGAAAAATCCTAATTCTGTGCCTCCTGTCGATAAGAAGATGGACAGGAGGTATACTCTATCAGGTCCTGATACAGACTTCCTTTCTGAGCAGTGTAGTCATGTAGGAGTAGTGCAGGCTGCAGCCTGTGACAAGGCTAACATTCCCCTGGCTTCACATCCTCCTGACAAGGATTCCAGGAAGATTGATGCCATGGCAAAAAAGCAGTATATGGCAGCCTCTCTGGGACTCAGGCAGGCAAATTATATGGCTTATGTGGCTAGATATCAGAAATCTAGATGGGATACAGTTATGCAGTTAGCCAAGCAGGCCCATGGTCAGCTGGCTAGTGAATTAGAACAGGTGGCTGCTGATGGCATTGAAGCCTCTAAAGTTCAATTTCATGCTGCTGTGGATGTTAATGATGTTTCCTCAAGGGTCATGGCCACTTCTGCAGCTTTTTGTAGGTTGGCATGGCTCAGGTGTACTAATCTGTCACAGGACACTCAGACTAAGGCTATGGATTTTCCTGTGGTGGGGAATTCTCTGTTTGGGGAGCAGACAGAGAACTATATGAAAAAGATGGATGAATACAGAACTACGTACAAAAGTGCCCAAGCCAAGGAGCGGCAAGCCACTCCCCAGAGGCACACACCCAGAGGTAGGGCAGGCCCTTCCACAGACCTTTTATCAATTCCAAGCCTCCTCTGCTTTTGCTCAGAGGGGCTTTTTAGAGGCAGAGGCAGACGGGCGCAGGTAAACCGTCCCCACCCCTCAGCCTAAGGCAACTGCCAAGCAGGCACCCTGATGGGGTGCCCAGGGTTCGATTCTTCTGTACCAGTAGGGGCAGGTTGGCTTACTTCAGTCAGAACTGGGTGTCCCTAACTCGGACAAATGGGTTCTGGAAGTAGTAAGCCAGGGCCTGGTTCTCAGCTTCAAAAATTCCCAAAGATGAGAGCCAGGCATTTTCACCTGCATGCCCCTCGAGACCCTTGCTCTGGAAGCAGAGGTCTCACCCTGTTAACCTTCAGAGCAGTAGAAAGGGTTCCTCCTTACACCAGGGCAAAGGTCTGTATTCCAGATACTTCCTTACCCCAAAAAGACAGGAGAATGGCTGCCCATCTTAGATCTAAGATATCTGAACAAGCACCTTTTGAAACCAAAGTTCAAAATGCTAACTCTGGCAATGATTTTACCCTCCTGAGGCCAGGGACTGTTAAGCCTCCCTGGACCTCAAGGACGCTTATTTTCATGTCCTCATCAGGCCTTCTCACCGAAAGTACCTCAGGTTCAAACTGCCTCAGGCCACTACCAGTTCAGGGCAATGCCCTGCCCTACCTCTGCCCCAAGGGTATTCACAAAATGTCTGGCCGTGGCAGTGGCTCATTTAAGGAGGCAAGGATTGCTGTTTTCCTCACCTGGACGACTGGCTCATTGTAGGACAGTCTCCAGAACAGGTGAAATCCCACTTACAAGTCACCCAGCAGCTTCTCACCTCCCTGGGATTCCTGCTAAATCTACCAAAGTCAGTTCTAGAACCAGTTCAGGTACTCACTTTCATAGGTGCGAATTGGACACAAAGCTGGCCAGGGCCTTCCTCCCCTTGGAAAGGGTAGAGAAGTTGATTGCCCTGGCCTCCTCTTTCACTCTGCAGGTCTCTCGACCAGCAAGACACTTTTTGCAGCTCCTGGGGCACATGGCTGCCTCCACAGCCGTGGTGCAGGGAGCAGGATTCCAGATGAGAGACATTCAGTTTCACTTGAGAGCCTATTGGTCTCAAAGGAGGGACCCCCTTACCAAATTGATTCCAGTGACCCGAACCCTGATCCTAGCCCTTCAGTGGTGGCAGGATCAGAGCAATTTAAGACTGGGGTCCCCTCATTCCTCTCCCACTCCCTCACCCTCACTACGGATGCCTCCCTCCTGGGGTGGGAGCACACTTGCGACCTCTCACACAGGAGTGTGGTCCCCAGGAATCTCTGCTCCACATCAATTTGCTGGAACTCAGAGCTGTCTTTTAGCTCTTCAAGCATTTTCTGCATCTGTCCAGAACAAAGTAGTCCAGGTCAGAACAGACAATACCACAACAATGTGGTACATCAGCAAGCAAGGGGGCACTCGGTCGTCGGCCTTGTGCACCGAGGCAATGAAGTTGTGGTCTCTGGCCTACTCCCTGAACACCTCTCTGATAGCAGTTCACCTGCCAGGGAAAGACAATGTCCTAGCGGATGCCCTCAGCAGGATTTCTCGGCCATCACGAATGGTCCCTGAATCCTCGAGTGCTGGGGACAGTTTTTGCCAGATGGGGCACCCCTCAGATAGACCTCTTCGCAGCCCAAGACAACCACCAACTTCCACTGTTCTGTTGCAGACCCCCAGTGGTGGGCTCAGTCCCCTGGACGCCCTTCTCTTGGATTAGGAAGGGAAGTTTCTTTATGCTTTCCCCCCCTTCCCTCTCCTATTCAAGGTGTTAGTAAAAATCAGATCCCAGCCTTGCAAGGTGATTCTGATTGCACCAGACTGGGCCAGGCAACCCTGATACCCACTCTTTCTATCACTGGCAGTCCACCTTCCCCTGTGTCTTCCCAGGATTCACAACCTGCTGACCTGTGCCCAGGGGAGAGTCTGGTATCCGAACCTCAAATCCCTCAACCTCAAAGCTTGGCTCTTGAGGAGTTAGAATTGCTGATTTGCACCTTTCTCAAGGTGTCCTTGACATCCTAAAGGCCTCTAGGAAGCCTTCCACTAGAGCCACTTATAATTCCAAGTGGAAAAGGTTCTCCATCTGGTGTTCTGGGAAGTATATTGCCAGAATCTGCTGATTTGCCCATTTTGTTGGACTACATGGTCCATCTTAATTTTTGGGCCTCAGGCCAGCTACCTTAAGAGTTCATTTGGCAGCTGTCTCTGCTTTTATTTCAGCAGGAAAGCCTTCCTCCCTTTCCGCTCACCCTGTATTTTCCAAGTTTTTTAAGGGTTACTCCATGCAATCCACCCTTTGTGACCCAGCCCCTGCCTGGGACCTTAATGTTTGCATTGCCCAGTTAATGCAACCTCCCTTGAACCCCTGTCTTCCTAGAGCTTAAGTTTTTAACTTGGAAAACTGTATTTCTAGTGGCCATCACTTCTGCTAGACGATAAGTGAGTTACAAGCCTTTCAGTAGAAAATGATTTTATTTCTTTTCACAGGGATAAGGTAGTCCTCAGACTAACAGAAAGTTTTACCTAAAGTGGTGTCGGATTTCATCTTAACCAATCCATCTCCCTTCCAGTATTTTTCACTGAGCATTCTTTCTCTGGTGAGAGGAGATTGCACAGTTTGGATGTTAAGAGGGCATTGAGTTACTATTTAGAACGTACTAAGGGTCACAGGTTCAATCCTATCAACTGTTTCTCACCTATGGTGAGGTTGGCAAAGGGAAACCTGCCACTAAGAGGACAATTGCCAGATGGATTGTCTCTTGTATCCAATTTTGTTACCAGAAACTGGGTAGAGACCCCCACTCTGGATTGAGAGCTCATTCTACTAGAGGTACAGCTGCGTCTCTAGCTGTTGCTAGAGACATTCCTATTTTGGAAATTTGTCAGGCTGCAACCTGGAAAACGGTACACACCTTCACCAAGCATTACTCCCTGGATATCCAGGCCAGGAGAGATGCTTGATTTGGCACAGCTGTGCTTCAGAGGCTATTCCCTAAGTAGGTTCTGTCCCTCCTCCATGGAGGTACTGCTGTGTAGTCTGCTAATTGTCATAATATAACAAGACTTCATGTTGTTTGAAGAAAAAATTACTCACCTTAGTAATGTTGTTTCTTCTAATGGAGTCTTGCTATATTATGACCACCCCCCCAGCCTGCCCCTCTCAGAACTTCTACTTGGGTAGGGGGTGGGCAACCTAGTGCAGGCACTGTTTATGCCATTGCAGGATTTTCTTCCCCTTTTGGGGTTTTTGGGGGAGTGTTGTTTCTATTGTTAAATGGTATTTTTTGCTGGCCCCCTGACTTGAGTCTTTGGGTAGGGTCCAGCAGTGTTGTTGTTGCTATTGTTGTTGTTGTTATTAGGTAGCCAGTAGGCTAGTGTAGGTTACAGCTTCCACACAGACCCTTAGTGAGTTCTTGCTTCAGAAGATCTGACAGTTTCAGTTTGAAACTGCCCAGATAGAGCTTTGAAAACCGAGCTCGCGCTCAGAACTCCGTCCTGTATGGAGTTAACTCTTTCATCTCCGGGGCAGTTCTAGAGGAGGACCAAACTGCTAATTGTCATAATATAGCAAGACTCCATTAGAAGAAACAACATTACTAAGGTGAGTATTTTTTTATTTTCTCACTATCAAAAAAACAGGAGAGTGGCGACCCATACTGGACCTCCAGTATCTAAACAAGCATTTACTGAAATCAAAATTCAAAATGGTCACTCGGGCTACAATTCTGCCCATTTTAAAGCAAGGGGAGTGGTTTGCATCTCTAGATCTCAAGGATGCTTACTTCCACATCCCAGTAAGGCAGTCACACAGAAAATTCCTCAGGTTCAAACTGCCCTCAGGCCATTGCCAGTTCAAGGCAATGCCTTTCGGTATCACTTCTGCTCCAAGGGTGTTCACAAAATGTCTAGTTGTAGTTGTGGCACACCTAAGGAGAATAGGAGTGGCAGTATTTCCCTACCTAGATGATTGGTTACTGGTAGGGAAAAATACTCACCAGACCAAGCAGACCCTGGTACTTACACTGGATCTTCTGCATTCCCTGGGGTTCTTAATAAATCAGAAAGTCAGTGCTACAGCCAGTGCAGCTTCTAGAATTTATAGGGGCTCAACTGGATTCGGTGAAAGGAAAAGCTTTCCTTCCGCAGGAAAGGGCAAGCAACTTGGTGCAGTTGGCAAGCTTTCTAACCCGGCAGTCTCAGGCCAGCCAGGCACTTCCTACAGTTGTTGGGCCATATGGCAGCATCAACGGCTACGGTGCTAGGAGCAAGGTTTCAGATGAGATATTCAATATCATTTGAAACAGTACTGGCTCCGAAAGAAGGATTCTCTGTCAAAGCTGGTTCCAGTAACCCAAACGCTTGTACAGGCTCTGCAGTGGTGGCTAGAAGAAGAGGACCTCAGGCAAGGAGTTCCCTTCCTGCAGGTACAACCCTCCAGGGTGCTTACCACGGATGCATTCCTCCTAGGCTGGGGAGTACACTTAGAGGAGCACATCCACGGTTTGTGGTCCAAGCAAGAGTCCCTGCTTCACATCAATCTGCTGGAACTCAGGGCAGTCTCGTTAGCACTGCAGGCATTTGTCAGCCTGCTTCAGGGGAAAGTGGTACAGGTCAGAACAGACAACATTACCACAGTGTACTGTATCAGCAAAGAAGGAGGCACAAGGTCCACTCCTTTGTGCACAGAGGCTATGAAAATATGGACCCTGGTCTATTCACTGAATATCCATCCCTCATTCCCCGCTCACAGCCTACCTTTCCAGCTGCCCCACGGCATGCCCCCCAATGGCGGGGCGGCAGGGATCCCTCAACCCGCCTGACCCCGAATCTGGTGCTGGAAGGATGCTGCACATCACGGGGGTGGTGCCTGTGGGGATCGACCTTCATTCTTGCAGTGCCAGTACCCCCCTTTTTTGCTTGGTCCCTGAACTGGGGCATGTGTGTACTGTAAAGGCGGCGGTAACGCATGCTTCTATGCGATGCTCCTCCGAGGCATCTGCCTCATCTTCCCTTCTGTAGCCTCTGCGCCAGCCCCTAGCCTCCACCAGGGGCCAGTCATGCACTGAGTGTTGGAATCCCCCCTCCCTGGAGAAGAAGAGCAGTCCTACGGATGCTCGATCCCTCTCCTCCCCTGCTGACCCCCGGCGTCCTGTGCTCATTCCTGAACACGGGTCGCCAGTGTAGCGCGAGGTAAGGTGACCAGCGCCACCGGGCTGGAGCAAAATGTTAGGTTTTGCGTAGAACTGGCCGTTGAACCTCATATAGGGCATTATCATGCCCCATAATTGTGTGTGTGTGTGTGTGTGTGTGTATGTATCTGTGTGTATGTATGTATGTGTATATATATATATGTGTGTGTATGTATGTGTATGTATGTATATATATACACACACACACACACACACACATATGTGTGTGTATATATATTAGATGCAAAAAACTCCGTTTAATGCATTAGTTAGGGTTGTTCCACAGCGACAAAAGTGAGGAAATTCGCTGTTAGGGTTGAAAACCCTAACTCAGAATTCACCCCCCCCCAAGCACCACACACACACACACACACACACACACACACATGCAAGTATGGGGGAGGACCAAGTCAACACAACCAATGACAGACATCCAGCAGCAGGTGACAGAAATAACAAACAATTGTCTAAATGTACTACGAGACATCCCCACCCACCTGACCAGGTACTGCATGCTCAGTGGAGATCAACAGCAAAACTGAGGCCATGTATACATCCCCAATTGCAGCTGCACACAACGTACCACACTTAGTAGTTGCATGGCCTTACCTACCGATGCCCCACACCAGACCACACCACATGTGGTGGGCCACCTGAGCAACAGAGTTCAGCAAAACCAAGGAGTTGTACAGGTATAATATCTCTGATTATAACAAGGGTTTGAGAAATGCCGCTTTCTAATTGACTGTAAACATTGTAACAGCCTTATGTTTAGTTTTTATTAACATACATGTAGAGCCTAACCATATGATGAACATGGTTTAATGTTGTTTAAAAAACAGTTTTATTATGATAGCAATAAGCCACTCCCAAGTATTATGTTAATGGTCAGTTTATCACTGTCTAGCGACATGTGACACTTGGCTATGCCTCATTCAACATTAAACCCCTACTGGGTGATTAATAGACCATTTAACATAACTGTTGGTCATGCCTTATTGCTTAATTGTCTTTATGAGTAGACACTCTCCCTCTGTTAGGCACTGCAGCAGCTTTGCAACACAGTGTCCCACCCAGTTACACCATACACTGTCTAGTTACTGGAGAATGGCTGTGAATATGAACTCATGAAGATGAACTGTGTAACTTGATCATTACAGTCATCGAAACCTTAGTGTGATTATAACTGACAGAGTCAGTGATAGAGAATAACCCTGCTGTCCTAGTACACTTACCTCATTGTGAGTTAAATCAATACTAAAAGACATTCTGTTTATATCTACACCATACCTACTTGATTCCTGTTGTACCACAATTAACATAGTTATCACTTTGATAGCATCAGTGACAGAAGTGTGGCAAACCCAAACACTAGGCATACAGCCTGAGTATGAAACAACTGTTAAAAAAATTACACTGTGTCCATAAGTGGCATAGATCACTCATTGCAACAATAATAAATATATTACTATTTGAATAAGTTAGTCATCACAGATGCAATGAGATTGTCTTTATCAGGTGCAACATACTCAGTAAGTGCCTACAGGAAAATCTATCCTATATACATCTCTGATACAGGTACGTCATTGTTGGCTCAGTAGTGCTATGATATTTAGAAGTTACTTGGCCTGATCCATGCAATTACACTGTTGCTTACAAAGAATACTTACTGCATCTTTAGTATTGAAACACACTGAAGGTCTGTGTATGTACATCAGCAGTACACCTTCATCAGTAAGAATGCATCTGATACTGGCAGTACGAATTTCACAGCGTTGAACATGCAATGCTTTTCCATACGTTTACATCAGCCTCTCTATCTTGAGTAAACTGTTGCAGTAAATGTACTACTATGTAAATCACATACTAAATGTAACACTACTTTTATCTTGAGCATGCTAGTGTCTTGTAGTTAATATATGTACTTCTCTTAATTAATGTATACTCACTAGTGTTAAAACCTTTCTACAACTGTCATCATGCACCTTCAGCATTTATATTGACTAACGGCACAGTACCAGTTGTGGTGGTGGGGCATCGGTAGGTAAGGCCATGCAACTACTAAGTGTGGTACGCTGTGCAGCTGCAATCAGGGTTGTGTACGCTTGGTGTACATGGCCTCAGTTTTGCTGTTGATCTCCACTGAGCATGCAGTACCTGGTCAGGTGGGTGGGGATGTCTCGAGTACATTTAGACAATTGTTTATTATTTCTGTCACCTGCTGCTGAATGTCTGTCATTGGTTGTGTTGACTTTGGTCCTCCCCATACTTGCATATGTGTGTGTGTGTGTGTGTGTGTGTGGTGCTGGGGTGAATTCGAGTTAGGGTTTTCAACCTTAACAGCTAATTTCTCTTTGTTGCTGTGGAACAACCCTAACTAATGCATTAAACGGATTTTTTGCCTCTAATTTCCTTTCTTTTGAGAATGATAACGAGAAATAGTGAATGTAATGCGGCGGGAGCGTAGTCTTTTGTGCCCCAAGCCTCCGCCACATGATGTCTTGTGGCATAGCAACAGGAAGAGCAACGCAAACAGAAGCGCTAACAGCGGCGCACATGGTAACGCAAGCACAAATGACAACAGAAAGGGCAATGCAGACGGTGGCATAGACGGGAACAGTCTGCCACGTGATGTGTTGTCACATAGTAACATGGTGCCTGCAAACGGAAATGTCAGTGGGCATGGTGACACAAAGTGAAACAGAAAGAGAAACAATATTGTAGACACAAATGGCAAAAAATAACAGAAGCGCAAATGAAAACGCACATAGGGCCCCGCGCTCCCAGCAGGTGATGCAGCAGCAGGAGCGGGGGGCCCAAAGGGCCCCGCACTCCCACCACATGATGTTTTGTGGCATAGTAACAGGAACAGCAATGCAAACAGAAGCGCTAAAAGTGGCGCACAAGGTAACGCAAGCGCGAATGAGAACAGAAAGGGTAACGAACACGGTGGCGTAGACGGGAACGGTGTGCCACATGATGTCTTGTCACATAGTAACATGGTGCCTGCAAACAGAAATGTCAGTGGGCATGGTGACGCAGGGTGAAACAGAAAGAGAAACAGTACGGTAGACACAAAAGGCAAGAAATAACTGAAACGCAAGCACAAATGAAAACGCAAAGGATGACACACGTGGTAGCGTAGACATCAATGGTAAGTGAAATGGGCATGGAACTGCAAGCGGAAAGGGCAATGGTAACAGTAATGTAAGCGTACAGGCTGGTTTTCCCCAAAAGCTGAATAGAGAAAGACAGTGAGTACAAAGAATGTATGCATAATAATGGGTATCGGAGCAGAAAATGAGCACTTGGAATACTGAATAGGTTATATCTCAGGAACCGTACGACGTAGAAAAAAAATTTAAAAGTCGTATGATTTATGACTGTCCTGGCTAGTTTTGTACTTAGCCCCCATTAGGTGACTAAGAGTTTTTCTGACGAAATGTCCGTATCTCGCACCGTTTCCGAGATACGGGCCCTGAAAGGCGCGGCGAACGCCGTAATGTTATCCTATGGGAAAAAAAGAGAAGTTTGGAGCACCATAACTTTGCCTCCCTGTAATATTTTTTCACCAGACCACTGAAAGGCACATCTGTGGGCTGTTGGCTGTCTTCCTCCAAATTTCAGGAAAAGACCAAACGGTTATTTTGCAGCAGGTGCCAAAGGATCTCTGTAATGCATCGGGCACCGTAATGTTATCCTATGGGAAAAACCGTCAACTTTGGAGTGCCGTAACTTTGCTGCCATGTAATATTTTTTGAATACAACACTGAAAGGCACATCTGTGAGATGTCAGCTGCGTTCCCTCCAAATTTTAGCTCAAAACTCCCAACCGTCCTTTTGCAGTGCAGTGCCAAAGAATTGCTGTCATTTTCCCACAGACTAGAAAATTACTGTCGCAATTTGTGAATGCTTTCGCAAACATTTGTGACACTTTCTTGAGCACGAAAGTACTTTTTCCAGAAATCTGAAAAACATATTTCTGGGGTGTTTTACCCCAAAATAAAGACATGGCTAGCATCCTCAGGGTCCGACTAGGTGAATACAAAAAGAATTAGGTTGCTAGAGGGTCCCAAATTTAAATGCCAAGCATTTTTCTAATCACCAACTGAAAACAAAATGGCCGATTTGCGAAAGTAACAGGCTCATTTGCGAAAGTAAAAATGCATTTGCGAAAGTGTTGAACTTTTAACTTTTCCCATTGACTTATAATGGGAAATTGTTTTTTGAATAACTTTTGAACCGTTTAATATTTTTTCACCAAATCTTCAAAAGGCACATCGGGACCCGGCCGCACGTTCCCTGAAGATTTTGGGCCGGTCGCGCAAACTGTGCGACCTGTACGCGCGACCGTAGAATTCCAGAAAAAGCGTAAACGCGCGCAAATCACGCTTAATAACTCTGCAGCCGTGTGTCCGACTGTTACGAAACTTGCCAAGGCCTGTGGTTTTGATCATGTTTTCCAAATTTCAGCCAAATCTATCAAACGGTTGCAAAGTTATTAAGGTGCCAAGTTTTGGGGTTTAACATAGAAATGGCTCCTCAACCGTAACTATGGTAGCACTACCGTGCTACCATAATGTGTGTGTATATATGTGTGTGTGTATGTATGTATGTATTAGAGGCAAAAAACTCCATTAATGCATCAGTTAGGGTTGTTCCACAGCGACAAAACTGAGGAAATTCGATGTTAGGGTTGAAACCCCCCCCCTTAGACCCACCCACACCCTGCCCGGCCCCCCGCAGCCAGTATCAGGGTGTGCGTTGGGGTCGCTCCTGAAGTTTCGTACCAGTTGCATAAACTGCGCGACCTGTAGGCGCGAGCAAAGAATACGCAAAAGGTAAATGCGCACCTGAATGTTGCTTAATAACCTACAGCCAGATATCTGACTGGTGCGAAAGTTGGCAGATCCTGGGATCTTTGGCTATGCCCGCGTTCGTAATTTATAAATCAGCGAACTGTGGCAAAGTTAAGGTGCATAGTTTCACCATTTAACATTAAATGGGGTGCTTACCATAATATATATATATATATCTATATATATATATATATATATATATAAATATATGTATATTATAGGGGCGTGGTCGCACCCTTATAGTTAGGATTGAGTAGGCACTTTAATGTTAAACCTCAATTTTTACACATTAACTTTGCAACCGTTCAACGGATTTGCACAAAACTTGGAATGCACGGTCTGGTATGGTAGATCACTTGATTTACCAAGTTGTGTTTCAGTCAGACTTACGGTCTGTGCAGCAAAACGCCAAAAAATGCACTTTTTGCCACTATTGATGGTTTTTTTGCCCATGGTGCTGCGACCACACCGTATAGTCTTTTGATCTAAAATTTAGAATACAGAAAGGGCTTGGGTCAAGGAACAGTCCAGTGTTGGTTTGGTGAAAAAATATTAATCCGTTCCAGAGTTATATTTATTTTTCTTCCGGGTTCTGAGCATGCTCAGTTCACTCCAAAATTTGTGTATTTTTTGAGAACTAAAAATGGTCTCACGGACAAGGATTTTGTCAGCTTGCAGACTAGGATTGTAAAAAAAATCCTAGTCCATCTGAAAAATTCCTTGTCCACGAGCCGCTATCTTGTTTTCAGTTTTTACATACTAACATACTAAAGAAGCCAGCAGAATAGGCCAAATGGTCTGTCTTGTCTGCTCGAAAGACAGCAACCTAATGGCTGCTCACCTTACCACCCCCCCAAGCCCCAAAAAGGGTCCTTTTAAGTTTCAGTTTCCCCTTGTGCATATCCCACCCCCTCTTGAATCCCTCCATTGTGCCCTCCTCCACCAGGCTCCCAGGCAGCGCATTCCACGGTTCCACCACCCTCTCAATGAAAAAATGTCAAACGTTTCCGCCAAACAAAATATCGTAGCTTTATCCACGGGTGACATGGGCCAAATGAGGCATGGGTTTTGTTCAGGGTGACGCCCTCTACAAAGCCATCCTTTGGTTTGGTTCATTTTTGTCAAAAAATAGCTTTTTAAAAATTTTAAATTCTTTGACCGCGACTCACTAACGATCCTAGTCCACGAGCCGACAAAATCCTAGTCCGCGAGTCTTGTCCGTCATTGTGTGACCAGATAGCCTGAATTTTGTGACTAGATGTCCCTGATGGCGTGACCAGATGTCCCCTCGTGGATCATGATTAAGGTGACGGACTAGGATTTTGCTACCTCACGAATTAAGAATTTTTAAAGGTGTAAAATCTTTACAGTTGCATAGCTCATTAACGGGGTTGGTCTTTTTACTTGAAATTTACAGGGTGTTGAGGGGATGGCCTATAGGTGTGAATTATGCAGTTTAGGTGTTGGGTAATTAAGTGATTCCATAGATATGCCATCACAAAGTTTAGATGTTCCCCCATAGGATAACATTGCGGGGTCTGTCATGCCTTTCAGTACCTGTATCTCGAAAATGAAGCGAGATAGAGTTTTCGATACTGGCAGCTTAGCTCACCTTTGCTGCTGGAACAAGATTTGAAACCATAGAGTAAGCCTACAGAGGAATTTTTTTCGTAGGTTGCACGGTTAATGAGAGATTGTGAAATTAGTGTCACATTAGTGCCACAAGGGTTCAAAGAGTGTCTGTTCAGTGCTTTTTGGTGCTTGTATCTCATAAATGATGTGAGATATGGGTTTGGTCACTTGGTCGTTCCATTGTCACGTATAGTAATCGCTGTCATGATTACGACGCCACTTGAATATTTTTCTACCTGCTACGGTTCCTGAGATATCAGCAAATTAGTGTTACAAGGGTTCCTTGCCCTGTAGGGCTGCTGTATGGCTCCATAGCTATGCGTAAGTGGGAGCACAAGATGCATATTGTTACGCAGAAATGGGCAACTTGGAGGAAGCGCGGGGCCCCCCACCAGTACATGTTTTTTACTAGTTATATTAGACTTTTCCAAAAAGTAAGGAAATTCGTTACAAAAAAATGCATTTACTGCATCAGTTAGGATTAAAGCAACAAAGTGAAATGAAATGTTAGGGTTCAGCCTAATCCTCCCCCACACCATCCTCAGAGACTGACATACGCCCGGGGTGTGCCATGGGGTGTGGCTCAACTCTTACCTCATTCTCCTTTACTGTAGCATGTCAACCTGCTTACACATATGGAATGGGGTGAGAATTGGGCCACACGACCCCATAGCATACCTTGGTGACTGTCAGTCTCTGGAGGATGGGGGTGTGGGTTGTGTAGGGGGGGATTAGGGGCTCAACCCTAACATTTCACTTCTTCACTTCTGTTGCTTTAACCCTAACTGATGCACTAAATGCAGTTTTTTGACATGAATATAATATATATATATATAGGATATGCCACGGCCCCTCTAAGAATATCATTAATTTTCTTCCTGAGTGCAGTTTCACCTGATGACATCACAAGTGGTGTAGCCATTCATGATGTCATCAAGTCAGACTGCACAAGGGAAGAATAACATACTAAAAGCCAGCAGAATAGGCCTAATGGTCTGTCATGTCTGCTTGGTAGCCAGCCACCTAGTGGGTGCTCGCTTTCCCGTCCCCCCCGTCCCCAGCCCTCGAGAGGGTCTTCTTTGGCCTCAATTTCCCTTTGTACCTGTCCCACCCCTTCTTGAAGCCCTCCACTGTGCCCTCCTCCACCAGCCTCCCGGCGGCGATTCCACCTACCACCACCTCTCAGTGAAATAATGTCTCCTACATTCCCCCAGTAATCCCCCCAGCTTCCACATACCCCTGGTTGTTCCTCCTTCTTTGTCTGAACAGCTCCCTTGGTTCCGCCTCTTGGTTATTCCTTTCACGCACCTGGAAGACCCCTATCATGTTTCTCCTCCAGTGTGTACAGCCCAAGCTCTTCCAGTCTCTCCTCATAGGGCCTCCTCCCCATGCCCTGAATCATCCTGGTCGCTCTCCTCTGGACCCTCTCCAGCAGTGCTGTGTCCTTCTTCAGATCAGGTCTCCAGAACTGTACACAGTACTCGAGCTGCGGCCTGACCAAGGCATTATATAGAGGGAGGATCACCTCCCTCCTCCTGGACATAATTCCCCATGCTATACAGCCCAATATCCTGTTTGCTTTGGCTGCGGTTCTTCTACAATTTTCTGAGTTATTGATTTTGAATATTAATGATATTCTTAGACGGGTCATGGCATATTAATTTATGTAATACTCCACTAAATTTTGTAGTGTGTTGCTATTTTTAGTTTCAAGGTTTTCAGTTTCAGGGTACTGCTGTCTTGTTTGTTTTCCCAGTTTCATTCAGAATGACCGAGTGGAGGTGATGTTATGCATTGGTGTGTGTGCATGAGAATGCATCAGGTTTCGAGAGGAGTTGGAGCAGGTTGCAGCGATTGCAGAGCAGGCAGCCGTGGAGGTAAAGACCGGGAAAAGGGACCCTGTTGCTGGCCAGGAAAGCTGATGAGTACCGAATCGATTGGCGATGTTGGAGTTGATTGCGACACATTTTGGCAAGCGGGGATCCGGTATCCTGAATCTGTGCAGTGTTGATGTGTGGCGGTTGGTGAATGGTGATTCTATATATATATATATCTATATATATATAGATATATATATAGATATATATATATAGTATTTTTTTTTTTTTTTTAATTATTTTTGTTCCTCGGAGTCAGAGTAGTAGGTGGACAATGCTCATTTTGAATCCTGCTGGGCGGAGTATCCTGTGACAATATGGGTGTCTGGTTAGGAGATGAACAGAAGCTGCACTGCACAAATGGAGAGGACCGCTACTTGAGGAGGCAAAACGGGCTGATAAAGTATTCTTCATGTTTGTGTAATGTATATATGATGAGTGAGTGTATTTAGAGATGGGGAGCAGGATTTGTTGTGGTTGTCAATTTAAAAGTATGTTATATTTTGTTGAGAAAGGGAGAGTAGTGTATAGTGAGTGCGCCAGTTTTATCAGTGAGAGTATTTGGGATGGAGAAAGTGAAAGTGCCTGGTGTGAGATAGCAGACAAATGAAACAGGCCTGTTGCGGGAAAGACCGTCTGGAAACTGAGAGTTGTGGAAGAGTATGTAATTGGCTGGAGCTGGCAGCTCGTGCTGCTGACTCCAGCCAATTACTACCTACTGAGGGCTGTGGATCAGTGCAGATAGTGCCGGTGCTGGACCTACTGTGTGGACAAATTACCTACAGTGAGTATAAACGTGATATCCTCACTGTAGGTCAGACCAGCCTGTAGATATCACTGATATTTGCCAAAATGTGTCCACACTGGTATTGCATAAATGTATATACGGTGTGTGTGTGTGTGTGTGTGTGTAGGCACAGTCGTGCCCCTATAGTTAGGGTTGAGTAGCCTGGTTAATGTTAAACCTCAAATTGTGCACTTTAATAACACTGCAACCTTTCAGTGGATTTGCACAAAATTCGGTATGCGCTGTCCTGTGGGGTAGATGTCTTGATGTGGCAAGTTTCGTTCTGGTTGATGTGCAGTTCTGAGATCCGATAGTGTAAAAAAAAAGTCGCCACTTTTGCAGTTTTTTCCTCATCGGCTTGTGCCCAGACGGTGTGGAATTTTTTTTTTTTTTTTATGGTAGAAAGAACTTTGGTACCAGAACTGACAGTGTTTGTTGGGTGAAAAAATATTAACCTGTTGCAAAGTTATTCAGTTTTTAAGTTATTGTTTCCTGTTGGAAGTTAATTTCTCAGGATAGAGGTAAAAAGTTTAAAAAGTTCAACAAAGGAGTTGATCTCACGAAAAAGGATTCAATCCCGTGAGATCATTTTCTTTTTCGTGAGGAAAAAATCCTTTTCATGAGCCGCCATCGTGTTTTTTTTTTTCTTCCACCAACTATAAAGCATGGAAAATACATAAAAATGTTGTCATTTAAAACAAACATCAGAAGCTAGGTAAACGGGACCTGTTTAGCTAGATTCTGATGTTTGTTTGTTTGTTTGTTTGTTTACAGAATGCCCACCAACAATAGTTTTCTCGGCACCCAAAATACCAGGTGCCCAGCTTTGCAAGAGGAACACTTCCCCTGTGCTCTCTGTATGAGGACAGCAGGGATTGATTATCGGACACTGGGATACCAACCCCCTACCCGGTGTCTGATGCTTCCCTCCCCTTTTTGGTTGCATACTATTTTATCCCTCCTTGTCGAACCCTTACGCCCCTTCGGGCGGCCAGCCTTTCACCCACCACCGCCTCTCTCGTTCAGCCATCTTACTTCCCGGTTGACCTGGATGCATCACTTCATCGGGGGGGGAGTTCCCTGCCTACCTGGATCCATCAGGAACGGAGACCAGAGTGCTCATAGTCACTCCCTTGCTTCTACGCTGGGCGGGGGTATGCAGCTCCGGGGTCTTCCTGGCTTTGCGGCATTGGGGCCACCGTCATTCAGCTGGCATGGGTGGCCACATTTTCATATCTTCTCCCCGTCTACAGTGTCACTCCTTGTAGTGCCCCCGATCTCCACCGGGGGCTGCTACAGAGGGAGGCAACCCCTACAGCCCACCCCAGGAAAGGGGAGCAGTCCTCTGGATGCTCAATCCTTTTCTTTCCCTGCCGACCCTCGGCGTCCTGAGTCCATTCCCGAACGTAATAATCCCTCTATACAAGACACTGGTTAGGCCCCATCTGGAGTATTGAGTGCAGTATTGGAGGCCACACCTTCACAAGGACATTAACCAAATTGAGGCAGTCCAGAGAAGGGCAACCATAATGGTGCAGGGACTGCATCAGAAGACATATGAGGACAGATTAACGGAGCTCAATATGTATACCCTTGAGCAAAGGAGGGAGAGAGGTGATATGATCGAGGCATTCAAACACCTTAAGGGCATAAACAAGGTGAAAGAGTCTAACATGTTTAAATATAAGAAAAATAGCAGGACAAGAGGACACAGCATGAGATTAGAGGGAGGCCGATTAAGGGGGAATGTGAGGAAATTCTTTTTCACAGAAAGGGTGGTGGATGCATGGAATGGCTTACCACAATAAGTGGTGGCTATGAATACAGTGCAGGGCTTCAAACAGGCATGGGATAGGCATAAGGGAGCAATACAAATGACTATGAATAGATAGGTCACTGACAGAGCAAAGGCCGAAGGCACATTTATAAGGTAGAAAAAGAACGGGTAGACTGGATGGGCCTTGCGGTCCTTATCTCGTCTCAACTTCTATGTTTCTATGAACCCAGGTCGCTGGAGCTCCTTGTTTTTTTTTTTTTTTTGTATATATATATATATATATATATATAGAGAGAGAGAGATAGATATAGATAGATATATATAGATATACATAGTGCAGGGGTGTCATTTGGGGGTTACATCTAGGACCCTATGATATTTTTTTTTTTTTTTTTCTCGGCTGTTGCTGTCTAATTGTAACAATGTGGCTGCCTGTCTCATTCATCCTCTTGTCAAGCTTTTGTCAGTCAGTTCTTGTCAGCCTATTAACCCCCTCCCCAGCACAGGGTTTGCCCCTGCCCCCATCCATTCACATACCATGTCGAGCGACATGTGTCGTGAACTCACTCACTTGTTTAGTTTTTCTGAACTACCTTCCTCCGTGCAGTGAGCCGCCAGCCCATGTAAACTGAAAAATGGTGACATCTGATTAATACTTTCTCTGAGCTGACTATGCAGACGAAGTCGCTGCTGGCACTCATCTCACTCAACTTTGTATACTGACCGACCGACTGAGCCAGCACATGTCTGAGCTCAGTAGCACTGTAGCCCTGACCCCAAATTCCCAAACGATCCTGTATGGCGGTCCCGTTGGTTTCCTTTCTGCTCAGGCTTTTGCCTAGAACAAGTCGACACCCCGTTCAGAAACTACACCTGGTATTGGTGGCTCTAGTCAACTACAGAGGAAAAAGGGACAAAAAAAGAAAAATACTGGTGTGGAGAAAAAAAAAAAATGAATAGTGGTCCTCAGAAACAGCTTTACGGCAAGGTTCACTGGGCTGGGTCCAAGATTCCAAAATAGCTTCATGGCATTCACCAAGTCTGGTAAGTGTAGCTCAGATTAGAAAAGAGTGCACTTTACCAAACAAACAAAAACAAAACAAAAAAAAAAAAGAGAGAATTTAAAGGAGAAGAAAGAGAAAGAATATGTCAAAATATAAGGTAAAAAAACAAACAAACGAGGCGGCTAACTGAAATGAGTGACAGGCAGTCCGGGGGGGGGGGGAGTAGGAGATTCTCCTTGGCAGTTTGAATTGGAGGTCCCTTTTGAATTTCAGACACAGAGTCGATGTTTAAATAACTTGTTTCAGGGGAGAACAAAGGGAGATGGTCTGCACGCCTAATGAGCAGGAAATGATTGTGGAAAATGTACAGAATGAAGTAATGGTGGAAAATGAAACAGTAGTGTCGACATCGGGGGGCCCAATCCCTGTGCTGACATTACAAGCCCCCCCCCAGTAGTGTGGAACACTGGGGAGCCCACCCCCAGTGTCACGAAATATTTACTAACATACTAAAATGCCAGCAGAATAGGCCTAACGGTCTTTCGTGTCTGCTTGTTTGGTCAGTCCCCAACCTGGGTGCTGACCTTGCTGTCCCCCTCGCCTTCTCTGGCTTCTCCCTTCCCAGTTCCGGATATTCTTGCTGCATTGGATTCTGCTTCCAGAACCCTTCCCCTGTACCTGTCCCACCCCCTCTTGAACCCCTCCACTGTCTCTGCCTCCACCAGCCCCCTAGGCAGTGCATTCCATGGCTCCACCACCCTCTCAGTGAAGTAGCACCTCCTCCTTTCTCCCTGAATCTTCCTCCAGCTTCCAGCCATGCCCTCAGTGGCCCTTCCTCCTTCCTTCAAGCACCCCAACTGTTCCTCCCCTATTTACCCTCTTCATGTACCTAAAGACCTCTATCATGTCCCCCGGTCCCTCTCTTCCAATGTGTACGATTTAGCTCTTGAGCCCTCCTCATAGGTCCTGTCCCCAAGCCCCAAATCATTTTGGTTGCCTCCTCTGGACCCTCTCCAGGAGGTTAATGTCCCGCTTTAAGTGTGGCCTCCAAACTGCACGCAGTACTCAAGGTGCGGCTTCACCAAGCAGTTATACAGAGGAGTATCACTTCCCTCCTTCTGGAGGTGATCCCCCACGATGCATCCCAGCATCCTGTTGGCCTTGGCTGCTGCCCTCCTGCAAGTCTCAGAGTTGTTCATCTTGACATCCACCACCACCCCCAGGTCCCTCTCAGCCATCGAGACTTGTAGCATTCCCCAGGGTGTACACTTGACCTGGGTTTCTGGCCCGCAGGTGGAGTACCTTGCATTTCCCTGCATTGAACCTCAGCTTCCACTTTCTAGACCATCTTTCCAGAGCCTCCAGGTCCCCCTGTAGGGCCACCCTCCCCTCCTCCCCATCCACCACCGCCCCCAGTTTCGAGTCATCTGCAAAGAGACTCATCTCACTCCTGATTCCTGTCCTTATGTCAGATACGTAGGCGTTGAACAGAAGGGGCCCAAGGACTGATCCCTGTGGGACCCCACTAATGACCCTCCTTGGGGATGAGACTATCCACCAACTACGACCCTCTGGGTCCGGTCCTGGAGCCAATTGCCTATCCATCTGATCATCTGGTTCCCCACCCCCATTTCTCCCAGCTTATCCAACAGGCCCACATGAGGAACAGAGTCAAATGCCTTGCTGAAGTCTAGAAAGAGGACATCCACTGGTCTACCCAGGTCCAAGGCACTTGTCACCCAGTCATAGAACTCCACCAGGTTTGTCTGACACGATTTCCCCGGGATGAATCCATGCTGTCTATCGTCCAGGCACCCTGACTTATCCAGGTCCCCCCAGCCTCCTTGACAATGCCCTCCATCACCTTGCCCACCACCGAGGTCAGGCTGACAGGCCTGTAGTTCCCTGCCACCTCCCTTGATCCCCCCTTGTGGATAGGCACTATATGTGCCACCTTCCAGTCTTGGGGCACCCACCCTGTCCTCAGAGAGATGGTGAAAAGCTCTGCCAGGGGTTTTGCCAGGACATCTGCAAGTTCCTTCAGCACTCTGGGATTTACTTAAACATGTAAAAAGAAAACAGTTCCCCAATGACTTTTTTTTTAACCTGAAAAAACTGTCCCTCGTCGTCCCCCTCCCCATCCTGACCCTCCCACTGAGCACCTACCACCACACACACACACACACACACACACACACACACACCTTTTATCCTGTACTTGCCACCAGAGGTTGTAGGCTGTCATCTTCTGTGGACTGGGACACATCTGCACTCTTCAAAGCTGAACTGTGAACGGAAGAATCAAGCTTAGTGCTGTATAATGTATTTCAATTATGTTTTGAACTTATCTTCGTAATTTTGCCATTTTAAGGATTTTTTTCACCAAATTTTCAACGTGGCCTTTTTGGGACCCCACCTCATGAATACTGGCATTGTCCTTTCATTACTTTGGCCCGGAAGGTGATTTTGCAGTCGCCTTAGTCAATTACCTTTCGGCAACAACTAATGAAATTTCACCACCAGTGTTCATGAGGTGAGGTCCCAAAAAGGCCATGTTGAAAATTTGGTGAAAAATATCATAAACATGGCAGAGTTATGAGGGTTTGTTGAAAATTTTCTACGTACCTGCATAACTTTGGTAATTTTCAATATTTTGACTCCAAATTTTCAACATAACCATTTTTTCACACCACCTCATGAACAGTATAGCTGTCATTTTTTACATTCTGTCCGAACTGGGTTTTCCCATCTGTGGTGCAGAACGGCGTTGTGTCACGGATTTGAACATTTTCACCTACGGGGTTTATGAGGTAGGGTCATAAGAAGATTATGTTCAAAATCGGGGTCAAAATATGAAAAAATGCCAAAGTTATGACCATTCGTTGCAATTTCACTATGCCAACTTGTAACTTAGGAAATTTTAAATATTTTGATCCCGGATTTTCAACATAGCCTTCTTATTACCCCACCTCATGTATGTCTCAGCTGTCATTTTTCAAATCGTGCCCAGAATGGGTTTTTGCACCTATGGCACGGAATGGCTTTGAAGTTGCACAGAATTACGTTTCGGTGAGGATTTGAAAATTTTCTGTACTGAGTACATGAGGTGTGGTAATAAGATGGCTATGCTGACAATTTGGTCACTGTTGCCCTATAAATGGAAGCACAGGCCTCGGAGGACCATGTGCTTCCACAGCTACATACATATACACATCAGTGGATCCTGCGCTCCCATGGTAAAATAAGGATACTATTGTACAATCTCAGAAGTAAGGAATTGTTAAAAAAAAACTGTGTCAATGCTCCAGTTAGGGTCAAAGTGACAAATGTTGGGAATGAGGCATTAGGGTTCTAACTCTCAACCCCACCCTCCAAACCAGGCAGGAGAGCAGGTGTGGGGTGTGCCTTGGCTTCTAACTGGAGCATTAACAAAGTTTTTTTGCAATAGATGTGTGTGTGTGTGTGTGTGTGTGTGTATATGTATGTGTGTGTATTTTCGTTTTGTTCTGCTGAAAGTTTGACATCTGCTTGGGTGACCCTGAGACTTGTGTCGGGGTTGTTATGCAGGTCATAGAGGAACCTTCCCAATTATCAGAGTATAGACTAAATGCCTGCAAGACTGAGGTGCTTGTTCTTCAACTGGAAGTACCACAACACATACGGGAAAAGCTTCCTATGTGGTGGCAGCTTTTTACTCCTAAATGTCTGGGAATTACTTTATGGCTTACTTAACAGACACTCGGCAGAGAATTATGTTCCATTACAGTCTGTCTTGAAAGAGGATTATAGATGATGGGCTTTATTGCCCTTCCCTTTCTACTCCAGGATTCTGTCAAAAAAAATAAAATTCCCTTCCCAGTACCTCTGCCTTTTTAAGTGCACCCCATGCCTTCAGGCCCCCACACCACCCCTCTTTCTCCTGCCAGTCTCACCCCTCTCAGTGCTTCTTCGGGTCTCGCTCTTATCCGTCCCCTTAGTCCATGTGGGGACAACCTGTCCCTGCTAGAGGGCCTCCCCTGGCTGTCATCGTGGATAGTCATTGGGGACTCCCAACTTCTTTCTCCTGATGCAGGTTTGTCCCTACTAGGGGCAACACTGCAGCCTAGGGGAGGTGTGCTGCATCATCGAGGACCAGAGTGAGCACACCTGTTGAGCATGAGAGGCGGATCCCGGTGTGGGAAGGGGCAGAGAGGCCATCATCTGACATGCTGGTGTGGCATTTCCCCATGTTCTGTTTCCTGCCCACTCTCCTCCCCTCACTGGTACACATGCAGTGGCTGGCCTGGGGGGGTACCTGACAGCATATGGTCACCCACTCCATCACTGGCACCTCCAGCAGCCACCAGCTGGAGCCACTCTAAGTGGCAATGTGAGGTCCCACGGAGAGCCTCTCCATGCCAGCCTTCACTCCTGACGTCCTGGGTGTGAGCACAAACTCGGGATTGCCAGCATGCCAGAGTGCTCCCCCATCACTTGGTGGCACGGAGCCATCTGCAGAACTGTTCTAATTATGATTTTTTTCATTCTCCAGCCCACTCACATTTCTTAAATCTAATATTGGGGGTTCTGCCTTGAACTGTGAAAGATAAAGAAGCAAGTTATTTGTGGTATATTCTTGTAATAGCAGCTGCTAAGGCAGTTAACCAAAAATGGTTACGGAAGGTCCCACCAACTGTAGGGTAGTGGGAGGAATTGATGATTTGGATATAGAAGATGGAGAGGATCATGTACAGGAGGTAGACCAGGTGGGAGATGCTCTATGTGAGTGATGAGGAGTGAACGGGATACAGTTCTCTTCCTGCAGCTCTATCTAACACCATGGACATTGGACTCAAAAAGTTCTTGACCTGGGCTTGCCCTGTATGTGGGTGGGAGAAGGGGTAGGAGGGCACTGGCGGGACATTAGTTATAGTAAATGCATGTTAGCCTTGTTTTGGGTGCTATTGTCTGGGATCTATTGCTTGAAATGTTTCCACCGCCTGCTGTATACTGAAATTATTGGGTATGTAGTTGTGTTTACAACAAGTTGTTGAGTTTCTCTTTCTGTATAGCAGCTGGCTTTCTTTTACCTGGCATCATTCCATTTACTGCATGCATCAGTGGACTGTCATAAATTGTATGTTATTCAGTAGAGGAAGTATAGAAAAAGAAAGACTGACATCTGTCTAGAAGTCTGTGTTTTTCCTTTGATTTTTACACTTTGTTCTTGGATTTGTCTTTTGCGATTGTAGACCTTGTTTCCACGTCCCCCATTTCTTCAAGGTAACACTACATTGTCAGCAATTGTGTTGTGTAAACTTGGAGAACAGGCTTCAAAACATAAAGACCAGCAACTTCAGTATGCCCGTCACCAACAGCTGTAAACTCTGTTTGCTGCTTAGGGGTGAACAGTCCTTCTTTGCTCGCTGTCAGTTCTCCCCAGCTGAGGCCCTCTACCACATGGCAGCTGCCTTAGCATGGCTTGCTTCCCAGCATTGCAGCCCGAGCTTGTGCCACTTGTATGGCATGGCATCCCATTGCCATTGGGGCAGCCCACTGACAGCCATCTCCCCCTTTCTTCTTCCTCTGGGATACTGCGTGCTGTGATTCACATCAGTACACAGCCAAGCATGTGTGGTTGGCTTTGGCAGCTTTCCATACCCCTGTCCTGCTGTGTCCCAAACTGTGCTGCCATCCAGCCTTCGCTAGGTGGGAGTCAAGCGGCAGGAGGCATGATGCCCCTCCCTGGAATGCTCAATCCTCCTTACCCCAGCCGGCTCAGAAAGACTCAAGCTTGCTTCTAAGCCTGGGCTTTCGGTGTATGGGGCAGTAGTGCTACCATTGACCAGAGCTTGCATTTATTTAAGTTTCTAAATGCTGGGTTCCACTGCATACCAATGTGTTATCCAGACTGTAACATCAAAAGCCCAGTTTAACTTTTCCTCTGTTTTCTTTAGGGAAAATGACCGTGTTGCTATGGTTAATGGCGTCTCGATGGATAACGTAGAACATGCTTATGCAGTCCAGCAGTTGAGGAAGAGTGGGAAGAATGCAAAAATTGTAAGTGAAGCTATAGTCTTCAAACAGCAGTGCAAAAAAAATAGGGTTCATGTTATATTTTGTTGCCCTGTCACCTTCGAATTGCATCTTGTTTAGTAAGTGAGGAAGTATTTTAAAGGGATTTTCCAAGATTGTGGTATACTTGTGTTGGAAGCAAATATTGGCAAACGTCTCTGGCTAAAAGATTTACAGTTTTCTATGCAGTGATTTCTGAAGTGGAAGGGATCGCATTTTGGCCCTGCCAAGGTAGCCAGGTGATCCATTCCACTTACCGGTCGATTTAGCTGCCCTGCGTTCAGGCACGTAATGATGTGTGGCCAGGGAGAGCGAAGGGGTGCGCTCCATTAAAGTCTATGGGGGTAATTTTTAAGAATGATTTTCTATATCGTAATGGCAGTTTGGAGATTAATCAGGGGCACTGGTCGACTAACAAAACCCTTAATATGTGTAAGTGCCTACAAAGTAAACTACATGAATTTAGAGGGTGCTGTTGCTCCTGACTGCTGTCTATAGCCATTAATAGTCATGAAGCCCCTTCCCTTCTTAGCGTCGTCAAAATGATTTTTTTTAAGGGTCAGGTTGCGGCAGGCACTGAGTGTCTTTCACTAACATGGAAGGGAGATCACTGGTAATGTAATTTAAATTTCTTCTTAACGCCTGAAGAAAAATAATTCAACCTATGTGCGATTTAGGTCTGCGGGCAGACAACTGCTTGCTGTGAGTTGCCTGACCTAAGGGCATATAGGTGTCAGTTGCTCTTTAAACATTGTACTTTCTAGTTTTCTGATCACATTAAAAATATTGTGAAACGGATCAGATAATAACAGTTCAGTCATTTCAAAAATGAGTTCATCACTTTGCTACAGTGCTGCTTCAGTGTAGTTTGAGAGTATTTACTGGCCAGCCCATTGGCGCAGCAGTAGCACTATTGTTCGCGATGCTGGCAACCCAAGTTCGGGAGTGAGCTCTGAGTCGTCGGGGGGCAGCTGGGGGAGGAGGAGGATTGAACATCCTACTGGGCGCTCTTCTCTGGGGAGGGAGGGTTGCCATCTCCACTGCAGTACTGCCATCTGGGTGACCACAGGTGGCAGTGCAGTCAGAGTTGCTAGAGGAAACTGGGAAGGACGTTGGCCCGGGTTCTGGGAGCAGGATGCCTCTGCGTGCACAGGCTCCCTTGAGTTCCCCTCTGTGTGCCAAACATTCTCAGGGAGAACATGAAGAAAATGGCCCCTGTGCTCATGGATGAGGGAGCACCCAGCACTGCTCTTGATCCTTCCTACCAGTCCCGACGCTCTGGCTGCCTGACGCACTCAATACTTAGGTGGTCTGCCTCCCCACTTCATCACCGCCTGGGGGATGCCACGGCTTGATGGGGCTGGGCCCAAGCACTGGAGTGTAGGTAAGGAGGGAAAACAGCAGCTAGGGTGCCTTTGCAACTCCTGAAGGAGTGTGAGTGCAGGAGAACAGACAAGGTGACATAAATAGAAATATAAAAAAAAAAAAAATAGCATTTGTTTGTAACTAGTGCAAAGTAGTTGTATGTGCATAATCAGCCACATTTTTTGGATCTGTATAACTGAATATATCACGACTACTTAATGCTTCAAGTGTGGTGTTATGTAAAAGGCACAACCAAATGTGTTTTGTCACATCCCAGAAATGTAATTAGTGGCTATAGTTACACATCCCTTGAAGTGTCTTATTGTGCTTATAAAATTGCTTGTATAGGAATAGGCTCATACTTGCAGCGTTCAGCCTCCACCTGAGCCAACCCCTGACTTGACAGCTTGTGGCAGAGTTCCAGATATTGTGACATAAGTTTGCTTGATATCTGTGTGTTTTTTGGTTTTTTTTGACACTCTGATTAGAAAATGTTCTATATCATAGTTAACAAAGTGAAGCAACCAGGCACCATCCACCATAGACTCAGCAGCCAAGTTCAGTGGTGAAGTTTTTAATGCACGTAGAAGCAAGAAAAAACAATTACAGCAATACGTGCCATGTAGGTGTGTGACCATCTCACACTATGCCCGACTGGTTTTGCTTATGCGTGCTTCCTCAGAGACAACCTTATTTACTTATTTATTAAATTTTGGTGACCGGGTAAGCCCACTGGGCCCCGGAGGTCCCTTTTTCAGGGGCGACCTGGGATTACATAGCATTGGTAAATATCACAGTATGATAATGAAAATTATACAGTATAATACAAGTTATACAGTATTATACAGTCAGCTAGTTACATGTGCTGAGAACAGCATGCATTTGTGGTGGGTACAGGAGTTTAGCAGAGTATGTGACTAGACACGAACAATGAGAGAGGAGGGTGTGAGCCACATTGCATAATATGATTTACTCACTGAGGGTAATATTGGACTGTGGACCTTAACCAACAAACTTAAGTAATACAAAATTTAAAGGTGCAGTGTACATTTTAAGTGCTAAAAAGATGGAGAAGGGTAAGGTTAAAATAGTAGTATGGGTTCAAAGTCACAGTATTATAACAGGCTATATTTATACCAAAATTCAATCAATTTTGTGTAACTAATGAACATACCACTAGAAGGCTGTTTGTTCATTGGCAACAAAAACAGGGAAACAATGGCATACTTAAAGGTGTGGTCTATTCTCAGTTTATTGTACTGCATAACAGCATATATTACCTTACAACAATTTTGTAAGTGTTTACTGATTGTGTTTTGCTTTTTCTTTTCAGAGCTTTGAAACCTGTTAGCATCTGTAATGTTGCCATGACAACTGGAGCTTCCAGTTGGTTTCCCTCTGGCCTCTTAACATTGGTAAAAAGTATGCCATTGTTTCCCTGTTTTTGTTGCCAATAAAAAATAACCTTCTAGTAGTATGTTCATTAGTTACACAACATTTAATGAATTTTATTATAAATATAGCTTGTTATAATACTATGATCTGGAACCCGTACTACTATTTTAACCTTTCTTCATTTTATTTAGCACTTAAAATGTACACTGCACCTTTAGATTTTGTATTACTTAAGTTTGTTGGTTTGTTGGTTAAAGTCGTCCCTGAGGAAGCGTGTATGCGTGAAACCAGTTGGGCCTAGTGTAAGAGGGTCACACACCTACATGGCACGTACTGCTGTAATTGTTTTTCTTGCTTATCTACATGCATTAAAAGCTTCAAGCACTGAATTTGGTTGTTGAGTCTATGGTGGATGGTGCCTGGTTGCTTCGCTTTGTTGAATATTTACCTTTGGCACGTCAGTACTGGAGCTGCCCTTCCTGGTTTTCTTTTCTCTCTCTATATCATAGTTACCCATAATACACTGGTCTACCCACAGTCCTGCTTCAGCATTGATGTCACTGTTCAATCTCATTGCACTTGTGCTGCAACAGGTTAACAGACAAATGTGCAATATGCGAAATGTGCCATTTGGGGGCATAAGTGTGCAGAGGCAGGAAGTGGCAAATATGCGCTCATTCCCAACCTGTCATTTTGGGCCTGAATAATTCACAGATGGTCTCTACAACCATATGTTGTCCCACTGCTGCTGCAGCACTCAGTACAGACAAACTGCATAGTGGCATATGTGCTGCAGTGGGATTGTATTTAGAACAGTGGGTTACGTTTTACAAGATCTTACTTTGAGAGGGTTTCTTCAGTAGGTCATCACATATAGGACTGACGCCACCTGGCGTCGGGCCGCACGGCAGACTTTTCTAGCAGTACCTGATGGGGGACCGCCCCTGACATCACGTGACTGACATCAGCGTGACTGTATATAGTGGGCTGTCCCCATGCCCACCCACCAGTTCTTTCCCACCGTTGCCTCATGTCAGTCGCATTGCAGACTTCCAGTTAGTGATTGTCGAGAAAGTTCATTGCGTCAGTTTATCCCTCGCTGCTGTTTTTCCCTTCAATTCATGTTCTTCCTTATGTTTTCACCCAAGAAGAAGTGCTCGTCCTGTGGCACACAGATACCGCACAAAGGCGGTCATTTCCAGTGCATTCTCTGTTTAGGCCTGGACCATCCAGTCTCCTTCTGCCCTGAGTGTCAGTCTTTTAATCAGGCCACAAAAAAGAGGCGACAGCAGGCTTTGGAGGCCCACTTGCAAAAAGCCCGCTTGGTTTCTTTAGAAAAGAAAATGGATCATCTCCGGGATTCATCTGAGAAATCTTCTCCCTCAAAAAAGCACAAGGAGAAGTCTAGGGAGCGAGCTTGCTCCACGGATGATGCCAGGCCCTCGGCGAGCAAGGCCCAGCTGCCGCCCAGAAAACCCGACGGTAAGTCGGACAAAACTTCGTCGGATAAGTCAGTCATCGGCTCCGACGACGACTGCGCCGCCCAGGCCATTAAGTTGGCTCTCTGCTGCTCCGGGGACTGCGCGGCTGCCAGTAAGACTGCTCCCCCGGCTGGGGGCAGTCGCCTGGCTCCGGTCCACAAGTCAGCTGGGGGTTTCCTCCCCTGACCACCCAACTCCGCCCACTAAGTCTGCCGTCTCTGATGACCGCATGGGCTTGGTTCCGCCGTCAGGGCCTCATGGCACCTCACCCGATGTCTGGCGGGACCAGAGGGAGAAAACCCCTCTCCCTCCTCCTCCTGCTTCTACCATGCTCTCCAGTTCTTCGGCAGGTACGTCCGGTGATGGCAGTGGAGAGCCCATTGACCCTGTCAATGTCCTGGCTCCGCATTCCCCTTCTGGGGTCAAGGAGAAGGAGGCTCCTCCTCGGCCTACAGGCCTCACTGTGGAGGCCCCTCCTTTGCCTTCCGGCATGCTTCCGGCGTTTCCTCAGATGCCGGTTATCCCCACGACAGTCCCACAGCCGGGACCGGCTGATCGGCCTTTGCCCCAGACGCCGGATCCGGCCCTGACGCCAGGGCCCCTTCATCCAGTTCTGACTCCGGATCCCCTTCCGGCACCAGATCGGGTGGTGTCGGTTCTGACATAGGTCCCCCTGACGTGGTCTGTCCCGACGCCGGACCCTCAACCTATTTATATGACGGTGGGTCCAACGTGGGTTCCCCTGACACCTGATCTGACGACGGGGACTCATACCCAACTGCGAACTGTCCCACATTACCCGTTGGGGTATCCTGGGGACCATTACCCGGGGGGTCCCACCCCGGACTGGAGTCACCTGGGACAGTTGTACCCTGGATTTAATCCCTATTCCCATTATACGGGATTCCAGGGTTACTATCCACCACCGGTTATTCCTCCCCCTCCTCCCAGCCTCTGCCTACTCCACCTCCCCGTCCTCCTCCAGTTACCCTGGATTTCAAGGTCTTAATGCAGTCTTGGTGGCAGGGGACTCGGTCAGAGTTGGTCTCGGACCTGGAGACTAGGCTCCCACAACCGCGGTCTCCTAGGTCCCCTTCCCCGAGCAGTTTGTCTATAGCCACGGTCCACATCTCGGGGAAGTCTCGACAGGACATTTCCCTTCCAGTTACCAGACGCTGTCTTGTCAAGGAGGCGGACATCGATGATGACAGTTCAGAGGGGAGGGAAGATTGCTCTGAGGAGGTCCCGGAGGACCCTGAGGACACGAGGGGCAAGGTCTTGCCCAAGTCTCTACCAGAAGACCCTGCCTTCTCTGACTTCTTGAGGGCCATGAAGGACTATTTTGACTGGGAGTCAGAGGAACAGGACTCCATGAGACAGAGGCTCGCGGAACACCTAGATTTAGAGTCTCTGTCTCCCATCCCCATTCCTCCTTGGATGGCCCCCCATCAAGACCTCACCATTGCCATCTGGCAGATGCCTCATTCTATCCCGGCTGTCCCCAAGCGGGCGGACAGGATCTGCCAGGCCCCGAAGAATGCTCCATTCCTAAAGGTCCATCCCAAGGCTGACTCAGTGGTCATTATGGCGGCTCATGATAGCTCTTCAGCACCTAAACACACGAGCACTACTCCTCTGGACAAAGAGTCGAGGCAGATAGACCAGTTCGGGAAAAAGATATATTCCTTGGCCACGTGCGCCCTCCAGTCCCTCAATTACATGGCCCATATGGTGTCCCATCAGAAAGCGACCCTGGCCAGGCTGGAAGCGCGAGTCCATTCCGTGGATTCCTTGCCTCTAAAAGAGGACCTTGCCAAGGATCTCCGCCTCTCCAAGGTTTCTTGTAGGCACGCTTTACGCGCCACTTAAGACTCCATCGACTCGTTGGCCCATACCTTGGCAACTGCTGTTGCCCTCAAATGGCATTTCTGGCTTTGCCTTTCTGGCCTCGCCAATGATGTCCAGTCGGCAATTCAGGATGCCCCTTTCAGGGGCTCAGTCTTTTTTGTTGGGGACACCAAAGATATCACAGACCTACAGGACAAGGGTGTGGCACTTAGGTCTGTCAGGTCTGTGTACCGATCAAGTTCTCAACAACAGCAGCAGCAGCAGCCCTTTCAGAAAAGGACCTGGAGGCAGAGAAAGAACGCTCGCCAAGGGAAGCGAAAGGACACTGGTACAGCCACCCCACCTGCCTCCAAAAATCAGAGATGTTCAGGAGGCCCTCCCCCTGAATGTTCTGCCACTTCTTGACTCTCCGGCCCCACTGCCTCCTCAGTCTCGCAACAAGGAGCAGGTGGGGGGAGGTTTGCCTGCCACACGCAGTAATGGAGGGCGATCAACCTCCGACGAATGGGCCCTGCAACTAGTGTCCGTCGGACACACCATACAGTTTCTGTTGACCCACGAAGTCCTCTTATTCTTGGGATCAGGCTCTCCTCATTCAAGAGGAGGTAAATTCGCTCTTGCTCAAAGAAGCAATCGAGCACGTCCCCTTCGGGCAAAGGGGAAAGGGATTTTATTCCCATTTTTTCCTGGTTCCAAAAAAGACTGGGGACTTCAGACCCATACTTGATCTAAGTCAGCTGAATCGGTTTGTCGAGTACAAAAAATTTCGAATGCTGATGCTCCAGAGCCTCCTCCTTTTTCTCCCCATGGAGAACCACTGGCTCTGTGCCCTGGATATGCAGGATGCTTACCTGCACATTCCTATTTTCCCCAGCCACCACAGATTCCTGCGTTTTTGTTTCCAAAGGGAACACTTCCAATTGTTTAACCAGGTGAGACACACTAAGCTGAAAGCTTTTTTACAGGTGCAACCTGGGAGCACAGGGAAGTTAAGTGACTTGCTCAGTGTCGCACAGTATATGCAAGTGGGGGCTGTGGGATTCAAACCCAGGTCTCCAGATTTGCAGCTCAGAGCCTTAAACCACTTCACTATACTGACTTCCAGTTCCAGGCGCTCCCCTTTGGCCTGTCTTCGGCACCACAGGTTTTCACCAAGTGCCTGGCGGTGGTCGCAGCGTTCCTACGCCGCAGGGGCATTGTGGTCTTCCCTTACCTGGACGACTGGCTGATTTCGGCCCCATCCAGGGATTCCTTGCTGGAGGCTCTGTCCTTTACCCTGGACCTTTTCAGCAGACTAGGGATCACGGTCAGTGTTCCCAAGTCATCCCTTATCCCTTCCCAGAAACTTCAGTTTATTGGGGTAGTCCTGGAAATGGTCCAGTGCCGAGCCTTCCTTCCTTCCTCCAGACAGAGTGGAGACCCTTGTCTGTCAGGCCTCCAAAGTGGCTTCCCTCAGGACCATCCGTGCCCGGGAAGTCCTTCGCCTTCTGGGCCTGATGGTGGCCTCCATAAGTACCGTTCCCTTAGCAAGGCTGCACATGAGGATTACTCAGTTATCCTTGTGGGTGCAGTGGGATCAGCTCCTGGATGACCTGTACCATCCGGACCTTGTCTCCTCAGCAGTTCAGAAAGACTTTCGGAACCCTGCACCGGTAGCCACCCTCACCACGGATGCCTCGAATATGGGTGGGGAGCTCATCTTTGGGAACACCAAGCTTGGGGACTACGGTCTGGCTTGGAGACTTCTCTCCACATCAATGTTCTGGAGTTGAGGGCGGTCCTGTATGCGTTACAGGCCTTTTCAGACCCTCCTTCCAAAGGGATCACTGCTAATCCAAACGGACAATATGTCAGTAGTTTGGTATATCAACAAACAAGGAGGAACCCCGTCGTACCCCCTTTGCGGGGAGGTGGAGCGGGTGTGGAATTGGGCAGTCCAGCACCATTTGGTCCTAGTAGCCGTGCACATTTCAGGTGTTCTAAACGTCCTGGCGGACAGTCTCAGCAGATCTCTGACCCTAGCTCACGATTGGGAACTACATCAGGAAGTGGCGGAATCCATCTTCGAAAGTTGGGAGCATCTGGAAATCGACCTGTTCGCCTCTCAATACAACGCAAAACTTCCCAAGTTTTGCTCACTCATTCCAGAGCCAGGTGCTTTTAGGAGCGACACGTTGTGTCTATCTTTGACAGGGAAATTCTTGTACGCTTTCCCTCCGTTTCCCATTCTGCCGAGGGTTCTTCTCAAACTCCAGGTGGAGAGGGCAAAAATGATCCTCATCGCTCCTCTCTGGCTGAGACAGATCTGGTTCCCACTGCTACAGCAGCTTTCCCAGGAACCACCAGTTCCACTTCCAGTGACTCACGACTTCCTGACCCAGGACCAAGGTCGACTGGTACACCCAGGGCTCAGGACCCTGCATCTTCATGCCTCGCTCCTGCAGACATAGCGATATCATGCTTCGGGTTTCCTCCAGGGTTGCTCAAGTCTTCATCGAGGCTTGGAAACCGTCTGCCCGTTCCACTTACGCCATGAAGTGGAAACAGTTTTCCATTTGGGTGACCGCTAAGGGCTGGAACCCTTTCAAACAACATGAAGTCTTGCTATATTATGACATATGCAGTTTGTCCCAGCCTTAGAACTGCTCCGGAGGTGAAAGAGTTAACTTCCATGACAGGCATGGAACTTAGAGCTCGAGCTCAGTTGAAAATTCTATCTGTTGTTCTTCAAACTTAAACTGTCAGATTCTTTACTCCGCCTCACTGAACAGTCGCTCCGGAGATTCCTCCTTCCAGACTGTTCATTTTGTTGATTAAAGTATAAAAGTTTTCGGTTTTTTTAACCGAAATTAAACCGCAACCGGTCGGTTCAAGCTCTGTCTGTGGTATTGTAAGTACTAGATAGGTTTTACATTTATTTTTCTGTGTGGAACTTGTAAACATTTTTATCGGTTCGGTTTGAACCGATCAAGTTACTTCTGTTACATTACAGTCTTTTAGAAGTGTGGTTCCCGGTTCTTATCGGTTCTAAAAACGGATTTAATTAGCGTTTCCACGACCCGTGACACGGTTGGGAACCCTAAGGGAGTCTTGCTGGCAGATTGCCGTAAAAGGGCCAGTTTTTGTTAGGTTGGCACTATGTCTGGAGAAACCCAAAAGAAAAACCTGGCCCACTGGGTTTCAGCACTGTGTTGTATGTGGGGAAGCCTTTGCCAAGGCTGACCCCCACCACCATGTGTTTATTGTCTGGGGTTGACCACCTCATTTCAGACTGCCAGATTTGCATGGGTTTTCCTGCAGCTACCCTGGAAAGAGAGTTGGTAGACTCAGGGAAAGGAGGCCATAAAGTCCGCTGACCGGATGGCCAGCCCGGTTCGGTTTCAACCGAACCGGAGGGAGTGCCCTCTGACCAGGGCGATACTTCCTCGGGCAAAAGGAGAGCCGACTCTGAGGAGTCAGTTCCAACAAAGAAATCTAGAAAATCAGCTGGTGTGGAGTCAAAACTTCCTCTCCAACCGCTGAAGAAATAGCTAAAGCAATAAAATTGTTCAGTCTCTCGTTCCGACCGAACCGCATCATCAGGGTAAGCGCTGGTTCGGCCGGTTCCTCCGGTTCAGGAGTATTATTTAAGGGAATTTTATGAACCAGAGGAGGGGGAAGAGGAGTATGAGGAGAGTGAATGTGGTTTTTAAAGTCTGGATGTGCCCATTGAACCGAACATCTCTCCAGACAGACCTTCAGGAGTGTCTCCCCCTAGGCTTTCTGAGTCCCCTTCTCACTTCATGTTTAAAAAAAAAAAAAAAATAGTGTCTGAAACCCTCCACCTCCCTATAGAGGAAGCTGTGGATGATCAGAAGGAGCCTGATTTTGTAGAAATGCTGGATATCCCAGAGTCTCGGAGACTGTCTATTCCTCTGCATAAATCTTTTTGGAAACAGACAGTAAAGATTTTAAAAGCTCCTCACACCATACTTCCTGTTGATAAAAGAATGGACAAAAGGTATGCATTATCAGGCTCTGATACAGAGTTCCTTACACAACAATGCAGCCACATGGGGGTGGTGCAGGCTGCAGCCTGTGACAAGGCAAATGTTCCCTTAGCCTCTCCCCTGACAAGGACTCCAGAAAGATAGATGCCATGGCAAAGAAACAGTACATGGCAGCTTCCTTAGGACTCAGACAGGCTAATTATATGGCTTATGTTGCTAGATATCAAAAATCCAGATGGGATACTGTTTAGCTCTAGCAAAGCAGGTTCCTGGCCAGCTGGCAGAAGAGCTGGAGCAGGTGGCCCCTGATGGTATTGAGCATCCAAGGTGCAATTCCATGCTGCAGTGGACTCTAATGATGTATCATCCAGAGTCATGGCTACATCTGTGGCTCTCCATAGAATGGCTTAGCTCAGATGTATTTAGCCTGTCACAGGATACCCAGACTAAGGCCATGGATTTCCTGTAGGGCAACTCTCGTTTGGGGAACAAACAGAGAATTACATGAAGAAAATGGATGAATATAGGACCACCTATAGGAGTGCACAGGCCAAGGAAAGGCAAGTCACTTTCCAAAGGCAGCCTCCTAGGGGCAGGAGTAGGCCTTTTCATAGGCCTTTTTACCAAGTCCAGGATTCCTCTTCAGCTTTTGCACAGAAGGGGTTCTTTAGAGGGAGAGGCAGACGGGGTGCAGGCAGGCCTGCTTCCACCCCTCAGCCTAAAGCCCCTGCCAAACAGGCACCCTGATGGGGCGCCCAGGGCCGATTCTCCACTACCTGTAGGGGGCAGGCTGGCTTACTTTGTCCAGGACTGGGAGTCTCTAACGTCAGACAAGTGGGTCCTGGAAGTAGTAAGCCAGGGACTGGTTCTCAGCTTCAAAAAATTTCCAAAGATGAGAATCAGATCCTCTCCACCTGCAAATCCTTCAGAGGCTCTTGCCCTGGAGGCCGAAGTCTCTACCCTCCTGGCTCTCAGAGCTGTGGAAAGGGTTCCACCCCTAAACCAAGGCAAAGGGTTGTACTCCAGGTACTTCCTTACCCCAAAAAAGACAGGAGAATGGCGGCCCATCCTGGATCTCGGGTATCTAACAAACACCTTTTAAAACCAAAATTCAAATGGTGACTCTGGGAATTATTTAACCCTCTTTAAGGCCAGGGGACTGGCTAGTGTCCCTGGACCTCAAGGATGCCTATTTTCATGTTCTCATCAGAAGCTCCCATTGAAAGTACCTCAGCTTGAACTGCCCTCAGGTCATTACCAGTTCAGAGCAATGTCCTTCGGCCTTACATCTGCCCCAAGGGTATTCACAAAATGCCTGGCAGTAGCAGTTACCCACTTAAGAAGGCAAAAAATTGCCATCTTTCCCTACTTGGACGACTGGCTCATAGTAGGCCAGTCCAGAGACCAAGTCAAGTTACACCTTCAAGTAACTCAGCAACTGCTAACTTCTCTAGGTTTCCTTCTCAGTCTTCCAAAGTCAGTCCTAGAGCCTGTCCAGCTTCTCACCTTCATAGGTGCAGAACTGAACACAAAAGAAGCCAGAGCCTTCCTTCCTTCCTCTGGAAAGGGCAAGTACCCTGATTTCTCTGGCTTCCTCCTTCACCCTGCGGGTCTCTTGACCAGCAAGGCACTTTCCACAGCTCCTGGGACACATGACTACTTCGACAGCAGTAGTGCAGGGAGCCAGATTTCAGATGAGGGACATCCAGTTCCATTTGAGAGCCTTTTGGTCTCAAGGAAAGGACCCTTTAACCAAATTAATTCCAGTGACTCGAACCCTGATCCAGGCCCTTCAGTTGGGGCAGGACGAGGGCAATTTGAGACAGGGGGTCCCCCTTACCCCTCAGTCTCACTCCTTAATTTACTACAGATGCATCCCTATTGGGGTGGGGAGCTCACATGGGCGACCACCACCCAGGATTGGGGTCCCTCAGGAATCTCTGCTCCACATCAATCTGTTGGAACTCAGAGCAGTTTTCTAGCACTTCAAGTTTTTTCCAAATCTGTTCAGAACAAGGTTATTCAAGTCAGAACAGACAATACCACCACAGTGTGGTACATCAACAAGCAAGGGGCCACTCAGTCTACGGCCTTGTGCACCAAAGCAACGGAGTTGTGGTCTCTGGCTTACTCCCTGAACACCTCCCTTGTAGTAGTTCACCTCCCAGGCAAGGGCAATGTCCTGGCAGATGCTCTCAGCAGGATTTCCCAAGGCCATCACGAATGGGCTCTGGATCCCCTAGTTCTGGAGGTGGTGTTGCCAGATGGGGCACACCCCAGATAGATCTTTTTGCAGCCTCAGACAATCACCAACTTCCTCTTTTTTGTTGCAGGCCCCCCAGTGCTGGGCTCAGTCCCCCTGGGTGCCTTCCTTCTCAGTCTCTATGCCTTTCCGCCCTTCCCCGTCCTGTTCAAAGTGCTAGTTAAAATCAGGTCTCAACCCTGCAAGATGTTTCTGATTGCTCCAGACTGGGCCAGACAGCCCTGGTACCCACTCCTTATGTTCTTAGCAGTCCACTGTCCCCTGTGTCTCCCAGGAATCACAATCTGTTATCCTGTGCTCAGGAGAGGGTTTGGGTACCCGAACCTCAAATCTCTCAATCTCAAGGCCTGGCTCTTGAAGAGTTAGAATTTGCTGACCTACACTTTTCCCAAGGTGTATTGGATATTCTGGAGGCTTCTAGGAAGCCTTCCACCAGGGCTACTTATAATTCCAAATGTCTGCTTTCTTGTCAGCAGGCAAGCCCTCTTCTCTTTCAGCTCATCCTGTATTCTCCAAGTTTTTCAAAGGGTTGCTTCACACCAACCCCCCCATTTAGGGATCCTTCCCCTGCCTGGGATCTTAATATTTGCATTGCCCAGCTTATGCAACACCCTTTTGAGCCCTTGTCCCCAGCAGAGCTCAAGTACTTGACTTGGAAAACTGTGTTTTTGGTAGCCATCACTTCTGCCAGGCGCATAAGTGAGTTACAAGCATTGTCAGTGGAGCCTGATTTTATCTCCTTTCACAGAGATAAGGTAGGCCTCAGGACTAACCGAAAGTTCTTGCCTAAGGTGGTCTCAGATTTTCCCCTTAATCAATCTATATCTCTCCCTGTGTACTTCACTGGCCATTCCTCTTCTGGTGAGAGGAGGTTGCACAGTTTAGATGTCAAAAGATCACTTAGCTACTACATAGATCGCACTAAAGGTCACAAGTTTAACTCCTCCAACTGTTCCTCACTTATGGTGAGGTTGGCAAAGGGAAACCTGCCACTAAAAGATCCATTGCCAGGTGGATTGTCTCTTGTGTCCAATTCTGCTATGAAAAACTGGGTAAAGTTCCTCCCTCAGGCCTGAGGGCTCACACCACCAGAGGTACAGCTGCGTCTCTGGCTGCTGCCAGGGACATCTCTATCCTAGAGATATGTCAAGCAGCTACCTGGAAAAGGGTGCACACTTTTACTAAGCATTACTCCCTGGACATCCAGACTAGGAGTGATGCTCGTTTTGGCACAGCTGTGCTTCAGAGCCTATTTCCTAAGTAGGTTCTGTCCCTCCTCCATGGAGGTACTGCTGTGTAGTCTGCATATGTCATAATATAGCAAGACTTCATGTTGTTTGAAGAAAAAATTACTCACCTTAGTAATGTTGTTTCTTCTAATGGAGTCTTGCTATATTATGACCTCCCCCCCAGCCTGCCCCTCTCAGAACCTTACTCTTGGGGATGTGGGTGGGCAGGGCAGCGTTGGCACTTTTTAGATGCCCACCTTGTTTTTCACCCCTCCTTTTGGGGTGATCTTTGTTGTGTTGTCATTTTTTGGGTCTCCTGACTTGAGTCTTCTTTGTGGCACCAAAAATGTGTTTATTTAATTAAGTAGCCAGTTGGCTAGTGTAGGTTTACAGCTTCCACACAGAGTCTTAGTGAGTTTTGCTCGTAAGATCTGACAGTTTAAGTTTGAAGAACAACAGATAGAATTTTCAACCGAGCTCGAGCTCTAAGTTCCATGCCTGGCATGGAAGTTAACTCTTTCACCTCCGGAGCAGTTCTAAGGCTGGGACAAACTGCATATGTCATAATATAGCAAGACTCCATTAGAAGAAACAACATTTCTAAGGTGAGTAATTTTTTCTTCTCTTGCTCGGCCCCACAAGTCATGGAATACCTCCTTCACTTGTCAGACTCTGGTCTGTCCTACTCTTCCTTAAAGGTCCATATCTCCGCTATCTCAGCGTACCATGAGCTAGTGGATGGTAAACCCGTGGCTCAGTTGGAAGTCTCCAAAATCTTTCTGAAAGGGATCCTCCGTCTGAAACACCCCACCCGCAGCCCAACTCCGCCTTGGGACTTGAACTTTGTACTGGAAAAGCTTACACTTCCTCCTTTCGAGCCAGCTATGAGCTGTGATTTGCGCTTCCTTTCCTGGAAGGTGCTTTTTCTTGTGGCTATCACGTCACCCGAAGGATTTCGGAGATTCATGCTCTAGTCTGCAAGGAGCCATACTTGATTTTCCATAAGGACCGGACGGTCCTCAGAACTCATCCGAGGTTTCTTCCCAAGGTGGTGTCAGAAGCCACGCTGAATCAGTCAGCAGAGCTTCCAGTGTATTATCCGTCCCCCTCTAACAGAGGTGAGGCACTCCTTCATAAGATGGATGTCCATAGACTCTCCAGTGTTACACCCATAGGACCAAAGAGTTTCGCTCTTGCGACCACTTGTTTGTCTCCTTTGCCTCGAGATTGAAGGATAAACCGGTTTCTAAGCAGGGTCTTTCCAAATGGTTAGGCAACTGCATTCGATACTGTTACCAGAAGTACAATAAACCTCTGCCGGGTACCATCAGAGGTCATTCTACTAGGGGCATGGTTGCCTCCGCAGCCTTCCTTCGGAACATTTCCGCGGCTGACATTTGTGCATCTGCTACTTGGAGTTCTGTCCATACCTTTACCAAACACTATAGTCTGGACATTGCTTCTAAGCAGAGGGCTGGTTTTGGCCTAGCCATCCTGCAGGGCTTTCTGTCCTAGACTGGGTCCTTTCTGGACTTAAGTTATTTCCGTTGGAGTTTGTTTTCCTCCTCCCTAGTTTCTCTCGCTCTCTCCTTGGAGGGACTGCTTGGGGCTCTGTCCTGTATGTGATGACCTACTGAAGGAACCCTCTCAAAGTAAGATAGTACAGTTACATAGGAACGTCCCGTAACAGTAGATCTTCAAGAGAAGTTCCTTCAGTAGGTCATATTTTTCCCTCCCTCCTTCCCCTCATTTTATGTTTCACAGGGACTCCAAATCCTGTTCGCTCCTGCTGTCAGGCTTCTTCCTGGCTCGGGTGGGCGTGGGGACCGCCCACTATATACAGTCACGCTGACGTCAGTCACGTGACGTCGGGTGGGCGGTTCCCCATCAGGTATTGCTAGAAAAGTCTGCCTTTGCGGCCCAACGCCAGGTGGCGCCAGTCCTGTATGTGATGACCTGCTGAAGGAACCTCTCTCGAAGATCTACTGTTATAAGTTCCTACGTAACTGTACTTTTTGTAGTAAACTCTGATCATTGTTCACAAAATAAAAGCTATGAAGTAAACTGGGCAACAAAAATTGTTGAACCATGCCAGGTAATGCTGGCCAGTGGATGTACCTAGAGATGCTGAAATTTGACTGTACGATGAGCCCTTTCCTTTAAAAGAAAATGCACCCATGCGCTGTGTCTGCGCAGCTCTAGGGGTACTGCTAGCAATGTTGGCGACCCAGGTTCAGGAATGAGCCTGGTTTATCAAGGGGGCCAGCCTGGGGGATGAGGATCAAGTTTCCCAGGGGAGGATTTCATCCTCTGGAGAGGGAGGGCAGTCCATTCCAGCACAGTACTCCCACCTTGGTGACCCACAGGTGGCACTACACTTGGAAGTGACTCCCTGGGTGGGGTGACACTGGTGGTGATGTGCTCCATGCCAGTGTGTGAGGTTGCGCACACCCCTATGCTGACATCCCATGGGAAGAAAAAGCACTGGAGGAAAAGCCGGGCAGAGTAATATGAGTCTAATTCCTTGCAGCCCCTCACCAATAACAGGAACCTCTCTCTGGACACTGGATCTGTACTTTGGGGGGGGGGAACCTGCTGACCCCACCTCAGAGGGGTAGCTGTGGAGGAACACCAGAGATTGAGGTAGGTCCCAGATAAGTCGGGTGACAGGACTGAAGGTTGGATCAGGATGTGGGTCTGCACCAAAGTACAAGCATTTAATTATGGTGACTAAATATATGGTCATGTGACTTGTTTCAGCTGAGCAGAGGGATCATTTGATTATAAATGTATATAATAATACTTAAAATGAGTAAAGGAAATCCTGGCCAGGAGTCACCTGCAGTGGTGCATTTTATAGAGCAGCAACCCTGCGTGCGGTACTTTTTCTAACAATCAGGATGCAGCACATCCCTCATAGTCATGCCTGCCAGAAATATTTAGACAAAAATCAATTCTGACAGCCATGTTACTTTGATAAATTGGTATGCAACACCCATCAGTTACTCTTAACACATTTAGAAACATTTCCACCCAAAATACAGAATGCCCACCCAAGTCCCACAGCTAAAACAAAAAACATAAGGGGTTTACAAAAAAAAAAAAAAATCAATAAATAAATAATGTGGCCATTTTTTATGTTCAGGCCTGTAATCTAGGACTCTGAGTTCCCGAATGTTCTGTTTCAGCTGTAGCAGGATGGCACGCCCACATGCCCCAACTGCACTGCTGCCACTCCACCTGCACTGCTACTGCTGCTGTCAGCAAACTACTACCGCTGCTGTCAGCAACTTCTCTCTGTGTCATATTACAGAAGCATGAAACACAGAGGTAGTGGAATGTATTTAAATGCTGCCATTTATTCTGAAAACAGACACCTATGAGAGAACCCATTGTATTTGGTGTTCCTGTCTGCCGAACCCGGAAGTCACTTGGCCAGCGTGACCTGAGCTGCTGAAAGCCTCAGTTTTACGGAGCAACAGTAAAGCATACCCTTAACATACAGCTACAGACTATCTCACCTTACAAACAACCCTAGTCCAAACGGGTGGGGAGGAGGTGGCGACACTACAGACTTCTCTACGTGCGTTCGAGGTAGGATGGTAAATGTGCCTTGAGATTTTCCTCTCCGGAAATTTTCCTCTCAGGAATGAGATCTTCCTGTCAGGAGCAACGTTCTCCTCTCAGGAATGAGATTGTCCTGTCAGGAACCTCCTGGCACAGTTTTAACCTCTACAGCTAAAGAGCTCACCTTCATTGCTATGTCAGCTTTGTGGTGTAGTGGAAAGGTCTACAGCCTGATAAACAAGAGGTTGTGGGTTTGAATCCAGACATCTCCTCACTTTTCTTTTCTCAGAATTTCACTTGAGTGGTGATCCATGGCAGTGTGGTTAGAATAGTAAATCTGTTTGGGAAAGGGGACTTGCATGGTAGAGACACTTAAGTGCAGTGAATGGGGTGGCACAGGTGTCCAGACAGGACAGCTCCCTGATGGGAAGATCTCGTGGCACCTTTACCATCCTTGCTGCATACGAGCAGTACAGCTTACTCTGCAACAGATTACTTTCACTGTAACAGAGGAACTATTTTACACTTACAGCCAGGAAAACCTCATTTTTATAAAACCTTTTTTCACATTTTTGTCTTACTGCTTTATTTTTATATATAAAGTTGAGAGACTGATTTTGTAAGTGCAGTAAGCCACTCTGGGGTGTGGGTTGTGTGTCTGATAAATGTACTCCCCTTGTGCCGAAGGCACTCTCTGCAAGTGCCTCATGCCTCACTATGCACCTTGGGTCATACGTTTATCAAATAACCCACACCATGTCGTGGCTTATTGCTTAGATAATTGTCACTATTAGAACTTTTTACTTGAGTATTGAGAAAGATCACTAAACAAACAGTGTCCGGTGTTTTTCTATTTTTATTATTGTAGTATGCTCATTGGTTGTCTGTATTCTGTGTCTGTCATCTTTTTAAATGTTGGTTTATGGTTGGATCTGGTTGATGGATCTGATTGAATCTTACCTGTTCCTGCTTTGGCAGTAACTGCTCATTCAAAACTGATCTTCAGGCCTGTGACAGGGTTGGGATAAGATGCTGTCCAATTTTATGCAGAAACAGCTGAAAACAAGGTTCTATTTTGTTCTTGCCTATTTCTGCCACTTTTCTGTCTTTTGCCTGTCTGATTGCACAGTCAAATTTTCCTTACGACTCCTAGAAGCTTCCTTCACTTGCTGCTTCCATTTTTTCTTTCTTTCTCCCTGTTGCTTCTCTGTGGTTAAAAAATATATGTGAATTTGTATGTGAAACTGGGATCTTTTAGTTTGCTAATCTATATCATTATTGAAATCTTTGCATAAAGCTATTTGGGTTTATCTGAAATACAGGGGGTTAACCTTGAGGCTTCTTTTGACCTCCACAAGCATTTTTACAGAATTATCAGCAGGAAATCAGCCATGGGACAGGATATCTTAGCTGGTTGAACCTGTTCAGAAAAGTAATGTACTCTTCAGGCTGGTCACATGAAGGTCAGTGAAAAAAATGTTGCATTTTGTGTAAAACAGGAGATGAAACTTACAATCAGGATGCAGAGTTTTTTTTTTATATTCTGTATTTATTGATTTTGTAATTCAACAGATACAGGAATTCCCCATAGGACAGTGCATCATTAAATACATTATACAATATCCGTAAAATACAGTATCTTTAACACCCCTAATTTGGTACATCACAGGAGGGTTACCCACTTTAGTATATTTAAATACTTACTAATATGCATTACCAAAGCTATATGCTGCCGTGAGTGGGGAAATACTAGTACAAAACACATTATTAATTATAAAGTTTCTACCCCTTTTAATAGGTGTTGCTTCCACAATCTACCAAATAGGTATATTAAATCAAATAGATAGTAAGCCCCTTCCCCTTCATCCGCGCATCAGTCATGCACAATCCAAAACAAACATCCTTTATTTTGTTAATTTGTGCCTTTAAATGTCCATTTACTGTTTCTAGTTTAATTATTTAGTAAATCGCAGGTACTTAAAACTATCTAACTTTGGAGAGTAAAAACATCTCCCCCCTCCAAACTCAATATACCACCAAAATATCATCCTAATCCAGAACATTAGACGTTTAGAATAATTTCCGCGTTTTTAGACAACACTGCCACATACGTAGGAAACTTAACTACAAAAGCATCAAGACAGTACATCTTCATTTAAAACATCAATTGTGAATTAGAGATAACACATCAAGCTGAAACAGTAATCAACAGTGTCCAGAGTCCATTTAGCCATTTTACATTGTAATAGCTTACTGAGCTCTATCGAAGAAACTTCAGGTACTGTCCTCCTTTTCAGACTCTGAAATTGATTCTTTAGCTGAGTAGTCCGACTCTATTTTCATTAGCAATTTGCTAGCTTCCATCGGATCAGTAAAGTGGTATGTCTTCGTCCCGTAGGCAATCTTGAGACTCACCGGCATCAGGAGAGTATGATGTACTCCGAGTTGGCGCAGCTTGACTCGAACGCCGTCGAAGGCCCTGCGACGTTGCCTCGTGGCATAACTTAGGTCGGATAAGACGTGGATGGGTACCCCTGCCATTTCAATAGACCCTGCTTTATGAGCTTTATTTAAAACATAGTCTCTTTCCTTCAAAGAGCCCAGGACAACCAAAACTGCCCTGGCTGGTGGGTGAGCATTATCCACGTGGAGTGGGGCCCTTCTGGAATTGACTCTATAGGCCCTCAGTACAGATATCGGGGAGTCGAGGTGCAGGAATTCTGATAGCCAAAGTTCGATAAAGCTGTTCAACACATCCCCCTCTGTTCCCTCTGGTAAGCCTAGGATTCTGATGTGGGGCGCCCGTGCCCCATTTTCAAGCGTCTCTAAATGTTTCCTAAGCAGAGAATTCTCCTTTACCAGACCAGCCATTGCTGAGAGCGCTTTTTCTGCTGTTTTGTTGACTCCTTGGGCAAAGTCGTCTACCGATTGGATTTTTGTTTCGGCGACTAGGATCCTCGAGGTAACTTCATCCATTGTTTTATTGATCGCTTGAATTGCTTTCAGCAATGCTGCGTTGGATGGTTGGTTAAAATTGCTGTCGGGAGGATCTTTATCTTTCTCAGGGCCTGCACGAGGCTCTTTCTGTCTGGCTCGCTCACCTCCCGTTGTAGTCTTGTTGCGTCCCATTTACTAGCCATGTCAAATTCTGAGTTTCTGTAGTCCTTGGAGAGTCAGCAGACTAACATCAGCGTTTTTGGACAAAAATTAAGGCAATTTCGGTAATAATTTGCTTTAGAAAGTCCGATCAGCGCAGAGCTAAGGGAGAGTGTGGCTTCCTAGCTCGGCTGCTAGCCACGCCCCCCTGGATGCAGAGTTTAAACTGCCACAAAAATACTTTTTATAAAAAGGAGAGCAGTGTTTTGGTTTTCCAGAATTTAGAGATGCACTCAGATGTAGGAATTTGTTAGATCTGCCTGTACTTTATTGACCTTTGATGGTATAAGTTGAGGTGGTTATAAGGATAGTGTGGAATATTGAAATTCTGACAAAGCAGAGTTTTGGAAATTTCTGCATAATTCCATCAATAGCAAAATTATATTTGTTGATTAATAGTCCACTGTTTACATGAACTGTGGATTCATTTTATGCAGTCCTCAGAATAATATTACAGAGTTCACACGATCTGTGGAACATGATCCTGCAATTTACACAGACATGCTTTTTGGGAATTCTGTGGAATTTAAAATGAAATTCCAAAAATTATTTTGGAAGTGGAATTACCATAGTGCACCAATTTCAGCAGCAGAGTTCCACATTCTGCATAGCCCTAGTGGGTATTCTTTGTTTTATCATACAGGTTTTTATTCTATTTTAAATTTTAACTCCTTGTCAAACCACTTAAGAGAAGTCTTTACTACTGAAGAGTAGGGAGATGATGAACTTATTTACTGCCTGAAAAGGAGAAATAAATGTCCCTTCATCTGGGACTGATGAGGTAACCATCAATCTTCCCCTCCCAGTTGAGCCCTGTAACCGGGGTCTGTTTCCAACAGTTGGTTACTGATGAATATAATTAATCCCAGAGACCAAGACTTCCATTCCTCCAACCAGCTACTCAGTTTAATGGGAGAGGGGTCCCAACCAGCAGGCCGTAAATGAAGAAATAAAAAAAAAATATATATATATATATATATTAAAAGGCACCAATCAGCAGCTCCTAGTGAAGGGAGAGGGGCCCTGACTGACAAGACTAAATGAATCCAGGTTGTCCCTGTTCTTTGTGAACTCTCAAGGTCCCCCCTCCCCCTTAGCAGGCAGTGCATATAACTTAAAACAGTGAAACTAAATAAAATATGGGATATCCCATGGGTTGATTACAAATAAGCATTTTATTCAGTTTGGAATATTGCCAGCAGTGCTGCCTGGCAACGAATAGCAAAGTCGTAAGTGCCTGGCTGTGTTGTTGGCATTGTGAAAGAGTGAATAAAAAGCTTATTTGTGATCAGCCTATGGGATTTCCTGTGTATACCATGGACAACTAGGCTATATTAGTAGTCTCTTCACTGATAAGTATGTTAAAAAGGCAAGTTGTTATTTTGGCTCCCCTCGAGCATCACAGGTGATGAATGTTAACCATATCAGAATTAGAGTAGGAACCTTATCGTGTGTGTGTGTGTGTGTGTGTGTGTGTGCAGCTTGCTTTGTCCTGCCATAGCTAGGTTATGGCAGTATGCATTTTATTGGTCCTGATTAGCTGAGGAAAGAGCTGCAGTGGAAATGACAGCTACATTTCCACTGCTCCTAGATAGCAAAGCAAAATAACTCTCATTTACCAGCACTATTCATCCCTCCCATAGCATCATAGGGAATGTCCCATGAGGTAACTTAAACTATGATTATTTGGTGTGGACTGTTAGTGTTCTTGATTCCTTGCACGAGTGACTGATGGAAGCGAAGTTTAGAAGACCACGATTCTTGTGGACTTGATTTCCTCAGTTGATCTGGCTTGCATCACAGAGACCTGGTTGGGAGATGATGAAAGTCCAGTATTAGAGGTATCTGTCCCAGATGGGTTCTCCGTAGTGCACTGCCTAAGCAGAGAATGTGGGGGTGGGGTTGTTGCCATCTGAACTTTTCCGTGCACCCAGTTGGTTCCATTTTGTCATTTGAATGCGTGGCTGTGCACGGGAGTCCAGGTGCAGGCTGCAGAATCCTTCTTGTATACCAGCGTCCAGGGCGTGATGGGGAATTTCTGCAGAAAATTGCGGACTTCGTCATCGAAAAGATGTTGGAGTCACCGAGATGGTTGATTCTGGGTGACTTCAATGCCTGAATCGATGACAAACATTCACATTTCGGTTACGACTTCCTCCAGTCGATTACTTCACTGGCCCTTGCACAAGCTGTTGCATCTGCGACCCATAGCCACTGTCGCACTTTGGACTTGGTGTTCTCACCAGGTCTTTTTGGTCTCTGACCTCAGGACTGATGTGGTCACTTGGTTGGATCACTGCATGCATGGTGAGGTTTTTGACCCTACCCCTGTTCTTCTCCTGTGGAGATGGTTCAGTGCCGCCCTTTGAAGAGGTTGTCCCTAGAGGGGACCGATGGTGGTAATGGATCTATCCAGAGGGAGTGCTGCATGTGCGATGGGGACAGGTAAGATGGTTGCAGTCTATAATGGGGCTGTTACCAAGGCGCTCAACTCCGTTGCACTGGCCCGTGTGTGACCCAGATCTCATCGCTTGAGTCCCCCGTGGTATGATGAGGCTCTCAAGGAGATGAAGACCAGGCATTGGAGATTGGAGTGTTGTTGGTGGAGGTCTCGGTCTGAAGATGACAAACTGGATTTGAGAATTCACTGTGGTGAATATTAAAGGGCAGTCAACCGTAAGAAAGCAGAGTTCCTGTCCAGGGAGATTGCTGCAGGGAGGAACAGACCACCTCTGCTTTTTTGTGCTGTAGACAGGCTTCTCCATCCTGCCTGTCTGCAGCCACAAAAAAGCATCTTCAGTTGCTCAGTGTGAGGAGTTTGCACTGTTTTTCCTCTTGACAAGGTGTCATCCATCAAGGCTGGGATCTCCAGTGTGTGAACCACAACCACCACCTTGGAGCTACTGCTGGTGCTGGCTGCGCTGATGAGCAAGCAATTTAAGCCTATGCATAGGGTATGACATGTCACACTTGTCATAGAAGATGACCTTCTTGGTGGCCATCACGTTAGCCAGAAGGATCAGTGAGCTCTGGTCTTCAACAGGGACAAGGTTGTCCTTGGCGCCACCCCCCCCCCCCCCAAAGTTCCTCCTGAAGGGTATATCTGATTTCTGTCTTAACCAGGTGATGAACCTCCTGGTATATTTTACCAGCCCTATGTTTGGACTCCGACTGCATGCTCCATACTCTGGTCCTGCGGAGGGCACTTTCTTAATGTGTAGAGCGCACAGCTGGAGTTCAGGGTGAGGCTTGCCAGCTGTTTGTAACATATGCTGAAGCTGCACTTGGCAAAATCATCAGCAAAGTGGACGACTGGCAGGTGGATGGTAACATCCTGCATTGACTTCCGCTATAGGTTGGCTGTTAGGGAGCCTCCTGTAGAGCTTAGGGCTAATTTCACCAGACATACTGCTGTGTCAGTGGCTGCTTCCGGGGGCGTTCCTATCCAGGAGATTCGCAGGGTTGCTACCTGGAAGTCAGCACACTTTCCCAAGTTCAGCTGTCTTTCTACTACTAGAAACCATATTAGGCTGAACTTCGGTAGAATAGTCTGTGCACAAGCCTTCTGGCGCTTCAGTGCCATTTACAAATGTGACCATGCTTTGGCATTGGGAGCAGCCAGTAGGAGCCGACCGACAGGGTTTCACTTTTTAGTAACATTTGTAAAAGTATTTTTGTGGGAACTCTGTTGCTGCAATATTTCTGACAGCACAATATAGACTCCTGCAGGCAGTGTAAGCACGTTTGAGTACCGGCAAAGAAACTAAGTAAAGGGCTGACAATGTCCCTTTAACATTTCTGTAGCACCTGTTGTGCATTGTTAATACTGAAATAACTGTCTCCGTACTGGACTAATGAATACACAATGGCCTGAGACTCTGAAGGTGGACAGTTGCATTTTCATTGCCATTAGAATCACTGTGATACAGTATATGGAAAAGCAGATGGAAGTTGGTCATACACACGACCAAGACCGTCCCTTACAAATCAATTGCACATTAGTAAGGGACTTCAGCATGGCTGTAACTGTTATATTTCATAATACTGTTTCAGATCATGCTCATTATTCTGTACAGTGCATGTACTCTGTCTTCCACAGCTTTCAATAAAAAGATGATTCCATGTGAAACAAGCAGTTAATAAATATTTTATCTGGTGAGCTGCTGGTAAATAACACCTCCTCAGCAAACCAGCTGAGAATTATGCTTCAGAGAAGAAACCAGAAGCTGCCACATTGGGGGTGGGATCAGGTCCTCCAAAATTTAAAGCTGGTCCCCAGATCAGGGGAGCCATCACGATTGCACAGTTTGTTAGCCTTGGAGTACATATAAAAAGAAAAGGTCCCACGGAGGTGGGTTTTTATTCAACCCTAATTTGCATATATAAAGGAAATCACAAGTAGACCAGAGGTTGGTAGTGCCCTGTGACTGAGTCTCCACCCTATGTGAAAGGGAAGAAAAAAAAAACAGTCCGTGGTTATTAATGCCTTTTTGGGGGCGAATACAGTGGCTGAGCAATGAAAAAGGGGAACGTTTCAGATGGCGCTCTGACTACTTACCATAGAACAGGCAAAAGAGTTGGTAGTGGTCACAAAATGTTTTACAGACCCAAAACTGCTGTCTAAGTAGAAAAAGGGATGTCTCATTTCAGTCCGAGAGTCACTATAGGTATAGGTTGTAATGCTGCTACAAAAACATAAATCAAGTCTACAGGTCAAGCCACCATTAGAAGTTGATCTCTGTGGAATAAAGTTCATGTGTTCCCAAGTGAAAATTAATCAGGTATTGTTGGGCAGTACAGGCAGGAGAGAGTGGCTTCCCAGGAGGCTTAGGTAGAGCAAGGAGGGATGCGAGGCGCACATGACAAACAAAATTGATCTTTTCTAACCCCAGGAATTCTTCAGTATGATTTAACTATTGCAGTCAGCCTCCTGTATTGAACTGCCCCGGAGAAATGGAACATATGCAAATGATGAAACATTCATTGGCTCGTGCCTCCATTCAAACTGCTGTCCTTACCAACTGCTGCATTCCATAACGCTCAGATTCAATTCTCTGCCTGCCCAAGTAAGACACCTTTGAGATCGCTCCTCAGCTTTGACTGTCTTTTGATTATTTTCTGTGTGAAAGTAAACTGTTTTATTTCTAACTTTATTGCTGCCTTTATTTGATAGATTTTATTTAGTAGCTCTATTTTTAGTTGTTTTTCCTTCACTTTGCGGTTCCTCAGCGGTTCTGCATAACCGTCAAGGAACCGGTAGATTCTTCTTTATTTCTTTTAAATTCTGGTGTATTTAACTTAAATTCGAAACCCGTTCCATTTCATAAGGTTAGTTTTTAAAACCTTTCTGTCAAACCGTGGTTTCTTCCTCGTTGGTAACCGACCGTTTCTGCTGTAGTGGGTGTGACTGGAACTGACTTTTGTTTACTTTAATTTTAAAATTTCGGTTCTAAAACCGACTAAGTTCACCACCTTTTTTTTTTTTTTTTGCTAGTTTCTTTTTATTCCCTCCTTGGCTGGGGGGGGTGTTACCTGTGGTTCCCCCCTTCAATCCAGATCCGCTGCCCCGCACTACTCCCAGTTCCCGAGCTCGACACCCTCCTCCTTCTTTCCTCTCGCATGTACCTACTCCATCACCATGGAAGCCGAGGGTCTGGATTCGGGAGGAGCTACCCTGAGTGGAGTGGTGCGGTGCCAACGGACTGGACATCATGATGCGTGCCGGATAATTTTTCTACAGTTTTTTTGGGATCCGCACCCCTCTGCACAGATGTGCAAGGCATCAGTGATGCTGCTGTGTGCACTTCCATGCACTGCACATCCGATGCCGTCCATGCAGTCCCCCTCAGTGAACTACCTGCCTGCACAGACCACCAGTCGCCAGCACAGCAGCGGTAATTCCACCCTTCCTCCCTCCCCAGAGGAGGAGAGCAGTCCCTGGGATGCTCAGTCCCCCCCCCCCCAAACACCTGAGGTTGCGCCTGACCCCTGGTTGTCGGCATATCGCGAGGTGTGGCAGCATCCAGTGCCTCAACCCTCAGCGCCACTGGGCTGGCTTAAGTTCACCACTTTAAGAAAAATAAGTGTGGGTGGTTATGTCACATAGGCTGAAAAAGAGAACAGGGCCTACTGGTTTAAAAAATTGTCTAAAGTGTGGAGAGCTGTTTGCCAAGGCTGACAAACACGAACTGTGCTTATTTTGCCTGGGTGCTTCACACTTTCAGGCAGACTGTGACATCTGTAAACCTTTTGAGTTTCTAGGGACATGGATATGATGTTCTATCCACACTTTTGGCAATGTCCTTTCCCTTTAAGAGCTTGCCGGAAAGTCTTCAAGCTGGCTTCTGTCACCCCCTCGGGTGGTAACTCCCTCGGCTCCACCCCTTGACGCCACATCTTCCTTTGGAAGAAGCAGGTTCTCTCCTTACTGCTGCCATGTTGAGTAGGCTCTTGTGCTTAAATCTAAGGATTTACTTCCTAAACTTTAAACTTTTATGAGTTTCTGTCTTCACCTTGATGTTCGATCGCGACCACCATGGACGATAAGTCCGCTCCTGGGTTCCACCAGTGCCCTTGCAGGCAGAAGATGTCCCACCACATGTGTCTACTGCCTGGGGCATGAGCACGATCCCCAGGCCTGCGACCGTTGTCGCTCGTTTCACCTGACTGTTCTAGAGGACTGTCTCACTCGACTTAAACTGGGCTGCCTGGCACAACGGAACCCTTTGGTCAAATCTAAGGATGCCCATTGGGTGGTCTTCATGGCTGTGGAGTCCGCCGAACAACTTGCAGCCTTTGAAGAGGAGGCAGCCCAGGCCATGTACCTCTCCTCTTCATCTTCTGCTTTCATGCCGCTTCAGCTGGGCTTGACTTTTACAGGATTCTTCAAAGAATTGTACCAGTCTCTGCCGACCCTTGGTCAGGGACCCTCTGGGCACAAGTCCAAATCCAAGAAAGAGTCCTAAAAAGAGAGAGGACTCATTGTTGTTCATGGGATCGAGAGCGCTCTGGATCGAGAGTTTCCAATTCCTGCGCTTCTCTGGATCGGACTGCGGTTGAATCCTTGGCTTTGGTTCCACGGTAACCCTATTGGGCCAGTTGGCGGAGACGCCGGTTGAGGTCCCGGCTAAGATCTTTCTCGAGCTGACTTGACCAGTTGTCAACTGAAGAGGCCAACACTTCTTTGTCCAGGACTCCGGTCCTGACTCAGACCATTGGAGGGATGGATCAGTCTGCTGACCCAGCACCTCTGGTCCCAGATCCTGATCCGGTGGAGCCTCTGCATTCGCAGACTCCCTCAGAGACCCACCGCTCATCTCCCTGGTGATTGAGGTCTCTGTCTTCCTCCCTTGGGTCAAGCAGCTCCTGTCGACATCAGTGTTCCCTGTCTTGGTGCCACAGGAAGTGGTGGTGGTGCTGCTGCTGCTCTTCTTCTTCGTCCTCGGGTGAGGAGAGTTTTTGGTGCAAACTGCGTCGATGCTGCAAGGATCTTATGTGGCAACAGCTGTTGCTTACTGGCATCAAGCTGACTCCGGCTCCTACGCCAGCCATCACCTGGCTGTCGCCTGAAAGGCTGACACCTTGTCCATCGATAAGACTAACCGACATGGCTGACCCCGGTGTGTCCACCGATCGTGGTGGAACCGGCCACCGGAAAAGCTGCCGCCGACCGGCGCTCCATGCCTCTGCCATCTAAGGGGCTTCCCCATTATTGTTGGTCACTGTCACCCCTGATTATGGAGGGTCACCATGGACACAGGTGGTTGACCACTCTTTAATGACTCCTCGGAGTCTGAGGGCTCCTCCCTGCACTCCCATCTGGTTGACGTGGAGTCTGTGGGGGATCTCTCGACGGACGAGGACCCATCTTCCTTCATGGGCCTTCTCAGACTGATCTGAGTCGATGGGTATGAAAATGGAGCCTGTCCGGAAGCAGGCTCGTAACCCATTGACTGAGATCCTCGATTGGGGAGACACTTGTACTGAGGCTTTCCCTGTGGCAGAGGCTATTCTTGGCCCTGTCCTGGAGCTTTGGCAGCACCCCACTTCCTGCCCTGCACCTTCTGTCCAGATGGCTCGCAAGTACATGGTACCTACCAGATCTTACTTTAGAGAAGGTTCCTGCAGGTCATAACCAATGGACTGCCCCTGGCATCAGGACCACATGGCAAACTTTGCTAGCAATGTCGGATGGGGGACTACCCATCCGTCACGTGGCAGACTTCAGCGTGACCCTATATAGTGGACGGTCCCCGCGCTCGCCTTATAGTTCTTTCCCACCATCGACCTGTGCAAGGACCTTGTGGTGAATATTGCTCCAGTCGATTGCCATTTTATCCAAGTATAACCTTTATTTTTTTTCGATAATGGTCCGTTTTCTTCAGTTTTATGTCCATCCAAGACTCCAAAGACCAAGAAGAAGTGTGACATGCAGATCTCTCACAAGGATGGCCATAAGCTCTGCCTCATCTATGTTGTCCTGGGACATGACACTGAGGCCTGCCCGGATTGCAAGTCCTTTAACCCGGCCACACGCAAACACAGGCAACAGACCCTGGAAGCCTATCTTCTTAAGTCCAGGATGGCCACCTTAGAGCAGGAGATGCAGAAGCGGAGGGAATCCACTTCTTCACCCTCTTCGGAGCACAAAAGGAAAAAGAAAGATGGAGAGACACCGGGAATGGGTGCGCTTGGAGGACCGGGAGGGGTCTCCTCCAGCAAGGCTCTCCGGGCCTAAGACTGCTGGTCTTCCCCTGACGGATAAGGCTGCTTCCTCCATGCCTTCTTTGATGACAGTCTAGGCTCTCTTCCACCGGCCCTCTTGGTACCTTCTTTCTACCTTCAAGCCCATTAAATGGGCTCCAAACCTAGATCCTTGACTCGATAAGTTGCCCTCCGGCCTCTGCATGTCGATGGTCCCCCAGTGCTGGACTCCATTCTTCCAGAGTCTTCTTTGTCGTCAGTAAGACAAATTCTCGTGGCACTAACCAGAAGCCAGTCAGGGGCTCGCCTCCACCCGACGGTGCTCTGTCTTCCTCTAACAACCAATAAGTCGGCTGCTGGGGACTCTGGCACCACCCAGACGACTAAGCTTACCATGGGGCTCACGAGGATTCACGCACGCCTGGCCGAGCCGCTGACCTCCCAGCGCCAGCCCTCTCGCCAGGTTACTCCTGAGCAGGAGTCTTCCTGTTCACCTTCACTGGTGGAACCTCTCATTCCTGACCCTCAATCCTGGACAGAGGGGGAAGTGGGTCCCCTGGTTGTGGTTCCTCTCTCCACCATTCCTGTGCAGGTACCCCCTGAGACTCCCATAGATCCTTTCCCTGGGAACCTGTCACCAGAGTCAGTCCCCACGCCGACTCCCAGGGACCTTCCTCCCCTGTCTGGTCCTGCTTTCACCCTGATGCCAGGGATCACTCTGCCAGGCACCTTGTCTCTGACACCTGGTACCCTGTCAGACCTTTTGGGTAACCTCCCGTTGGAGCCTCCATCAGGACCCCTAGGGCCACCCCTGACGCCAGACAAACCTGATGCCAGATGTTCCGACATCTGCTTATCCAGTGCCAGAAGCTTTTCCAGGTCCTTCTGCCCAGCTTCCCCTTTGAGGCCTCAAGGACCTCCTCTGGATCAGCTTGGCATTCTCCAGTGCCCCCCTTTGGGCTACCCGCAATACCCGGGCTTTCCAACACCAGGTTACCCGACGTCGGTACCTTTCACCCACAGTTTGTACCTTGGGTATCAGGCGCTGAGCTATGCTCTGCCCCCGTTTTAGGCTCCAGGGTACCCTCCTCCTCAGTATTCGGGGTGGGTCTCCTTTACTGTCAGCCTCAACCTCAGCAGTACCTCCAGGCCATGTTTCAGACCTGGTGGCAGGTGGCCAGATCCCAGTTGGTGTTAGATTTGGACAAGAGACTGCTGACCCGGGTGGCTACCCCACCCCTCACTCTGTCACCCGTGGGTTCTCATAGGACAAGCCATTCTGCCACGGTACACATTTTAGTAGGGATTGCTCATGAGGTCATATTATCCAGGGCCAGGACCTCTGACAAAGGGGGAGTCCTCAGAGCCTAAAGGGGAGTCTTCCGCCTCTTCCTCTGGAGAACAATCTGGAACCATGGGGGCTAAGTGTAGGGAGTCAGCCAGATTGCCTCCCGAGGGCCCTTACTTCACTGAACTCCTCCGTATGCTCCAACAGGCCAGTGAAAGGAGTGCGGAGGAGCAAGACCCTAAATGCAAGTGCCTCGCAGAGCACCTAGACCTGGCAGAGGCGTCACCCATTCAGATTCCTCATTGGACTGCCCCCTATGAGGATCTTACCTCCATCATTTGGCAGTTATGTCATTCAATCCTGGTCATTCCCAAAAAGGTGGACCGTACCTATCACATGCCAGAGGGCACACCCTATCTGTGCTCTCAACCCAAGGCAGAGTCTGTCATGACAGCCATGGCTCACGATCGTACTTCCAAACCCAAACATATATGAGTACCTCCCCTCCTGATAAGGAGTCGAGGCAGTTAGATCAGTTTGGGCGCAAGGTCTATGTCTCTTTTACATGTGCTTTACGTTCCTTGAACTACATAGCACACATGGTGTCTTTTCAAAAGGCCACTATGGCGCAACTCGAGGCTAGGCTTGAGACCATGGAGGACTTGGATCTTAGGGCGGAACTCACCAAGGCCCTACATTAGTCAAAGATTTCATGTAGATACACACTGAGAGCCACTTACGATTCTGTGGATGCAGTAGCTTGCTCCTTTGCCACGGCAGTCTGCCTTAGGCACCATGTCTGGCTACGTATTTCTGGGCTTTCCCTAGATGTACAGGCAGCCATACAAGATGCCCCCTTTCGAGGCTCCGTCCTATTCAGGGGAGACACTAAGGATATAATGGGCCTAAGTCTAAACAGCCCTTTCAGTGCCAGCAGAAGCGGCAGAGCAAGCAAACCTTCACTAGGTGCCAGGCCAAAGGGAGGGCATTGGGGTCCACCGTCACCTTTTCCCCTGCCTCCAGGACCCAACGAGCAGCAGGAAGAACTCTTCCCTCCTGCTTCTCTTCCTCCTGACTCCTACAGCTCCCCCTCACCTCCCAGCAGTGTGGAACCAGTGGGGGGAAGATTTGCCCTTCACCTCACAGAGTGGCAGGGCATCACGTCGGATTCCTGGGTCATACAACTCATAGCAAGTGGGCACACCATCAAGTTTCTGGAAGGGCCTCCAGACTCTCCTCCAGGCAGGTCTCATTATCTCTCAAACCATGTGTCTCTGGTAAGGGACGAGATCCTGGCTGTACTACAGAAATCAGCTATAGAGCCAGTACATTGGGCACAGAGAGGAAAAGGGTACTACTACTCCCTTCAAGCAACATGAAGTCTTGCTGTATTCTGACTAAATGCAGTTATCCCCAGCACTTGAACTGCCCCGGAGAGTAAAGAGTTAACTCTATGCAGAAGCATAGAATGTTGAACTCGAGCTCAGTTTTCAAACCTCTGTCTCTAGCACTCTGAAGTGTAAGATTATTATGAGCACTAACTAATAAAAATAGGTGGAAATTATTTCAACTCTTGCAAGCCAAGTGGCTGCACAAATTATTTTTAGGGTCAAAAGACTCAAGTCGAGAACCCCAAAAAGAAAGCTAAATATAACACCAAAGTAGGTAGAGAGCTAAAACATAAGATAGGGCAAGCCAAATGCACCTCTCGGGTGCAGCAATGTGCCTGCCCACCCACATCCCAAAACTACTGGGTTCTAGAAGGGGAAGCAGGAAGGGAGGTCAGAATACAGCAAGACTCCATTAGAAGAAACCACATTACTATGATAAGTAATTTTTTCTTCAGATATGAAGTCTTGCTATATTCTGACTAAATGCAGACTACCGAGCAGTACCCCTTGGAGGAGGGAGTCACATAACCTATTTTGGGAACAGGTTCTGCAGCACAGCTATGCCAAACCTAGAATCACTTCGAGACTGAATGTCCAGAGAATAATGCTTGGTAAATGTGTGAACAGTTTTCCAGGTGGCTGCTTTACAAATTTCCACTAAAGGTATATCCCTAGCTGCTACGAGCGAAGCAGCAGTACCCCTGGTAGAATGAGCCCTCAGGCTTCTTCCCAAGTTTTGAATAGCAGAATTGGATACAGGAGACAATCCACCTGGCAATAGTTCTCTTGGTGGCTTGTTTGCCCTTTCCTACCTCACCATAGGTAAGAAATAACCGAGAACATCCATTCCTATAGGCCTTAGTATGCTCCACATAGTAACTAAGGGCCCTTTTCACATCAAGACTGTGTAATCTTCATTCCCCAGAGGAAGAATGGTCAGTAAAAAAACACAGGCAATGTCATAGATTGGTTCAGATGAAAGTCTGAGACCACTTTGGGAAAAACTTCCTGTTAGTTCAAAGGACCACTTTATCCCTGTGAAAAGAAATAAAATCAGGTTCCACTGATAAAGCCTGTAACTCACTGATCCTCCTGGCAGAGGTAATGGCTACCAGGAATACAGTTTTCCATGTCAAGTATTTCAGCTCTGCTGAAGATAGAGAATCAAAAGGGGGCTGCATAAGCTGTGCTATACAGATGTTCAGATTCCAAGAAGGAGTAGTGGCTCGAAAAGGAGGATTAACATGCATCAGACCTTTGAAGAATTTCTGGAAAACTGGATGAGAGGCTAAGGAAGAACCCTTCCCAGCTGAAAGGAAGGCAGACACAGCTGCCAAATGCACCTTAAGCATAGTGGGTCAAAGGCCTAAACTATTAAGATGCACCAAATAGTCCAATACAGTAGCAGTGTCAGCTAAAGTCCTTTTCCCCTGTGTCTTCCCTGGCCTCTGCCGCTTCCTGCGGTTTCTCTTCCAAAGGGAGCACTTCCAATTCAAAGCCCTTCCCTTTGGTCTCTCCTCAGCACCTAGGGTTTTTATCAAGTGCCTAGCAGTGGTGGCAGTGTGACTCTGCCGCCAGTTAATCTATATGTTCCCATACCTGGACGATTGGCTCATAGCAGCTCCGTCCAGGAACAGCCTGGAGGACTCTCTGTCCTCCACCCTGGACCTTTTTGCATGACTGGGTATTACTATCAATTACCCCAAGTTGTCTCTGGTTCCCTTCCAATGCCTCCAATTCATTGGGGTGGTAATGGACATGGTCCAGGGCAAGGCCTTTCTTCCATCGGACGGGGTGGATACTCTGCAGGAGCAAGCCAAACTGGTAGTCTTCTCCAGCCATGCCGCAGCCAGGGTGTTTTTACACCTCCTTGGCTTCCCGGCAGCAGCCATTTCTACCGTCCTCTTGGCCAGGCTGCACATGAGGTCACCCAATGGATGTTAAAGGTCCAATGGGATCAGCGTAAGTACAACTCGGATCATCCTATCCTGGTGTCCAGCGCACTCAAGAGTGATCTTTTGTGGTGGCAGGCTCCTCTAAACCTTTCTCGGGGGACACCCTTCAGGCCCCCCTCCCTCTTGGACCCTCACCACAGATGCATCGGGTCTGGGTTGGGGAGCCCATCTGGGAGACCACCAGACCCAAGGGACGTGGTCCCAGCTGGAATCCTCTCTCCACATAAACACTCTGGAGAAGAGGGCAGTCCTGTATGCCCTTCAGGCCTTCCAGACCCTACTTTCTACTGGAACACTGCTGGTACAGACCAACAACTTGTGCATGATCTGGTACATCAACAAGCAGGGGACACCCGATTGTACCCCCGTACAGGGAGGTGATGTGGGTCTGGTACTGGGCAGTCCAGCACGGTCTACATCTCATGGCCATGCACGTTCCAGGCATTCACAATGTCCTGGCGGGCAGCCTCAGCCCAAGCTCATGAATGGGAACTACACCAGGGAGTGGCAGAACATCTGTTCCACCGCTGGTGGTGTTCAGAGGTAGATCTCTTCGCCTCCCCGTACAGCGCAGAACTTTCCAAGTTTTGCTCACTTGTTCAGAGGCCTGGTGTTATCTGGCTAGATGCGTTATTTCTCTGTTGGACAGGGAGATACTTGTACACCTTCCCTCCTTTTCCTATTCTGCAGAGAGTTCTGCTGAAGCTTCAGGTAGAAGAGGCTCAAATGTTGCTGATGGCCCCTCTCTGGCCCAGGCAGATCTGGTATCCACTCCTGCAGCAGCTGCCTGTGGAACCCTCAGTACCACTGCCTCTTCAGCACGACCTGCTAACACAGGATCAGGGCAGGCTGGTGCATCCAGGCCTCAGGTCCCTACATCTTCATGCGTGGCTCCTTCAGACGTAATCACGTCATGCTTTAGAGTCACTGAGAGAGTCGCCCAAGTTCTGGTGGAGGCCAGGAAGCATTCCACTAGGTCTGCTTATGCTATGAAATGGAAACGGTTTTCCATTTGGGTGGCCTCGAAGGAGTGGGGAACCCTTTTTCATGCCCAGTGCCCCAGGTGATGGAGTACCTCTTGCACCTGTCTGACTCAGGACTCTGCTGCTTTTCATTGAAAGTCCACCTGTTCGCTATCTCTGCCTGTCGCACATTGGTCGATGGGAAAACATTTGCTCAATTGGAGATCTCCAAAACCTTTCTGTAAGGGATCCTCTACTTAAAGCCCCGCATCCGCAACCCTGCCCCTCTTGGGAGTTGAATTTTATTTTGGAGAAGCTTACGTTGCCGCCTTTTGAACTGGCAGTAAACTGTGAGATGCGCCATTTGTCCTGAAGAGCGCTCTTTTTAGTTGCAGTTACTTCTGCTCGGAGGATTTCTGAGCTTCAGGCCCTGATGTGTTAGGAGTCTTATTTCATTTTTCTCAGAGACCAGGTGGCTCTGTGCACAAATCCTACATTTTTTCCCAAGATGGTTTCTGAGTTCACCTTAAAACAAACTGTTGTTCTGCTGGTGTACTACCCTACTTATTCAAATAGGGGTGAGGCTCTCCTGCACGCATTAGATGTGCATAGGATTTTACATTACTATATTAACAGGACCAAGGACATCCGTGAATCAGATCAGTTGTTTGTTTCGTTCACCCCCAAGACTCTGGGGTCAGCAGTCTCTAAGCAGTTCTTATTCAAATGGTTGGCCAGCTGCATCCATTTTTGTTACCAAAAGTACAGCAAACCTCTTCCAGGGGAGGTCAGAGGTCACTCTACCAGGGGTGGTATGGCTGCTTCCGTGGCTTTCCTCAAAAATGTTTCCATGGCTGAAATTTGTGCTGCAGCTACCTTGAGGTCGGTCCACACTTTCACTAAACATTACAGTCTGGACACTGCCTCTAGGCTTAGGGTGAGTTTCGGCCTAGCTGTCCTGCAGAGCCTTCTGCCGTAGACCTGCCCTGGTTTTTCGGCAGATCTTCCTCCTCCCATGCTTCAGTTTGTCTTACTGAGTTTGACCGCTTGAGATTCAGTCCTATTGGTTATGACCTACTGCAGAAACCCTCTCGAAGTGAGATAGTACAGTTATGTAAGAACTTACCGTAACAGTAGATCTTCGAGAGAGGTTCCTGCAGTAGGTCACCTATTTTCCCCACCCTCTTTCCCCCAGTTTTCCACATGCTCTTGCAGGCTATTCTGGATTGGGCTCCAGGAATTTTATCCTCTTCTCCTGTCGCACTCATGCTGGGTCTCCGGCAGGAGAACTGGAAGGCGGGTGCAGGGACCACCCATTATATAGGGTCACGCTGACGTTGGTCATGTAACATCGGGTGGGCGGTCTCCCGCCAGACATTGCTAGCAAAAGTTTGCTGTGTGGTCCTGCTGCCAGGGGGCACAGTCCTATTGGTTATGACCTACTGCAGGAACCTCTCTTGAAGATCTACTGTTACGGTAAGTTCTTATGTAACTGTACTTTCCCTCTCAGGATTCACAGAGCACCCTCGGCCGAGGGATTGGTGGCAGATTGTGTTTAGGCACTCTGGCAACACCAGGGATGTTGACAAGCGGCCCAAAGAGTCCAGGAAGTTGGACCATGCGGCTAAAAAAGTCTGTGCTGCCTCCTTGCTTGGTCTCTACCAGGCGAGCTTGGCTCTCCTCATGGCCCGCATCTCTCATACCCTGCGGGGCATCCTGGATGAGGTGCTTCCTCATCTGCTGGCAGACCTCCAGACTATAGTCAAGCAGGTCTGGGACCAGGCCCGGGCTGTAGCCAAACAGCTCCAGACAGCCATGGACATTGAGGGACTCCTGTGGCCACTCCGTGGTGGCCTCAATGTCCATGTGCCGCAGGGTTTGGCTGAGGATCTCTACCTTCATGGCGGGGACACAGCACAAGCTGGCAGATGTCCCTTTCCTGAGCACCGACTTGTTCGGACCTGGGGTTGAGTGCCACCTCACCCATATCAAGAAGTCCGGTGCCACCTTAGACTCTGTGACATCTGCCCAGAAGGACCCTAAGGGCTCCAAGCAGCAGAAGAGGAAGCCCTTTCAGTCCACTTCCACTCCTGTGGCCAAACCCACCCAGCCCCAGGCTGGTCAGCAGGCTCAGTCCTGGTGATCTTGTCCCAAGTCGGTAGCCTCGGTCATCCGCAAGCCTGGAGGGAGGGGCTCCAGTGGTGCCTTAGTTGGGCCCTCTTCCTCTAAGCCTTCCCAGTGATGGGATGAGGGATGCTCTTACATGATCAGGGACCTGGTTACCTGCAAGACCTCTTGATACCCTACTGCCCCTCCCGTCCTCTCCGATCCACCGACGAGAGATTGCTAGAGATTCCCAGGGTACGATTAAAAACATCGGGTGCTCGTGCTTTTGCTTTTTTGGCTCCAACCCTGTGGAATTCTGTACCTCATCGGTTAAGAAAATACCCGACCATTGATAGATTTAAGACTGAGCTAAAAACGTATTTATTTAATTTTGCCTTCCCTAATGACTGTTTTTTTTATCTTCCTGTTTTAATGTTATATATTGTAATTGATTTTATGTGCAGCGCCTTGGTTCTTTGAAAGGTGCTATAAAAATAGTTTGATTTGATGCCGATCGCACTTCCCCTGGGTCCTCCCATGGGGGGCCAGATCCACCACTTCCTTTCTACCTGATCCGCTGTCACCATGGCCAGGTGGGTTCTCAAAGTAGTGGGTCAGGGTCTCCCTCTGGAATTCGAGCAGTACCTTCCATGCCGAGCCCGCACCCGACGGGAGGATTTTGTTTCTGCAGACATTCTGTCAGAACTGACATAGCCCAACTCCTTTGTAAGGAGGTCATGTTTCCTGTCGCAGATCCTCCAGAACACCCAGGGTTTGTCTCCAGGTACTTCCTAGTGCCAAAGCAGATGGGGGTCTGGCTCCTCATTCTAAATCTGAGCAAGTTCCTCAGATTGCACACCTCTAGGATGGTAACTCTCCCAGATCATACCATCTCTAGAGCGGAACATGTGGTTTTGCTCCCTGAATCTTCAGAACGCGTTCCTCCATGTCCCGATCCATCCATCTCATCGAAGTTTCCTCCGCTTCTGAGCAGAGGGAACCCTCTACGAGTTCCATTCCATGCCATTCGGCCTCTCCTCGGCTCTTCACCAAGTGCATTGCTGTGGTGGCAGCTTACCTGAGACACCAAGGGGTCCAGGTTTACCCCTGCCTAGATGACTGGCTGATCGCAGGTCCTTCCAGGCAGGAGGTGGAGCGTTCCAGGGACCTGGCCCTCCAGACCTGCGTTGACCTTGGCCTCCTGGTAAATGAAGCCAAGTCTGAAACTCGTGCCTTCGCAAATGATCAGCTTCATAGGGGTGGAGCTTGACTCTTGCAGAGCCAGAGCCTAGCTCCTGGCAGACAGGATGGAGGTTCTGTCCTCCTATGCCCAATCATTTTGGATGGGCAGTTGTGCTCTGCCCTTGACTTCCTGCATCTGCAGGGTTACATGGTGGCCTGCACCATCATGGTCCGATGGGCGCGCTGGTGACTGCGCGCTCTGCAGTGGGAGCTGTCCGGACAGTGGTCTCAGTGCAAAGGTCACTTCGACCAGCTGGTCACTGTGACCCAGCGAATGTGGGACACCGTCCAGTGGTGGTTAGTCCCAGAACATCTGCAGGAAGTTATCCTGTTTGTCCGCCCAGAGCCGACGGTCATACTAACGACTGATGCCTCTCTCATGGACTGGTGTGCCCACCTGGGGGAACAGAGTCCACGGGCTCTGGACCCCCGAGGAGTCCCGATACCATATCAAGCTGCTGGAGGTTTGAGCAGTTTGGCTGGCGCCGACTACATTCGCTCAGCACATCTGGGATCAGGTGGTCCAGGTCCAGATGGACAACACCACTACCATGTACTACCTCAGCAAACAGGGTGGGATGCACTCCGTGCCCCTATGCAAGGAAGCTCTCCATGTGTGGACCCTCATGCACAGCCTAGAGGTGGATCTCCTAGCCATCCATGTGGCAGGGGCCTCCAGTCAGCTGGCAGATGCTCTCAGCCGAGTGGGTGAGGTGTCTCACGAGTGTTCTCTCCATCCAGAGGTAGTGCACAGCCTGTTCTCCCAGTGGAGCACTCCTCAGGTGGACCTGTTCGCCTCTAGGGAGAACGCAAAGCTAAGGCTGTGTTGTGCCCACCCCCTCAAGAAAAGCTGCTGGGGGATGCCTTCTCGAGGCCCTGGTCCCCAGGCCTCTTCTGTGCCTTCCCTCTGATTCCTTTGAGCCACAAGGTGCTGCTCAAGGCCAGGAGGGACAAGGCACAGGTGATCCTGGTGGCTCCGGACTGGCCACACCAGTTCTGGTACCCTGATCTCCACAGCCTCAGCAGCAGGCTCCCAAGGCGTCGTCTTCCCCGAAGCCCAAACCTGCTTTCCGTCAATCATGAGAAGGTTCTCCATCCGGGCCTTCTATCCCTGCACCTGACGGCCTGGTTCCTGAGTGGTCAGAGTTCCAGGCTTTGGGTCTCCCTGAAGATGTCTTCACCGTTGTGGAGGCATCTCGGAAGGAGTCGACCAGGAAGTACTTTGCCTTCAAATGGCATAGATTCTCCATGTGGTGTAAGGGCAAGGGGTTGGACCCTTTGTCCTGTCCAGTGGCTAGCATTCTTGATTACCCATGGTCCCACTCTCAGTTGGGCCTTTGGTCGACGAAACTCGGGGTACACCCGGTAGCCATTTCTGCATACCGGGTGACACAGGAGAAGGTGGTCTGACGCTTTTTCAAAAGTCTTGACCACATTTCCTCTCCGATGTGTGAACCACCACCACTGTGGGACTTTCTGCTGGTTTTGGCAAAGCTCATGGGCAAGTCATTTGAACCGATGCACAGGTGTGACATGTCTCACCTGTCGTGGAAGACCGCCTTCCTGGTGGCTGTCATGTCAGCCAGAAGGATCAGTGAGCTCCAGGTGCTTTTGGTGGAGTCTTCTTACTTGGTCTTCAACAGGGACAGGGTTGTCCTGCATCCCAACCCGAAGTTCCTCCCGAAGATTGTGTCTGAGTTTCACCTTATTCGGGTGATTAATCTCTTGGTGTACTTCAATCACACCTCTGAGGCTGAGCACAGGCTCCATACTTTGGACCTGTGGTGAATGCTTGCTTATTGTAAAGAGCGCATGGCTGGAGTTTGGGGAGAGGTTCACCAGCTGTTTGTCACCTACGCTTAAGCTGGCAGACCTGCAGCCAAGTGGACGATTGGCAGGTGGATTTTATCCTGTATTGATTTCTGCTATAGGTTGGTGGGTAGGGAGCCGCCCAGAGGACTAAGGGCTTATTCCATCCACCATACTGCTGCGTCGTTGGCTGCTTCCAGGGATGTCCCTATCCAGGAAATCTGCAGGGCTAGTACCTGGAGGTCAGCACACACCTTAATTTTCCATTACCATGTTGACCTAGAGTCACACCAGGATGCTGGTTTTGGGGCCTCAGTTCTCCAATCTCGGTTTCCTAAGTAGGGTGTGTGTGCCTTGCCTCCCTCCTCCCAGAGAAATGCTAGGAGTCTGCCAGAAGTGTGGCTAGAACATCATATCCCCATCCCTAGAAAAACAGGTTACTCACCTGTAACAGTAGTTCTAGGAGTGGTATATGATGATCATCCACACGTACCCACCTGACCTCCCCAGCTTTCAAACAACATGAAGTCTTGCTGTATTCTGACTATTGCAGTTAGCCCCAGCCTTTAAACTGCCCCGGAGAACTAAGGGTTAACTTTTCTATGCAGAGCATAGAATGCTGAGCTTGAGCTCGGTTGAGGTCTCTGTCTGGAGCCCTTTGAAATCTAACCATCAGATTCTTTACTCTGCCTCACTGAACAGTCGCTCCGGAGAGTTCTCCTTCAGCTTGGTTTGAAGTCTGTTAAAGTCTCGGTTAAATTGTCTGTTTTAAACCGAATTTATTCCGCACAGTCGGTTCAGTCTTTGTCTGTGGTACCGTGAGTAATAGATAGGTTTTGTTCTGTTTTTCTGTGTGGAAATTGTAAAGTGTTAGATCGGTTCTGCTGAACCGATCACTTGTGAGTCCTTGTGTTTTACTTTAGAGTGTGGTTACCGATCCTTATCGGTTCTAAACAAAAACATGTTTTAAATGGTTTTCTACAATACCCATGACATGGTTAGGAACCGATAAGGGAGTCTTGCCTGGCGGTTGCCATAAAAAGGGTAAGTTTGGTTAGGTTGGCCATGTCTGAGAAACCCAAGAGAAAAACTGGGCCCACTGGGTTTCAACACTGCAGTGAGTATGGGGAGGTCTTTGCTAAGGCCGATCCCCACACCACCTGTGTTTATTGTCTGGGGTTTGATCACCTCGATTCAGACTGCCAAATTTGTAAAAATTTTCCTAAATCTACCCTTGAAAAGAGATTAGGTAAACTGAGGGGAAAGGAGGCCGAGAAGTCTGCTGACCTGGATGGTCAGCCCCATTCGGTTCCGACCGAACCAGAAGGAGTGCCCTCTGACCAGGGCGATACTTCTTTGGGCAAGAGGAGAGTTGATCCTGAGGGGTCGGTGCCTACAAAGAGGAAACGCAAAGAAAAATCGACCAGTTCGGATCCAGAGGTTCATGTTCCGCCCGCCGAAGAGATAGCCAGAGCGATTCGGATTGTGGAATCGCTTCGCCCGGTTCTGACCGATCTGGCACCTTTTGGCAGGGGTTCGGTTCTGTCAGTTCCCCCGGTTCAAGATTATACCCCTGAAGATTTTTATGAACCAGAGTTTGAGGAGGAGGGGGAGTTTGAAGATGATGATGATGATGATGATGGTGAAAGTCCTGATGTGCCTGTGGAACCGGACGTCTCCCCAGACAGACCTTCTTGTATTTCCCCTCCTAGGCTTTCTGAGTCCCCTTCCCATTTTCTCATCCCAGAGTCCTGGAGACTGTCTGTTCCCCATTACAAATCCTTTGGGAAGCAGACACAAAAAATCCTGATGTCTCTCAATTCTCTACGTCCTGTTGACAGAAGGATGGACAAGAGGTACACACTATCAGGCTCAGATACGGAGTTTTTATACTAGTAATGCAGCCATGTTGGGGTAGTGCAGGCTGCTGCCTGTGACAAGGCAAACATTCCCTTGGCTTCACTCCCCCAGATAAAGACTCCAGGAAGATAGATGCCATGGCAAAAAAAAGTACATGGCATCTTCCTTGGGACTCAGACAGGCTAATTATATGGCCTATACAGCCAGGTACCAGAAGTCCAGGTGGGACACTGTACTGGCACTGGCTAAACAAGCCTCTCCCCAGCTAGCCAAGGAGCTGGAGGAGGTGGCTGCAGATGGGATTGAGGCATCAAAAGTACAGTTTCATGCTGCTGTGGACTCCAGTGATGTGCCATCAAGAGTCATGGCTACATCTGTAGCTCTTCGGAGAATGGCTTGGCTCAGATGTACTAGCCTCTCACAGGACACCCAGGCTAAGGCCATGGATTTTCCTGTAGTGGGTAATTCTCTGTTTGGGGAGCAGACAGAGAATTACATGAAGAAAATGTACGAGTACAGGACCACTTACAGGAGTGCTCAGGCTAAGGAGAGGCAGGCAACTCCTCAAAGGTAGCAGTCTGGGGGCAGGGGCAGGCCTTTTCATAGGCCTTTTTACCAAGCACAGGCCTCTTCTCCCTTTTCACAGAGGAGGTGCTTCAGAGGGAGAGGCAGAAGGGGGATGAGCAGGGCTGCATCCATTCCTCAGCCTAAGGCTCCTGCCGAGCAGACACCCTGATGGGTCTGCCCGGGTCGATTCTCCTATTCCGGTAGGGGGCAGGCTGGCTTACTTTGTCCAGGACAGGATGTCTGTTAATTCAGACAAGTGGGTCCTGGAAGTAGTAAGCCAGGGTCTGGTTCTCAGCTTCAAAAAATTTCCGAAGATGAGAGCCAGATCTTTTCCACCTGCAGGTCTCTCAGAAACCCTTGCCCTAGAGGCAGAGGTTTCATCTCTTCTGGCCTTAAAAGCCATATAGAGAGTTCCTACCCTACACTGGGGCAAAGGTCTGTACTCCAGGTACTTCCTTACCCCCAAAAAAGACAGGGGAGTGGCGACCCATCCTAGACCTAAGATACCTGAACAAACATCTTTTAAAACCAAAGTACAAGATGGTAACTCGGGGAATAATTCTTCCCTCTCTAAGGCGAGGAGATTGGCTAGCCTCCCTGGACCTCAAAGATGCCTATTTTCACATTCCCATCAGGTGCTCCCACAGAAAGTACCTCAGGTTAGCGTTGCCCTCAGGCCACTATCAGTTCAAAGCAATGCCTTTTGGTCTAACATCAGCCCCAAGGGTTTTCACAAAGTGCCTGGCAGTAGCCGTTGCCTTTCTAAGAAGGGAAAATATTTCCATTTTTCCATATCTGGACGACTGGCTTATAGTGGGCCAGTCTCCAGACCAAGTCAAGTCAGACCTGCAAGTGACCCAGCAAGTGCTCACTTCTCTAGGATTTCTTCTGAACCTCCCAAGTCAGTTCTCGAGCCAGTGCAGCTCCTTACCTTTATAGGAGCAGAGCTGGATACTGTCAAAGCAAGTGCCTTTCTTCCCTTGGAAAGGGCAACAGTTCTAATAGAACTGGCTTCTTCCTTCAGCCTTCAGGTGTCTCGACCAGCAAGGCATTTCCTCCAGCTCTTGGGTCACATGGCAGCTTCTACAGCAGTGGTCCAAGGGGCAAGATTCCAGATGAGGGACATTCAGTTCCATCTGAGGGCCTTTTGGTCCCAGAGGAAGGACTCCCTTACCAAACTGATTCCAGTGACCCGGACCCTAATCCAAGCCCTTCAGTGGTGGCAGGATCAGGACAATTTAAGGCAAGGGGTCCCATTTGTCACTCAGTCTCATTCAGTGGTCCTTACCACAGATGCTTCCCTTCTGGGCTGGGGAGCCCATCTGGGGGCCCTCACTGCCCAGGGGCTGTGGTCCCCTCAGGAATCCCTTCTCCATATCAGTCTCCTAGAACTCAGGGCAGTGTTTCTGGCCCTGCAAGCTTTCTCTGTCAGTGCAGAACAAGGTGGTTTAGGTCAGAACAGACAACACCACCACCATGTGGTTCATCAGCAAGCAGGGAGGCATTTGATCTACGGCCTTGTGCACAGAAGCTATGAAGTTGTGGACCCTGGCTTATTCCCTGCAAACATCTCTAACACCAGTCCACCTTCCAGGGAAGGACAATGTGCTAGCAGATGCATTGAGCAGGAACTCACAGGGCCATCACAAATGGTCCCTGGACCCTCTGGTGTTGAAGGTGATTTTTTTCAAGGTGGGGCACTCCGGAGATAGATCTCTTTGCAGCCCCAGACAATCACCAACATCCTCTCTTTTGTTGCAGACCCCCAGTCTTGGGTTCAGTCCCTCTGGATGTTCTGATTCTGAACTGGGAGGGGAATTTTCTGTATGCCTTCCCTCCTTTTCCTCTACTGTTCAAAGTTTTAGTCAAGATAAGGTCACAACCTTGCAAAGTGATTCAGATTGCTCCAGACTGGGCCAGAGAGCCCTGGTACTCCCTGTTGCTGTCCCTAGCAGTCCATCTTCCCCTGTCGCTTCCCAGGAATTACAACCTGTTAACCTCCTCTCAGGGGAGGATTTGGTACCCCAATCTTCAGTTTCTCAATCACAAGGCATGGCTCTTGAAGAGTTAGAGTATGCAGATTTGCATCCATCTCAGGGAGTTCTGGATATTCTCAAAGCCTCTCGAAAGCCCGCCACTAGAAAAACCTATAACTCCAAATGGAAGAGATTCAGCATTTGGTGTTCCAAGAAACATGTTTCCCCAGATACTGCTGATTTGTCCACAGTTCTGGATTATATGGTCCATCTGAATGGCTTAGGCCTTAGGCCAGCTACTCTCAAGGTGCACTTGTCAGCTGTTTCTGCTCTTCTGTCAGTGGGAAAGTCTTCCTCACTATCATCTCATCCTGTGTTCTGTAAATTTTTTAAGGGATTGCTTCATACCAATCCTCCCTTTAGAGTCCCTGCCCCTGCCTGGGATTTAAATGTTTGCATGGCTCGACTTATGCAACGCCCTTTTGATCCTATGTCCTCAGCAGAGCTTAAGTAATTGACTTGGAAAACTGTATTTTTAATAGCCATTACCTCTGCCAGACGAATCGGTGAACTGCAAGCCCTGTCAGCGGAGCCTGATTTTATCTCCTTTCATAGGGATAAAGTGGTTCATAGAACCAATAGAAGGTTCTTGCCCAAAGTGGCTTCAGATTTCCACTTGAATCAGTCTATGTCTCTCCCTGTTTTCTTCACTGATCATTCTTCTTCAGGAGAGAGGAGGCTACACAGTTTAGATATTAAAAGGGCCGTTAGCTACTATATAGAGCGTCCAAGGGTCACAGGTTTGATTCCCTCCAGTTGTTCCTCCCTTATGGAAAAGTGGGAAAGGGCAAACCTGCCACCAAGAGAACTGTTGTCAGGTGGATTGTGTCTTGTATACAATTCTGCTATGAGTAACTAGGAAAAATTCCACCCTCAGGCCTGAGGGCTCACTCTACTAGAGGTACATCTGCTTCCCTGGCTGCTGCCAGGGATATTCCTCTCTTAGAAATTTGTCAAGCAGCCACATGGAAAACAGTCCATACCTTTACCAAGCATTATTCTCTGGATATCCAGGCTAGGAGTGATGCTCGGTTTGGCACTGCAGTACTTCAGAGCCTATTCCCAAAGTAGGTTCTGTCCCTACTCCATGGAGGTACTGCTTGGTAGTCTGTAGTAGTCAGAATACAGCAAGACTTCATGTTGTTTGAAGAAAAAATTACTCACCTTAGTAATTATGTTTCTTCTAATGGAGTCTTGCTGTATTCTGACCTCCCTGGCTCCTCTCAGAACCAGTTTTTGGGATGTGGGTGGGCAGGTGCAGTGTTGCACCTCAGGGGTCCTCCTGTTTCACCCTTTTCATTTGGGTGTTTGTTTTCTTATTATTACTCTTCTTTGGATTGGTTTTTGAGGTTCCTGACTTTAGTCTTCCTTTGGGAATCCAAAACTTTTTGTTGCCAGTTGGCTGGTAAAAATTTTACTATTTCCACATAGAATAGTTAGTGAGTTTTTGCTTGTAAGAATCTGACGGTTAGATTTCAAAGGGCTCCAGACAGAGACCTCAACTGAGCTCGAGCTCAGCATTCTATGCTCTGCATAGAAAAGTTAACCCTTTGTTCTCTGGGGCAGTTTAAAGGCTGGTCCTAACTGCAATAGTCAGAATACAGCAAGACTCCATTAGAAGAAACATAATTACTAAGGTGAGTAATTCTTTCTTGGTGCACACATCTACTTCCAGCGGGCAAGATCTGGCATTGGGAGGCGGAGCAGAGGGAGTTACCACCCAGGTGGGTGGGAGGAGCTAGCGTGAAGACTTTCCAGCAAGCTCTTAAAGGAAGAGGACACTGCCAGAAGTGTGGATGAAAATCATATACCACTCTTAGAACTACGGTTACATGTTAGTGACTTGTTTGTTAAAACCATTGAAAAGAGAGCCGAATGGTTTAAAGAGGATACCTACTCCCGCAGTGCCTTCTGACCCATCCACTGAGGAATCGCGTCCTTCCTCTTCAAAAAAGGACAAAACCAAGGAATCTGAACAGACTTCTTCAGAGAAGGGTAAGTGATCTAAACCAAAAACATACTGGGGAACCGACCTCAGAGTCTGTTCCAGCAAAGAAAAAACATAAAGAAAACATGTCACTGCATCTGCTGCTGAAAAAGCAAAGGAGCTGTTGGTAGGCAACCCGGCTGTGGCATTGGCCGAAGCAGTCGCACAGGCTCTTAAGGTATTGCAAACTGCTGCTTCACAAGGCCTATTTCCGGTTCCAGCACAGCTGGTACCGGCGGAACCCTTGGTCCTAGTATAGGTACTATTAGTGGTTCCATCATCGGTTCCGCTTTCGGGTCCATATTCCCAGGAACCTCCCTATGAAGAATATGAGGAGGAAGAGGAGGACGACATAGGGGAACCGATAGAACTGGAGGTTTCTCTGGATCAAGAGTTTGATTCCCTCTCAGTTTACTGGAGGATTATTCCTCCCACTATACTTTTGTGAAACAGGTGGTGGAAGCCTTGACCTCTCTACCCAAGGAACCGCGGGGGATGAGGAGGAGGCAGAATTTTTGAACATGATGGGTTAATACTTACCAAATGGTTACTGCCCTCCATAAATAAATCTCTTAAGGAAGCAGGTTTTAGAAATCTTGGAAACTCCAAATTCTGTCCTGCCCATAGATAAAAAGGCTGACAAAAAGTATCTGCTAGACCGATCAGGGGTGGAGTTTCTCTTTTCTCATCCTGACCATGAAGGGGTGGTCCAGGCTGCAGCTTGTGACAGGGCTAGGGTCCAACTATCCTCTCATACAGTAGAGAAAGGCTCCAGGAAAACGGACAGCATGGCAAGGAAGGGGTATTTGGCTGCCTCTGTAGCCATTACACAGGTAAATTAAATGGCCTGTGCTGCCCAATACCAGAAGACACTGTGAATTCAGTGCTGGCAATGGCAGAAAAAGCCCCTACAGGACTGGCTGCTGACATTGCAGAAACAGCCAAATGTGGACTGGAGGTCACAAAGTGCCAGTTTCATATATCAGTGGATGCCAATGATACTGCTGCCAGATGGATGGCAATGACAATGGCACTGAGAAGGTTTGCCTGGCTTCGGGCTACAAACCTTTCTCAGGATACTCGAACCAAGGCCATGGACTTTCCATGTGAAAACAATTCTGTTGGGTGACAAAACAGAGGCTTACATGAAAAAGATGGATGAGTACAAAACAACCTACAAAAGTAATGCTGCGAAGTAGAAACCCTCCACTTCATATAGGCTGTAAGGAAGGGGAGGTAGGGGTAGGTCAGCCTACAGCAGACCATTTTTCCAGGCTCAGGCAACCCCTGACTGTCAACAGCTGTTATCCTTTTGGATTTTTGTAAAGCTTTTGACAAGGTACCTCATTACGAACTTATTAACAAACTGCAAAAAATAGGGTTAAGCACTCCCTTGGTTAGATGGATCAACAACTGGCTAAAAGACAGAAAATAGCAGGTCAGAGTTGGCTGTTATCTATCCTCTGTCGGACAAGTCAGCAGTAGAGTACCACAGGGCTCGGTCCTCGGACCTACCCTGTTTGACATCATTGTCAGTGACATAAATAGAAACATTCAGAACTACATGACTTAATTATCTGACAACACTTAACTGGGTGTGGAGGTTGTCACAGTAGAAAAACAGCTGTCACTAGCCAATGACCTAAACAAAATAGAAGCCTAGGCAAAAGACAGTAAAATGTCCCTAAATTTAGATAAATGTGTTGGCCTCCACATGGGCAATAACAACCCTCTTTATACTTGTACATTAGACAGCCAAGCACTCAGAGGTAACAAAAGAAATGGACTTTGGGATAAATAACTCCTCCCTCTCCTCCAGCAGTCACTGTAAAAAAAAAAAAAAAAAAAGGTTGCCCATACTACTATGATCCTGAACTACATGAAACATACATTTGTCAACAGAAGCAAACATTGTATCATCCCGTTGTACTGAACCTACATTAGGCGCATCCCTTTTGTGAATCCTGCTCCTGATATTTTAGTTGTGTACAACATATTGCTTCAGTGCACCTTGATTTTTTTTTTTTTTTTTTTTTACACTACGGCAGTTTACACTGAGTGTTCTCTAACAATTATTTATGCAGATGCACAATGAATTAGTTATGAGATGGGAATACTTATGCAAGTGACAGCTACCCAAACTCTGCCCCCCTGATGAAGCCTTGTTTAGTAGGGCTGTTTGGCCTAAATGTGTACGTGCTCCTGAATAAACTACCAGATTTTGAATGAGGATGTGTACCACCATTTTTTTTTTTTTTTATTAAATAGTTGCACCATTGGAAGCGGTTAGTGTACGTGGTTCTTTCTTTCTTGATAATCTGACTTCGGTTGGTCTGAAGGTACCCCAGAATCCACAATAGCTGACATCAGAAATGGGGTGTCAGTCGTGATGGATTGTATGATTGAATGATTCACTGAGCAATTAAAAGTGCTGATACATTAGTCAGCGGTCATGTGGTAGTCCCTTAGCTAACTGCAGGTTGCTCAATTTGTTCTTAACTTTAAGATTATCGAAAGGACTGCCAGCTGGTGTATCAGAGCTTTACAATGCTAAATAAAGCAGTTGGCCAGATTAACACAGAAACGTAAAATGATGCTGGTGGAAAAAGACTTGTCCATCATGTCTGTTCAGTTTTCTACCAGACCTTTTCCAACTTATCATTGGTCAGTTCCAAGTTAACCAGCACACACAGCAAAAGGCAGTACACAGAAATCCGAAGTATATGGCTTATCCCATTATATGTTTAGTCAGCTTGAAACAGGAGCCAGTTACCCCAGTGCTTTGGCACTCTGCCTTCGTCAGGGGGTGTGGCTAGAACAAATGCATCACTTATTTAAATGTCATATATGTAATTACATCATAGTCAAATCAATCACCAAAATCATGCATAAAAATAAAATAACTACAAGGTAAATAAGTCAGTCGACCTACTGCAGAGCAACTTAAACATTTAACTGTAACCTTATATCAAATATGTGTTAGTCCATATTGTTTAAATTCATCATATTGCCCTGTGACTGGTGTGTATGACAAAAGAAGAAACAGATAGAAATGCCATGTGATTGAGCCACTGAACGCAACACCTCGCACCACACCGGCGACCTGGGTTTGGGAGCAAGCTTGGGCCGCCAGGGGTTGGCCGGGGGGGGGTGGAGATAGGCTGGAGCATCCAACGACAGCTCACTTTCTCCAGGGGAGGGGAGGGTCTTTCAGCCTGGCATGCAGCAACCCCTGGCTGGGGGTGCGACTGCAAGCTGGTGTCTCGGGGTTGGGGGGCTTGATTGGTCAAGGGCGTAGGCCAGCGACCAATCAGCCTCAGGAGCTACTCCTTCGAGGAAAGGAGGGGAAGGGACGTTGCTGACGTTGGCACTTGCGCCTTGACGTCCGGGCCCGCAACGTCCCACAGAAATGCGGAAAACCCCCCATTGGAGCCAGGAAGACGGAGCACCAAGCCGGGTCTCGTGCCGGTGCCTGCCTGCAGCCTCGGACCCTAACGAGACACATAAGACTCGGGGGTCTGAGCCCCACCCTGACCCCACCCGGGAGGTATCTGAGGCCGGATGGAGGGACCAGAGATTAACAGGTAAGGCACTGGCAGGGACAGGCTTGATGGGGGACTCCTGATGATGCAGCTCCAGTGGGACAGCAGGCGGAGGAAAAAAGAAATATATAAAAAAAAAAAATGCCATGTGAACACCCTATTGGCATATATTATTGGGTTACTGTAGTTTCAACTGGGGATTCACACCTTTGGCAAGGAAAGGCAGAGGGTATGACACACCACAATGTCACCTAGAAGTGAAAGAGAGAAAAAAAGGTGATAAATACATGAGTAATCTCGAAGACAATGTTACAAACCACATATAAGCTGTAACTCTTGCAGTTCACATTATTTGTACTATTTCGTCACTTTATTTTTTTAAATTATCTTTTCAAAAATAGTTTGAAGTCCCACTGGTCATTTAGGCCCACAGGCTTGACATTTTGTAACTTGTATATCCACCGGCTTTCTTTTTTCAGAAGTGCATTAACCGTGTCCCCCTAATATTTTGGTGGTGGAACAGCTTCTGTCCCCATAAACTTGAGACCAGCTGGGTTAGATGCATGATGTTAAAAAAAAAAAAAAAAAAAAAAAAAAATGTAGACCAACTGGGGTATCTTGTCTCATGTAGCTAATAGATCTTGTGTGTTCCTGAAGCCTGGTTTTAAGAATGCGTGTGGTGCACCCTATATACAATAAATTACAGGGGCACCACAGTACGTAGACAACAAACATGGTGTCACAAGTGATGCAATTTCTAATTTCAGATTTCAGTTCTGGTTTACTTGGATGTGTGACAGTATTACAGTATTGGCAGGTACTGCATCTCTGACATTAGTAAGATCCCATGGGTCTTTTCAGTAGCCAGTTTAAGTGGGTAGTTTGCTCAGGATCTGCAAGTAATCTGCTATGCACCAGTTTATTTCTAAGGTTAGGACCTCTGCTAAAGGTCTCACTCGGTTTTGTTCCCACTGCCTCAGCTACCATAGGGTCGCCTTAAAGGATGGGCCAGTTTTTGTGGATAATGTTATCTATTCTGCCAGACCAATTGTTACTCTCAGTGATAAATGTTATAGGACCTATGCTATCTCTAACTTTCCCTCTATCCTTAAGCAGTTCATTCCTGTCCCTAGAATAGGCCCTTTGCATGGATTCCTCTAGTAGTTCCTTTGAATACCCTTTTGCTAAAAATCTGATCTTCGGGGAGATCTCAGTCATTAGGTCACACCATAGGAACTCACCGTCATTGAATCAGGATCCACACGCTAGATTTTCAGCAGTACAACTTGGGCCGCCCACACAGACACCAACCCCATAAAGGCATGAGTGGGCCCTCTCCCTCCTCAGTTTTTTCCCACCATCGATTCGTTCGCATGGGTCTCTGTGGATGCTCTGACACAGTTTTGTGCCATTTTTCGCCTACGGCTTTTTTATATTTACTATTTCAGAATCTCTTTAGTTTATGTCAAGAGTTAATCCCTCAACTTCTCTCTTCTGTCGATGCCACTGCGGAAAGAAGATGACCTCAACAGACTAACACTCTCTCTGTGTCTGCTGTTTTGGGCCTGACCATGAAGTCTGACTGTTAGCTTTGTCAGAAGTTTAACCAAACAACCCTCAGGCGATACAAAAAGCGCTTAAAAATCTCCTCATGGAGCAACAGGTACCCAATTCCTGGAAGGGGTCCTCTGGGGTCCCTGCTTTCCAGTCACCGACAGGGTCATTGCACTCAAAGGCCCCCAAGGCCCGAGACAGGTCCTCTAGGGAAAAGTCATAAAAAAGACTGCAATTGGGACTGCTCTTCCTGGCGGTTGTCATGCTCCCCGGAAGCCTCTTCCTTCTCATTCGGGGGTACTTCGTTGGCTGCAGCTGCACCAATGCACAAATCTGCTGTCCTGGTCTCTTTCCCTACCAGATCAGTACTGACAGTGCCTCTTCCCGATATCCAGGGCAGCCAGTCATCATCGTTGGCCCCTTCTCTGTCAACGACTGGATCATCATAGACAGGACTTTTTGTCTAGGTCTGATGCTTCTCCAGGCCGTTGGGTTATGGGTTCTGGCTGTCAGGGCTCTCTGGCGGGTCATCGCTTCAGTGTGCCATTGACCCCCCCTTTTCAACACAGTCTTCTACTGTCGTCGACCTTGATGAAAGTTTGACTAAATTCAAGTCTTTTGATAGTCCACTAGTCATCGGCACCTCGGTCGTGGGACCTAGAATTAGAACAGGTCGATGTTGGGGAGGAGTACCATCCAGATCTTATTCTTCTAGATGAAGAGGAGGAAGAGGAAGAACCCCTCTCCTCAGACAGATCCACAGCTTCCTCAGTGAGTGAGGACTCTGACACACAACCCTAGGTCTCCTCCAGAGGACCCTACCTTTTTAATATGATGAAACAGTTCTAGGGACATGGATATGATCTATCCACAGTAACTGGCAGTGTCCTTTCCCTATAAGATGATGCTGGAAGTCTTCAAGCTGGCTCCTCCCACCCAGGCGGTAACTCCCTTAGCTCCGCCCCATGACACCAGATCTTTCTTTCAACTGAAAGAATGAGGTTCCCTCCTTACCGCTCCCCTGTTGAGTAAGCCCTCAGGCTTAAATCTTCGGATTTGCTTCCTAAAACTTAAAACTGTCACACGTTTCATCTTCAGCTCAATCTTCAATCACGACCATCATGGATGATAAGTCAGCTCCCGGATTCCACCGGTGCCCTTGCGGGCAGAAAATGTCCAGGACTGACCCGCATGCTGTGCGAGTCTACTGCCTGGGGCATGATCACTATCCCCAGGCCTGCGACCTTTGCCGTTCTTTTCACCCAAAAGTCCTGGAGGACTATCTCGCCTGACTTAAACTGGGCTGCCCAGTGCTTCGGAACACGCCAGTCAAATCCAAGGATACCCGTTGGGTGGTCTCTGCAGCTGCGGGGTCAGCCAAACAGCTTGCGGTGTTTGAGGAGTTGTCAACCCAGGCCGTAGCTCACTCCTCTTCAGCTTCTGCCTTCGTGCTGCTTCAGCTGGGCTCAACTTTCATGGGGTCCTTATAGGAATTGTGTCAGTCCCTGCTGACCCATGGTCAGGGACCTTCTTAGCACAAATCTGAATCCAAAAAAAGAGTCCACAAAAGAAAAAGAAAAGACTCAACGTTGTTTGTGGGATCGGGAGTGCTCGCGGTCGAGAGCCTCTGATTCCTGCGCTTCTCCGGATTTGACTTCAGTCGAATCCTTGACCCATGCTGCCATCTCCATGGTAACCTCATTGTGGCAGTTGGCCGAGATGCTGGTTGAGGTCCCAGCCAAGATTTTTCTCTAACTGACCAACCAGTTGTTGACTGAAGAGGCCAGCACTTCCTTGTCCAGGACTCTGGTCCTGACTCAGACCATTGGAGGGATGGATCAGTCTGCTAACCTGCTGCCTCTGGTTGACAGCCAAGACTCAGAGGAGCCTTGACGCTGGTCGACTCCCTCCAAGCCCCGCCGCCGGCCCCCGGTTGGTCCAGGGTGAGGTCTCTGTCTTCCTCCTGTGGGTCGAGTTAGTCCTGCTCACAGTAGCGCTCCCACTCTCAGCACCACGGGAAACGGCACCACCGCAATTCTTCATTCTCATCCTCCTTGGATGAGGAGCGGCTTCGGTGAAAATTGCATCAACGCTGCGAGGACTAGATGTGGCAACAGTTGGTGCTGACTGGCCTCAAGCCAACTTCGGCTCCTACGCTGGCCATCACCCGAAAGGCTGACGCTGTCTCCATCGACCGAGCTGACTAAAACGGTCCTGGCTTGGCCGACCCCGGCATCTCTGCTGATAGTGGTGGAACTGCCACCTAAACAGCCACCGACCAGCGCTCCGACTAAGGAGTCTCGGCTGTCTAAAGGGCTTCCTCATCAGCTGTCTGTCACCATCACCCCGTCCGCGGAGGGTCAGTGGGGACTCGGGCGGTCGACCACTCTTTAATGACTTCTCGGAGTCCGAAGGGTCCTTCTTGCACTCCTTTCCAGTCGACGTAGAGTCTGGGGGGGGACTTTCAACAGATGAAGGCCCATCTTCTTTCTTGGAGCTTCTCTGCTTGATCTCTGAGTTGATGGGTATGAAAATGGAGCCCGTCCAGAAGTGGGTTCATTACCTGTTGACCAAGATCCTCAACCGGTGAGAGACTCCGATGGATGCTTTACCAGTGGTAAAGGCCATTCTTGGCCCTGCCCTGGAGCTTTGGCACTGCCCCACTTCCTGTCCTGAGCCTCCTGCTTGGATGGCCCGCAAATATGCAGTACCCACCATTTCCCTCTCCGGATTCACAGAGCACCCCTTCTGCCGAGGGATTGGTGGCAGACTCTGGTTTTGGCACTCCAGCAGCACCGGGGATGTTGACAAGCCACCTGGCAAGGAGTCTTAAGAAGTTGGATCATGTGGCTAAGTAAGTCTACGCTGCTTCCTCACTTGGTCTCCACCAGGCGAGCTTGGCCCTCCTCATGGCCCACTTCTCTCATGCCCTGCTGGGCTCTCTTGATGAGGTGCTTCGTCATCTGCCTGCGGACCTTCAGACTATGGTCAGACAGGTCCAGGACCAGGGCCAGGCTGTAGCCAAAAGCTGATAGATGTTCGGGCCTGGGGTCGAGGGCCACCTCACCTATATCAAGAAGTCCAGTGCTACCTTGTACTCGGTGACATCTCCCCAGAAGGACCCCAAGAGCTCCAAGTAGCAGCAGAAGAGGCCCTTTCGATCCACCTCCACTCCTTCGGCCAAACCAACCCAGCCCCAGGCTATACAGCAGGCTCAGGCCTAGCGATCTCGGCCAAAGTCAGTGGTCTCGGTTGTCCATAAGCCTGGAGGGAGAGGCTCCAGTGGCTCCTCAGCCAGGCCCTCCTCCTCCTCCTGCTCAGTGACTGGACCAGGGGTGCCGCCCTCATACCCATCACACTTCCCCTGGGTCCTCCCATGGATGACCGGCTCCACCACTTCCTTTCTGCCTGGTCCACTGTCAGCATGAACAGGTGGGTTCTAGAAGTGGTGAGTCAGGGTCTGACTCTGGAATTCGAGCACTACCCTCCTTACCGAGCCCGCGCCCCACGGGAGGACTTGGTTTCTGCAGGTATGCTGTCTGCTCTCAGAGACAACATAGCCCAGCTCCTCCACAAGGAGGTCATGGTTCCTCTCGCGGATCCTCCAGAACACCCAGTGTTTGTCTACAGGTACATCCTGGTGCCAAAGTGGATGGGGGTCTGGCACCCCATTCTAGATCTGCATAATCTGAACAAATTTATCCGGTCGCACACCTTCAGGATGGTAACTCTGTCTCAGATAATACCATCTCTAGAGCGAAACGTGGTTTTGTTTCCTGGATCGTCAGGACACGTTCTTCCATGTCCTGAGCCATCCGTCTCATTGAAGTTTCCTCTGCTTCCGAGCCAAGAGAACTCTCTACAAGTTCTATGCCATGTCATTCAGACTCTCGTCAGCCCCCAGGGTCTTCACCAAGTGCATTGCAGTGGTGGCAGCTTACCTGAGGCACCGAGGGGGTCAGGGTTTTAACCCCTACCTGGATGACTGGCTGATCGCAGTTCCCCCCAGGCAGGAGGTGGAGTGATCTAGGGACCTGGCTGTCCAGACCTGCATCTCCCTTGGCCTCCTGGTCAACAAGGCCAAGTCAGAACTCGTGTCTTCACAGGTGATCAGCTTCATTTGTGCAGAGGTTGACTCTTGCAGAGCCAGAGCCCGGCTCTTGGGGGACAGGACAGAGGCTCTCTCCTCCTGTGCCCGGTCATTTTGGGTTGGGCATTTGTGCCCTGCCAGGTACTTCCTGCGCTTGATGGGGTACGTGGCATCCTGCACCAGCGTGGTCCGATGGGCCCTGTGGAGAATGTGCTTCCTGCAGTGGGAGCTGGCCAGCCAGTGGTCTCAGCACAAAGGCCACTTTGACCAGCTGATCACTGTTACCCAGCAGATGTGGGATGTCATACAGTGGTAGTTAGCCCAGTGCATCTACAGTAAGGGATCCCATTTGTCCACCCAGAGCTGTTGGTCATCCTAATGACCGATACCTCTCTCATGGACTGGGGTGTGCACCTGGGGGAACAGAGTCTCCACGGGTTCTGGACCCCTGAGGAATCTCGATGCCACATCAACCTGCTGTAGCTCTGGGCAGTTTGGCTAGCGCTGACTGCATTCGCTCTGCACATTCGGGATCAGGTGGTCCAAGTCGAGACAGACACCACCACGCCATGTACTACCTCAAACAACAGGGCAGGATGCTCTTCTGTCCTTGTGCAGGGAAGCTCTCCATGTGTGGACCTTTGTGCGCAGCCTGGAGGTGGATCTCATAGCCATCCATGTGGTAGGAGCCTCCAGTCAGCTGTCGAACACCCTCAGCCAGGTGGGTGAGGCATCTCACTAGTGGTCTCTCCACTCAGAGGTAGTTCACAGTTTGTTCTCCCAGTGGGGTACCCCTTAGGTGGACCCGTTTGCCTCCAGGGAGAACACAAATTTGAGGCTGTTTTGTGCCTGCTCCTCTCAGCAGGGAACGCTGCAGGGGGATGCCTTCTCAAGGCCCTGGACCCCAGGCCTCTTCTATGCCTTCCCTCCAATTAGCTTGATCCATAAGGTGCTCCTCAAGGCCAGGAGGGACAAGGCACAGGTGATCCTGGTGACCCTGGACTGGCCATGCCAGTTCTGGTACCCTGATCTCCTCAGCCTAAGCAGCAGGCTCCCGAGGAGTCTTCTCCTACACCTGGACCTGCTTTCCATCAGTCAGGGGAAGGTACTCCACCCAGATTTTCAATCCCTGCACACCTCACAGGTTCCATATTGGCTAGAGTTCCAGGCTTTGAGTCTCTCCAAAGCTGTCTTCACCATTGTGGAGGCATCTCAGAAGGAGTCGACTTGGAAGTGCTACGCATTCAAATGGAAGAGTTTCTCCATTTGGTGTCGGGGCAAGGAGTTGGACCCTTTGTCTTGTCTAGTGGCTAGCATTCTTGATTATCTTTGGTCCTTCTCTCAGTCTGGCCTTGTCATCGAGGCACAGATCAGGAAGCATAGGAAAACCTGGAGCAGTTTCAAAATTTACAAATAGCGTTTTATTTTTCTCAATAAAAGCAAAATAAAAATAAAAATGTGTTCATTATAACTATTTACAAAGGCAGTACAGAGAAAACTGTCCTCTTTCTGAGTATTTCTTCTCAGTTTCAAATCTCAGCGCGCCTCACTCCTTGTCTCTAGCAAAACATTGCTGCTCTTTTTATTAGTCTGTGCCTGAGAAACTCGTTAAGAAAACAGCATGCTTCTAATACAATGTTCTTGTAAGTTTCCAGTGTTCTTGCTGGTGCAGCAAAATGAACATAATGACCCAGAACTGACCTCTTGTAGTAAGCTCTGCAGAGATTTTGCATCCAGCATTCTCAGGTTAACCCCCTGAGTTCCAAATAGCTTTTTGCAACCATTTCAACAGTAAAACTATATACAGTTTTAAACAAAGGGATCCCAGTATCAGTGACATTTCCACATAAAGATTCAGATATATTTTTTATAACTGCAGATATGCAAGAGGGAAGAAAAGACAGAAATAGCAAGGGAAGGCAGAGAGATAGCGAGAGGTGGACAGTTGCAAAACCGTCTGAGTGATCAGTTCCTAGGTCTCACAGGAAACAGTTGTGCCACCAGACAGAGAAGAGACAGAAAAGGAGAGGATGGAACAGATCCTTGCATTTAAACTCTTTCTGCCTAACAAATGTGCAGGGCCTTGTTCAACCCTGTCGTAGGCCTTCGGCTGATGACCTTTAAGGTGCACCTGGTAGCCATCTCTGCTCACCAGGCGTGGGCCGGTCAGGAGTCGGTGGCACAGGAAAAGGTGGTCTGATGCGTCTTCAAGGGCTTTGACCACATTTCCCTTCCAGTGTGTGAACCACCACTACCACCACGGAACTTATTGCTGGTTTTGGCAAAACTCATGGGCAAGCCATTCAACCCAATGCACAGGTGTGATATCTCTCATATGTCGTGGAAGACCGCCTTCTTGGTGGGTGTCACATCAGCCAGAAGGATCAGTGAGCTCCAGGTGCTTTTGGTGGAGTCTTCTTACCTGGTCTTCCACAAGGACAAGGTTGTCCTGCGCCCCAACCTGAAGTTCCTCCCGAAGGTTGTGTCAGAGTTTCACCTTAACAAGGTGATTAATCTCCTAGTGTACTTCACCAATCACACCTGAGTCTGAACACAGGCTCCATACTCTGGACCTGAGACGAACATTTGCTTATTACAAAGAGTGCACAGCTGGAGTTCGGGGAGAAGTTCGCTAGCTGTTTGTCACCTACACTGAAGCCGCACCTGGCAGACCTGCAGCCAAGCTTGCAGGTGGATCACATCCTGCATTGATCTCTGCTATAGGTTGGCAGGTAGGGAGCTTCCTGGAGGGCTAATGGCTCATTCCACCTGCCATACCACTGTGTCTGCTGCTTCCAGGGATGTCCCTATCCAGGAAATCTGCAGGGCTGCTACCCTAAAGGTGGGCAAGCAATGTGAGAAGGCAGTAAGGAAGGCTGGGGATACTGGGATGTATAGGAAGAGGCATCAATAGTAGAAAACAAGATTGTTATCCTCTGTACAGACAGTTGGTGAGACCCCATCAGGAGTACTGTGTGCAGTTCTGGAGACCCCATCTCCACAGAGACATAGACAGAGTGGAGGCTGTCCAGAGGAGGGCAACCAAAATGGTGCAGGGTCTGCACCAGAAGACATACGAAGAAAGACTAAAGGAGCTTAATCTGTATACCCTTGAGGAAAGAAGGGAGAGAGGGGACATGATAGAAACTTTCAAGTACCTCAAGGGAATCAACAAAGTCCAAGAGGGTAGCATCTTCCAGAAAAAGAGATGTGCAAGAACAAGGGGGCACAATTTGAAGATAGAGGGGGGACGGCTCAGAGGTAATGTGAGGAAGTATTTTTTTACAGAGAGGATTGTGGATGCAACAAACAGCCTCCCTGAGGAGGTCGTGGAGTCAAGAACAGTGGGGGAATTCAAGAATGCATGGGACAGGCATAAGGCAGTCCTAGTGGGGGGTAGGAGGAAGTAAGCTGTTGCTTAACTAGGATCTGCAGCTTATCTGTTAGGTAGGAAAATGGGCAGACTAGGTGGGCCAAGCAGTCCTTATCTGCCATCAAATTCTATGTTTCTATGTTTCTGGAGGTCAGCACACACCTTCTTTTCCCATTACCACATTGACCTAGAGTCATGTCAGGATGCTGGTTTTGGGGCCTCAGTTTTCCAGTTTCTGTTTCCTAAATAGTGGCTGTGTGCCTTGCCTCCCTCCTCCTGGAGAACTGCTAAGAGTCTGTTGATGTGGATAGAACATCATTTGCATGTCCCTAGAAAAACAGGTTACTCACCTGTAACAGTAGATCTTCTATGGAATGGTCTCTTGCAGTAAGTCATTACTTCTGGGAGTATCCAGCAGAGGTCGCTGTGTCATGGCAGCTTCTTCTAGCAGTTTTCAGCAGGGACCACCCACACATGACATCACATCCTGCTTCCTCTATAAGTGTGAGTGGTCCCTGGAATCCTTGTTCATTTTCCCGTCTTTAGCTTGCGCATCATCTAGTTCAACTTCTGTGTTGCAGTTCGATGAGAAGTTGGATTCCAGATGAATGTCTACTGATTCTTCATCCAAGCAAGCTTTATTTCATTCCTGTCAGTGTGGCAGGAAGAATTTTAGCTCTGATAACCATTTACTTTGTGTAAGATGCCTGGGACCTTCACTCAACATTAATTCCTGCAAACATTGTCAAGAATTTAACCAGGCCACTCGTCAAAGACGAGTGTTAGAACTTCAGCTTTTCATTGCAGAGCAGAAAATGTCTCCGCCTGAACACAAGCGGGTCCACATAACAAGGGTCCCCAGCCAAGAGTTCTCATCATGGGCAGGGGTAAGGAGATGGTCAAACCCCCGCTCTAAGTGTTGAGTCGACGGCCACCATATCTATGGTCACACCATCGACGGAACAGTTGGACCATGCCTCCTCGTTGACAGTGGGGTCAAAGCATGCTTCCTCATCGACGAGAGCTCCTCTCTCATTGACAGAAGGCTTTCGGCATGCCTCCCCGTCGACTGAGAATGTTCTCTCGTCGACAAGGCTTGCCACTGCCTTGAGTATGGTGCAAGAAATACCTGCTCCATCGATGACACTTCCAAGCATCATGTATGCAACAAAACCCATTGTTGCTCCGTCGATGGGGGCTTCTCCCCCGTTGGCGATGGCAGGTTCTCTTCATGATACTACCTCAGTGGGGTCCGCTACCAGGACCCAAAGACCTCAGAGTAAGCCGCTGGCTTTTGCCCTTCAACAAGCCCCTCCACCAGCACAAGTGAGCTCATATAGAGGTCAATCAGATCGAGACAGGGTTGATCGAGACAGGGACCCTGGTTACTACCACCCAGGTTCAAGACCTGCCTACTTTACGCGTCCTGCTCCTACTAATACTCTTTCTATAGTTCCCCAACTAACATGTCCCATTTCCCTTACCCTTCCCCCTTCCCAGGAGCAGGAATTCCAAAACAAAATCGTGCAGCAGGTCTTGCTCAGCTTATGCCGTGACCCCCCTCCTGACCCAGGGTGGGGGAATTAGCCCCTCTCCATCTCATAAGCGTCATCATTTCAAAGGCTCTGATTATGAACATGTATACTCTCCTCCTATAGAACATTACTCTGAGGACTGGGAGACATATGGAGATCTCCCTGATGACGTTGAGGAGTACCTTACCCCTGATTTTTCAGGAGCCAGGTTCCCCTTATTCAGTCATCTCCTCTCTGGACAAAGACTTGCCTCTACCAAGGGCTACCTCTCCTTCAGATGATCCCACCTTTTATGACATGATGGTTCAAATGCAGGCATTTCCCTTACACTTACATACACTCATATAATCTAATTTCATGGCTTGCTCCCCTCTTCCTCACTTCAAACACCATGAAGTCTTGCTATATTATAACAATAGCAGTCAGCCACTGCAGCTGAACTGCCCCGGAGAGGAAGGAGTTAACTCCAGAAGATCTGGAGTTCTACAGCACGAGGGCGCTGTGCCCAAAGCTCTATCTGGCAGTTTCAAATGAAACTGTCAGATTCTTCTCCGCTTCACTGAACAGTCGCTCCGAGATCAGCTCCTTCAGCTCGGTTCATTCTCGGTTCAAGCGAGTATTTTTCGATTCATTTGAACCGCAAAAGTATTATTTTTACCATTTGGTTTTAAAGCTCTATCTGGTAACCGTAAGTACAAAAGTTTAAGTCTGTGTGGAAATTAATTATCGGTTCGGTTTTGAACCGATCGGTTGGTTTTTCTGTATTTTAAAAGTGTACAGTGGGTTTTAGAGTGCGGTTCCGGTTCTTATCGGTTCTAAAAAAACCGGAATTATAACGTTTTTTTCAAATACCCGTGACACGGTTAGGAACCGATAAGGGTGTCTTGCCTGGCACTGCCATCAAAAGGGCAAGTTTTGGTTAGGCTGGCATTATGTCTGAGAAACCCAAAAGAAAAACCGGGCCCACTGGGTTTCAACACTGTGATGTCTGTGGGGACGCCTTTGCCAAGGCTGACCCACACACCACTTGTGTTTATTGTCTGGGGGCTGACCACCTCCTGTCAGACTGCCAGGTGTGTAAAAATTTCCCTGCAGCCACCCTGGAGAAGAGATTGGGCCGGCTCAGGGAACGAGAGGCCAAAAAGTCCGCTGACCCGGATGGCCAGCCCGGTCCAGTACCCACTGGACCAGAGGGAGTGCCCTCTGACCAGGGCGAGACTTCCTCGGCAAAAGGAAGGCTGGTTCAGAGGAACCAGTCCCAAGTAAAAGACAAGGAAATCAGTAGGTTTGGAGTCCAAAATTGTGTCTCCAACTGCTGCAGAGATAGCTAAAGCCATTCAGATTGTCCAGTCACTGTCTCAGGGATCTGTAGAACCACCAACAGCTGGTAAAGGTTGGTTCGTTCAGTCCCGTGGTTCAGGATTTTGAAGTTGAGGATTTTTATGAACCACAGGAGGGGAGGAGGAGGAATTTGATCATTATATGTGTGGCTGGGGGGTCTGGACGTGCCCATTGAACCGGACATTTCTCCAGACAGACCTTTAGAATCTCCTCCTATTCTGTCTGAGTCCCCTTCTTTCTTTATTTTTTACAAAAAGGTTGCAGAAACCCTCCAGCTTCCTTTAGAGGAGGCGGTGGATGAGCAAGAGGAGCCTGATTATGTGGAAATGATGGATATTCCAGAGTCTAGGAGGTTGTCTATTCCTTTGCATAAGTCATTTAGGAAGCAAACAACAAAGATTTTAAAAAATCCTCATTCTGTCCCTCCTGTAGATAAAAATGGACAGAAGGTATACTTTGTCAGGCTGGGTACAGACTTCCTTACTGAGCAGTGTAGTCATGTAGGTGTGGTACAAGCTGCAGCCTGTGACAAGGCTAATATTCCTCTGGCCTCACATCCTCCTGATAAGGTTCCAGGAAGATTGATGCCATGGCGAAGAAACAGTATATGGCAGCTTCTTTGGGACTCAGGCAGGCAAATTATATGGCTTATGTAGCTAGATATCAGAAATCTAGGTGGGATACAGTATTGCAGTTAGCCAAGCAGGCCCATGGCCCGCTGGCTAGGTGAGATGGAACAGGTGGCTGCTGATGGCATTGAAGCCTCTAAAGTTCAATTTCATACTGCTGTTGATGTTAATGATGTTTCTTCTAGGGTCATGGCCACTTCTGTAGCTTCCGTGAGGTTGGCATGGCTCAGATGCACTAATCTGTCCCAAGATACCCAGTCAAAGGCTATGGATTTTCCTGTAGTGGGAAAGTCTCTTTTGGGAGCAAACAGAAAACTATATGAAAAAGATGGATGAATACAGAACTACCTACAAAAGTGCCCAGGCTAAGGAGAAGCATGCCATGCCACAAAGGCATGCTCCCAGGAGGTAGGGGCAGGCCCTTTTCAGGCTTTTTACCAATTTCAAGCCTCCTCTGCTGTCTCGCAGAGGGTTTTCTTCAAGGGCAGGGGTGAGTGAGGCTCAAGTAGACCCGTCCCCCTCCCTCAACCTAAGGCTGCTGCTAAGCAGGCACCCTGATGGGGTGCCCAGGGCCGATTCTCCTGTACCAGTGGGGGCAGGTTGGCCTATTTCAGATGGAACTGGCTGTCCCTAACTACGGACAGATGGGTTCTGGAGGTTATAGGCCAGGGTCTGGTTCTCAGCTTCAAACACTTTCCAAAGATGAGAGCCAGGCATTTTCCACCTGCAAATCCTTCAGAAGCCCTTGCTTTGGAAGCAGAGGTTTCTGCTCTGCTGGACTGCAAAGCAGTGGAAAGGGTTTCTCCTTGCCATCAGGGCAAGGGGCTTTATTCAAGATACTTTCTTACCCCAAAAAAGACAGGAGAATGGCGGCCCATTCTAGATTTAAGATACTTGAACAAGCATCTGTTGAAACCAAAGTTCAAAATGTTGACTCTGGCAATGATATTGCCTTCCCTAAGGTCAGGGGACTAGCTAGCTTCCCTGGACCTCAAGGATGCCTATTTTCATGTTCTGATCAGGCCTTCTCACCGAAAGTACCTCAGGTTCGAACTGCCCTCAGGCCACTACCAGTTCAGGGCAATGCCCTTCGCCCTACCTCTGCGCCAAGGGTATTCACAAAATGTCTCTGTAGTAGTGGCTCACTTAAGAAGGCAAGGGGTTGCTGTGTTTCCTACCTGGACGACTGGCTCATTGTGGGTCAGTCTCCAGGTCAGGTGAAACCCACTTGCAAGTCACCCAGCAGCTTCTCACTTCCCTGGGATTCCTGCTAAACTTACCAAAGTCAGTTCTGGAACCAGTTCAGGTCCTAACTTTCATAGGCGAGAATTGAACACAAGGTTAGCCAGGGCTTTTCTTCCCTCGGAAAGGGTGGACAGACTCATCGCCTTGGCATCCTCCTTTACCCTGCGGGTCTCTCGACCAGCAAGGCATTTTCTGCAACTCCTCGGGCACATGGCTGCTTCCACAGCTGTCGGCAGGGAGCAAGATTCCGATGAGGGACATTCAGTTCCATTTGAGGGCCTATTGGTCTCAAAGGAAGGACCCCCTACAAGTTGGTCCCAGTTACTCAAACTCTGATCCTAGCCCTCCACTGGTGGCAGGTCCAGAGCAATTTAAGACAGGGGTTCCTTCATTCCCATTTCTCACTCCCTCACCTCACCACGGATGCCTCCCTGTTAGGGTGGGGGCTCACCTGAGGCGACCTTGCCACTCAGGGTATGGTCTCTCAGGAGTCTCTGCTCCACATCAATCTTTTGGAACTCAGAGCTGTCTTTTTAGCTCTTCGGTGTTTTCAGATTCTGTCCAGAACAAAGTGGTTCAAGTCAGGACAGACAATACCACCACAATGTGGTACATCAACAAGCAAGGGGCACTCGGCCTTCAGCCTTGTGCACTCAAGCAATGAAGTTGTGGTCTCTGGCCTACTCCTGAACACCTCCCTGATAGCGGTTCATCTCCCAGGGAGGACAATGTCCTGGCGGATGCCCTCAGCAGAATTTCTCAGGGCCATCACAGATGGGCTCTGAATCCACAAGTGCTGGGTTCTGTCTTTGCCAGATGGGGCACTCCTCAGATAGATCTTTTGCAGCCCCAGACAACCACCAACTTCCTCTTTTCTGTTGCAGGCCTCCAGTTCTGGGCTCAGTCCCTCTGGGCGCCTTTCTGTTGGACTGGAAGGGAAGTTCCTGTATGCCTTTCCCCTTTCCTCTCCTTTTCAGGGTACTAGTAAAAATCAGATCTCAACCTTGCAGAGTGATTCTGATTGCCCCAGATTGGGCCAGACAGCCCTGGTACCCTCTGCTCCTGTCCTTGGCAGTCCACCCTGCCCTGAGCCTGCCCAGAGTCCACGACTTACTGGCCTGTGCACAGGGGAGAGTGTGGTATCCGACCTCAAATCCCTCCACCTCAAGGCTTGGCTCTTGAGGAGCTAGAATTTGCTGACTTACACCTTCTCAAGGTGTCATGGATATTTTAAAGGCTTCAAGGAAGCCTTCCACTAGGGCCACTTATAATTCTAAGTGGAAGAGGTTTTCCATCTGGTGCTCTGAGAGGCAGTTATCCAGAATCTGCTGATCTTCCCATTCTACTGGACTATTTGGTCCATCTGAATTCCCTAGGCCTTAGACCAGCTACCCTGAAGGTTCATCTGGCAGCTGTCTCTGCTTTTGTGTCAGCAGGGAAGCCTGCCTCCTTTCTTCTCACCGGTGTTCTCCAAGTTTTTAAAGGTTACTTCATACTAACTCCTTTTGGGAACCAGCTCCCGCCTGGGACCTGAATATTTGCATTGCTCAGTTAATGCAACCCCCTTTGAGCCTCTGTCTTCTGCAGAGCTCAAGTATTTAACTTGGAAAACGTTTTCCTAGTAGCTATCACCTCTGCCAGCCGATAAGTGAGCTACAGGCCCTGTCAGTGGAAAAGATTTTATCTCTTTCCACAGAGATAAGGTAGTCCTTAGGACTAATAGAAAGTTTTGCCTAAGGTGGTTTCTGATTTCCACCTGAATCAATCTATCTCTCTCCCAGTATTTTTCACTGAGCATTCTTCCTCAGGCGAGAGGAGACTGCACAGCTTGGATGTCAAAAGAGCCTTAAGCTACTATTTAGAGCGCACCAGAGGTCATAGGTTCGAATCCCTCCAACTCTTTCTTACCTATGGCGAGGTTGGCAAAGGGAAACCTGCCACTAAGAGAACAATTGCAAGGTGGATTGTTTCTTGTATCCAATTCTGTTATCAGAAACTGGGTAGAGTACCCCCCTCAGGATTGAGGGCCCACTCCACCAGGGGTACAGCTGCGTCTCTAGCGGCTGCTAGAGACATCCCCATTCTGGAGATTTGTCAAGCTGCTACCTGGAAGACAGTTCACACCTTTACCAAGCATTATTCCCTGGATGTCCAGTCCAGGAGAGATGCTCGGTTTGGCACAGCTGTGCTTCAGAGCCTATTTCCTAAGTAGGTTCTGACCCTCCTCCATGGAGGTACTGCTGTGTATCTGCTATTGTTATAATATAGCAAGACTTCATGGTGTTTGAAGAAAAATTACTCACCTTAGTAATTGCTTTTCTTCTCATGGAGTCTTGCATATTATAACCACCCTCCCCTGCCCTCTCAGAACTTCTACTTGGGTAGGGGTGGCAATTGGTGCAAGCACTGTGTCATGCCATTGTAGTTTTTCCCTTACCCCTTTTCCTTTGGGTTAGGGATCTAGATTGTTTCATTTAGGTTATTATATTGCCCCTTCCTGGACTTGGAGTCTTTGGGGAAGGGGGTTCATATTGCTTGTCAAGGGTGGTGAAACGAACCATAATACCATCAATTTTTGTTATTATGGCTCTGAGTGTTTCTTTGTTCTTTATATTGTTGTTATTACTACTAGTAGGTAGCCATGGGCTAGTGTAGTTTTCCACACAGACTTTCCGTCCTTTGATGTTAGCTTGTAGAAGATCTGACAGTTTCATTTGAAACTGCCAGATAGAGCTTTGGGCACAGCGCCCTCGCGCTGTAGAACTCCAGATCTTCTGGAGTTAACTCCTTCCTCTCCGGGGCAGTTCAGCTGCAGTGGCTGACTGCTATTGTTATAATATAGCAAGACTCCATGAGAAGAAAAGCAATTACTAAGGTGAGTAATTTTTTCTTACCGACCTTTTCCTTAATGACACCCCCCTGCTCTCAATGGTTATTTCTTCCTTTTGTATTACCTGTTTTTGTTTTTGTGTACCTTGTTCTGTTCATGTGATATGTCACCTGATAATGTATTGTCCAAGGTCCTCTCTATTCATTGCATAGGTAGGCACCTATGAACTTATGAATGGTCTATTCTGTATGTCTCTGATATATTGTATCCACTTTAACTCACTGTATGTAAAGCGCTTTACTTTGTATGTTCTGATATATTGTATCCTCTTTAACTCATTGTATGTAAAGCACTTATAATTTGTTATCCTGTTAAGTTTCTGCATGTCTGTACTCTCCCGGGTTGTGCCTGAAAATAGTTATTTTATAGCTAGTACACTTACCCGGTTAACAAAAGCTAAATAAATAAAAAAAATACAAAAAGTGATGGGATTTTCTATTTTATAACATGATAAAGAACATAAGGATATGGCAGATTATTTAGAGTTGCCTGAGGAACCGGCATTGGTGGTCCCACAGCTAATCCCTACATATCAAAATGCTTTATTGGCTGCTTGGCAGCAGCCTTCCATTATTTCAGTGGTTTCTCGCAAAGCTACTCGACTATACCAGTCTCCTCTTGACTGCCCATTCCTCTCTGCTATGCCTGAGGCTGACTCGGTGGTCATTACTGCCGCTCATGACCGGTCTAAGAGACCCAAACACTTGAGCTCCTTACCTCCAGATAAAAAGTCCTGAAGGATTGATTAGCTAGGAAAAAAGATATTTTCCTCAGGTGCTATGAATGTCCATATATTAAATTATATGGGACATATGGTTAAATACCAATGTACCCTAGGGACCTCTATCCTGGAAACAGTCAGTAAGCTCCGTCCTTCCCAGGAGAAAGACCAATTAATGGCTATGATTCCGACCTCCAGTTCCATCTCCCGCCACCTTCTCAGGTTGGGTTACGATGCTGTGGATACCTCTGCCCAACTTTCAGCCACTGGTGTGGTTTTGCGTCGCCATGCCTGGCTTTGCATGTCAGGATTTACCCCTGACGTACAACATAAGTTACTTAATTCACCCTTTAATGGGTCCAAATTATTTGGGCCAGGTACACAGACTCTCATAGATGACTTACAAGCATCTGGAAGAACTCTCCGTACAGTTCAAGGTCTATATCATAATCCCCAATCAACCTACTGTACTCGCTTTTCCTTCTACTCTAGAAGAGGGGGAAAATATAAAAACTCTTAACAGAGGTGAATTCAGAGGATGAAACCAACCTACATGATGTGCTTCCTCTGCCACCCCTGGCATCCCGTGCCCGCCCCCCTGTGGCGGTCGGACAGCCCGTTGCTCAGTGATCTCTCTTACCTCTTCCCCCGCCTCTTCACTCAGGCCTTGGAGGTGGTCAGGTGTCATCTTGCCCTCCATGTAGAGGCTTGGCAGACGATCACTTCAGACAAATGGGTACTTCAAGTGTTTCAAATGGGTCATACCCTGGAATTCCATCTCCTTTTACCCCTCCCTCCCTCCCTTACGTGACGCATTATCCTCCACAGCATATTCCTGTCCTCCAAGAGGAACTGTCAGCACTTCTGGCCAAGCAAGCCATTGTGCCAGTACCAGCTGTGGACCAACAAATGGGATTTTGTTCTCATTTCTTTCTGGTACCGAAAAGAACCGGAGATCTCAGACCCATTCTAGATCTGAGACATCTGAAGCTATATATTCAGTACAAGCATTTTAGTATGGTCACTCTACCACTCATAATGCCACTCCTAAAACAAGGAGATTGGATATGTGCCCTAGATATGAAGGACGCGTACCTTCATATCTCCATTCACCCTGCTCATCACAAGTTCCTGCACGTCCACTTACTGGGCCAAAACTATCAGTTTCGGGCTCTTCCGTTCAGCCTATCATTGGCTCCAAGAATCTTTACCAAATGTCTAGCAGTGGTAGCAGCAGCCTTAAGGGGAATAAGGCACTACGTCTTCCCATACTTAGACGATTGGCTAATAAAAGACTCCAAAGAAGCTCTGCTATCTTCTTTGGCCGCCACCCTCGCTCTGTATCATGATCTAGGGATGACGGTCAATTGGCCAAAGTCCAATCCACATCCAACTCAAATGATACAATCTATCGGAGCTGTTCTGGACACGGTCCAGGCAAGGGCCTTCCACGCGCCCGCCAGGACACCCTGATGTCCCTGACCTTATATATCCAATCCCAGCCGAGAGTAACGGCCAGACAAATACTGAAAATTTTGGGTCACATGTCAGCCACTGTTCCCACAGTGGCATTTGCCCGTCTCCATTTGAGACCTGTTCAGTGGACTCTAGAACCAATCGTCTCAGAGACCAGGAGAGTTCGATCAGATTCAGGTTACTCCCTCCCTAGTATCGGCCCTCACCTGGTGGACTGTCAAAATCAATCTGTGTCAGGGAATGCCCTTCCACTCCCCTCCTCCTACACAGACACTGACCACGGATGAGTCCCTGGATGGTTGGGGTGCCACCTGGGTCCATGTCAGACCCAGAGTCAGTGGACTACGATATCTCATATCAACCTCTTAGAAATGAGAGCGGTCCGTCTTGCCCTTCAGGCATTCCTTCCCTACCTCAAGCCAGGATTGTTGCTGATTCAGTCAGACAACACTGCAGTGGTTTCATACCTAAACAAGCAAGGAGGCACACTCGTGCTCCCTTTGCAGAGAATCCATTGTAGTCTGGCAGATAGCAATCAAACAAGGACTGACACTGACCGCCGTCCATCTTCCAGGACAGTGCTATCAGTTAGCGGACACACTGAGTCATCAGTCGTCCACTCACGAATGGACACTTCACGAGGATGTCCTACGCAACATCTTCGCACTCTGGGGGATGCCACAGCTGGACCTGTTCACCTCCCCAGTCGATCAGTTTCCCCAGTTACTTCTCCATTATCCGGAGCAACAGGGGAAAGTCTATCGATGCCCTGTCCTAACCTTGGACAGGACTTTAGTTGTATGCTTTCCTTCCCATCCTGTTCCTCCTAAAAACTCTGTTGAAACTTCAACTGGAGCTGGCCACCATGATATTAATAGCGCTTCTGTGGCCTCGACAACAGTGGTTCCCTGTCCTCCACCAATTATCAGTAAAGGATCCCATTCCATTGCCATTCAGACCGGACTTCCTGACACAGAATCAGGGGTCCCTCCTACATCCCAGTCTCAAGACGCCGTCTTCATGCCTGGCTGCTGAGGACACATTCGTAAACAACTTACAGGTTGTTGTCTTCTGTTGCCATTATTCTGTTGGCTTCTAGAAAGCCGGCAACTAGAGAAACATACAACTCCAAATGGAAAAGGTTTTCCATATGGTTGGCCTCTCATAACATGGACCCTTACTCTTGTCCACTTACGACCGTATTGGATTATCTTGCTTCCTTATCTGAGTCTGGACTCTGCTCTTCTTCTGTCAAGGTTCATTTAGCAGCCATTTTGGCCTTTCGCGAACCTCTGGATGGTAGATTGCTTTACCAGCATCACTTATCCAAAATGTTTGTGAAGGGAATGCTTCATTTGAAGCCTCCTATCCGAAGAGCCACAACTCCGTGGGATCTCAGTTTTATTAGAGAAAAGCTGACTCTCGAAACATTCGAGCCTGCAGCCACCTGTGAACTTTGTTTTCTTTCTTGGAAAACATTATTCCTAGTAGCTATTAGTTCCGCTTGGCATATCTCCAAGCTCCATACCCTCATATGTAGGGAACCATACTTGATTTTCATAAAGATCGGGTGGTACTCCATACTAACCCTTCCTTTCTACCGAAAGTAGTATCTGAAAAAACCCTAAATCAATCCATGGAACTCCCGATATTTTTTCCGGAACATTCCAATCAAGGTGAGCATCTATTACATCTAATGGATGTTAACCGCATTTTACGATACTACACTAATCATACTAAAGACATCAGAAAGACATCTCAATTTGTCACCTTCGCCTCCGGCAGAGAGGGCCTTCCTGTTATTAAAAGGACTCTGTCCTCATGGTTAGCATACTGTATTACATTTTGCTACAAAATGTACAACAAACTCTTCCTGATCCAGTCTAAGCCCATTCCACAAGAGCCATGGCCACTACTGTAGCCTGCTTCAAGGATGCTTCCATTGTAGACATATGTAATGCAGCCACGTGGTCCACAATCCACACTTTCACTTGCCAGTACAATTTGGATGTGGCGTTGACGTAGGATGGCCTTTGGCCGTGCAGTCCTACAAGGTCTCTTATCATAATCCTCCACCCTTCTGGACAAACTGCTGGGGGAATCTCCCAGAAGTAATGACTTACTGCAAGAGACCATTATGTAGAAGATGGTACAGTTCCGTAAGACCTTACCGTAACAGTAGATCTTGAAGGAATGTCTCTTGCAGTAAGTATAATCCCTCCCTCCTACCCCCTCCTCTGACTGAGACAAATTCTGTATGCACCACAGAAGTAGGAGTGGGCTCCTTGTATCCTCTGTTTCACCTCGGATCACTCTTTTGCGAGCCAAATCCAGTGGTGGAACAAGGATTCCAGGGACCACTCACATTTATATAGGAAGCAGGATGAGATGTCATGTGTGGGTGGTCCCTGCTGAAAACTGCTAGAAGAAGCTGCCGTGCCATAGCGACCTCTGCCGGATACTCCCAGAAGTAATGACTTACTGCAAGAGACATTCCTTCACGATCTACTGTTACGGTAAGGTCTTACGTAACTGTACTTTCTAGGAGTGGTATATGAGGTTCATCCACACTAACCCACCCGACTTCCCCTGGCTTTGGTGCACATGACTGCTTTCAGCGGACAAGATCTGGCGTCATGGGGCGAAGCCAGGGAGTTAACACCCAGGTGGGTGGGAGGAGCCAGCTTGAAGACTTTCCGGCATCATTCTAAAGGGAAAGGACACTGCCAGTTAGTGTGGAGGAACATCATATACCACTCCTAGAACTACTACTACAGGTGAGTAACCTGTTTTCCTCAGCCATGGGCTTTCATTCTGAGGAGGAGGATGCCACCAGAAAAGATCTGGTGGATTTTCTGGAGGTCCGTGAGTTTCCTCCCAAGATCATTCCTCCTAGTTTGCCTGTTTTGTGGAATGCTGCTACTGCAGCCTGGCACAGGTCTGACATGGTGCCAGCCATACCCTGCAGGGCTGATAAACTTTATCATGCCCATCAGGGTTTTCCACATTATGCTACCCAGCCTAAAACATGTTCTGTGGTCATAAAAGCAGCTCATGACAGGTCTAAGGTGCCCAAGCACCTTAGCTCCCTTCCTCTCAACAGAGTCACATAGAATTGATCTCTGGGGCAAGAGGGTTTATGCCTTCTCCACCATTGGGCTGAGGATTGCAAACTATAGTACCTTTCGCATATGGTGAAGTTCCAGAATGCCAACTGGAAGAAGGATAAGGCAGCTGTCCAGGACCTTCCAGTGGTACCCAGAAGCAGGAGGTTCTAAAATGCTTCCAGACTGCTGAGGATGTTAGCAAGCACCTGTTGCAGGTCCTCTGTGATATTTCAGATACTATGCCAGGGCTGCTGCCACAGGTTTTTGCCTCCATAGGCACTCCTGGCTCAGGGTCTTAGGCTTCGCTGCTGATGTACAGCAGAAGGTGCTGAATGCCCCCTTCAGTGGCTCAAAACTGTTTGGACCACATGTCAAGGACATTAATAATTTGCAGGCCTGTGGTAGGGCCATCAAATCTGTCCATTCGCTCTATCATATGCCACCCAGGAGCAGGCAGCGCCCTCCCTTTCATAAGGGGTCCAACAGGTCAGGAGCAGCCCCTTGGCCCTAATGCAAACGCAGAGCCTCCACCACCTTCCCCGCCCCCTCCACTGCTGGAGCCATGGCCAAGCATCCTAGAGGTGACCGATCAGCCCCAGCGGATGGATCCACCTCCATTTGACTCCTTGCTAGACCCTCCTCTTCCTATCCCTGGCCATGCGGTGGTGATCGGAGGTTGGTTCTCCCTCCATCCCAATCAATGGAGAAACATCATGTCAGATGCCTGGATTCTTCAAATCATAGAAAGGGGTCACACTCTGGAGCTAATCAAGCAATCTCCAGAGACTCTCTCTCTTTGCCCTTTGCATTACACCCCGGCCCGCCTGTCTGTTCTCCGGGAGGAGGTACAGTCCCTTCTGTGCAAGCCGCACCCCAGGCGCTAGAAAAACAAAGGGCTTTATTCCAGATTCTTCCTTCTTCCCAAGGAAACCGGAGCTCTGAGGCCCATCTTGGATCTCGAGGACCTCAGTCTGAATGTCCAGTACAAAAGGTTCCGGATGGTAACTTTGCTGGGCCTCATGTTCCTTCTCAGGCAGGGTGGCTGGCTATGTTCTCTGGACATGCAGGACGCTTACCTGCACATCTCGGTATTTCCTTCTCACAGGAGGTTCCTCTAGTTTCTTTTCGAGGGCAGCCATTACCAATTCAAAGTGTTGCCCTTTGGCTTGTCCTCTATGCCATGGGTATGTAGCGACAGTGGCTGCTGCCCTCAGAAGGGAGGGGCTGTATGTATTCCTCTATCTGGATGATTTACTTCTATAGGGCCTGTCCAGGGACCAGCTCCTGTGGACTCTGACGAGAACTCTTCAGTTATTTCTCTCACTGGCCATTACGGTCAGTTTGCCCAAGTCAGTTCTAGTCTCATCCCAAAGGTTGCAGTACATTGGGGGCAGTCCTAGATTCTGTGCAGGGCAAGGCCTTCCTTCTTCAGACCAGGGCAGAGTGCCTTATGACCCAGGCTCAAGAAGTTGCCCAGTGGGGGAACTGTGGAGCCCAAGCAACATGGCAGTTTGACTCAGTACCTCTGTATTTTGGTACTTGGAAAACAGCAATAAAATTCCATAACTGGACTACAACAGCTGCTTTTTTGATGGAAATCTATGGGGGAACCCTATAGCTTCACCATGGGTAACCCACGTAAAGACAAGCAACAAACTCTGGGAGATAATAGCAGATCTCCCCTGGGACCACCGACCACGAGGTCAGCTTCTGGTAATGCTGCAGTTGCCTTGTCAGCAGAAAGTGAAGAGACGCTCCAGAGTTTTGGGGTCAAAATTACATGTTTAATCCACACAGTCTCCGGACTATCTGATAAATTCGATTCTCTGACAAACCGAGTTAGCCCTCTGGAAATGGATATGGTGACTATCAAAATGGAGACAGTGGACAGTAAAAAAAAAAAAAAAATTATCTGAAGCAGCACTGAGAGCTACTGCCAATCTGGTAAACGAAAACACACACCTGATATCACGTCTTGAATCCCTTGAGAACCAAGCCGGATCCTCCCGTATCAGAGTAGTGGGTCTTCCAGAACAAAGTAAAAGAGATCATCTTTCACTATTTATAAAAGAATGGCTGGAAGGAAGGACAACTTGGTGAACCCCTCAAGACATGGCCATTTTACATTCAAAAAAACCTATAGAGTTGCTACCCGTGGCAGACAAGTAACCCGGACGCCCCTATAGCTGTAGTACTGGTTCTGGATGGAGTGGGCTCATGGGACTTTTTGCTGGAGCTGGCTGGCCGCAAGAAAACTTTGCTGTGTGAGGGTCAGTATGTCCGTTTATACCCAGATTTCAGTTATGCAACCGGGAAGAAAAAGAAATGGTTTGACGGAGTTCGGGCAATCCTTTGCACTGCAAATATTGCACATGGCATGCTTTTTCTGGTCTGTCTGCATATTGCTTACGAAGGAAGAGTCTTTGATTTTTCCGATCCTACAGAGGTGTTTAAGTAGGCACAGTGACATGCACCAGTGCACTTCCGAAGGGATGAAGTTTCAGTATCCGAACCGGAGGACGACTCTCCTGCCTGAGGACTTGGCTGCACCGTAACTCAGGTTAACTTCAACTTTTACTGTTGCAGACCTTGTCTTGCATTATTACAGCTTTCTTATTTTTGTCTACCTATCCATTTTGGATCGTGATGTTCAGAGGGACTGACTTTAATGGTTATATCCAGACCTCATTTATTTGCCTGCTATTCAGGAATTCAGCTTGCTGCGTATCACCTCTTGGTGACAGACTATTTGGGACTTTACATTCAGGAGGTTCAGGAGATTACCTTACTGCCGTTAAAAAATGTTGGCACTGTTGTATCTTAAATGTCCCTGTTTGTTTTTAATGTTTTACTTAATGTTTTCCATTTCCTAACAAGGATGTTTCTGATTTTTTTTTTTAATTCAAGTTTATTAATTTCAAGCAGGTACATCATTTTTATACATTCTATTAGTGACCTTACATATCTCCATAGATCATTTCATTCTCAGAAATTTCCATTACATTTATCTCTGTTATCTCAACATTTCATTAATGTCCACAATATTATTATCTGAAACAGTGTGGTCTCCTTTTTTATTTCTATTTTGTTTTATTATTCTTCCTCCATCTCAGCTCCGGTCATCCTCAGCTTCCCTTAGGCCATGTCGGGTCACCTGAGGCCTCTCCTATATCAGGTTCCATTTCTTTCTCCCTTCCCTCTCCCCTTTTTTAAGATCTTTCGGGCATTATGTCCTTAGAGGAACACCAAATCTCCCACCTTGTCCATCTGTTCAGATAAGTGGGAATTCGATTATTAATTTTGTAAGTGAGTTCCTGTAGTTCAGAGATCATATTTACTATTCTTATCCACTCCTGCATAGTTGGAGGAGTGAGGTTTAACCACCTTTTCGTAATGGCTTTGTGTGCTGCTGTTATTAGTATAGCCCAAAGGTAGACTGAACCCGCATCCTTTATCTCCCCGGGTGGGTGTCCCAATATTAGTATGTGCCACTCCAACGGAGTCTGCACCAAGAAGATTTCCTTAAGTGCCCCCGAAATGACACCCTAAAAGGTCCTTAAAACACTACAGGACCAGAAGACATGCAAGTGAGTAGCTTCTAATGAGTCGCAACCCTTCCAACAGTAATCCAGAGCACTCTGATCCCTCCTATTTAATATTTGAGGTGTCAGAAAATAGCGGACCTTAATTCTTCAAGAGAATTCCTACCAATATGGTGACTGGGTTGTTTTTTTAGTTGGGGAGAATATTCGATCCCAGTTAATCTCTCCTAAGTCCTGGGGGAGCTCTTCCCTCCATTTTATTTTTATTCTAGTGAGTGGATCCCCTTTCAGTGTCGATATAGCTTTATACAGAGAAGAAATCATCCTCTTTTGCATGTTAGCTACAGTACTTTCATTTATGGCCCCCAGGATGTGTTGGGCTCTGATGGGATCAGTATCTTTCTTCTTTAATTTGAGGATATAATTTCTGGCTTGTAGATACCTGAAATGGTCTATGTTTTGTAGGCCGAATTTGTTTTTAAGGGATTCAAAATCTAGGAAAGTTTCTCCCTGCCAGAATTGTAATAAACATCTCAGGCCTCTTGTCTCCCATGTGTGAAATCCCCTGTCCAGGCAGCCAGGTCTAAAATCCGGATCTCATGCCAACCTCCTTAGGGTCCAGATAGAGTTCTTAAGTTTATATTTCTGCCATATTCTATGGACCGATCTTATAGTGTCTCTAACTGAGGTTAGTCTTGGATATGGGAATCTATTCATGTTGGGGGTCAGAAATCTGGATTCAAGGGGATATGATCTCGTTCCTCTCGCCTCTATTTTTTCCATGAGTTGCCATCCCGCAGTGGTATTGGGGTTAGACCACATTGCAGCATTTTTTAATTGGGCCACTAAAAAGTAATCTTCAAAATCCGGAAGGGACTGTCTGCCTTTTTCTTTACGCATTTGGAGGATTTTTAGATTTACTCTAGGTTTCTTAGAGTTCCAAATGAATTTAGTGAGCATTTTGTTCCATGTTTGGAAGATCGATTTATGTATATTCACTGGAATACATTGGAACAAATACAGAAACCTAGGGAGCATATCCATTCGTATAGTGTGTATCCTTGAGTACATGGGGAGATTCAGGAGCCGACCATCTTTTGAAATCTTTTTGCATACCACTCACTAAAGGTGAGTAGTTAACAACATACAGCTGAGAGTATTGTTTTGTAACATATGCCCCCAAATATTTTATTTTATTCGCCTTCCAATTTAAAGGGAAGAGGTCACATAAGTCTGTGATTGGTTTGTAAAATAAGGTAAGCACCTCTGTTTTATTTTTATAAAGAGAATAGCCTGAATGTCTACCAAATTCCATTAGGATTGTCCAAACTTGTTTTATGGATTGCTGGGGTTTTGTGAGACTCAGTAGGACGTCATCCGCATAAAGTGATATCTTTTTATGCAATTCACCCACCGTCACCCCCACCACCCCCTCCTCACTACGTACAGCTTCTGCCAGTGGCTCGATGTACAGAGCAAATAGAAGTGGGGACAGGGGCATCCCTGCCGCGTACCTCTACCCAGGTGAAACCTATCAGATATTCCACCGTTCACTCGTACATAGGCCTGCGGTCCCGAGTACAAGGAGCGGACTACATCTATAAAAGATTGGGGAAAGCCTCTGTGTTCCAGAACGGCAAATAAGGAGCCCCAAGAAACTTTATCAAAGGCTTTTTCGGCATCTAGGCTCATTAAGCATGCTGGTGTACCGGATCTCTGGACAGTGTCTATCAGGTTTATTGCTGACCTGACACTATCGGGAACCTGACGACCTGTTATAAAGCCCATTTGGTCTATGTGTATCAGCCTGGGTAGTGTAGGATTTAACCTGGAAGTTATTATAGCTGTGAAGATTTTACAGTCTATGTTTAATAGCGATATGGAGCGGTAGGATTCACAAAGTGTCTGATCCTTCCCCTCCTTGTGGATGACTGAAATAATGGCATATTGCCAAGAAGAGGTATTGGCTCAGTTCCAGACCACACCGCTGTGAATACCTCTTGAAGAACAGGGACAATCTCTGCTAAAAAGGTTTTGTAAAATTCCGCGGCAAAGCCGTCTGGTCCTGGACATTTGGCTGTCTTTAAATTTTTTATTATGTATTTAATCTCTTGTTGAGTGATGGGTCTGGTCAGACTTTCTGCTTCTGTCTGGGACATAGGAGGGAAGTGGAGGGAGTTCAGGTAATCCATTTTCTCTTGGGGGGGGAGGTTTCCTCACTAGGTGAGTATAATATGGTGTAATAGTCTACAAAAGCATTTGCTATTTGTGAGGCCTGGGTTACTTTCTGGTTATTAACCGGAGAAGTTATTTAAGTAATTGTGGCTCTTGCTATATTCTGTCCGAGTCTGTAGGCCAGTATTTTGGTCCCTCTAGGACCCCCCTCATAGTATTTTTGCTTCAGGTAAAATAGGGCTTTTTCCACTTCTGCTTTTTGTGTTTTTTGCAGCTGGTTCTTGTCTTCCATTAATTTCTTCTCTCTGTCCAGGTCCCATTTTTTTTTCTGCTCCCTTTCCCCATCCCTAATATGAGAAATTAACTCTTGTTGTTTCTGGGCTAATAGCTTCTTTTTATAGGTAGCTATTTGTATTAACTACCTCTGGTAATCGCCTTGAGGGAATCTCATAGAATTTGGGGTGATGTCCCTGACTTATTGTTTTCTTCAATTGCTCTTTTAATGAACTGTTTAAGTTCTTTGACCACCTCTTTATCTTGGAGAAAGGAGGTGTTCAGTCTCCAGAGGGTTTTTTTTTTTTGGGTAGCCCCAGATTTATTTCCAAGAGGGGGCTGTGGTCCGACAATACCGAGGTTCCCACCCACATCGAGGGGAAAGGGAGGTTCCTTGTAAAAGTGAAGAACATATCCAGTCTTTAGTAAATATGAAACCTCGAGGAGTGGCATGTATATTCTCTGCTGGTGGGGTACATTTCCCTCCATATGTCAGCCATTCCCAGCTGCTGTAGCAGGGAGCCGAATGCTCTGGCCCTGTGGATCTCAGGTCGGGGTATTTGAGATGTGGTGTCCATCCCTCTGTTTAGAGCTATGTTCCAGTCTCCACCCATTACCGTTATACCCTTCGAATTCTCAGCAACTGGTTGTAATAGGGCCGAGTAGACAGAGGTTGGAGATCCCGGGGGTATATACACATTAACCAGGGTAATCACCTGGTCTTGAACTGACCCTATAACAATAATGTATCTTGCCCCAGGATCCTCTAACTTCTTGCATCTGGAAAGAGAAGGAAGCGGAGAGCAGGATAGCCACTCCTCTCTTTCGTCCCCCTGCCACGGAGGAGTGGAAGAGCTGGGGTAACGTCCTACTTTTTAATTTCTGAGCCTCCCCAGGAGTAAGGTGCATCTCCTGTAGGAATGCCACCTCACAATTCTGAAGGTTTAAGTATTGTTGGAGTCTTTTCCTCTTAACAGGGCTCATATACCCATTTATATTGAAAGAGACCACCTTTGAACAACAATTAAACATTTATACATATTTCTGTTGCATCTGCTGATCTCTGATGTATTATTTTTTTGAGATAACCAGTTTGAAGATTTAAAGTACCTTGCATTAACATAAACCTTATAACTTCAACAGATAACTTTTTTCCTAGTAAATTTAACCGTAACTGTATTAAACAAATGAACCAGTGCTTCAGCCTTATCCAACATCAAACCGCAAGCAAATTTAATGCAGTGATGGTCATGGCCAAGAAAACTCGAAACCATGTCACCCTGTGTCTTTTTATCTGACTTCCTAGGTGTAATTGTGCCATAGGTCTTATTGGCAGAGGAGATGTCCTTTCTGGACTCACAAGGGAGCTCAGTAGTGCAATGAGTTCTCCCTTTGGCACTACAAGAAATTTACTGGCATGTCGATCCTCCTTCGTGTCACCTTTGTGCCATTGCACCATCACTGTTACTACTTCCCGTCCCCCAAGTTATTCTTTCCCTTCCCCATCTCCCCCCCCCAACAAAGGGATGAAAGGGGTAGGGGGGAGGAGAACGAGTAATTCATCACTCTCAAAGAAAAATATTTAGAAGTTCCTAGGGACCTGTTGCGACATCTCCATCCCATATGGGGTTGTACGAGTTTTATCCCGAAGACCTATGTTACCACATGCCCACATTACTCTCCTGTCCCCCCCCCCCAGTTAGCACCTCTCCTCTTGAGCATAGAAGCGGGTCTAGGCATCCCAAGGGGTCTTTCTGCCTCTCATTCCATCCGTAAGTCTGTTATCAATTGGCCTTGTAGCCCAGAGGGCCCGTTCCCTTTACATGATAGCATTGCTAAGATATTCTTTCCTTCTTCCTCCCTTCCCCCTTTCCTCTCCCCCAATTCCTTGGTGCTGTCTCTGAGGGCGCACTTTAGTCCCCTCTTGTTTGCCTTGGGCCTCCGGAGCTATCCTGGTGCCCAGATCCATTTCTGACCAACCCCGGACTACGTCTCATTTCTGCCCTGTGGGCTCTTGCTGGGAGTCCAGTGCCGTATTTCCCTCGACCCGGTCCTTCTAAGGCTGAAGTCCCACCAAGTCAGCCAGGCTCTCTTTTTGTCATGCGAGCACCGGGCTGTTAACGGTATGTCTTTGGCAAGACTCCCCAGCTTGCTCGGAGGTTTGCGACTCCGATCCAGTAGCGCAACTTCTGACTTTCAAGTCGCTAGGGTCTCGGGTTTTAAATCATCTTCCTTGCATCTGTTCTATGCTCCCACTATGGATTTCTTCATTTCCTCTCGCTCCTGGGAGACTCAGGTCAACCAAGGCCCCCGGAGGGAGCTCAACCGGACCTACACTGCACTGCCTCTTCTCTGCGCCAGCAACCCGACCCCGCACTGTAATTTTAGCTTGTCTTCCCATGTTTCTAGTGAGCTTAACATCTGAGCCCTTAAAACTTTGATTTTGAAGTGTATAGCGTAGACATGAGGGATTCCGTTAAGGCATTTTCCAGATCTTTTTTTTTTTTTTTTTTAAGGGAGTGATAACATCTATCATGAAAAGTATTTATGGAGAATCAGTTCCAAGCATGGACCAGGTCCAGCAGTTATTGTACATTTGCCACCCCCTCCCCCTCCCCGGACCAACTCAAGCCTCCAATATTTCTTTAATCACTTTTAAAGAACGTAATGCCAGTCATGGATCCCCACCTGAAGCCACCGCTCCAGTTTTCAGATCGTATGAATTGCAGACCAGGTACCTTAAATCTGTGCCCTCACCAAATTTCTCTGAGGATCACCTCTTTTCTTCCCATCTCCGTGAATGGGACTCGGGCCGATCAGTTCCTCCGCGGTGGAAGCATATGGTGTTGGCCTGCCCTGCACCGCCCTCTGCACCCTGTATTGATGCTCCATCTCCCTCCCGGTAGTTTCAGCATATCTGTCTCCCCTCCCTTCTGTCAGGTTTGACAATCACACCCTTCACATTTTTGTTTCAAAGCACTGAGTCTAGATTGTGAGAGTTCTGTCGTGACAGTTTTCAGTTCTCTTTTATCGGGAGATGGTTGGATCCAGCATGAGGTGTAACAGTTCAGGAGCTACTCCAAGGTCTGATCCTTTCATGAGGCTCTTATTCCCCCCCCTCCGCCATTTCATGAACCCATAGTTCCCCCTCCCTTTCCTCACCATCCCAGCCTCTAGATTTCCTTTTAACTAATTTAAATGTAAGTAGTGCTGGTAATGTCTGAGCCTTCCAGTAATGGTCCCCCTTCCCCCCTTTCTTCAAGACTCGAGTGTACTTACAAATTGTCAGTCAATTCAGGGTCTGAATATTACCCGACTGTTCAGAAGGCTAGGAGAGAGTGTCCAGGAAGGCCAAGGAGTGTGGGCCTGTTCAAGTGGCTCATAGGTGTAGTGGGGCAGTTCTTCGGATTTCTAGCAAGTCGCAGGTCATCTGGGGCTCCGTTGCTCTTCCGTCTGCATTTTCTCAGCTAATGAGGTTTCCTCTTCCGCTTCTAGTCGATCCGGTGATTGGAGATGTCTCGCTCTTTTGTCTACCAAGGCCGGATCACCATATTTCCGAATCATCGATGTGATGTTTGCCCGAAGAGTTGTCTGGGGGTTTCTTTGTAAGGAGCCTTTTTCAGTTGTTCCTTTCTGCGCGACTGCCCAGGCGGATGAGAGAAGGTCCTTCTCCATCTTCTCTTTTATCATCGGTGGCGTGGAGATCCCGAGATCTGTCAGGTAGGGGGCTGCCGCCAGGAGATCCTTAAACATTTTATTACCTTGCTGGGTCACAATCTTGAGTCTGGCCAGAAAAAGAACTTGTGCTTTAAGGCCCTTAGCTCTTAGCTGTTTTACCACAGGCCATATAGTCTTCCTCGCTTCTTGCACCTCAGATGTATGATCATTATCCAATGCAATTTTATGGCCCCTGTACGAGAGGGTGTTTTTCTGCCAGACCTTTTTAGGATGTCTTCCTTTCTCTTGTAGGACGTTAGTTGAACAATGAATGATCTGGGTCTTGCATCAGTATCCTTAGGCCGTGGGACCAGTGACTGGTGTACTCAGTCAATTTCGAGATCAAGCTCTTTTGGTAAATTGAGGGACTCTCTGAGGAGAGCTTGAATAAATGAAGTGTTGTCAGCTTCCTTTTCTTCTAGACCCTCCGGGATTCCATATATGCGAATGTTCTGCCAACTGCTGCGCCCCTCAAGGTCGTCCAGTCATCTAGTTAGCTCTTGATCTCTGGCCAGTAAATACAAGATGAGGCGGTCTTGTTTGTCGGTCTGCTCCATCGTCTGCGTGAGGCCCAATTCTATTTGCTCTGTTTTATGTTCCATCTGATTGAAGTCTGAGCGAAGGTCAGTGAGGGTCTGGTCTATTTTTGCCACCGTTCTCACTGTTTGTTTTATCATTTCCAGGATGTCTTCTGGTGGTTGCTCACGTTGCGGTGAGGCCTGTTGAACGTCTGGCAGCGGGCCTCTGGAGTCTGGATATGTGTCGATGTCTGCTTGCAGCATTTCTCTTAATTTTTGTATAGGAGTGGTCGGGGGCTTCCCCGGTTTGTTCCGCTTCTGTTTGGCTGGAGATGCCATTTTATAAATGAGCGATTAGCCTGGATGATAGTTCTTGGGGTCGAAGAGCTCCTCGATCAAGGCGCCATGTCGTTCGGTGACGTCACCGGAAGTCTGATGTTTCTGATTTTTACAGTGAGCCATATGATCAATTTGATATTTGCCCTTAAGGCACCTGTTTCGATAAATAACATGTTCCTCACATTTCCCTTTGTTGGAAACTGAGAAATTATGGTTTATCTGTTTTTACAAGACTCGTTTTATGCATGCAGCTCTTGGGCTCAATTCCATGGCAATCGGACACTTATAAATGCTTTTTATAGTTTCGCATCATTAAGATGTATCTTATGGGCATGACATGTTACATTTTTGCATGTGTTAAGAGGTGTGGCGCCCTGAATGCATTAATCTGTCTTCTTATGTGCTGTGCCAGTGATGTTCTGTATGTCTTTTGGCAAAATCAATAAACGTGTTTAAAAAAAAAAAAAAAAAAAAAAGTTGCCCAGAACCGTTATATTCCTGCCAGGGTGTACCTGAGACTCTTGGGGCTGATGGCGTCTGCCATTCCCACTGGCCAGGCTCCAGATGCACATCCTCCAGTGAACTCTTCGAGTACAATGGGACCAGTGCATGGATGAACTAGAACAGCTAGTGCTGGTCTCCTCCCCAGTCCGCAAAGTGCTCCAGTGGTGGATGGATCCCCTGAACCTCCTGCAAGGAGTCCCATTCCAGAGCTCCTCCTCCCAGCAGATTCTCACCACGGATGCTTCTGGTTTGGGCTGAGGGGGCTCATCTGGGTTTCTTTCAAACTCAGGGTTCTTGGTCCCAGATCGAAACTTCCCTGCATATCAATATCCTGGAAATTCGGGTGGTTCTGTATACCATGCAGGCCTTCCAGAACCATCTCCTTCTGGGTCAGCTGTTGATTCAGTCTTACAAACCTCAGTGTTGTGTATTACATCAACAAGGGGGGGGGAGAGGGGGGCCACATTCTTATTCCCTGTGCAGAGAAGCCATGAGAGTGTGGTACTGGGCGTTAGATCACGGTCTGACTCATCGGTTCACGTCCCAGGAGTGCTAAAAACTCCGGTAGACAGCCTCAGCTGGATACAGTCCAGTATTCACAAGTGGGAACTTCTCTCATCTGTCGCAGAATATCTGTTCGATAGATGTGGTCGTCCAGAGTTGGACTTTTTTATATCCTCAGTCAACACAAAACTGCAGAGTTTCTGTTTGCGTGATCTAGGGGCTGGAGTTTTCTGGCTAGATGTGTTGTCCCTCTCCTGGAGTGGGAGGTTCCTTTACACCTTCCCTCCTTTTCGTCTGATTCAGAGTGTGCTAATTAAACTGCAGGTGGAGGGGCCCAGCATGATTCTAGTAGCTCCATTCTGGCCTCATCAGATACGGTTTACCTTGCTACAGCAGCTAACGGAGGAACCTCCGGTCCTTCCGTCTCTCTGCAGGAACCTGCTGACCAGGCTGAAGGGACCCTGGTTCATCCCAACCTCAAATTCCTCCATCTGAGGGAATTTTATGTAAGGTCCATCAGGCCCACACATTACTGCGATCAAGTGTCTGCTTCGTCAGAGCTCTGATCCACTGTGGGTACCATCTCTGGATGCCTCAAACTCCTTCTGGATCTGTTCCACTCACTTGTCTGCTTCCACTGGATCTGTAAACTGGAATGTTTGCCCGCCATAATAAATGCACAAGCAGACTGGCATCAACAAGGAGTGCACCACCCCTAGACTTTGCAGCTTGGCCCGGACTCCATCAAACTTCTTACGTAACGACCGGGTTGCAAAAGAAAGATCGGGGAAAAGATGCAGGGTATGGTCCTCGTAGTTTAATTGAGCTGCATTTCTGGCTGCTTGTAGTAGATGTTCTTTAGCAGCCTGGCCATCCGTAATAAGCAGAACTGTGCAAGGGAGATCTCGCTGTGCCTCCGCTGTCCATGGAGAAATATGGTAGGCCCTGAGAAAGTGAGGCTCAAACCCAGGGTCAAGATGTAGAGTCATTTGGCAAGCATTTTTTCAAAAATGATTGAAGATCAGGCCCTTCGAACCCTCCGGCAATCCAACCAACTGGAGCTTGGGGGCTTGATTAGCATTTTCAAGAGCTTCCAGATGATACCATAACAACCCATTCTCCTATGCTAGCTTTGTCGTGACAGACAAGGCTTTGGTGGCTTGAGTTTCTGCAATGGCAGTCTTTGTGGCTAGTTAAATTTTAATCCCCTGTTCACCAAGCTGTTGCAAAATTGTCTCCACCTTTACATCCATAGCTTGCATGGAGAGTTGTAAGGCCTTCCACGACAGGTCCGCACTGTTCTCAGTAGGTGTAGAGCTAAAGGCCTACTGCTCAGCCATTAGCTGTGACTTTGTCCCACTTAGACCACCTTAGTCGAATGCTCCATGGCTACATTTAGCATCAATCTGTTCTGCTCCAAATAAGGAAACTGATGCTGATAAAAATCTGGCTTGAAAACACACTTAACTCATTTAAAACAAATAAAATCTTCCATAAGATGCAGAGCTGGGCATGTCTACTCAGTAGGTGTGCTCAACAGCGTCCCCAGGGCCTCCTGTCTTAAGTTTATGGTTGGCCTTCCTCCCAGACTGTTTATCTACACCTGTGACTGCTTGAGACTCGTTCATATGGTGTGACCTGATGACTGAGATACTGTATCCCCGAAGAAGATAGAACAGTTATGTAAGAACTTACTGTAACAGTAGATCTTCAAGGGGATCTCAGTCCTCAGGTCTGTCTTCCCTCCCACTATCCCCCTTCTTGGGGCTCTGTACCGGAACTGGTTATCTGGTGGAGCCAGCCCTTCTTTTAGCCCTGAGCACCTCTCTCTCTCCTTGGTCTCCCATGGCTAGAGCTATGCTCCCTTTGTCTCTGGGGGAAAGAACTGTGGAGGGAGCGGGGCCGCGAATATTGGCAGATGACGTTGGCATGGGTGGCCCCAGTTGTACTGCTTTAAATCTTCCATGTGGATACTGCTTCACTGACTGTGAAGTTCCTACAGTGTGACCTGATGACCGAGATCCCCTCGAAGATCTACCGTTACGGTAAGTTCTTGTGTAACTGTTCTTTTGTAGCTCTTTAGCTTGTTCTATGAAGTCTCGCTCCTCTGAGCAGTTTCTGTGTAGTCGTGGGAACTGTCTGTATGCTACAGAATTTTTAACTGAATCAGGGTGCGCACTATCTGCCCTCAGCACAGAGTTAGTGGCCATCTTCTTTCTAAAGCATTTTCTTTCACTTTTTTGCCTGTTCCTTCCTGCCTACTCAGGGTTAGATCCAAGAAGTTTGTGTTCTTTACCCGATGTATGGGAGAACCGTAGGTTTAGATCATTCAAATTGAGCCATTCCAAAAAACATCTCAATATCCCTGTTGTCTCCCTGCTATACACAGATATCATCAGTAAAGTGGTACCACTTTAAGATCTTAGGGAGGAAAGGGTTGTTGTCCATGTTAAAAATATACATATCAAGCCGGCCCGGTGGCACTGAAGGTTGAGTTGCTGGGCGCCATACCTAAGGCCATGCCAGTGACCTGTGTTCGAAATGACAGAAGCACCGGGGCCTGCAGGGTCAGAGAAGGATCGAGCATCCCAAGGACTGCCTCTTCTCTGGGGGTCCAGCAGTTGGCATGCATTTGCCCCCAAAGGAGGCTGAGAAGCAGATCACTGACATTGAGGTGGTGGGTAGGGGATGTAGCAGATGCCAGGAGGAGCGTGCATGCTCTCTCCGTTGGTGTCATTGCACGCTACACCCCTGAAGGACAGAAAAATTGGAGTCCTCGGCCATAGGATTACGATTGTACCCTTCCGATGCGCCGCCCAGGAAGACTCCTCCCTGGAACTGGATCCAGTCTGGTGGGTTGAGGGTCTCCCAACCCCCCTACCACGAGGGGTAAGTTGTGGGGGCTGAAGAGGAGGAGGTCTCATATCTGGGGTCGGCATGGGAGAGGGACGTCGGATGACTCCAGGGAAGAAAAAGCATCCCAGAAAAAAAAAAAAATATACATATCCTCTCACATCCCCAAAAATAAATTTGCATAAGAGGGTCCATTGATGCCCCCATAGCAGTGCTGTATACCTAGAGATAGGATCCCTCAAATTAAAAATAATTGTGCTTAAGGATAAACTCAAATGCTTTTAGGATAAAGTCAAGGGAGTTTATCTTTGTCAGGATGTTTTTCTAGAAAATGCCTACAGGCTTCAATCCCATGTACATGTTTAATTGATGTATAAAGAACTTCCACATCAGTACTGAGCCACATCATGCCTTCACGGCACTCGAATTCTGACAGTTTTCTAAGGACATCACACATGTCCGTAACATATGATTTAACCCTTGCTGTTCCGTGGACTGATATATCAGTTCATAATTCCTGTACGTTCTAATTCTGTTGGCAGCCTATTGGTTAAGTCCAGCTACACATTTCTGTAAGAAATAATCAATACAGTTCCCAAGGTTTTGGGTGAATGAATTAACCCCAGCTATTATTCGGGACAGATGATTGCAACAGATGATCCTGCCAATATTTTGATTGCTGCAATTTACTTGAAGTGTGCTGACCTTTGTTTTGTAACACTGTGTTTGATCCCACTGTTAGCTGACCTTAAACTGTATGTAACTCTGTAATTGTTTTTGTTTGTTCTAACTATGCTGACTTGATGTACTCCATTCTGTATCCATTTTTGCCTGGGTTGCACCTGGAAATGAGCATCGGCTCAGTGTGCCTTTCCCGGTTACCAAATTTTAAATAAATAAAATAAATAAATTATTGGCCTCCCTTGTGGGGTGGGGTGGGGGTGGTTCCATGCTAACAAACTAACATACTAAAATGCCAGCAGAATAGGCCTGTTGGTGTTTCGCATCTGCTCGTTTGGTCAGCCCCCACCCTGAGAACTGACCTTGCTGCCCCCCCTCGCCCTCTCGGGCTTCTCCCTTCCCAGTCCCGGATATTCTCGCTGCACTGGACTTTGCTTCCAGAACTCTTCCCCTGTACCTATTACTGTGTGCTGTTATGTATCTTGGGGAGAACATAGAAGCATGGTGCCACTGGGTATTCCTCCCAAATAAACCTGCATTCATTTTCCAAAATGCAACCATTCATAATTGCATACTGGAATATGTTGTTCAGTTCTGCTCTAAACTTATTTATAGGGTTATTAGACAGTTCCCTATAGTTCTGATCACTTAAAAGGGACATAACTATATCTTTATAGTGATCCATGTCTAAGATCACTATATTCCCCTTTTTATCTGCTGGTTTTTTTACAATGTCAAGACTGTCACAAAGTTCCTGTAGTGAATTTCTTTCAGCTTTTGTTTAAATTGTTGCATCAGGATGTTTATGCCATGTCAAGAATCTCCTGCACATGGCTTGTTTACTGCTTTTTCGATTGCCATGACAGGGTTTTAAATAATTGATTAGCAGTTTTTTTTCTTGGGACAATGCTAACTGTACAGAAAGTATTTATATAGGTTTTCTAGAAGTGTTATGTGTGTTAAACACAGTGAGGAAAGTGCTATGCATTTTCACAGTGTATTGGCACTTTTATGAGCAAAATGCTAATGAATCTTTGGAGTTAAATAAAACCCTGCATGACAGCGGGATTAAAGATATTAGGACAGAACATTGAGTTTGGTTTAAAAAGCAGCTTTCTTTCTTCGGTTATATTCTGACTGTTATTTGCTTGCAATTTAATGTCATTATTTTCAGTGGCTGCAGTATTAAGAAGTCCAGCTGAAGATGCCGAGCTTATGGTGTCCAATAACCAGGTCCCATTAGATACATCGTCAGTTTGGGTCACCAGGTTCCGCTTCTGCTCCCGTGCAGTATCAATTAATTTAATATATAGTCAATGTGTCACTAGGTGGGGGCTTCTGTAAAACCCATGGCTGTATCCGGATTACAAGGGTTCTTGTGAAAGTGAAGCTTTAATTTAATTTTGCGAAAGAACTTATAAATGTCTTCATTAACTTGGAAAGGGTTCAAATTGGGGGTGGGTATGAATGAAAGATCTTCCTTATGGACACACAGCTGAGTTGCATTAGACTCTTTTTTTGATAGATTAATTACTTGTAAATCTTCTTGGCTTTTGTGTCCCTGAGTACTCTCATTTGAAGCTGTCTTGTCTCCCTTTGCCCCCCTCCTACCTCTCCTTATTTTTTCTTTTTCTTGTGAGGACTGTGCTGTTTCTTTCTCTTAAAAAAAAAAAAAAATTCCTGCGTATTGCTTGTATACCTATCTTGAAATCGCACAGTCATTGTGCTTCGCTTTCTCCCCCACTCCAGGATATGCCCATTCTTGTAGTCCTCCTGGATCCAGAGTAGCTTTTTGTGTTATTAATCAGTTTGTTTTCGTACTTTGTAAGTTTTTTCTGCAGCTGATGATCAAGCTCTTTGAAAGCAGCTTCAGTCTTGAATTAGAGGACATCCTTTATCATTGGACCTTTCTTGACCCATGCCCTAATGGCAGTTGAGCCCCTCTCCCCTTCACTGCCTTTGCTTTCACCAGCACCCTTATTGATATCCAAGCTGTCTTGAAACTTGTCACCATCTTGGCGTTTACCACCTCTCTGGGCAGGCTGTTACATCAGTCTACCACTGTTTGATTTCTGGAAGATTTACTTCTTCACAGAATCTTCTCCATAGAGGGCCCACTCTTTGGCTTTAGGGATGGAGTTACTTGGACCTTGTGGGAGTAAATCTCTCTAGTAAGGATGCTGGTTAACGGTATTAGTACTGGCCCATGTAAGGCAAGGCATGAAGGAGTCGGTAACCATTGAGGACACCGTAACTGCCTCAGTTCTGTTTTTCCTGATCTCAGTTGTGCACTGGGGAGTGAACTTTGTGGCTTTTGCTTCAGTTTGATTGTAGTCTTTCCTTTTAATTTTTCATGAAAGCATGGCGAATAAGAGGACAAAGTCCCCAAAAACTGAAACCCTCGGGGTCCCGTATCTGATTTTGTAGGTACAGGAAGGACATTGCCTACACCAGCTGTGGCACACTTTGTTTCACCTGCTTGGGCCCCAACCATGATATACAGAAGCCTGCACCAGATTTAACATCTGGACATTAGAACTTTGAGCATCGAAGCTGGGCATCCTACCCCTGACTTAAGGGACAAGCCTCAGCACACAAAGTCGTCAGGTAGGTCCTGGGACTATTTTCCCCAGGTCCCCTCACAGAACTTCTGAATCAGTTCTACTGAGATTTCCCTACACTAGGCTAGGGTTGTGATGGAGTCGCAGGTGGTGGCATTGGTCAGACTTTCAGCTCCTTCAGTGTGGTTAAGGCAGCACCCACCATGGTCTGGTAGCCATTGGTGGTAGATCACTCTGTTGCTGGTGTTGGTACCTTCAGTGCCATTCACTCAGCTCTGACTGTGACTGTGGACACTGATTCTGAATTCTTTGCCACTTGTGATGCTGGAGCTGGGGTCAGTGTGGCTTCCAGCATGCTGTTCAGTGTTGACGCTGCTTACTGTGGGAGCATGGGTCAACATCGTTGTTGGTGCCAGTGGGGCTCTCGGCATCAGCGTTGACGTGATCCTCGTTTTAGAGACCACTCCCAGGGCCGGCATTGGCCTTGATGCTATGGCCTCCACTGGCACCGATATCAGTGTTGACTCCTGATCCAAAGGAAGTCTCTTCAGCAGGGCCGTTTTGTAACCAACCAGTCATCTGGCTTAGGAGTGCCTCCCATAGACACCCACCCACTAGCCTTCACCGGTGTTAATGCTACTGGGTAGGAATTCTTTTCTTTTCCTCTTGAGCAAGGACCGTGTACAAGCCACACAGTCCACACTGTACACGATAACAGTAGACTCGTCTACCACAAATGCCCCCTTCATGTTTCTGCCTCATTTTGTCCTAGTCTTTATTTGACAGAGTGGCAGGGACTGTCAGACCGCTGGGTCAGTTGTCTTAGCAGTTATTATGCAAGTGGATGGGGAACATGCAGGTCTGGTGTAGGGCAACCAACCCATTGCTGTTTCCAGCACCCCTCTCATCTCCATCCTCTGTTGGGGTTGTAGCCTCCTCTCCTGCAACATCCTCCTCAAAGGACTATAGTGGCTTGTTAGGGAGATGCAGGAGACACTGGAATAGCCTTGTTTAGTGTTAGAAACCCTAATGCCATGTCACTAGGGTTCCTAACATGGCATAGTTGTGGCACTGTGGTGGTGTCTCCCTGGCATACAGCACTGGGAGAGGTATCTGTGGCAGTATGGAGGCACGTTTTCTTTCTACATCTGGCTTCGAAAAGGTGTCCAGAATAGATAGATAGGCTTGAGGTTAGATCTTCTTGAGATCTGCATCATCACACCGTGGATTTTCGCTATGTTTGGATGAAGAATAATACCCAGGTATTTTATACCAGTAGGGGACCATTGGAGACCTCTGGCTATAAAATCATCTCCCGGAGTCTGTATATTTAAGGGAAGCACCTCAGTTTTGGAGTGGTTTATTTTAAGACCAGACACTTCGCCAAAAGTGGCTAAAGTATCCAGGATAATATTAATCACCTCTGGGGAAGATTCAGTCGTGATGAGAAGGTCGTCTGCATATAAAAATGTTTTAAAGATATTTCCTCCCACTTGTATACCGGGGATCAGGGGTGATTCTCTGAGGGCAATAGCCAGGGGCTCTATTGCTAGGACAAATAACACCCCTGCCTGGTACCTTTCTGCAAGGGAAAGGACGGGGACATAATCCCATTCATCAGGACAGAAGCTCTAGCGGAGGCATATAGCAACTGTATCCAAGAAATAAAGCCAGGTCCTAAGCCCATTTTGGATAAAGTGTGAAACAAAAAGTGCTACTGAACGGAGTCGAAGGCCTTCTCAAAGTCAATTGCAAGGGCTACAGAGGGCTTATAGATAGTTTGGCGCAATGCAATAGCGAAAGCAGCGATCTGTGATGGTCTGAACCCAGATGGCCTTGTACAAATCCCGCCTGAGCAGGGTGAATCAGATCTGATAGGAGGCCCTCCAACCTACTTGCAAGAAATTTGGCCAAAATTTTAGCGTCTGCATTAATAAGACAAATGGGGCGGTAACTGCCAGGGGAAAGCAGGTCTTTCCCTTTTTTAGCCTCTCTCAGCGTTGGGGGTAATAGACCGACCTGTAGTGGTGTTGAAACATCCGGATAAGGTAAAGAGACAAGTTTAATCCCTTGATTTTATATAAATCAATGGGCAGTCCATCCTTCCCTGGAGTTTTCCGAGGGTTTAGGGAGGCTATAGCCTTCTCCACTTCAGCTACAGTAAATTGAACTTCCGACTGTCTAGAATCAGATGCTGTTAACTGGGGGATAGGTAGTTTGTCCAGAAAATTTTGAATGGTCAGTGGGTCAGAAGGATGAGGGGAAGCGTACAGTGCCTCATAGAATTGGGCCATGATCTGATTCACCCCGTTGCTAGAATGAGATAGCGCGCCCCCCCCCCATATGTGTGTCCTTTAATGCATGAACAGTTTGGGATGCCTGTTGCTGCTTCAGCCGATAAGCCAGTAGTTTGCTGGCTTTCTTCTCCCCCCCCTTCCCAGGTGGAGTGTCGCAGTCATCTAAGATTTAGCTCAGCTTGCTGGGTCAGGTGAGTATTTAGAGAAATTCTATTGCTAGCTAGTTGAGCCAAAAGGGACTGGGAGGGGACCGAGGGTTGAAGGGATTTATACTGAGATTCCAAGGAGGCAAGTTGTTTTTCTAGAGCTCTTTGATCAGCCTCTCGATGCTTCCGCCTGGCGGAGGCAAAGGAAACTATTCTGCCTCAAAGGGTTGCCTTAAAGGCCTCCCATAGGGTCGAATCATTCACTTCCCCATTATCATTAATTTCCCAGTATTCCTGCACTACAGGTCCCAACCAGCAGAGGAAATCAGCATCTTCCAGTAAGAGGGGATCCAACCACCATGAAGGGGTTGAAGGGGAATCCGATCCCATTTTAATTCTTAGTTCTAAGGAGGCATGGTCAGAAACATATATTGGATGTATATCAGCCCTAGTTACTTTATCATAAAGAGCAGATGAAATAAGCCAAAAGTCGATTCTGCTAGGTGAACCATGAACCTAGGAGAAGCAGGAATAGTCATATACCCCTGGGTGCATTGTTCTCCAGGCATCCAGCAGAGTATGCTCCGCCATTAATGTCTGGACAGCTTTATGGGCTTGCCTATGAGGTTCGGGGGTTTTAGTACTACTGTCCATAAGGAAGTCCAGAACCAGGTTAAAGTCTCCCCCCACCAGCACTGGAGAATTATTTTCATTAAAGTCGGTAAGTGCCTGGTTAAAAGTATAAAAAAACTGAGGACAGTCTTGGTTAGGGGCATATAGGTTAGCTAGAATTAGAGAGCCCTCCGGAGTTTCCATGTCTGCCAAGAGTCACCTTCCTTCCGTATCATGATTGTGCCACTTCACTTTCCACCCCAGATTCTTGTGAAACAAAATAGACACCTCATTTATGAGACACCACTGCACTATGTAATTCTTCTGCTACCCAATCCCTTTTAAGCTTCCTGGCTTCAGAAGGGGATAGTTTTGTCTCTTGGGAGGAACGCCACCATAGGTTGCAACTTCTTTAGATGAAGCAAGACCTTTTTCCACTTAATCTGTGAGTTGAGCCCTCGGACATTCCAAGATACAAATCTAGTCCCCATATGACCAGTGAGATAATATGGCTGATGAAATATGCGAAAGGAAGCACAGCTCTAGTAAATTGTGCCCAATAAGCCAAATCTCCCCACCTATAGCCATAATTCATTTTATAGCCCTAGCTACCAGATTGTCATAGTAACAAACAGAGTAATAGTTTGCAAAAGCACTGTCGTAGACAGAAAACATCCCTATCAGGAGGGTGAAACAACCAATTAAATATAACAAAAACCCAACAATAACAAGAAACCTCATCCCACACCTTCCCTGACCTATAAGCAATCCCTTAACGGACCAGCAACTGCTGTACTTATCGACCACTGATGGCCCAGATACCAGCGGAGGTTGCTGGGGGTAGAGTAATCAAAAACTACACTAACCAGAGAGGACTATTAGAAATCCGAGATCTGCCGCTCGTGATCCCCTATCAGCTAACGAGTCCTTCTACCCATATATACGATACAAAAAAAAAAAGACATCCGGTACTAAATTGCCAGGAAGAGAACCTACAAGTCCTCATGTGTGGCCCCCACCTTCTAATGGGAAGGGTATGTGAGGCAAAACCAGTAAATCCCCATACTGTTAGTAACTAAGGAGAGGGGCACTAAGACAGTATTGAAAGAAACCAAATACCTAACTCCCGCTTAGGCCCGGGGGTGGGCGGTGAGGACACCTGCATATGGGGGATTAATACGGAAAGCAACCCCCAAAAGAAAACATATGTTGTCAGGAAATCTACACAGTGAGGGAGTAGAGAGCTTCTATACCTCTGAAGAATAACAGCCTGATGTATCCTATACAAGGAACCAGAAGTTATGATCCCTGTATCCCAGCCTGTTAGGTTTAAGGACTAAAGGGATACATTTGACATCTAAGAAGAAGACCAAAGCACAGTACACAGGGGAAGTCATCCCACAGCTTCAGCGACTAAGTTACATCCTTCGATCGTTCTGATTCCAGCGTAGCATCTGGTGAACACGAGGCCTCCCAGGATGAACCCTTTACCTCCGCTCTTGCAAAGTTCTTGTCCGCTTGGAGCCCAGCATCTTTTGAAGACGCGGATCGGGGAGGCAAGGGAAGGGCAACAGGGGAACCATCTGCAGGCAAATCCATTAAAACCTGAAACTTATTGTTGCCCATATCAGGGTGAATGGAGTTCTGTGAAGATGAGGATTCGGGGCTTTCACTCCGGCTTCTCGAACAGAGCCGTGGAGTTTTGTCGACATGTGTCCCTTCGATCCTTTGCTGTCTCCTGTTCCGCCTCTTACTTTCACTACCCGAAAGCTTCTGAGGAGATATTCGACTGGAAGCACTCTGAGATTTAGGGGGTAGCAGGGAGTGATGATTAGGATCCAGGGAAGCGGTCTCCATCAGAGATAGACGGCTTGAATGGGCCTGTGAGCCAGCAGGCTCTTGCAGATGGCCCCAGGATAGTTAGTAGGAGCTTGAGTGGATAGGAAATTCTCAGCCGCAGCATGGTTGTCAAAGACTCTAGGGGCACCATTGTAAATGATCCTCAACAAGGCCGGATAATGTAGGGAGTACTCTAAGCCCAGTTCGGCACAAGCTTTGCGGGCTGCCATGAAGGCCCTGCGTCTGGTAGTTACCTCCTGGGAATAGTCCACAAAGATCTGTATTTTGTGCCCTTTCCATTGGAGATCTTTCTTTATACGTGCCAGCCTTTTAATCATTTCTCAATCCTGAAAGCGGAGAAAGCAAGCCAAAATTGTACGGGGTCGAGCTCCAGTTTCGGGCCGGGGGCTAGAGTTCTGTGGGCCCTGTCTATCTCTAGCGGGGCATTACATCGCCAGTCAGAATGTCAGGCAGCTCCTTTATGTAGAAAGGAAAGTGTCAGTCCCCTCGCACCCCTCCGGGAAGTCAACAAAATGCAAATTGTTCCGACAGCCCCCAGTTCTTTAGATCTTCCACGCTGTCCCAAAGAACATGAATAAGCTGCTCTTGTTCTTGCAACCGGGCACTCTCCTTATGCCACCCATCTTCAGCTTTGGCTAGTCTGTGCTCAGTAATGCAGGCTTGTTGCGAAAGATCGATAATATCAGCCGAATTCTGTTTAGCCGTTGTGTCGAGTTTTTCCATGCGCTGAAGAATCTCTTCGAACATCTGCCGAATTTCGGGCATATCACCTTGCAGCGGGCTGGGTCCTGAGGCAGAATCCATATCGGTGCTTGTTGAGGCCCAGTATTTCAGACAGGGGCAGCTAAAACTTGAGGAAATACGCAGCAGCAGGGATCAAACACCTAGTCGCTCGAAGGACAAAGATTACAGGAGCACTAAAAACCCTGTATTCACGCTGTGTCTGTAGAAGAAATGGATTTGGTAAGGATTATTTAGGGGTTTTAGTGGGAGTTCAGGCGTCCATTTAGCTCAGCTGCTAGCCACACCCCCTGCAAAAAGGCTCTTAAAAAATTCCTCATGGAGCAACAGGTTCTGAAGTTTCTTCCAGAGTCCCTCCTTCCCAGTCACCGACAGGGATGTCGAGCTCTCAGGCCACTAAGGCCCGAGACAAGTCCTCTGGGGTGGGAAAAATCATAAAAAGGACCGAGATCGGGACCACTCTCCTTGGCTGTGGTCCCACTTCCCAGTGGCCTCTTCCTCATCCTTTGGGGGTACTCTGTTGCCTGCGGCTGCACTGACGCCTAAGCCTGCTGTCCAGGTCTCTGTCTCTACCATATCCCGACCAACAGCACCTCCGCCTGATGTACAAGGTGGCCGGCCGTCGACTTCCGAGTCGTCGGCCCCCTCTTTTTTGACAACAGGACCGTTGTCGACGGCCCTCCTCTTGAGGCTTGATGCTTCCCCAGGTCCTCGGGCTGTGGGCTGTTTGGGCTGTCTGGGCCCATCTGGCTGGTTGACGCTTCCTGCACTGTCGATCTACACATCCATCCACTGTCATTGACCTTAATGACATTTTGACCAAATTCACTATGGTTTTGGTTCATCAGTTAGGCACGTATAGACCTGCATTGCCTGCGCCGTTGTCGACACCACTTCAGCCTCCACGAACTGCTTCTCGCAGACTGTCTTCGGTACCTTGGTCGTCGGACCTAGAATTGGAACAGGTTGACATTGAGGAGTACCATCCTAATCTTATCCTACCTGATGAAGAGGAGGAGTAGGAAGAGACCCTCTCCTCTGACAAATCCACAGTTTCCTCAGTGAGTGAGGACTCTGTCAAGCATACTGCTAGGTCTCCTCCAGAGGACCCTACTTTCTTCAGTGTTATGAAGCAGCTGTCCTCAGCCATGAGCTTTCATATTGAGGAGAAGGATGACACCAGGCGAGATCTGGTGGATTTCCTAGAAATTCCAGAGTCTCTTCCTAGTCATTCCTCCTATCCTTCCTGCAATCAGGAATGCCACAACTGCTGCCTGGCATAGGCCTGATGTGGTGCCAGCCATGCCCCGCAGGGCTGATAATTTATATCATGTCTCTTAGGGTCTTCCTCACTATGCTGCCCAACCAGAGACATATTCTGTGATTATAAAGGCAGCCCATGATCGGTCCAAGGTGCCCAAGCACCTTAGCTCCCTCCCACCTGACAGAGAACCCTGTAGAATTGATCTCTGGGGCAAGAAGGTCTAGGCCTCATCCACCCTTGGGCTGAGGATTGCAAATGACCTTTCTCACATGGTCAAGTACCAGAATACCCTTTGGAAAAAGGGCAGTGCCATGGCCCAGGCTCTTCCTGTTTGTACCTAAAAGCAAGAGGTTCTTAAGTGCCTGCAAAATGCTGAGGATATTAGCAAGCACCTCTGTGATATCTTGGACACTGGTACTAGGGCTGCTGCCACCGGCATTCACCTTTGTAGATGCTCCTGGCTGAGGGTTTTGGGTTTTCCTGCTGATGTTCAGCAAAAGGTGCATATTGCCTCTTTTAATGGCTCCAGGTTTTTCAGTCTAGATGTGCAGGAAATCATAAATGAGCTGCAGGCATCTGAAAAGACTATCAAGTCTGTCCATTCGCTCTGTCATACACAACCCAAGAGCAGACAGTGCCCTCCCTTTCACAAGGTGTCCCACAAAATGGGAGCAGCCTCTCTCTCCCTCAAGACAAACGCAGCCTCCACTGCCTTGCCCACCCCCGCCTCTGCCGGAACTGTGGCCAAGTGAACAAGGGGTGATGGACCAGCCCCAGCGGCTGGATCCGCCTCCGGTTGACTCCTTGCCATACCTCCCCCCCCCTTTCCGGTCCCTGACCAAGAGGTGGTGGTTGGAGGTCAATTCTCCCTCCATCTAAATCAATGGAGAACCATCACATCAGGTGCCTGGATTCCACAGATCATAAAAAAGGGTCACACTCTGGAGCTGATTGAGCCACCCCCAGAGATTCCTCCAGTGCCCTTCACCTACCCCCTGGCCCACCTGTCGGTTCTCCAGAAGGGAGGTACAGTCCCTTCTGCACAAAAAGGCCATCGAGCCAGTGCCCAGGTGCCAAAGAAACATGGGATTTTACTCCAGGTTCTTCCTGGTCCCAAAAAGAACCAGAGACATGAGGCCCATCTTAGACCTCAAGGACCTCAATCTGTATGTCCAGTACAATAAGTTTTGAATGGTAACTCTGCCAGGTTTGCTGCCCCTCCTCAAGCAGGACAACTGGTTGTGTTCTTTGGACATGCAGGACGTGTACCTGCACATCTCAGTGCTTCCACCCCACAGGAGATTTCTCCGGTTTCTCTTCCAGAGCGAGCATTACTCATTCAAGGTATTACCCTTTGACTTGTCCTCTGCGCAGCGGGTCTTTACTAAATGCTTGGCAGTGGTAGCTACAGCTCTCAGAAGGGAGGGACTTTATGTTTTCCCCTATCTGGATGATTGGCACCTAAAGGCATCGTCTAGGGAACAGCTCTTGCAGACTCTGGAGAGAACTCTTCAGCTGTTTCTCTCCCTGGGCATTACGGTCAACTTGCCCAAGTCAGTCCTAGTTCTGTCCCAAAGGCTGCAATATATAGGGGCAGTTCTAGACTCGGCACAGGGAAAGTTCCTGCTTCAGAACAGGGTGGAGTACCTTATTACCCAGGCTCAGGACGTCACCCAGAGCCGTTATGTCCCTGCAAGAATGTGCTTGAGGCTGTTGGTATTGATGACTGTGGCCATCCCCACTGTTCCACTGGCCAGGCTCCACATGTTCATCCTCCGGTGAACTCTTGAGTACAATGAGACCAGTGCACGGACTAATTAGATCAGTTAGTGCTGGTCTCCTCCGCTGTCTGCAAGGTACTCCAGTGGTGGATCGACACCTTGAACCTGCTGCAAAGGAACCCCTTCCAGATCTCCTCTCCCCCAGAAGATCCCTCACCATGGATGCCTCCAGTTTGGGCTGGGGAGCTCATGTGGGTCCCGTTCAAACCCAGGGCTCTTGGTCCCAGATTGAAACCTCCCTGCATATCAATGTCCTGGAGATGCAGGTGGTCCTGTGTGCCATGCAGGCCTTTAAGAAATGTCTCCTCCGGGTCAGCTGTTGATTCAGTCCGACAACCTCAGTGTTGTATATTACATCAACAAGCGGGGGACATTCATATCCCCTGTGCAGGGAAGCCATGAGTGTGTGGTACTGGGCATTAGACCATGGTCTAACTCTCTCAGCAGTTCACATCCCAGGAGTGCTAAACACTCTGGCAGGCAGCCTCAGCTGGATGCAGTCCAGCATGCATGAGTGGGAACTTCTCTCATCCGTTGCAGAAGAGCTGTTAGACAGATGGGGTTGTCCAGAGTTGGACCTTTTTTGCATCCCCACACAACGCAAAACTGCCCAGTTTCTGCTGGCTTGATCCAGAGCCTGGAGTTTTCTGGCGAGATGCGTTGTCCCTCTTCTGAAGCGGGAGGTTCCTTTACTCCTTCCCTCAGTTTCCTCTTATTCAGGGGGTACTAATCAAACTGCAGATGGAGGGGGCCAGCATGATCCTGATAGCTCTATTCTGGCCCTGAAAGATATGGTTCCCATTACTACTGCAGCTAGCAGAGGAACCTCCGGTCCCTCTCTGCAGAAATCTGCTTACGTAGGCTCAGGGGGCCCTGGTACGTTCCAGCGTGAAGTCACTCAATCTGCATGCTTGGCTCCTGAGGATGTCGGCATTGCCAGGTTTCGGGTTTCCAGTAGGGTGGTGGATGTCTTAGTGGCCGCTTAGAAACCCGCCACTTGAGCCACTTATGCCATGAAGTGGAAGGGGTTTGCCATCTGGGCTGCCAGACATCATCTGGACCCTTTCACTTCTCCTGTGAGCCAGATTCTGGACTACCTGATATCACTGTTGGACTCTGGTCTTCAGTACTTCTCCCTCAAGGTGTACCTTTTTGGCTGTCTCAGCCTTCCGTGGGCCTGTGGGTGACCACACCGTGGCTCAGCTGAATGTTTCCCGTACCTTCTTGAGGGGTATCCTACATCTGAAACCTCCAATCCGTTTTCTTGTCCGGACTTGGAATTTGAATTTTGTTTTGGAGAAATTGACCCTGTCTCCTTTTGAGCCAGCCTTGACTTGTGAGATGCACTTCATTTCATGGGAGGTGTTATTTCTAGGGATGTAGATATGTTGTTCTTATCTACACTTGTTGGCATGTCCCTTTCCCCTGTAATTCTTGCTGCAAGGTCTTCAAGCTGGCTCTTCCCACCCTCGCGGGTGGTATAACCCTTGGCTCTGCCCCATGACGCCAGAGCTTCCTTTCCGCTGGAAGATGCAGGTTACCTCCTCTCTGCTACTGCGTGTTGTAGGCCCTGGCTCTGAAACCTTCAGATCCTCTGAAGATTACGCTCATCTGAGCTAGCGATTGTAGACTTTGCCTCTCGATAATGGAAGCTAAATCTTCCCCCTGTTTTCGTCGGTGCCTGTGCGGACAGAAAATCTTCTTGCCCACAGACCACACACTCCGTGTGCGTCTACTGTTTGGTATCGGCCATAACACACAGGCTTCATGAAGTTTTGCCTCGTGTTCCAACCAATCGTCTGATCGCTCCTTGACGCTTTGGAAGCTGGGCAGGCCTAAGAAATGGAATCAACCAGTGAAATCGAAAGAGGTCTGGTGGGCAGTCTCTTCGGCTGAGGGGTCCACCGAGCAGTTAGGACAGATGCAGGCCTTCAAGGAGAACGTTCTCTTGGCCGATTTTCATTCCACTCAATCTGGGCTCCAAATTCTCAGGCTCCTTTTGGGAGATGTGCCTTTCTCTCCCCACTAAGGGCAAGAGACCTTCAGGCTTGCATATCTCCCGGTCCCATAAAAAGGACAAGGAACCGAGAGATTCTTCATCTCGGTGAAGACGTTCTTGGGATCGAGAGCCATCTCGGTTCCAGGAATCTCCAGTCTCAACCTCGGTTAAGATTGCGGCATCAGCTGCCAGCTTTTCAGTCCCACTGTCGGGCCAGCTGGCCGAAGCCTGGATTGAAGATGTGGTTGAGTTAACTCTCGACTCTGTTGATCAGTTGTCGGCTGAGGAGGTCGACGACTCCCTTAACAAGACTCTGGTCTTGTTTATCCCTGATGAGGAGACCCAGCTTGCTGGCAATCCCATCGAGGAACCAGTCCCTGATCAAGGAAAATCACTGGTTCCACCGATGTCTTCCAAGTGACCCAGTCAGCCATCCCGATCGAGGTCGAGATGTCTGACCCCCTCGACCGACAGACCGAGGAAGGTGCATAAGCGCGCCAAAAAGAGGTGACGTCACCACTCATCTTTGTCGTCCTCAGATGAGGAGAGACTTCGGCGGAAATTCCATCGATGCTATGAAGATTTGAGGTGGCAACAGTTCATTCTATCCAGGCAGAAGCCTTCCTGGTTCCACCCCAGCCATTCTGTGGCTTTTCTCCTCGTAGGCTGAAGCCCGGCTCCTTGGAACCAATAGAGGTGGGACCTCGCCTCGGAGCCGGTGAAACCTGCCCTGTTCGCCAAACCAGTCTCTCCACCACCAAAACAGCCTTTAGGAGGGACTTCTATGAAGAATTCTCGAATGGTCCCAGGTCTTACTCGCAGGTTATCGTCACCCTGATGCTTTACCATCCCAGGCGCGTTCAGGGGGATCTTGGTGGTCGACTGATTTATCTGGATACCTCTGATTCTAACGACACCGGCCTTCACTCTCACCTGCTGGATGATGAGTCAAGTGGAATGATTCGATGGAGGACAGACCCTCATCTTTTCAAGGGCTTCTCTACCTTATCTCCAAATCCATGGGGATGCCCCTGGAACCTGTCCAGAAATGGGTGGAGTATCCTGTTACAGATATTCTTAAAAGAGGGAATACCCCTATGGAGGCCTTTCTGGTGTCCGAGGCCATTGTTGGCCTAGCCTTGGTGTTCTGGCAGCATCTGACCACCTGCCCAGCACCGTCTGCCTGGATGGCCCACAAGTATGCAGTGCCCATCAGCTCCCTCTCGGGGTTCGTGGAGCATCCCTTGGCTGAGGGGTTAGTGAACACTTCTGTGTTCAGACACACAGGCAGCTCTGCTGACACAGATAGACCTCCAGACAAGGAGTCCAAAAAACTGGACTACGCTGCCAGGAAGGTCTGTGCAGCCTCCTCTCTAGGCCTCCATCAGGCAAGCTCAGCCGACATCATGGCGCACTTCTCCCATGCCCTCCTGGGGTCCTTGGGTGAAGTTCTCCCACACCTCCCCGCTGACCTTCAGACTATGGTCAAGCAGGTCTGGGACCAAGGCCGTGCCGTTGCAGAGCAGCAGCTTCAGACGGCTCTGGACATTGGGGACTCATGCGCCCATTCGGTGGCAGCCGCGGTTGAGGCTTTCCACCTTTATGGCGGATACCCAGCACAAACTCATTGATATTCCTTTCCTGGGTACCGACCTGTTCGGCCCAGGTGTTGATGGTCGGAGAGAGTATCAGCACATACTCGGTCAGCTCTGAGAGACTACATAGCCCAGCTCCTCCTCAAGGAGGGAGTGGTTCGAGTGGCAGATCCTCCAGTCAACCCAGGGTTAGTTTCCGGTACTTCTGGTCCTGAAGTGGATGGGGGGGCTGGTACCCCATTCTAGAGCTGCATGACCTGAATCAGTATCTCAGGCCACGCACTTTCAGGATGGTAACTCTGTCCCAGATAATACCATCCCTAGAGCAAAACATGTGGTTCTGCTATCTGGATCTCCAGGATGCGTTCTTTCATGTCCCAAACCGTCCATCCCACCAACGGTTCCTCCACTTCAGAGCAGAGGGAGCCCTATATGAGTTCTGAGCCATGCCATTCGGTATGTCATCGGCCCCATGGGTCTTCACCAGATGCATGGCAGTGGCGGCAGCCCATCTCGGGCGTTGAGGGGTCAGAGTGTACCCTTGCCTCGACAACTGGCTCTTGGCAGTTTCCACCTAGTAAGAGGTGGAGAGGTCTGGGGACCTGGCCCTCCAGACCTGCTCTCAACTTGGCCTCCTGATCAACGAGACCAAGTTGGAGCTCATGCCATCTCAGGCGACATGCTTCATCGGGGCAGAGCACGGCTCCCAGCAGATAGGGCAGAGGCTCCTTTGCCCAGTAATTTCTGGTTGGGCACTTGTGCCTATCCGGGACTTTCTGCGCCTTCTGGGTTACATGGCGGCTTGCACCACTGTGGTCCGTTGGGCCCGGTGGCATATGTGCCCCCTTCAATGGGAGCTGGCCGCCCAGTGGACTCAATGCCTAGGTCATTTCGACCAGCTGATCACTGTGACCCAGAAGATGTGGGACGCTCTCCAGTGGTGGACTGTCCTGGACCGGTTGCAGGAAGGGATCCCGTTTGTCTGCCCTGAACCAACGGTCGTCTTCATGACCGATGTCTCTCTCACGTGTTGGGGAGCCCACATGGGGAACAACAGGGCCCATGGGTTCTGGACCCCCGAGGAATCCCAATACCATATCAACCTGTTGGACCTTGGAGCAGTCAGACTGGTGCTGTCAGCATTCGCTCAGCAGCTTCGGGGTCAAGGGATTCAAGTCCAGACGGACAATACCATGACCATGTACTACCTCAACAAGCAGGGCGGCACGCACTCCTGTCTGTTGTCCAGGGAAGTGCTCCACATCTGGACACTCATGAGCTGAATGGAGGCAGATCTCCTAGCCATCCATGTGGCAGGAACCTCGAATGAACTGGCGGATGCTCTCAGCCACATAGGCGAGACATCCTACGAGTGGTCTCTCCATCCAGAGATAGCTCTCAG